>JAWWLV010000121.1:19671227-19772977 GCA_035041135.1 Platyrinchus mystaceus | reverse complement strand
TATAATTTTATTATCCCTGGATTAAGAAACATGTAACCTATAAAAAAAACCAACCAAAAAAACCCCCCCAAAACACACAACCCCCCCCCCCAATCCCCCCCTCCCCCCAACAACAACAAATCCAAAACAAGCAAAAAAAAAACGTAACAGAGAGGGTCCAAAATAGGTCCAAACCTCATTTTGGCATTACTGAAACTCACTTCCCAAGATACAAGAAATAAATCTAATTATTCCTTCTGAAGTATATTTTAAAGCCCATGCATTTACATCGATAAATAAAAAATGTGTTATTGGTTATTTTCTTACCATGACACAAACACAAAGGCAGTATAGCTAAATCACTTTCCTGTGTTAATGGACAATCTTTTACTCTGCTACCTTGTGACTCCGTTATCATGAATGGTAGGACATCCATAAATATAAATATAGAGAGGCCACAAGTTTTGTAGCTTGAAGAATGACACGTGTTCTGAAAGATCCATGTTACCGCACCTGTTATTTCAAGTAATTTATTTATTTCAGAGGCTATAGAGCACTCCCACTTTCATTTTATAGCTGCCCTTGGTAGTTCCAAGTTTAAGATGTGACACAGACCTGCTATGATTTGCTTTTAACATATGGCAAACAGAGAAGTCAGGGCAGCTGATGGACAGAGAGCTCATGAGCTTTCCCTTGAGCACCCTGGAAAAAACTCTAAACCTTCTTTCACCCCAATGCAAATTTGTCATACAAATGAAGTTTTAATTTCATGTAATTAATTTCATGTTTATTATTTTATGTTAATTTCTCATGTATTGAGAGCCTACTGCTGCATGGTTTTGGTGCTGTTTGTTCCTACTTTGGTGCTCTGTTGAAAAGGTATCTTCCTTTCCTTTTCAAGAAACAAGACAGAAAACCATGTAACTAGAATACACACTGTGTATGTGCTGCAGTGTTGTGCAGATTGTCAGGGGTGTAGTGGTGACATGAGGCTGCAGGGATTTAAAGGTTGCATGCTAAAGTAATGGATTCAAAATATAGCTTTAAGTTAAAAATCACTATTCCTGATCCAACCATGAGGTACATTTAGGCATCCCACTCTCTCCACAATGCAGCTTGAAAAGTGGAATCGTAAGTGCTTGCCCAAGTCCATGAACAAAACTAGCACATGAAACAAACATGAAGGTTTGCCAGTGGACTGTGGAGTACAGAGGTAGGATCCTACAGGCTGACTTGGGTGATGCCCTGGGTTTGAATGTGGTTTTGGTCATAGAAGTCCTCAGATCAAGTTGTTTCCGACTTGAATGCTAATATGCAAATGACCTCTCACAGAGCCAGCTAAGACTTCCAAAGAAAAGTGATGATGGTGGGACTAGTTGCTTGCTTTGCATAGAACAATGCAGATTCTTTGAAATTTTCACGCTATTTTGGAAAACTGTGAAGAATGATCAAAGGTTTTTCAATGGGGCAACTTCACATGCTTACCCATGAGAAAACCAAAACAGGTCAAGGCATAGTTTTGGTGACTCTCTGTGGGCCAGGCTTTCTTGCTGTTCCTACTATTCTTTAGTATATACCAGACTCTCTGCTTGGGCAAACCAGAAATAAACTGTATGGTGGAGGATGTAGTAGATGAACCTAGCTTGTACAGACAGAGCATCCACTTGGACCTACTGCTTCACATGGGCTTGATGTTTCATAACACAAATCAAGGCTATTACAATGGCCTCGAAACCAGTCAATGAACATATGTCCAAGAATCATATTAAATATGGAACAGAAGAGGAGAGAAACAAGCATCATTTCATAGGTATGAAAGTTCAGGACTGCACAGAAATTAAAAGCAGTATCTGCAGTACTACTGCAATGAAACACAGGTATTAATAAGCTCACAGTACCCCTGTATGGTAGGGATAAGTTACTATCCCTGCGTGTAGAGGGGAGAACTAAGACTCAGAAAACGAGAGATATGTTTCCAGAGAGGTGAATGGCACCCAAAGCCTCCAAATCTCTTTGACGTCTGTTCCTCCCCTACAAAGTATTTTGTCCAAGGTCAAAAAGGGCTTCTAAACAGAGGCTGTAGAAGTTCCAGTCCTAAACCTCCACCAAACCACCTTGCAGGATACTGGCAGAAATCTTACTGTGCTTACTGCAAACCATTGAAAGCCAAATCTGCATATGGCTCTTCAAGAGGCTAGAACTTGCCTGAAGTTAGCAAAGTGAACCCCATATAAGATGTGAATATCCCCTCTCCTCACTGCAAAGCCATTTGAGGAATTTCAGCTTTGTGACATTTTCAAATTACCAAATTGAAACACTTTACATGTTAGTAAAATGCATTGTACCAACCATGTTTTAACAAAGATCATTTATCACCTCTGGAAAGTTGCTGAGTAAATCCTTTTGACTTTGTGTTATCCCATTCATCCTTGTTTCAAATAATGTAATTCTAACATTGTATTGATATTCTTTTAGATTTTCCCCCCTTATTTTCAATTTAAAATGTGTTTTATAAATACATTTGATGCAAGTAAGTTTTATATTTTTCTCCTTATGGAAGTATGCAGAAGATGTGCTCAGCTATATTGATCTCTGAGGAAATGTGGATGAGGTAGATAATGTGAAACCTTTTTGTCATTACTAACAGTTATATAGGTTCTGGAAACTTTCTGTGTTTGGCTGACTAGATAAGTGGATGCACTCACATTTATTTGATTGGAAAAGTATGGGGAGTAAACTGTGTCTCCCCAGTTTTGGTATGGAATTGATCTTTTGTGTATTAACACTTTTCTATTACAGCAAAGGAATTGCTGATTATTAGAGCAGAGGCATGCCTTTCTTTCTGCTGCAGTCTTTGGAGACCAGTCTTAAAAAACAAGGGAAGGAACATAAACAAGGAAGGGAAAACAAAAGGGCATAAGGCAAAGTGCAAAATGTTTCACCTCCAACCTTCAGAAACTGAAGGAGAAATTACTGCTCTTGACTGTACTAGCTTCTTGCATCCCTCTCACATCTGTGACAGACCTATCCTTACTCTCCCTGCTCTGAGGTAGCTGCAGATGGCAGATTATTGTTTGGTTCTGACTCAGTCAGAACTTGGCTTTACCCTGATAACTGGGACACCAGGTAGAAGGTAATTAATGTTTACATGCAAGTCACATGACTTGTCGTATTGGAGTTTGTCTAAAAGGTGAATGAGTAAAAACAAAATCACAGAATGTTCTGAGTTGGAACAGACCCACAAAGGATCATCAAAGTCCAACTCCTGGCCCTGTACAGGACAGCCCCAAGAAGCACAGCATGTGCCTGAGAGCGTTGTTCAAATACTTCTTGAACTCTTTCAGGCTTGGTGCTGTGAACACTTCCCTGGGGAGCCTGTTCCAGTGCCCTGCCACCCTCTGAGTGGAGAATTTTTTTCTAATATCTAATCTATGAGGTACTTTCTACTGGGAAACTCTCATTTAATTGATTTTTTTTCTCCCTCCATTCTAATTCCTCTGATTATTCAACGTGCCTCAACACATCCACCACCTTTCTCTGACTTTCCAGGCTATGTTCTATATCTGCTCTACTGCAGACACTAAGAAGTATACAAATCACTGCAAACAAGTCCAGGCCACGAAATCTTAATTCTGGATCCAGACTATACTTTCTTTTGTGATAAAGAGATCTTTCAGTCCTCTTGCATCAGTTACTCTCTCCTCCGTACTGCCTTCTTGTCTGAACAGATTTCAATCCTCTACTCTGTGGAAACAATGATTAATCAAATTAAAAGATATTTTTTTTAAAAGTGTATCTTTTTCTTGAGCTGGTTTACACAAAAAACAGTTGGATAGGCTTAAGTGAGGCAGAAGTACTTTTCGGCTAGGGGGAAAGCAGTTGGGAACAGGAATCATTTAAACTGCCATGGCTGTTATAATGCAGAAGATTCACAATGCAGGGTTAGGTGCTGGTACCAAGAGTACATTGGTGACTAGCAGAAAGATTCTGGTGCTGCTTTCCTAATCTAATGGTTTTCAGGACCAGGACTAACCAGGATCAGATGTTCAGAGACAGCCTCCCTGTCATCATCGTGGCCGGTCTTTGCGAACGAAGATTTGGGAAAGGTCACCAATACTCCTCTCACAGTCCTGAGATCCATCCTTACTTACACTGCACAAGCCTCCTGTGCAACTCCTATGAATCTACTGATGTGGAACTGGTATGCTGGCTCTTGATGCTCTTGCAGCCAGAATCTTCTTTCCTCCTCCTCTGCACCCCAAAATGCATTTTTTTATGACTCCTCTTTTTTTTCATGAGCCCTACGAACTGGTGAGCTGGCATGAAATATTTTATCACGTCTCTGCACTTCTGAAAAAAAAATGCTTATTTTACATCAGCCTGTCCTGTTTAGTAAAATACAAATCCATTAGATTTACATCCATATGGTCAATCTCCTTTCTAAGTTGGTTCCTGACCTGCAATACAATTCCTGATAACGATGGTGATTGGCATAAAGCTCATCTAATCACAATAAATCCTGTTCAGACTAAGGTTTCTGTCTTGCCCTTGATGACCCTCTTATGCATTTCAGCTTTTCATATAAGTTTAGACTAGTACTTTTTTAATCAAGTCTTAATCAAAATTAAACAAATCTCTGCCATGATTGTTACAACTTACAAACAGAAACACTCAAGATCTGAGGCAAAGTTAAAAGGGACCAACTTGCGAGAACAGGCAAAGTGATGCATTGTAGAAAAGAGACACAGCTCAGAAAGCCTGGAATGGAACCATTTGCTTTAATTAGCTGTACTGTCCTATGTTGTCCAAGATTCTGCTCTGTTTCTTAAAAAAAAAAATAAAAATTTAGATGTGTTAGAAAGATTGGATATATAAATTACAGCTGCCCCTATGACACTTTAACTTGAACGAGCAGTACTTATTCAGTCAACTACAATAGGTCTCACTGTCCTTGGCAGGATTACAGGGGTAATAATTTCTAACATGGATGAGCAGCTCTTGAACAATTTCTCCAATGTATTAAGCATGAATGGGCTTTCCTTCAACATCAGGTGAGCATGTCTTCTCCTCACATTTATTTTTCTTCACCACACAAATTTATTGTGGCCATTACATGGAGGGAAAACTTCCCTTCCTATAAATGTTTGTCTTCTCCTCCATCCCTTTTATGGGAACACCACAAACTGATGGAGTGATTTTGTTTCATAAGTCTGCCTTGTTTTATTTATTTATATAACCAAAGATGACACTCACTATTGTTGAAGTATATTGCTACAGTTCCTTCATGGCTTGCAAAGCAACTTGTGGGCGAAGACAGGCTATGATAGAATAGACTTTATCCTGTAGTTTGTAATAGAAAAGAAATCTCATTTGTTTAAAGGGAGTTTATAGTATCAAAAATGCAAGCTTAGATTAAAAAAAAAGGAGTAAAATATTATTGGCTTATTCCACCTTTTTATAAAGTTTTGTGGGCCTTGGAACATCCTCTTGGACAGCTGAACATGAAGGACTTCAAATTGATGAAATAAGAATATAAATATCTTCTACATAAGAGAACAACATGATTGATACAGAGATAGCACATATCATCTCGAATTCTCTATCTTGAGGTTCTTCATTTTCAGAAAGAATTGCTATCAGTTAGGGCTCAAAAAAAACATTCAAAAGCCTTAGTAGAAAGGGTCTCATTCTTTCATTATTTATCAATCCATTGCCAAAGCAGAGGGTGCTTTTGTTTTTGTCCCTCACCCCACCCCCTCTTCTCCCCTCCCTTGATCTGCATTTTCTTAAGTGTTTATTGATTTATTGGAATATATTGTCTCATGTTCATAAAATTTCCTTAGGCAATGTAGTGGTTGCTTTTATAGAAAAACCTGTATTAAGAATTTTAAGTATTGGTAACTGGCACTCTAACTTTGAAGATGCAAATGTGCTTCCTGTATAGCATCCAAGCCTACCAAAGATTTACAGAAAACAGAACAAGCACGTGCAGGCTGACTTGGAAATAAAATTCTTTATATTTTACACATCCTGAATAAAGTCGCATAGGTTTAATTGTATTTTTATTGCCTCTCTCACAGAAAAAGGTACTCTGAGCTTAATTTTGCTGCTTTTCTAAGGTTTGAAAATAAGGTCCAGTATTATAAGACATATGGAAAGACTTTGCAAGTCCACATGAAGTAGTATATTGAAAGAAAATGCCTTCATTTACTTGGCCAAATTCTCATTTTAATTATTTGAGACTCCGAACTTCCTTGTCTTTTAAGCAGTATTCCTTAAAGTATGTCTTCTCAGCTCAAGTGTCAGATCAATTAATTTTTTCTCTCTTTGTTTGCTCTAGAGGAGACTTCTTTTATTACAAGAAAAGGAAAAAATGTACATATGTGATAGTAACTTTAATTATTGAAGGTTTTTGACACCACCAATGAAAATGCTTCCCACACAGTCATCTTTGAGCATAGTCAGTGACAATGCTGTGAAGGTCAGTGTTCAGATTAACAGGCTCACTGTAAAAACACATGACAGATTTTTGAAATAATTGAAGTAGTAATGTACAAACTGATCGAAAGAGGGAAAAACTTATATCCAGAGTAATTAGAAGCCTCTGATAGTAGGCAACAAAACAAGTGAAATGGAAACTTAAAATTTATGTTCTTGCCTGTTTCATCTAATCTGAAGTGACTATAATTACAAGAAACTATTTTTTTAAAAGTTCCTTCCAAGACAGTTGCCTGAAAGAATTTGGATAGATGGAACTATATCCTCAGTGTCTCCCTTAATATGAAAGACATCACATACTGATTCGTCTCAGGGTGTAAATCAGGGAACCTTCATGGAAATCAGCTAGGATAAGGCCAAAGAGTTTTCAGTGTGTGATGGAATTAATTTTTGGCTGGAAGACTCTTATGAAAACTGATTTTTTAAAGAATTGGATCTTTTTAATGACAAGTAAGCCCTCACACAAAACAGCAGATGGGGAATTGTGCACTGTTTTGCACCAGAATAAAACTGGGCCTTGATAGTATCACCTTCCAACACTGATGAGGAGGATGAATAAAGATAAGCAAGACACTTTCCTAGAACATCTGACAATACACTGAAAGGAACAGAAGTTTTGGAGAAGAAACTAAATATTCTGAGATAATAAAATTACTTTTCCTCAGGAACACCACAAAAAAGCATATGCATGGGAAAGAGAGTCATAGCTGACAAAAGAGAGAAGTCAGCTCTTCAGTTCTGTGAAACAGAGGATCTGGAAACTATTTACTGAAACACAGAGAAGGCCTTTTAGCAGAATCCTTCTTCTTACCCCTTTTTGTTCTCTGCCTTTCAATAAGCTGTCATGAAAGGAATGATCATGATCGTGGAGAAGACACAGATATGCAAATGTTTTCCGTCAACACAAATATGCAAACTTTAAGTTACACTAAATAAATAAATAAAACCCATCCATTATGTATCTAAAACCAGAAAAAAATGAAAAAACAGGACATAGATATTATTTTTTTAAAAACAAATAATTCAACAGAAAACCCCAGATGCCCTATATCTTGGTCACTAGTCACACATCTAGTTGATAGGTGACACGTAACAAAGTGCTACGGGGTGAAGCTTCAATTGTTTTGCACATCTAAGTTACTTAGAGAGATTTAGTCTCATGTGGCCAAAAAAGGACAGCATAAGGAAGAAAATGGCATTGTGGAGGGAAAATAAAAATCTGTCCTTAAGCAGTAATAATTGGATTTGGGGCTCTCTCCAGCACAAATCAGCATTTATGGCATGTGGCCCATGGACCAGATGCTGTAGGACTTTGGAGGTGTTTGAAGCACCCAGTTAACGGCAGCAAGCTGCTGTTTAAGGGAAGAACAGCAGACAGAGACCTTTGAGAAAGACAATGCTTTCAACAAGCTCACTTCAATGTGATGTGCTGGTGGGTCTTAAGCCATTGCCCCAAGTGGATGGAGATAGAGTTTTTTCTCTGAAGGACTCAGGGAAAAAAAAGAAGCATCTTCTTCTCTAAATGTTTTCATTTATGTAAAGAAAACAATTTGACACTTTTCACATGTGATTAAATCAATCCCGCTAAGAAGTAGAAGGTTATACTACCTCCTACATTGAATTAGCTCCTTTGAACAGGTCATCAACCTTTCAAACCACTCCACCACTTCAGAAAATTCTGAATTTCCTTTCAGCTCCATGCCAGCTTGTCAGCCTAATTTTGGTACGCAGCAAACCAAGAGAGTCCAAAATGCCACTGAACACTTCTTTTATTTTGGGGGTGGGGGAGTGGCACGGGGGAAGATTACCATCCAGATCATTCTTTTCAGCTCATAACTCTCCTAAAACCTTTGGTGATTTCTGTGTCTTTAGGAGATCTCAGGCTTGGTGAACTATGATGTTGTAACAGAGCATGATTTAGCACAGACTTTGAAAACCCCTGTGAAAGCTACGTACAAGCAGTATTGTCACTGGAGTATTTGTTTATATAACATTCTGTAAAATTTAGACTTCAACATTTACAGTAGATTAAAAAGGAGATTCAACAACAGACCTGAATGATCTAGAATAAGTGAGAAACGTTAAAGGGCAACTTGTAAAGGTGCAGAGAAATATAGAGACTAATAAATCATACCAATAAAGTTAAACCAATGAGATTTAGCAATCACTGGCTTCTCAGAGATTCTTTTTATTTTTCCTGTTACATAGAGGACATGCACAAAGTCTCATTTCAGTTCTAGCTTTCTGTCACTTTTGGATTTGCAGGTTCATTTGACCAGTCTATCACTCTGACACTAAATAACACTATTCTGGAATTTTTCCAGCAAAATGCTGTTTGTTTTGAACTGGAAAGTGAGATGCTGACACTATCAGAAGTGTTTATGGTGGTCTATAAATATTATGGCTGACATTTTACCTGGAAAAAATTTGGAGTTCCTAACTAGGGATCGAACTATAGATTCCTGACTAAGGACTGAACATCCCTTTTTTCCCTTTAGCTCCTTTGTCTGGAGCCTTGCTATTTCAGAGCTGCCCACAGTTTGCATATGGAGTATTTTCTGGAACGTGCAAGACTCAGCTGAGGTCCCTTTGTTGAACTGGTTGAAAGTCATAACCATCAAACCATTAGCCCAGCTGATCTCTTGTGTATATGCAACTCTTCATTATAATAAATATTCCAAGTAGGAAACACATTTTCAACAGTCTGTTCCAAGAAACATTTGTACACATACATATATAGATTCTGTGATATGTAAATATTTATATAATAGGAGACAGCTCCAAAGAGTGAAGGGAGAGAAGCTCCAGCACAGCCAGCAGGAACTATAGCACCACCAGAGACACGGGAGCAGGGGTGTCCACATGTTTTTTCCTCATCTTAATCCGTTACAAGAGACATGCAAAAGAATGACGAAGCAGAGTCAATAAGAAACACAGGACAGAAGATTAAGCAATCCTGTTGGAGCTAGGTGGAACTTGAAGCCAGCAGGTAGCCAAAACCTGTCTGCTGAGGTAGAAGGGAAGAGTGGGATAAAGGGAAGGAGGGAATTTCCTTCAGCTTAGAGGCTGAGTATTTGTCTCCATGGAAATGGAGTCTTTAGCAGTTTGTCAGTACTAACAGCCCAACTGCTTTTTCTTCTGGCCTATGCATGAACAGCGGAGAGTTAAGGATTTTGAAAAGTGCCTAAATAACTTCGCATTTAAAATCACTCAGTAATTAAAAGTCATCACTCAAGCGTTCTCAAAGTCCCCTTCTTAAACCAAAAAAAAAATTAATCTTCATAGCAAGTTTTAGAATCTTATTTTAGTTTTTCTTGAATAAATCTTTTCTGAAATAGAGGTTTAAGAAATAGATGACTTTACCATTATATTTTAATCAACAGCCATTTGAAATTAATATTTCAAACCCTCACATTCTACATGCAACATGGATATCTCAGGAGAAAAAAGCCAAAGAATGCTTTGAAATTATGACAGTTTGGACACACCATCCATATTTTGAAATGCAATCTCATAGTTTCCTCTCTGCTGACCCATTTATTATGGTACCACTGGCCAAGAATCACTGCACAGGATGTGCTTACGCACACAGACTGTGATGGAAGGTGAGAGAGGGAGGAAAAGCAGTGTGTAACCACAGGAATATCAGCTCTGCTTGGAGATTAGACAACCCAAAGCTGGATGTGCTGAGAAAGTCTGTGCAAAGCAATGACAGAGGCAACCCATCATGGCAGAGCCAGTGGAATCAGACACAAAACCATGAGGGAAGAGTTTTTATAGAAAGTGGAGGTTGCTGTGAACATCATAGGATAAAACTGGATTTTTCCCCGTTTTTCCTTAATCAGCTACCTGCAGACTGATGAAACATGCTCACTGATACCTACAAAACCTTACTCAAAAAGAAACTTCAGTCATTATTGCCCTTCTCTCCTGCACAAAATACAAGACAGTGTGAGATACCTAGATTAGGCTTACTGTCCCCTCCCCCACCTTTTTAACTTATTTTTTTTACGTCCTGTATTGATTTCTGAATGATTGAAGAACATAGCTGGTAATTTCTCACTGGAATATTTTCAGTTTTGCCCTATGACTAGTCGAAGAAAGCAGAGAGATCCTCTAGGTACTTGAATTCTCTGTCACAAAATCCTGCTTACTTCCTTATTTTTATGAAGAGAAGCTGGAATTATCTCTCATTGTCTTATTGCACATTGCTGACACAAACTGTTCCTAAGCAGTAACAAGACCAGAACATACAAACATATATTGTTTTTTTAAAAAAGCTCTTCTTACCCACACAGGAACTTAGAAAAGGAAAGGGGTAAAAAAATTCCATCCTGGTGAAAATAAGACATGTCTAATAAATTCAAATTAATTTAATTAGATTTTTTTAAATTGGAATTAACATTGGGAAATTGAAGAGAAAGAGCTCAGGGTAGTTTTTACTAGGCAGTGCAATATTTAAATGGTTTGTACGAGACATTAGTACCATGAAAACGAAGGCTCAGTCACACAGTCCACCCACCTCCAAGACAGGCTCAAGGTTTGTGTAAGCAGTATCACTTCTGTGCTTTCCTAAGCTGTTTGTTTGCTGAAACATATTCTTAAGAAGGGACTGAAAAGAGAGATATTAAGTGTCGGTAACTACTATTGCGTGCACTTTTCTCCTTGCCGAGAGAATCACAAGGTGATTACAGCTGGACAAAATCAGGTCAATAGGAACCTTACAAAATTTTAAGAAAAATGTAGCAGAGCTCTCCCTTCCTCTGTATTTTCCCCCCTCCTCCTGCTCCCCAAACAGCATTTCGTTAATTGCACTTGCCACTCACCTGATTTTAGTGTACGGCTTTTCAAGATTGTCATTTATAGCCTGCAATTCAAGCCCGTTATTCCTTTTGCAAAGGAATCACCTATATTGAACTGGAAATCTCACCCTCTAACTATTTATTAATATAGTTTTAAAGGAATTCCCAGATTTTTGTTGCTAACTGCTCACTTGGGTTGAAATGTGATGCACTTGTTGGCAGTGTTGCCCCAGAGGGACTGCAGTGAGACAGACTTACTCAAGCTTCACTTGAACACAGAAATGAAAATCAATAAACAATTTGAACTTCTCAGAAGAGAATTTTTCTCCTCTAATGAATATACAAGCTTGGTTACAGCTTAATTTAAAGATTGAATTTAGTGTGTGTTTTTTCCCTGCACCAGGAGCATGACAAACACAAGCTTCAAGTGACATGTCCCAAAGGGAGACTTATTGCTAAAAAAAAAAAAAAAAGGTAAAAAAAAACAATGTAAAAAAAAAAAAGTGAGCAAATAAAAAAAAAAATCCTGGTCCCATGAGAGGGAACTACTTTAAAAATAAGGAATATAACATGCAGCTGCATAACAGATCTGCTTTGTACGAGACTGCATAGACACCTAAACTTTTAGTTTCTGGTGGGGCACAATTCATAACGTATGCATTTTTATTTGCTTTTAAAAGAGTCTGCAAATAGGGTCAGACCACAGCGTAGAAATGTGGTTGTAAATTCTCTAGTAGTTTGAGGATGTTTGAATGCAGTGTGTGTTTTGTGGGTTAGCTTCTCACACACACACAAATCCAGATGTATTTATAACTTTTGCTTTCAGTATTGGAGTATGTTAATAAAGTCATTTCTGTAGAAATTAATCACATTAATTAAATAAAGAAAATTACTGTAGAATCAATGTTTCCAAAATAAGACATGCTTGCACTCAATATTAACTGTCCGAAGGGCTAGTGCTGGGATGAGCTGCTGTGTTTTTGTTTTTCAGAATTTCTGCAGAGTTATCAAGCTAAACAGCTTTTGCCATCTGATAGTCTTGGCAAAGCGATTAGCTGAAAGCCACAAAAGTGATTGTGTGCAGCATTCTATTCTTCAGCTCAACAAGAAATAGATTTGACTTGGGAACTTTGATCTCATCTGTGCAAACTGGAAACCAGATAAATCAGGCCTTATATATAAGTGCATATCAACTAAGTGACATAATAAAATAAGATCTCTATTTCAAAACCAGTTCTAAAAATATAGTGTTTTCTGGAAAAAATAGTGGGAATGTAGAAGACTGAATTACCTGGTAGTGTAAATTTCAATCAGTTGGTTGCAGTTTCTATTTTGTGTAGAGAATACATTTAGGGCATTCATATAAATAATAGGTAGCTTGACTTTCCAAAACAAACCAGTTAGAGCCACATTTTTGTTACTATATATATATAAATCTTAAATTTCTTCAGCCCCTGAACTCTTTTTCATGTTTGCAACCTTAACACCCCACTCAAAGGGATCTCTAAAGCTTTTCATTTAAACTACAATTATTCTTTTGTCTACTGGGAACCCAGTGCAAAGATGATGTCCTGTGTGCAAGAAGCAAGCAAGCTGAATATTAATTAATGAACACTACTTAATATGCAGAAGAAGAGGAGCAACAATCAGTCGTGAGCCCTTACATATTAACTGGTAGATCATTGTTATTCTGGGAGGCATCATAAGGCCAAATGCAGGTTACAACTGGTTTAGAAAATCTCTTTAATTAAGAAACGTGAAAGTTTAAGTTTCTCATTATAAATATCTTATTGTGACCATAAAAGACATCATTAAATGGTGTGATGTTATAGTACTTTTAATGCAGTCTGAGGTGGTGAATTGGACTTTGGCTGTTAATCTGTCTGTAGTGGGATTCAATAACTAAACAAAATTAAGTTTCCACTATTTCACTATTTTTCCTAAGATCATAGAATCACTGAAGTTGAAAAAGACCTCTAAGATCATGGAGTCCAACCAACAGCACCTCCATGTTTGCCCTTAAACTATATCCCCAGATGCCACATGTATCCATTTTTTGAACACTTCCAGGAATGGTGATTCCATTACTTCCCTGGGCAACCTATTCCAATGCCTTAACAACACTTTCCGTGAAGAAATTTTTCCTAGTATACGATCTAAACCTCTCTTATGCAAGCTGAGGCCATTCCTTCTTGTCCTGTCACTTGTTACCTGGGAGAAGAGACTGACCCCTTATCACTACAACCTCCTTTCAGGTAGTTGTAGAGAGCAATAAGGTCTCCTCTGAACCTCTTTTTCTTCAGACTAAACAGCCCCAGCCCTCTCAGCTGTTCCTCATATGAATTATTCCTCATATGACCCTTTACCAGCTCCATTGTCCCTCTCTGGACACACTCCACACCTTGATGTGTTTCTTGTATTGAGGGGCCAAAACTGGACACAGCACTCGAGGTGCAGCCTCACCAGTGCCAAATACAGGGGAATGATCCCTTCCCTAGTCTTGCTGGCTTGTATGGCTGATAAAAGCCAGGATGCCGTTGGCTTTCTGGGCCACCTGGGTACACTGCTGGCTCATGTTCAGCTGGCTGTCGACCAGCATCCCCAAGTCTTTTTCCATTAGGCAGCTTTCCAGACACTCACCCCCAAGTCTGTAGCTTTGCATGGGTTTGTTGTGACCCTAGTACAGGACCTGGCACTTCACCTTATTGAATCTCATAAAATTGGCCTTGGTCCATTGATCCAGCCTGCCGAGATCCCGCTGCAGAGCCTTTCTGCCCTTCAGCAGACCAACATCCATGCCCAACTTGGTGTTATCTGCAAACTTGCTGAGAACGCACTAGATCCTCTCATTCAGGTTATTGCTGCAAAGAAACAATTTTTTTGCTCTTTTTAAGGACCTGTGAAAGCTATGAACAAGCAAATCTCCATAAAATGCCTCTGTCCAAATAGGTGCATCAGGAGTTTCACAGAAACAGTAGTCACAGAACCACTCCTGTTTGTCACTTGCCATGACTACCAGCAGCCTTGCAGAATAGAGGAAAATATGAATGATATTGTCCAATATTCTTTGCTTTGCTAAATTAACTAAAACAAAAAGATAGCACATTCCCATCAGTAAGCCTCTGGGCCCATTGCCGAAGGAAACTGGACTCCTTGTTCTTGTTTATCAGATGGAAAAGAAGAAGATGTGTGAAAAAATGAGGTGTGATCTAAAGCTACTCATGAAGCCAACATCAGAAGAAAATAGGTATGTCTTTCCAGACATAGTCTCTGTATTCATCAATATTACTTTTCCTTTTTAGAAATAACCCTTCCTCAGTATTAGTGAAAACTATGAACATTAAAATCACAATAAGAATACATCTTTATAAGATTCCTACTTCAAATTTTGCATGTCTGATGACAGGAGTGTCAGGGGTTCTACAGATTTTGTTACTGTATGGAACCATACAACAAATAAAACTAAAAACATCCATTGTAGTGCATTAGTTCATTACCAAATATATTGTAATGAAAGGAACATCACCCATTTGCAGATCTACTTCTCCCCAATATGCTTAACTGTGAGAAAGAGAGTAGCTACAGGAAGAATCAAATTCAGTTCTCAACTATATGCAAGGTTAACTACTGGTGACAACACTTCTTTTAGTGAAGGTGCAGCAGTGCACATTGATTCAGCTTTTTATCCTGTACAATGAGTTATATGAGACTTTTCTGCACTTGCTGTATGCAAAATATTTCCCTGACACATTACACAAAAATACATTGTTTGCTGATGGTAAAAGGCCAAATACACAGTATCTCTCTGAAGCACTATTTAAATAGCTTTTATAGGAACAGTTTGGACAAGAAGTAAGATGTAGCAACATCTTACAAGGATTTAATGATAAGTCCTTTACACTAAGCTACATGAACGTGTTTTTATGCACTATATATGGAAAGAAAGTTTATTGTTTTAAACAGTCTGGACAATTTCAGCAACTTGAAATACATGACCACTGACTTTTGGTCTGAAAAGTGGTAATTCTTGTGGAATACTCACAGGTTTACCTCTCTCAACATGCATGTGCTGAGCAATGCCATGAAATCTGACTCAATTAAGGGTTTTACAGAGTTATTTCTTTTTAGCAACACCCAACATTGTTTACAAAGCATTTTCTAGTCCTGGAGATCTTCAAGGCATGATCTGGCTTTGAATAATCTGAATCAGCCCCTTTTTCTGCTTTTTGGTTAACACCCATCAAATACAGTCAGCCCAGTACACTGATACCACTTGCTGGACTGGAAGTTAATGATGCAAAAAGCAAGACTGGGTAAGAGTAGGAGAAGGGACAATGTTTACAATATATGGAAAAAAAACAACAGCAAGCCAGTATTTCCAAGGGCCTCCTGCAGTGATGGAAATACTTCCACTAAAAGTAAACTCCCATTGACAGGAAGGGAGCTGAAGTTGGCCAACACTCTAAAAGTCTCACTGGTGAAGGAAAAATCACCAGGTGGCACTGTTACATATCATCACAAAAATTTGCACCTGTTCACAGATTTCTGTTGAGCAGGTGAACCTCTGGGGAGGAAATGTTGGCCATGAAAAGGGTCCTGTTTGCTGCTGGCCTGTGCTGCCCCAGACTGGAGCTGGCTCCCAATGCAGAGCTGCTCCTGGCCAGAGGTGCTGGTAATACTTTGTGCTGCTGCAGAAAACTAAGGGCATATTCCACCCATCCCATGCAGGCTCTCATTTCCCAGATGATCTCTTAAGCTATAAAACATGTCATAGATTTGTAAAAGGATGAACCTATAAAATAGGGAGGAATATATTTTGCCTTGAAAAAAAATGAAGTTAGAAAAACTGGATACAAGAGGAAACACTGTGGGGGGGAAGGTGAGTGGAGAAAGGGAAAAGGGAGCAAACCAGAAGTTATTCTCAGGGCTGTTAGAAATTGTGAGAGCAGTGTATGAATAAAAATAAGAAAGGAAAGAAATAAGAAAAAGGGTCAATCACAATTCATTTTAGCTCACAGCTCTCTTTGCAAAGTAGCAGCGTTCATAGAATCTTCTAATTTTTGAAGCTACTTGGGAAGTGCTGCTGCATTTGTTCACTTAAAAAGATAGAAATGAGAAAAAGAAAAAAAAAGAAAGAAACTGGAATCTTATAATGTTTTAAGACTTTCTATTTCTTTTCAAGCTGTATTACTCCTATATGGGTGGATAATTGTCTTTGAGAATTATCTGAAATTCCACTCTTTCCATCTACAGTAATTCTTATATGGAAACAAAATCTCAGACAATCATGGTCATATGGTTAAAAAGCTAGGAAATAGAGAGAAGTATATCAAGTAAAATTGAAATGTCCTTTTCTTAAATTTATTTAATAACAAACTTCTGATTTTCTTACTGTCCTGTTCAGAGAGTTTTTCGTACCATATTCCATGCAGGTTTAGGTTTGTTTGTTTTTTCTTTAATATATATTTTGTTTTTGTAAGAAAAATTAGCAGGCCACAAGAAAGTAATTCCTTTTTGTCCAGAGATTGGAAAGCTTTTCTAAAGATCTGGCATGCCAAAGCATACCCTGCTTTACGCCAAAATTTTCCTTCTAAACTCAGTAGCATGTTTATATTCTGTACACTCAGATGTTTGCAGGCTGTGCAGGTTGTCAGGATGCAGCATATGTTTAACCTAAAATAGCTGCTCTGAACTTAAAGGCAACACAAGCCATGGACCATACCAATCACACTAGACTGCCCCTTCCTAATGGGAAAATCTCTTCCTCTCTAGCTTTCCAGATTAATTAATGTCTGAATGGTCTAACTGATATCAGGAGCAGAAGAACGAAGGTATCTTGTTTACTCTAAGACACCATCTGAAATCCAGCATGAGGTAGGGCTACACATCACAAAGAAAATGTTACCTCCCTCACTCAGAATGCGATGTCTGTGACTGAACATCTCAAGGCTAGAAATAAGCTCCTAAATCCAAAAGAGAACATGCCAAGAAGTCATTGCAGGTTTGCATTATGAGAATATATAACTCCTTGCATTATAATTACCTGAAAAACCACTTTGTCATTGGAGCTTATCACTCCTGAAAGCCAAATATGTGATACTTTTTTTTAAGTACTAATTTATAACAGTGAAAAGTAATTTTAAAGTAAGTCAAGAACTTCCTTACTATATAGCCTTAGATCCATCATCTCCAGTAACAGTTAATCTTTACCTGCTTTCTCTGTATTTCTCTTTTCCCCCTTTAGGTGCTTGAACTCCATGGTGAGTATCTGCACTTGATTAAAAGTGCATTGCCAAGAATCGCAATTTAGGCACTTTGTGAAAGAATCATAATATAGCCAATAACTTGTGTGTCACAGACAGCAGAGTAGCCTGAGGTTCACTCTTCTAATAGAAATAGCTATATTCTATTTACTAGGCAGCCTTAATTTGCCATATGAACTGAATTAATTCATTAGTTAAATCAGTGCTTAGCACCATTTGTTACCCTTAAGTAACATCACTGAAATTTAAATGAGAAGAGTGCATAAACAGTTAATAATATGAGAAAATAAGAGTCCCATGAAAAAAGGGACATATACTTTGCTACCCAATAAAGGGGAGAAGAAACCTCTCAGATCTTTCTCAGCAGTTAACATCTCCATTCATGTTACATTTTTCAGTCACAATTGTGAGATCTGCTTTTACGTCACTCTAGCTCTACTCACCTACCAAAACATACTTGAGGATCAGAATCTCAGCTATAAATAATATAGCAAGAATCAAAATAAGAGAAGGAAAGAAAGAAAAGGGAAGGGCAGTGTTTTTATTGTATATATTCCTAAATCGTGTGTGTAAAACAATTAAAACATTTGGGAAGCAATCACTTATTTAAAGAAAATTCTTTTCAGATTAATTTTAAATAAAATATCTCATATGCCCATATCCCATATTTACTTAGCAAGTAATCACTGAAATCCCTACATATTCATGCCAGTTATTACAGAAATTAGACAAAATGCATAGAGAAAATTTCCATTATAGGTTTTTCTTTTTCAATAAAATGCACCACAAAGGGAATAAAGAAATTCTTTGCCCAAATTAATAGTGAATTATTTTGTCATGAGAATAGAAGTTTATATTCATTTAAATGAAAGCACATAAATTGTTCTTGACAAGAAAAACAAAGCTAGCCTTAGGCAGTATTTTCATTATAGAAAAAGGCACATGTCCATGAATATCTAGTATAATATTAACAAAAACTGTTCAATTAGCTATGCATGTGCCATTGGTATGAATATTTATTTGCATCACAGCTAAGTAACATTGATACTTTTTTTTCAGCCTGTTTAGAGATATAAAATGAAGCAAACATTATTGCTCAGTGGGCAGCAGCGAAACTTTTCCAGAGGGCTGGTCAAACACAACATTTCTTATTAGCAGAACCTCCTTAACTACCAGTTGTTTCATTCTTTCTCAGACTGGAAATCTATTTGAGAAATTATAATCCATTTTTAAGTAATTTTGATCCAATTGACAAACTACTCTCACATTTTCTTTAAAGAGAAGTTATATATGTAAAAACAACCTAATACATGAGCTTTTTTTCCCTGAAGTTGATTAATTTGAATTGCATTCTAATTACATAGGGCTCCCTTTTTTCAGAAAGATTTCACTTTCTGGTAGAAAGCATTGCAAAATAGAAATCTTAATGCAAAGCAAGTTTTACCACTGTACATAAAAAAAAGTTATTATACTTAGCCATCATAGGCTTCAGAATCAGTTAGAATGCTTATATAAGCAGGAATACTTATGATTACCAATTTAATATTAAGCATCCTGTGACTTACAGCTCCCACTACAAGGAAATTTTGAATATTAAGCATTTGTAAAGAACTGCCTGTGAAAAATTGCAGACCAAAGGCTTATTTTGGCAAAAATATATTTATGTGATTAAAAATGTTGTTCTGTGTATGAATAAAGGTCTTAGCTGCAGAACTTGCTCCAGGAGGAACTTCAAATAATTAATCATTAGACTATTACTCACTATTAGAAACTGAAAAAGCAAAATTAATTGAATAAATTTGCCCCATTTGTGATTGCCAGAAAAGAAACCTTTATGAAAGTGGTTAAGAAACAATTACAAATGGCCTCTTGAAATTTTATTGATCATGGATCTCATTCTAGTTTCCATTCTGCCATTCCAGGAACCTTTTCCAAAAGCCACTAAGGTCAGCAGGAATCATTTTTATGCAGTGGACAAGCACAGATCACAGAAATATATACCAAGTCACTGCTTCTCCATGAAACTATTTCTGAATGATTAAGGTAAGAATCAGTTCTATAAACTAATTTAGAATTTGCCTCTGCTCTTCTCTGAGCTTTATATAGATATTAATAATATTTCTTTGTCAGCAGCACAATGCCATGCACTACAAGAACACATGTATAAAGCATGTAATCCTTACAGTGTGTTTTGAAAAGGAGAGAAATGGTAAAAAGTAAGATGTGGCATATGATGTAACTGTAGCTTAGTTAACAAAGATAAAAGAATCAATTATACTGTAAGATGGTTTATAGGAAAGCAAACAGGTTCATATAGAATAATGCAATAGGTAAGCATATGGAAGATGCTTTGTGCTCACACAGATACTGTTGATTTCTAGACAGGTTCCCTTGATTCCCTTCCAGAGAAAGGCTTGACAGTAAGATACATTTTCTGTAGTTGATCTTCCAAGCATATGTAACCCACCCCCTCAATAAAATATGACACTTCGCATAGTGACACACTGAGAAAGAAAGGATAATAAAATTATAAAGTATTCCTCTCAGAAACACTTTGATTTTAACATGTCCAGAATGCAGATACTGAAAAAAGAACATCTTGCAGCTGATGAGCTGGGTAGAAAAAAAAAATAAATGTAAGTGACATGATCTGGATAGTCCTCAAAATTAAAATCTGAACATATCACAGTTTTGGAGACCACTGCCAAGAAGCATGCATGTTCAAACTTTTGTTATCTATTAGAACATGAGCTGTTTGCCTCTTCCACTGCTCTCTCTTTGCATGTGTCACACCAGATGCATTGCTCTGCCATCACACAAGTGATAGGAGTTGTTATTGTAAATGGTATACGTTGCGTGTTGGTGATGAAATAGGAAGCGACAAGCACCAGAGAAATTTTGCTGGTAATTTCTTTTGATGAGATACTTGCAAGTATAAAAGCAAGAAAAAGACAAGATTATAAATGATAGGGTTCTGGGAGAGTTAAAAGGAATAGACTTCTGGTTAAACTAGACTGAACGCTGTGTCTAGGCAGCCAAACGATGGCATGGTAGCAAAGCAGTAACAACAGCTGCGAGGACGTGGCAGCACAGACATGAGCATGAACTGTACAAGCCCTCTGGGGACCTGGCATAGTGCTGCAATTGCTGGCCCACAAAGGATCTGGCATTTTTGCCATTACCTGTGCTAACTAAATTAGAGATAGCGTGTGTGTACGTGATAGTATTATAATCACACAATCATTTGGCTGTGTAGGCACAGCAACTGGTCAGGTGTAGGTGCTCAGTGCTTGGATGATGCACTTCACACAGTAAGATCAATAAGTATATTCAGGTGATCAAAACCAGACCCAGGATATGATTTTCAAAATAGATTAGACCTGAAGCTCTGATGTAGGCCCAGCAAGGGAGCGGGGCCAGGCAAGCACCGGCATGTGGCAGCTTTTCTTCAGAGACCCATGGTCCTCAGGGGCACAGGGACTGGTAGCAATGAAGGAGCAATTTAGTTTGAATCAGCAACTAGACTTTTTCATATGAAGTTACAAAACTTGCTATGTGTGAAGAAAAAGCCTATAAAAGGGTGTTTATTTAGTGTGGGAAAGGTTTAAGACCCAATAAAAAAAAAAAAGGAGCTGAGCAGGCAAACCTCAAGCTTAACCTCAACCCTCTGGAGCTAGGAGCTCAAGGGATCTCTCAAGTCACTTTAGTTTTATCTCTTGTCACTGCAGAACAGGAACTGTGCTACCCTTTGAAGGGAAAACTAGGAAAGGAAGGTTGGAGTAGCTTTTTGTTTGTCTTTTCAATTCTCAAACTATAAAAATCCAGTATAAGTTTATTTTTACAACACCTGAGATGGAAAGGCAAGTTCTTGATTTATCTGTAGTCTGCTGACAGACCCATTCCCTGAAAAAAAATCAGCTGCAAGATCCAAACCCTGCCCTTTTCTTTTTCTCAGTTGTCTACCAGAACTTCAAGAACTCGCCTGAACTGTCAAGAAGAGAACTATACCTTGACACACTACAACAGTGTAGAAAGAGATGATCTCAGAGTAATTGAATTTAGTGGTATAGAATTTTGCAGTCCATGGCTTTTATATTAAAAAAATGTGTTATTTAAATATTTTATAGCTAAGAAGGCACCCATCTTGTTTAAATGTATTGAAAATGAGCTTTCTTCACTTCTGGTTGAGAGGCCCTGTGAGTCACCTTAAAATTTTTTTTTTTTGGTCTTATTGAACACTCTGAACCTGGACATTCACTAGTTGAATGCTGCCTGTGAATTCTCAAACTGAGTGTGGCATGAAGTGTGACAGCACACAGGTTGAAGGGCTTCAACAACAGCTTTCTGGAAGCATCAGGTATTGTTCAGCATTTTCAAATGCAGTGCTCAGCTGAAAGCACTACGGTAATGACTTGTGCAGTCAGCAGCCAACAAACAGCCATGAACAACAAACAGCCCAGAGAAAGCTGGGTAGAAAAATTAAGAGACATTTATTATGCATGTTAAAAATCAAACAGGACACAAGAGGAATCTAACACACCAATCTGGTTTTTGTTATTCAGCTCTCACACAGGGAACCTTTAATCTGATTGAACCGGTGTGGTGACTGTTTGTTTTTCCTGACTGGGAGTGCACATGTGTATATGATAGCATGATGGCAGCAGTCCAGGCTATTAAATGGAGCAACTACATTCAATAAGAAGCAAACAATGGCATTAAGCCTTCTATCATTTTTGCTCTTATACTGAATCTAAAGTTTTCAAAAGAATATATTAGGTGCTTGAATGTTAAAAGCCAATACAACTTTAAGTTCTAAATACCAAAGTCCCTCTCTTTGGTAGCTTATGAGCCTAAGCGACTTCAGGATTATAGAAAAAAATTCCCTTTCCCTTTCTGCCTTTCATTATATTCTGATCTGTTTCGATACAAGGGCTGGTTTGAACAACAACTTCCCTAGAACTCAGAACACTGAAATATTTTCAGTATTTAATGCAAAAGAGGTAATTGCACCAGTACCATCCACTGTGAACAGCCTGTGGTACCTCTGGCCAGCAGCATCCATCTCAGCTGCTGGGGTTGTGTTTTCTAGCAGACTTCTGAGTGGCCTCAATCCTGGTCATTCTGAAAACAAGAGACTTGGAAAACTTGAGGAAACCTGAGACTTGGAAAACAAGAGACTCCCCATACTCTGCGCAGTACTAAATTATGGTATATACTGGAAACCATATATGTATGTATATATATATATTTATATATAGCATTGCTAGGCTGTGTGTAACCTTCACCTTAGGCTTAAACAGTAAGCAATCTGTTCCATACTGCTCTGTCCCACCTTTTTTTCTGAAGGAAAAGGAGAACAAACAAATATTTGGACTGCCACAATAGTATTAATAAACATGAGAATGCAACAGCTAGTGTTATTCTACAGAAATGAATGAATAAATAAATAGACTATAAGCACTTTATTCTTCTCACATAATTTCTTCTCAGTGACATTATTGAACAGACTGTTGAAAACAAACATCGTTAAATGAGAAAAGAAGAGCAGGAGCCTGTCTAATTCCCCACTGCAACATTTTCCAATGACGAATGCTCCCTAAATGGATTTAGCTTTTTGAAAAGAAGTCAGAGAGAAATTTGATGTGGCCCCCTGACCCCTGGTAAGCACATGTATCTTCACCTGTCACATAACACACTGGCACTTGCTTACTTTTCAGCAAAGACTATTGATTTTGCTTATTGGCTGCAGGCTAGTCCATAAAGAACAAATTACAAAGTCAGAGGTCTACAGTTAGCAATTGCTTGCATGATAACAGGGAACTCAGCACTATTCCCACAATGCAGTATTAACATTCTCACAAATGTGTGCAAACCTAAAACATTCACTTCTGCTGTGAAGTCCTCTGTATTTTCAATGATACAACAAGCAAAACACACAGTACATCCCATACCATTGCAAATGATCTAAAACTACAGGGATTTTGCCACTTACACTTGTGGTTTAAACAATTTCTTTATAAAGAACAAAGAGAGAGAGGATCAAGCAATGTTATATTCTACTTTTAGAAAAGGAAAAATGTTTGACACAACCAACTGTTATTATGAATGCCATCACAACTAAATCTTACACAGAAAAAGCCAACATGGTGACTTTTAAGAAATGTATCATCGTGTTACTTCTCTGGAGTCATAAAGTTTAACTTTACCCCTGCCTTGATAGATGACCTTGGGGACAAATAATTTGATTTTCTGCATCTTGCTTTAATCTTCTGCAAAATGGGATACAACACTGTTGTCCACTGCTCTAGTGCTGCTCAAACCCACTTGCCAAGAAGATCCTTCAAAAGACAGTATAGGCTGGCTTTTGTTACTGAAGTGGGACAGGCATAAGAGAAGAACCCTGGTGAGGATCAAAACTGGAGAGCCTCAGCTAGTTTCCAAAAACTCATTTTAATTTTTCCATCTTACATAATACTTGACCAATATAATAATTGGAATTGTCTTTTAATACCCAACCATACCAAATGTAAATATATACTGCTTATCTTGCACATATATGACACAGAAGAAGTAAATTTTAATGCCATTTCAAGCTCAAGAAATTTATCATAATTTCAAATGTGAGATTATTAATGACAATCTTTTTTTAAAGTTAGCTATTGTCTTAGGGTTGCTGTGAACCTGAGATAGTAAAAGTGGGTTGGACTACAACTAACTATCCTGAACACCTAGAGACAGAGCCTTCAACAGCATTACAAGTTTACGTATTGAAAAATATGACTTTTGCATTACAAAAAGTTAGACTTCCCTTCCATTTGCTACCTCTCAGCTCACTTTCCACTTTGAGGGCAACCAATGTGTCACTATGGATTGCATCTCTGTCTCCGTTCTCCAACTTAAAAAAAAATAAATTAAAAATTGAACATAATAGAGAAAACAAGTCTCCCTTCTGAAAGATAACGCAGAAACCAAGTAGGGAGAGTCTGCAGATTCATATGTGAATTTGTTATGGTACTGCCAGTTACAGAAAGCAAAGAAGCCTAGTGAGTTGCCCAAAACCTTGATTTAAAAAGCTCTCAAGTTTTTCTGCTGCAGAGGGATTTTATGGCTTATGTCTTCAAGGGTTTGTAAAATTAAAAAAAAAAAAAAGAAAGAAAAGAAAAAAAAAAAGAAAATGAAAAAGGCTTACTTGACAAATATTGAAGTTGAGATTATTATTTTCTCAGGTGAATACAGATTCTTGGACTGTAAGAAGACCTACATTATCAGCAGACATGCACAGAAACAGCAACATGATGGCCTTTGATCCAGCCAAAGAAGGGAATATGGCCAAAGAGAGTGGAGATCACTTGACGTCTAAACCTTCTGACCTTCCTGGCAAACCTCTAAAAGGACCTCTACGATGGGTAAAACTACAGTGAACAGCTCATAGTGCTCAGCTAGGGATGCTTGCAATTTGATTAAAGAGAATTGCCATCATGCAGTATGTGTATTCTTCATTATTTTCTCCTTTATAACAAAGCTGAGAATTACTTCTCCAATTAAGATTAAAAAAAGGTATAAATTTACAGACATTTAGAAACTATTTCTGTTCTTTTAAACTACTTTTCTTAATTCTAATACCTTTCAGTTTTGCTTAATGTTAGCATTTCATTGAAAAAAATTCTTGCCAATAGCCCTAAGTGAAGAAGAATACTGCAACCACAAAGGAGAAGCAATAAAAGGTGAAACATATATGGAAATTAGACCTTCTCTCTAATCTTGTCCAAGACAAAACATCCCCATGAGTGGACATAGAGGAAAAAGTTGAAGGTTCTCCATAAAATACTGGTCACTTAAGTCAAACCCAAGATTTGGGCTGGAATCTGGGCTGAAAAGTAGATAATATGCATTCAGCTCAATGTCAACAAACATGTAATTACTTAAGACAGAGATGGGCTTCTCAACTCCTCCTCCTAATTTGTGCAATTGGTACCAAAAACAATTCCAAATCTGACTTTTCAAAAATTATTACTGTTTGGGTGGGAAAGGGAAGATACTTGACTGCAAAGAAAAGCTGATACTATTATTCAAATAAGGCATCTTCATTTCACTAGTAAAATTGAACTATTTTACTTTCAAATGGCTAAATCTTGATTCCAGTATTCAGGTTACTTTTCATTTCTTACACACATTGTCTTCAAAATGAATTAAACTTGTATTTTGCCATTTTGCAATTGGTTACCTCCAACATGGCAGAAGAAAAGAAAAAGATACAGGAGATCAAGCTTTCTGAACCAAGAGATGACTCATCCATACATACATGTAGTACATATATGCACTTGTACTGTCTTCACTGGGTTAGGCCAAAAGAGAGTGCAAACCATACCCTCTATGCTATTGCCTTCTACAGACTTTTAGTTTTGGCCACTTCCATTTATTGACAACCTGCATCCAATAAGACCATGATTCAATAAATAAAATATTGAAATACTTATTACTTCTAATACTGTAGAGTTCCCAATTCCATTTCACACTTGTTTCCATAAACCAAAGAAGCAAAACAGTTATAAACAACAGTAAGACACACATTGTCTTTTAATGCCCAGTGATAAAGTCATCTAAAATATGTAATTATTTAGAATATATGCTAAAGCTATCACTGACACACTGGAAAATATTAGGTTTTGTTTTCTGAACACTGTTCTTTTGGCAATGGAAACCTTCTTACAAACCATTTTTATAAATTAATGGTTTTGAGTTGAAACATGGAGGACAACTGACACTTCTGGATTTGCAGTTAGACCGTGTTGCACTAAAAATCAACTATTCATTTTGGCTGTATCCTCTAAAAGAAATTTCAAAAATACCTATGGTTACTATACAATAAATAAAATCCCTTCCCCTAGCTGAGGCTAAGAAATTTTAAATGGAATTGTTATGTGTGAGATATCTAACTGTGCCCTAAAAGCTCTAGCTTAAGGTTACAAACAGTTAGTGAGCCAATTTTTTTTCAGGTAAAAGAAAGCATTGCAGATTTATTTCAAACAGTACAAGTCAGTGCTACTGTTTAAAATTCATCACGGAACACTTCAGAAAGACTGCTTATCTATTCAAGCCACACATTTAAGTGAACTCTTACTAAATTCTCTATGTACAGATCAGGAATACATGTACTCTGAATAAAAAGAACTTCATCTGACAAATTAAAGAAAGAGAGAGTGAGTGAGGGGGAAAGTGCGGGGTGTTCAGCAGAGTCCAAACGTGGAAATCTATTGCGGCTTGTAAAGCCTGACAGTGTAATATGTCAGGCAAGGAGAGCCTCGGGTACCACAGCCAAGTCGTGCTTGTTCCCATGATGTGATTTAGTGCCTCAGAACCACGCAGCTTTGCAGCACGTGGACATCTTATGGTGTCAAGTGAAGGGAACAGATTTGTCACCGCTCGCTGCCAGGAGCGGTCCCGAACAGGGACATTTTCAGTCTTGGACAATGATGGCTGTTACTAATTCTACTGTGAAATGTGCAGAGCATCTGCATGGGGACTTTAGGAAAGTGGTGCCAAAACAGTTCTCACTTTATGCTGCTGCTCCTGGTGTCTGGTTGAGGCAGTGATGAGACAGATCATATGACTTAGGCCATTGCAAGACCTCATCACTTTTCATGGGAGAATGGAAAAGTGCTGATCCCAAGTCTTTTATGCTGAGGGAAAGCTGATAAAAATCTGCAGGTGTAACTCAAAAAAAATTGGTATGAGAAGCACAAAATGAGGTAAATAAGGCTGAATTTCTAAGGAAAACAAATAAAGATCAAGCATGCGATGGCAAGTAAATGAAAAGAAGAATTTAATGATATAAGCATAGAAGTGTGCATTATTAATCTAAGGGAATAGCATTTTGATTTTCAGAGTATCTGTTAGTTTTAAAGTACAAACGATATTGATACAAACAAGCATAAAGATGTATGGATGTAACCATTTCTATTTTATTTTTCCAATGAAAAGGAACTAGTGATAATTGACTGTAACTCTGCCTGGCTCCATCTCTAGAGAGACATAATCATTTTGGATATATGAAAATAGATTGCTCATTCTAATCCACTATTGTTTTATACTCTTTGGGGCCCACTTCTTAGCTGGTGATAATCAATGGTATTAGTCATTGCAATACAGGGAGTTGATTTATTCTATCAAGGGTTCTGGCCTTGAGCAAAACTCATATAACCCATTTAATTCTCTTCCTGGCAGTAGCAAACTTAACAAGGTTTGAACAAGAAGTTATCTCCTCTCATCCAGCGTGCCAGGAAAAGCTCAGAAATGCTATCCATACACTGCTGAACCATACCAAGAGCAGTCACAAGAACCTATGCAGTTGTGGTTATGACTCTAGGTCCCCTGAACACTCGAGTTTTCACTTTGAGAGCTCTTCAGAAGTTCTGTAGAGCTGTCAAGAAACTGGTATTTTAGAGCCAAGGCAAGAGCAGTTTGGTTTTGTGCATGTCCTCAACCATTACCAAGATATTCAGCTTTTTCTGTGCTTGTATTTTCTTGGTCAGTTATCATGCCTGCCATTTAAGAGTGTCATAAAACTATATGAAGTTTACCTGGGCTTTTCTAATTTGGGCAACAAAACAACTCAAATACAGAGAGCCTTTCCTCCCCCCGCCTCCCGGGTTAACTGCCCCCATCTTACTTGAATTATCTGTTTGAAAAAGAAACCTAGAAATTGGCTGCATTTAAGTGTTAAATAGCATTTCAATCCAATTCCAAGTGTCTAAAGGGAGCATGAATTGGGTATGAATTCCATTACTCAGTCACAATATTATTAGCAGGGGAGGAGCAGGGTTTATCACTGTTGTCAGCACGATTATACAGCTTTCTCATTTGCCTTATCTCAGAGAACATACACAGCATGGTCTTGATCAGGTTTGTCATCTTCTCAATGCCTAGGCCATGATGACAGTCAAAATGAATGAACAGATCGGCACTTTGAAGTGCTCATTGATATCTTGAGGTCAGATGTTTCTTGCACGTATCTGGACCATTTCCAGACATATGGGAAGCAGCAAGAGCAACGGTAGCACAAGTGTCTCTGCCAGTCTTCCTCAGCTCTACCCTGCTCCTTCAGCGAGCGGCCTGTCTGGTTAACACAAACCAGAAGTCAATGCATACCTTTTATTTTGTTTAGTTTAGTGATTTTTTTTTTGTTTAGTTGGTTTTTTTGGTTTGGTTTTGTTTTTGTTTTTTGGTAATGAAGACCTATTACATCAAAGCAGTTTGAGAGCACTGCTTAAACTGTCTTGCTGAATCTGAACTACCTATCAAGTTATTCCTCCCACACAGAGCAGAACAGCTTGGTCCTGCTGTTTAGGGGTCCTTGCCAGCTGCAGAGACAGGAAAGGATTTTTTTTTTTCCTCTTTACCTCTACTTGTTCTATTTTCTCCTGTGCAAGTTTGTTAATGTTTGCAGCTTGAAAAAAATGCAATTCAGGAGAACACTCCCAAAAGATAGGAAAAAAAGAAGAAAATCAATATGTATTAGCATGGCAGAGATATTTTCAATATGAATATTCAAAATGAACAAATTCTGAAATTCTTAATTTCAATATTTATTAGTTTCAGTATTTATTTTTTCTAATCTCTGGTTTTATTAAGACAAGTGTATCCCAAAACTGAAGAATAACAAGCAGAAAAGCTGCAATTGCAAATATGTCACAGTTCTTGTTTGGAATATGGTAAGAAGAGAAGTCAATGAGAAACTGCCCAAGGAAAAACCTAAGGAATGTACTGTGCTGAGATTAAAATAGTTTATAAAATGATAAGAGCTCTAGGACATATGAATTTAACTGAAGGCTTTGTTTCACTCCCTCTCCCTTAAAACTAAATGACACTGGAGAAAACACTTTTCAACTTTTAGAGCTGGCAGTTAACATTTTCTGATATGCAATTTTTAAGATCTTGTCATCACAGGCTCCTCAGACCAATACATAAAACTGCCTTAAACAGCCAGTGAAGTCAGTGGCTGGCACACTTTGGAGCAGTCACTGGGAATCAGCATGGCTTCAGCGAGAAGCCAAAAGGCAGTATCATGCCTCAAGAGAAGAAAGGTGTGCCACCAGTAAGTAAACACACCCAAAGAATGTTACTAATCAGCAAATATTTTGTGCTATTTCCCTAATGAAACCCCACTGCTGTGAAGAACTTTTCATCCTTAAGAGCCTAGGGCTAGAACAGGTAAATTATAAATCAGCTCCTGGAGAAGCATCACCTTATGCACACCATGGGGGCTGTTCTTCATATTGGTTCTTTCCAGGGACCTCCAGTCCTGGGATGGAGGGGTAATCTTTGATGTGGATGAGACTTCCATCAGTTAGCCGACAGTAAATTGTCTCAATTCAGCAACTTAGACAACTGAAAAAGGTCTATGAACAATCAGCACATATAATGCTTCCTAGCATATTCTAACACACAGTGCTGCCAATGCTCTACTCAAATTGTCCATGAAAAGAGGATATATTTCAATGTCCAGTTAAAGATTTAAGGTGACACTGTAAAGACAGATTTCAAAACTCTTGCAAACCTTATGAGCCAGTGTACTTCTACCTGCTACGTGATTGCTCCTATTTACTTGATTAGTCCATTTACACCTATTTACTTAATGAGTTGCATGGAATGTTTAAGAATGTGTTTACAATAAAATGCAAAAACCTAACCAAAGCAGCTGTTTGAATTCATCTAACATGAAGGCAGTCTTCAGGTTAATCAAACAAAAAGAAAACATCTATTGTTTTACAAAAAAGAAGAAAAGATATCCAGAAGGGCAATATATACTGAGGACAGGTATTACACAGACAAGTGTAACCTACCATCAGCATCTTATCCTATGGTATAGGGCTAAAAGCATCTTAACTCAAAAATTTCTAGGCAACTTGAACTCTTGAAGCAAAACACAAAAGACAGGTAATTTCAGAGATATACAGGATCCAATCCAAAAAGAGCTTTGTACATCAAAACCAGCACTTTGAAATAAACCAGTAAATAAAATGCAAGTCTGAAGCAGGTCAAGATACCATTAAGAAAGCAGGAAGTCACTAACCCATTCCAGAGGGGTCAGGGATAACTCCAAATGAACTGCAGTAACAGAGTCCAAATGTGGCAGAATCAAAATCTGTGTGTGGGTTGCAACTTTCACATCCAATAATTGCACTACAAGAGTGAAAGAAATTGTATCTACCAGCCCCTTCCCTAATGATGAGTGACATAGGTACCAGTGTGATTGTAAATATACATGATGCCAAACTAATATTTTGTACAGGCCTATTGCATGCTTGAATTATCAACAATACTGATCTCCATGCAGCTTAACTGCATCTTACTCTGTGCATGGCCCTGCCATATCCCTGTTTCCATCCCCTTTCTGACCCTATTTCCTGGGTTCGGACAAGTCAGGATCTTCCCAAAATATCACCTTGTCCATCTCCTTCTCTCAAAGCAGAATCAGCTATTGCTGATAGATGTATGTCCGAAAATCTCGGTAAAAGCATCCAACGACAGAGATGCCACATCCCATCCATCCCACTGCCCAACTGTCTTTGCCATTAGTCTGCTTTTCTGCAGTCTTAATGTACTTTAGCCACTCCTTCTCTCCTGTTGCAGACCTGGAAAAACCCCAAATAATTTATAGACTCAGCCCTCTGCTGCAGGATTTCGAAGGTTTACTGCAGGCTTTTCAAAGATTGCTACCACATCCTACCCCTGTGTCTCCATTTCTCATTTTCTTTGCTGCACTAAGACACCCCACTCTTTCCCTCTTCTTATTTAGGCCTTATTTTTTTTTATATCATGTTGCCAGTCTTACTGTTCCCCTTTGTACTGTCTCCAGATGGTCTTGAAGGGAAAGAAGGAGGCAGAGGAAAGCCATGGGAAAGGAAGAAGTGGTCACAGCCTGGGTTTGCACCTCTCTGCATGCTGACCAAAAGACCTGGCATGGTGGGAACAGAGCAGTTCACTAGAGATGAGAGAGGCTCTACCCCAGAGCAAAGGAAGAGCAGAGGAGGAAACGGAAGCCTGAGGTATAATCCAATTTCATGTCTGCTCACGTGCACCGGCCATCACAGGGGCATGACTAAGAGGGGTCTGTCAGGTTGCAAATTCATCCTGTGTAGCCAAAGAATATAGAAACATCTTTAAGAGCTGTCTAAAGAGGCTCATAACCAGTTATCTACCTTGGCAATGAAGTATGGTACTTTCTATATGAGCGGACAGTCAGGGGGACATGGGAAAATGGGCTTCATTTTGTTCACATGCTGTGGCATGGCAGACACATGAATTCTGGGTGGCTGGAAGTGTGGAGTATTTTCATGGAGGAATAACAAGTCAAACAAAAACCCCTTTGAAACCTCAGTTCAGTCTAGGAGATATCACAACCTTTGCATAAATGTAAGGGTCCATATTCTATCTAATCTATAGATGAATCAGTGGCTCAGCAGGTTTCTGCCATTTACTTATTTTACCTGTATGTGGGTTTATAGACAGGTTAGATTATCACAGCTGCTAGACTGATGGACCCTTGACTGTTAGTCTCAATACAAGCCTTCCCCTAAACACACACTTTTTCTTTTAAACAATATTCCTAGTCTACTTTTGCAATGTTTTTTTTGAATTTTTTTTTCCACCGAAAGAAAAGTCTTCTTGACCATTGGAAGAACTTACTAGAGGAAAGTTTCCAATCTTCCATGAAAAGATATTTTCTTCTGCAACTTTATTTTTTCCACGAAGATGTAAACAAAGTTCTTCTACTAAAAGTATTTCTAGCGTTTATGAGAACTTAAAAAAAAAGTAATTGCCATTTCTGAATGTGATCATGTGTTTGAAAACATCCTTCCCCCCATTTTTTCCTATATTATGAAAGTTTTCTGCTCTCTCCGCTCTTTATTTTGAGCAGTTTTTCGACTGTATTTTTTTCTGATTTACACTCTTCCCACTAAAGCATGCAAATACGGAGAAGAACAGAACAGAAAAATTAGTCATAAAAGGGCAGAAAAATACTTCAGGATCTGATTCCCGACTTGTGTGGCATTAGATGCACTTGGTAAGGAAGCTGTTGTGCTCGGAAAGCTCTTCAGCCACCATTTTAAAGTCTGACACAGACTGTGAATCAGAGCCCTCAGCTGCAGCAGTTCACAGCCAGGGATATTCATGTAAACTGAAATCAATAATGATTTAAACCATGGTACCAGGCCCTCAGCCCTGGTCATGCCACCCAGTTGGTTGCCAGGACAGGGGAAGGATGAATCACTGGGACAGGAACATCTGACCCCACCTCTCCATGAATCATCAGACCTCTTGAGCCTGCACCCCTGGACATCTGGCTCTGCCTGAGCTGCTCCAATGTAAACATTGTAAAACTAAACCTGAAAGAACCTGCAGCATACCCAAGTCACAGTTCTGCATCTTTTTAAAAACAAAAGCCAAACGAAACAAAACCCCTAAATGCCAGATTTCAACACATGAAACAGCACTTTAATTCCAAAGGGAGTGCTGTTGTGTACCTGACATTTGGAATAGTTTGTGACTGTTCATAGAAAATTAGGATTAGGAAATGTGACTCAAAGTTCTGAAAACATTACCCTGGAAATACATTACAAATTCTTGTCTTCAACCTATTTTCATGTTTGGGAAACTGTTTTAAATATTTATAAAAAGGCTAACTTCTACTAAAATGCCTTATAATACTGTAATTAATACAAATTAATACTATAATTAATACAAATGCAGTCCAAAACCAAGGACAGTTAGCAGGATGGAAAACTTGGTACATTAATATTTGAAATGTGTTTCCATTCTTTTCCATGTTGGAATAATACTTTCCACACCAATATGTGTAATATTTACTGCAGCCTGCTGAACTTGCCATTGTTAGCAATTACCTTTCGCATTTTGTAGTTGTGAAGACAATTGAAAAGCATGAGATTGTTTTAGGAACTTTTTTCTCAAAGTTGTAGACTCTTGCCTCATTGTAAATATCAAGAAATGTATGATTTGGTGAAAGCAACCATCTGAAACTGCCCCTGACTTAAAAAAAAAATCAGAGTTTGAGATAAGGTAGAAGCTCTTAGTTCTTTCTATGGCTTTGGAAGATAAGATTCAGAATCTTAGACAAAAGGTCAAATTAATCTTTTACTCATATGTTTGTCAAAACCATAATTCAGTAGCAACAAAATCAGATTTAACTTTTCTTTGAAGTTTTATTACACATATATGGGTGTTACTTTCAGTACAAATATTTCTGCACTACTCAAAGCACATTGTAACTATTGCAGACCTGATTCTGAGGTTACATGAAGGCAATTAATAATTTATTCCACTGGACTTGTTGGAATTACAGCGAGACAAATGGGTTCATCAGAATTACAGCCCCTTAGCTGCAATAAATAAAAGATATATTCAAATCTGTGAGCAATTTCGTATTACTTAATCTTTCATTTTCATTTCCCCACAAACTTTACCCAAATAGAAATTAAAGCACTGTGGCTGAAACTGAGAGGTTCATGAGTCCATAAAAGGCACAAGACTAATGTTCTCTACGTGATGGCAAATTACACTTCTTTGTGTGCATTACAATACTTTTACAAGAGTTGCTATGTAAAAAGAAAATACTGATGATCATTTAACACAGTAAGAATTCACTTAAATGAACTGCCAGAAGAACAGAACTCTTAAAATAATTGATTTTTCCCCACATCAGATGAAAAATGCATAACACTGTACAATGAAGTCCGTTTGAGCAAAAGTCATTTTCTGTCCATTAAAAGAAACATAAAATACATTGGGGTACTTAATTAAAAGTCTTAGAACCGATTTGCACACCATAAATTTACCAAACACACACAAATTTAAGTAAAATACTTTAATTAATGTTTTTACTAAATCTATGGGGCCTCCCAAATATTTTATAAGTGTAGAAAATTTACATTCACTACAGTTTGGAGAATACCACCGTCACTAAAAAATAAATTCATAACAGTTGCTGCCTCAGTGTTTCTGCCAGCATGCTGATGCCTTACATTTATGGAATGTATGGAGTGATTTGGAAATGACAGCTATCTCATGACAGGCAATACCAGCAGACAGCCTTTGAAAAAAATCTATACTGACCTCACCTCCATCCAACACCTATTGACAGTTGTCACTCAAACTGTGATATCACATAAACACTTTCCGATCTGCGGCTTAAGTTTCCATAGTAGGGCAAAATCCTGTTAACTTCTGACCCACCTCTCAGACATCCTTTCTGTTGTATTCATGTTTGCAAACCGCTGACAGGTTTATCGAGGCAAAGCAAGTATGGCTTGTGCAACACCCACACTCCCTGCCCTCTGAGTTTCTTCTCTTAAACCCCAGTCAAAAACTTGTTGCTAATCAAAGATAACGAAATCTGCGTCTGAAAAAGACACAGAGTAATCCAGATAAAAATAATTGAATACTGTCTGAATGTATTCTATGAAAGACCTGCAGCACTTTTTCTACATGGTTTCTTCCACATTCTGTTATAGGTGGATCAGTTTTCCCTGTTACCTCTTCTTTTTATTTCAATACTTCAGGTAGCTCCAAAATGCTGCGATGAAATAATGATGAACCAAAAAACCACATTGTAGATATCATACAGATTATAAAGAGAGATGAGGAAACATAAAATCCTCTCCGATTAGAAAACTTAGGACCTCCATATGAAGGCAGCAGGGAATAAAGCATTCTCAGTGTTATAAAAAGAATGATTCATAGCTGGAGCAAGGAAATTAATGTCCATATATCACAGCTGTTGACATAATATCATAATGAGAGTTTTTAGAAACACGGAGTGTGGATGAATGTTTATAGCCATACCTATCTGCCCCTATGCAAAACTTTTGGTCATTTATAACCAACTAAGGAACAGCATACTTCAACCTCTGTCAAGCATTTAAAGGAAGTAGTGTCATTTTCTCTCTTCTTCTCCAGCACTTCAGTAACAACTGCTAAATATTCCAACAATATTCCAACAAATCTACTAATAACATGGACAGGGTTACACTCAAATCTATAATGCCTTAATCTAGCTTTTCTTCTCCACCTTCTCCACCCTAAAAGAGTACCTCTTACTTGAACTAAAATAGATGGATCTCTTGGGCTACATACAAAACATACCTCTGGATGAGTCATTTATTTGCCTTTCTTTGCTCTCCAACCCAAATTGTAGATACATTTCCAAGTTACATTTTGCACTCTGAGACTAAATACAGAGGAATGACAAGGAACTTCAGCCAGGTTTCTGAAGTAAACAGAAACTTAGTTTTGTAACAGAACTTTTTTAATGCCTGTAATTCACAGGAACTGAGAAATAAGATCTGGTCTTTGTGAAACTGCAGTAGATATGGATCTAGAATGAAAGGCTGTCCTATAAAATTAGAGAGAGTTTGGAGATATGGATTTATTCTTAAGGATATATTCCTTCCTGGATGTCAGGTGCCATTTGTCACACCCTGGATTTTGCTGTCCATCAGGATATAGGTGAAAAAAAAAATTTAAACTGCTTCATAGCTCAAGGAATTTAGTCAAGAGACATTTTTATACAATAGAGAAAGAAGTCACTATCCATTAACAAAGAATAAAAGATCCAGGCAAATCTATATTAGTGTGCATATGTACAGTGGCAGGATGCACAACACCACATTTCTTGAAGAAGTACTGTTGCAGAGTGTGCTGCATCACCGCTAAAAATATCATACGCTTTTGGCCTGCCTAGTTTGATGCAAGGTACAGAAATGCTTTTTGATTGCAGCTGGGCTAGAGAGACATAATAGCAACTCCTGAATCTTTGGGTACCTTTAGTTCATTAATTCATTTACTCTGCTTTACTTGCAGGTTTGAAATTGCATTAAAGATGTAAAACAATCTCCTTCCAGGCTCTAGTCCTGAAATTGATACCACATGGCCAGACTGCTGCGTCCACACCGAGCTCCATGGACTTCACCATGGCTCCAGGCAGAGTGTCATCAGTGCTTACACACTGCCAGCTGCAAGATCAGATCTCAAGTTCATTGACACTATGGAGAGGTGCCATTAAATAAAATGTACACAAGACTTTTCCACCTTTTCTCCTAGGATAGCTTAGAAAGAGGGAGAACAGCTGCTTGATGAGACTGTCATAACATCCACTGACCCATTGCTGAGGATCACACCTGACCTTGGGCCACCACCCCTGCTAGCCCCAGACACACATATTTCTTTCTTCTTCCACCCAGTGGGCCTCCCACAGCTGGAAATGAGAAGCTGCCAGTGTGCTGCTGTTTTATTGCCTGCATTCATGTGCACCGGGGGACCAAGATCATCCAAACTCATTTCGTCTGTGAACTTTCACATCCGTCGTGCCAGGCTGGTTTGCACTCCCTTAAATACAATTGGTCTGAGATGCAAGTACTTGTGTGACTGGAAACACCAACCCATGCAAGTGCAGTGGCCCTTAAAGTTTAACAAGAAATATAAGTTTGACATTTATCTGTTTTCAGGATACTCTGGAGCTCTGTGCTGGTTCATTAGTAATGAAATGCTTCCTGAAATGCTGACTCTGAGCCATTAGAAAATGAAAACGTATGGCTGTAATGACAAACCCACTCCATGTGTTGTCTGTTGGCCCAGCAGTATCACTTCTGGATTCTCTGTGGTGACGTTACTACCACACAGCATCTCCCAAAAATGTGCAAGGAAAACAAGGATAGAACTGAGGTAGTCTAGTGCCATTCAGTCTCTCCAACCTGTATGTTCTTATTGTCTCTCTGACAGAAAATTGTATTTTTCTCATTCATCTGTTATGAATCATGAACTACAGGCCTTAATTTTAACTTCCTCTATATATATACTTCTATTTTATAGATATAAAATAAGAAAAACACACACATATGTAAATATATATAAAAACTATATAAAATATGGGACTTTTTCCAGGAGTGTCACCAGAATCTGAGTGATTAATTACAAGAAAGTAGAAGCCATCTGAAAAGAGACCTGGAACATATACTATTGCTGTTTTCCCTTCCCACACAGTCTAGTGCTGTTAATTTAATTTTCTTAACTTAGTGATGATTACAGATGCAAATCTGACAGCGTGTAAAAACCAAAATTACAAAGCAAATCGTAATGGTTGGGTTGGTACCAACATCAAATGGTACCTTTAGCATCACATCTGATTTCTGATCTGAGAGGACTACCTCTGTGGGAAGAGTCACTCAAAGTCGTCTTTGAAAGCAGGATGAAGATTCTCATTATCAGGGAATTTATCTGCTAGAAGTAAATTAAGAGCTGAAGTAACACCTTCCTCAGTATTGCAGGAGCCAGACATGAAATTAGGAGGATGTGGTGATGTTAGGCCAGGTACTGCATGACTCCACAAACCTCTTACTCAGTTTTATATAGCAGGGACACGCTTTGTGGAAATAAAAAGGTCTTGGTATGTCTAGTAGAAAGAGAGCAGGGCTGTAAATAACTGATGTTTCCTAACATGTCATTGTTAGTAGACATCAGGGAGACAAAAGCTTAAGCTTGAGGACAGTGTTCACATATTAAGAAATGGGTGATGAGCCAAATAAATTTAGTCTGCAAACTGGAACTGAGTTTCTGAGACTCAGAGACACAGGAGCCCTGAGCTCTCTTCCAGTAAACAGGGATAGCAACACAATTTTCTTTCCACCTCAGAGTGGGATTTTATTATATTTTTAAACAGAATATGAAGTAAATGTCTGTGATAGTACAAAACTGTTTCAAAAGCCAAGACCCTTCTTCTAGCCCTAGATGCCTACAAAGGGAGAAGGAGGAAGAGTGTAAAATAGTGCACTGGTATGACTTACCATGAGGAAACATGATTATTGTTAAACAGCTTGACAAGAACACTGTGGTTTGGGAGACAGAAGGGCAGCAAGGGGAAGGGTTGTGGAGGGTCACATTGCTTTGCAGCCCAGGGCATGTGGTGGCCTCAAGCTTTATGAACACGTACTACCATGGGGTCTATTATCTGCCAGGCGCCACTGATGCCTGAATTATTGCACTTCAATAAAAATTGCAGCTTTGGTACTTAACCCAATAACTACATTGTTGCATCCCCTTCCCACACTGAATTGGCATCAGCAGAGAAATGGAAAAGAAGATAGCTACCCCCATCCTCCTCCCTTGGCAGAGACACATGTATGGCAGCTCTGCGCTCAGACAGGCCAGGAACAAAGTTCAATGGGCTGTTTAAGAATGCACCACCACAAACCACAGAAATTACCATGCTAGGCACAACGTATAAATATGGCTTGATTGGAGGCATAGTGGAGTCACAATATCAGGGTGAAGGGAGAGAGAAGTTAATGAATCCTCAGAAATTTGAAAAAAAAACCCCAAACAAACAGAAGACCAAACCCAAAAAATAAATAATAAAAATAAACTCAAACATTCTCTATAAACTAACAATGTGTTGTAAAAACCTAGGAAAAAGAAAAAAAAAGCAACCACCAAACCATGCTGCTTACAAATGCCTCTATGAATGTAAACTCATTACTCATTTATATATGAAGTGAAAAATATTAAGATAAATGATGCCATTTACCGGTATGATGCACCTAACATCAAAACAGATGTGTATTTTCAGTGTCAGGTGCATTAAACACATTATCCAACTTTCAAAATACAATAAGTGATTTATGTTAGAGGTTGAATATGACCAAGCAGCAACTAAAAATATAATAGGACAAAAAAATCAAACAACACAGAGCAGATCAACACAACTAAGATACAAAGCCAGTCAGAAAGCTCAAAATTAACCAGAAAATTGGAAACTAAAAATTAAATAAATCCTTGGTTTGGGGTATCTTAGGCAAATTTTTTTTTTTTTTGCAGTTATTTGCAATGTTTTCCAGAATGTAATGTGTGGTCCTGCTACTCGGAGACACAGACATATTTTCCAACCAAGAAAAAAACCCACATTTACAGTGTTTGTATTTTTTCAGAGGATCCAGCACAAAAGTATATTTTCTGAAAAATGCATAAGCCAAGATTTCTGGAGTTGAACAGAGTGTTTTCCAAGCTTGGATTTTCCATATTAAAACCAAAACAAAATATCAATCCCCTCACAACATGTCCAAAAGGGGACACACATAAAAATGGGGAACAAAGATGACAAACAAAGTTTTTTAAATAGGCTTCCTCAAATTTGACTACAAGATAAAGAGAAAAAAAATCTCCAGCCTTTCTGCTTACCTTAATAACCTTGTTGAAATAAAAGCTTGTCACAACTCAGTTAAGACAGCCTAGGCACAAGTGGTTGTCCTTGGTGCGATGGCTCACTCTGAGGAGACTGGAAGAGTGTTTTCATTAGAAACTTCACCTGCTGGCAGCAGGGCAGTTCCACCCTGGATTGCTCAGTTTGATCAGAAGGGCTTTGCTTCCTCGTTAAACAGTCATTTTAGTCCTGATTTACAGCCACCTGTCAGCCAGAGCAATTAGCTGGTACTCACACTGTATGATAAAAAGTTCAAATGGCCAGAGCTTGCATTTAATGTATGGGCAGTGAGTAACTCTAAAGTTGAGCTCCCTTACGAGGAGCAGGCTGGGAGCAGGGCTCTGCCGTGGGGTTACTATTGGTTGATATGGGGATAATGACTGCAGGGTGGGAGGTCTCCACACCTGCCTTCTGAAAACTGGGTAGGGAAAGGAATTAGCTGGGAAAGGGCTTAACCACTGTTTATGCGCTCTGTTCAGGGCATTGAGACAAAAAGAAGGAGTTTTAAAACAAACTAGGGAACTCAGTATATTGCGGGGATTTAGGGAAAGCTCATCATGGCATACAGTGGTAGTACTATCATCTTTGACATGCAGTAGTTTTCCTGAGCTTACAAACTCTGTGCTCAGTGATATTAAATGTCTGGGCTTGTTTTTAAGATGTGAAGGAATAAGGCTGCCAATATTCAGGAAATAGTTCCAAGAACAATTTGCTTCATTAGCCATGGATCTGAGGCCCCCTCTGAGAACATATCGTCACCTCGGGGGTAAGGAGAGGCAGATCGGGTGAAACCATAGGAATGCTCACCAGCTGGACCACCAAAATGGGCAGCAGGTGGTTGGGAAGCAGCTTGCTGAAGGTGCAGCTGCTTGGCTCTGCCAAATGGGAAGAGCTGTCCCAGGAGAGCATGCTGGAAAAGAGCTCCTGCAGGAGGAAAGTGCTGTGTGAGAGAGTGCTTATATGAGCTCAATAGGCCTGGGCGATGAGGACAGGCTGTCCAACTCTTCCCAGAGCCACTGAGCGGCGGTGCAGTAACCTGGCAGGTGTTCTCTGAGAAGTGTCTTCTTGTCTTGCTTCTGCTGGTGTGTAAACAAATCACTTCATTCCCATATGGTGCAATATCCTTCCTACTAAGTGTTTGATCACTGGCACCCTGTTGGAGTCATGGTGTGAGCTCTCTCCCATCATGCTCTTGCTTTGCCTCGGTGGCAGGACAGTGCCTGTCAGTGCAGCTGTGCTTTGTCCAGCACTGCCTGGCACTGCAGGAGCACTTCCCTTGTGCAGCTGAAGCTGAAGCTCTTAAAAAGTTGCAGTGGTGCATTACGATGCTGCACTCTCTGGTGCCAGAGGTTGTAGGACACTTGAGAGTTTGGAAAACCTGAAGATGCAAGAGACCTCTCTCTAGCCTGGATCAGATACTCAGACATTTGCTTCTCCCTGCTCCTTCAGGGCAGAAATTCCTTTTATCCTCATGGTATGCCTAATGCTGGAGCACACAGACCTTTGTTGTCTCACAGATTAAGAAATAGATTCAGTTTTATTTGTTCTTTTGGGAACCATGGAAGCAGCTGTAAATTGGAGAGATCTGCTGTTCCTGAGGCTACTCTTGGCTGAAAGAAAGTGTCTCAGCCGTTGCTTTCAAAAACCTAATTCCAGGATCTGGAATTAGAGCTGGACTGGTGAAAGACTGCTCAATAAATTTGAACACAACTTTTGTACAATTTAGAAAAAAAGAGTTCTGATCACTTCATCACTTCATCACGACTTGTTCCCAGCTGCCCCTTGCAGCTCGTTTCTCACACAAGAGCATGAGGGGAAAAAACCAACCCAGAATTATTCTAGCTACTCTCCTTTTAGATTCTGAAAGGCGGATTTATGAATGTCCTTTCTAATTGTAAACACCTTGAGGGTAATCAGATGGTGCAGTGTTGGAGACCACATGAAATATTTGGTGGTTATACAGCTTCAAGGAAGTCTGAGATAAATGTACAAGAGACAAGACTAGCAAGAGATAAGACTAGCTAGTGTTATTTGTGGGTAGAGTCAGTTGAATCACAGAATCATTTAGGTTGGAAAAGACAACTAAGAGCATTGTGTTCAACTGTTAACCAAGCACTGCCAAGCCCACCAATAAACCATGTCCCTAAGTGCCACATCTACACATCTTTCAAATACTTCCAGCACTGGTGACTTAACCACTTCCCTGGGCAATCTGTTCCAGTGCTTGACAACCCTTTCCATGAGGAAACTTTTCTGGTAGGTGTAGAAGAACATACCCCATCTCTGTGGCCAAGTTTTATAGCTGTCATTCACTCTGCTGGAGTGAACAGAGACAAGGTGTTGTTACAGTGTCTTAACATCCAGATTAATCTTTTCTACCCACATTTGTATAAAATCCATTTTTCTTGTAATATTCTAAACTCATTACTTTGTCTCAAAAAACAGACTGGGAGCTATCTTGCTGTCCGCAGACCTTGGGCTAGGCAGAGACATTCTTAGCATGATATTCTGAAAGCAGGGAAGAAAAACCCAACAAATCCTTAAAATTAGTTGACAGCATTCAGAAAGCATTGCTTGATGCACCTCTACAACCGGACCTTTGAAAACTTGTCTATTATTCCTTCATATTTGGGCCATGCCTTGCAGAGCAGCTGAAGCCCTGAAGAATTCACTTTCCATGCAGAAAGATTTGTCAGACTTCTGAGCCAAATCCTTTACAGTGAGAAGCACAGTGAGCCAGGTCACGCAGAAACAAGTAATGGATGAGATAGATGTAATGAGCTAGATGTAACACTGTTTTACAAAATTTAGTGGTACAACTGGCTTTTGACTTGTTCTGTGCTAGGAAATTTCATTCTCCTGCAATTTTGCAACTGGCATCAATAAAAATTTTAAACTGATTCACTCTCCCATGTTTCCCCATAATGTTCACAAACAAGTTTTCCTCATTTCAGATTTCACATCTTATTTCACCCTCAATCCCACAAACAAGACTGTAGACACTAGACTAATGGAATAAAACTCAGCTCTATCCTTACCAACATTTAAACAGCATTAGCTGGGTGTGCAAGTTCACACCTCATTGAGGAATAGGGTGAAACATGGAAAATTGCCATATTTGCAGCTGCTACTAGATGACATGGCAATGAGGCAGGTTGCCATGAGGACAGTGGTACATCTGCTGCCCTGCTTATGGCAATGAACCAGGGTCTCTCCATAGTTCCAGCTTCCTTGTGCTGCTCATGTAATGCAAAGGGATGCCAATAAGGCCACAAATACTTCATAAAGAATTAACATTCTGAAGGAAAAAAGAAATGGCACTCACCTAAGCCTGCCAGACTTGAGTTTCTTTCAAGTGGGTCCTTATCTTGTTCTTATTACATGATGAAGGGTAAATTTTGGGAGTAGTGGTGTACTGCTACAGCCATCCACTAATGGTCTATTCCAAAATTACAGTTTAGTACAACTTGGTAATTACTGTTATCCACAGGGAGCGAGTGAAATGCCTTTAAAACAGCTCCTAAGAATATACTGAAGGGAGTCCTTCCGCAGGAAAGAATTTAACCCCAAAGCTTTGAAAAGAAAAAAGACAAAACCTTTGATCTTGATCATTTGCTATGGCCTGAGTGCACAGCTCAGGGCAGAAACATTGGCCTCTGCTATCATCAGAGCCTGGGGTGGCTGCATGCCAAGCAAGACCTCTGGATCCAAGCATAAGGGCAGCTCTAAATAACACCGGCTACCAACAGCCCAGAGGGCAGGAGTGCAAGAGCTGAGGGTGAAGTGGGGCAAGCAGTACCATTGCCATGCATCCTATTTTGGCAGCAAAGTGAGGTGTTGATTTTGAGAATGCCATCTCTAAGTTGTCTCTCAAAATAATATAATCCTCTTATTTCCTGCTTCACCAGTTTTAAGGTCGCTTTGGTCTTCTGGGGCAGTGTAAAGCTGCTGTAGCTGCACAGGGGAAAATCTTGGCTATTCCTCTTAGAGCGAAGCTTGACTGTCTGCAATGTAGAAAGGAACATGAATCTCAGTAACCCTCTGAAAGTGCAGTATACACAAATAATCTTTGTGCCTGCAATTCTCTCCTGGCCTAGATGCTAAGGCAGTTTTTAATGAGGATTTGGCTCTGAGTGCATGTTTCCATGAAATGCTTACAATCTTATTTTCCAGCCCCCCCAATAATACCTATGTGCACAAGAATAATAAAGTCCTGTGTACAAATATGCAGAACCACGTGTCAGTTCTTCAGCTTTCCAGCCCTTTCAAGGGCTTCAACAGGGTGGCATTAGAGAGGGGGCAGGAGTAGAGCTAAGATGCTGACATCCAGAACAAGGAGCAAAACACATATTGCACCAGTTTTGTCAGGTCATGTCTTTATTCGGTCATTGAAGACACAACTATAGACTGACAGAAAGTGTTTATTACCCAGGCAGCAAGAAGACAACAGTGAAAGGATCAAGGCCTGTTAAACCAGGATACAGCTGTCCCCAGAGAATCTGATCCTGGCCAACGGGCTTTGGCAAGGAACATTTCACATGCAATAGCTGTGTTTTGCTGTGGATGATTGCCTAAATCCCAGCTTAAAGTAGTTAAGTGCTCTACTCCCCTTCACATGAAATCTCAGTCTGATAAGTCTAGGAGAGAAGGATGCAAAAATAAGCAAAAATTAGATTTTATCTGTTTTTTGAAACATCTATTTTCATTATGAAAAGAAATATATAGGGAAGGGATGGACATCACCTTGTTGCTTCCTTAAAGTTAAACAAAATTATGGGAAATGGTGGGAAGAGGAAAAGGCATACTGGAACGAGGAAAAGAGGAAAACTACAAAATCTGGATCATTCATCCTAAAATTAAGAAGTTCAATGATGATCAGAGGAATACCAGGAGATCACACAACATAGAATCATAGAATCTTCTGAGTTGGAAGGGACTCATCAGGATCATCAGGTCCAACTCCTGGCCCTGCACAGGACATCCCAAGAATCACAACCTGAGAGGATTGTCCAAATGCTTCTTGAATTCAGACAGGCTTGGTGCTGTGACCACTTCCCTGGGGAGCCTGTTCCAGTGCCCAACCAGCCTCTGGGTGAAAACCCCTTTCCTAATATCTGACCTAAACCTCCCTGACAGAGCTTCATGCTGTTAATAAACAAATAAATAAATGTCATTCACTAACTTCTCAAATATTGGCATTATCCTTAAGAAGAAATGGGGAGTAACAAACCATTAAGGTAATGCTACAAGATTTTTCTGTATTTACAAGAAAAATAAAATAATTGAATGTTTCTTGGCAGGAAAATACTACCTTGAAAAGTGAGCATTTGTATTTTAGGGAGATGCAAAACATGAATAAAGAGGATCAGGAAGTGAAAGTCTCCGCATCAACAGAATGGACCATCAGAGGGATAAAGCTACCTGAAAGAGTCCAAAAGGTGGCTGCCTGTGCAGCTCAGTAACTTATTGGTGCAAAGTCTATGACCAGAAAACCCTTTGACATTAACAATTCTACTGGGCAGTGACAGTGACATCAAGTGGATACATTAGTGAATTAAACTACTAAGTTACTCTGATACAGGAGATACTTATGTTCATCTCTACAGCACCTCCTCCCTGCATCTTCATATCTCAGAGGGTAACTCCCACTTTATTTATTTGAACAGGGAAAATGGGGAAATTTTCTAAAGAGGCTGAGAAAAGAGTAAAAAATTAGGAGCTTCATCCTTCCAGATACAAATAGCAATGGTTCATGAATGCAGAATTAGTCTGGGAAAACTCAGATGCATAAAATAGGGCTGCCCCAGGCTGTTTTAACTTCTTCACAACAATGCTGTAGTAGCTGTTTAGTTATCCAGTAATGCCAAGCAACTACTGAAGACTTCATTATCCACAAAGTATGCATGCATGCACCCCAAATGAGCCCACTGCAAATGTACTCGCACCATTAAATTTAGAGTAAGGCACCAAAGAATTTTTAAAACACATTGGGACTCTTTAATGAAAAGAATTTTTCTTCTCTATGTGCGTAAAAATATTCAAATGCAAAACCTTTGACATAGCTTTATTCTAAGATAAAAACACACCCTTTGCACCACGAAAGTGGTGGCAGTGCCTCTTTTATCTTCATCTGCCATCACCCCTGTTTCAACCATACACTCCCATGTGACCAATACTCCCATTTCAGCCTAAGTGCCTGCCACTCACTGGAACTTTTCTTTATTAGAACATTTTATTAGAGAGTTTGTACTGCTTACTCAGCACCGCTGGAGTAGCACCTTGCAAATGAAATCAGCAATGATGGTCAAGTGTGTAGTGGACTTTGTGGAACACCCACACTCTCTTTTAGTAGTTAAAAACAGGCTTGCATTTTGTCTTGATTTTTGTCAGTGTCAGCCTGCTCACTAGAAAGAAGAACTAAGTATTTTAAGCCAAGATTAGCTGCTGACACAACCTTTGATGGCATGGCCCAATAAAAGGTAGTGCAACTGTCAGCAACATTTCTTTCGGACCACCTCGGTTGCGTACAGCTTACCACCACATGGACCGTGTGCAAACATCACTTTGATCTTTGTGGATGGAAGTCTACAGAAAAGCAAAATCTTTCATTAGAGCAAGACATCCCCATGTTCCCCCCATGGAAGGTCTGGCAGTGAGGAGCTGCACTGCTGGGCACCAACACCCTCCAGGTATTAAGTACATATCTCCAAAGACTCTTTCCTTGCCCAGTTTTACAGATGTGCTAGGGTAATTTCCACTATCTCTAATATCTACTAGAGCCATTAGTAGGACAAGGTTAGTTTTTTGTCCCATGTGAAGTTTAGGACTTACCCATTATGGTGAAACTATGGTAAATCTCCCTGGTCTTCTCCAAGGTACAAATCAAGGTTCCCTGGGAGACTCACTGAAGAAGAGATTTTTTCCACTTGTTCAGGTTGCCCTGTGCAGCCAGGGTGGCTTCCAACTTCGCTCCCTTTTTGGATGAGAGCACATGAAAAAGCAGATGAGAGTAACAACAAAGGGAGTTTTTTTTTGTTTTGACTAGATCCATGATGGCCCTTTCATTCAGCTTTTGTCCTTAGAAATGGCATTCCCTTAGACTGTACATCTGCTGTAAAAGGACAAATGTCTGTATTTGCCCACTTCTGTATGTACATCTCTTTTCTCCTCAGAGGCCTGTGTTGCTCTCCACAGAGGTGCCCAGCCTTTTCTGGAGCAAAGTGACTATACTGAAAATCAATAGTAGAGCTAAGCACAGTAACACTCTCTGTGTGCTTCAGCTTCCAAGGCCAATCATCTTCTGCTCCCAAAAAAATGCTGAGAGGAAATTAGAAATACTTAACCCTACTCCACCTTTATAACTTATTGTGAATGTATCTTTGCTATAGGTGCATAAGTGAAAGTGGGAGTTAATATTGTCTTTAGAAAAAAACTTTACAGAAGTGTAAAGTAGGTCTTATCTTACTGTTCATGAGTATGTTGCAAAGGAATTATTTTTGAAAGAGTATGGAGGAAAATAGATTGCAAATACTGCCATAAGTAAACCTGAGATTACTTCCTCTGTGAACACTTTAGGCTTCTGGGGGAAAAAAAAAAGAAATGAAAGAGGACAAACTATTTTCTATTGTAGAACTGCAAACAATTTGTTTGAATGCCTTAAAGATCACTGCTAAAGATCATGTTTCCCTATTCAAATCTAGATGAACAAGCTTTCTTCCCTATAAAACCATTGTAATGTACATAGGCCAGGAAAACATTGAAAAGCCAAGAGATTTGTACAACCTCAACATTAGGACACAGGTAAATAATAATTCTAAAGAGTGTGCTAATACAATGTAAACCTGCATGATATCTGTGTTTTGTAGTACAGATTTCATGTCAATGTCAAAGAGAGAATAATGCCTAACAATTAGAGTTTGTGATGCTGTCACTGGAGGAAAGGATTTCATTGCATGTCTATAGGGATTGTCTTATCAGGCCATTTGGATGCAAGATTGTGATGGTAAAACTATTCCACTGTATGCCTAGACCCTATGACTATTGCATTGCAATGCTGTTAAGGTGCTGGAGCATAAAGATTTTACTACAATCATTCTGAAGCTAATATGTCCAAATACGACCATCTCAGTGTAGCTTGTTTCCCCAATGATTTTTTTAAAAACAGATAAAAAGAACTGAAAATCCAAAAACAATACTGAAGGTTGTTAAGGTTTGTGAAGAGCACTCCAATTTTGTAAGACACACATAAGATCAGACACTTCCATATTATTATAGCACTAGTTGGTTCATGAAACCGAGGGATATGATGCATACATTTGGAATAGAGGACCCTAATTTACAAGATATTCTAAATTTTCTAGTTTTGAGATATTTTGGCATTTGAACATAGGCAGCTCTAGTATTCCTAGAACTGCTGAAGGGAACACCATACATAGTCCTGAAATCTTTCTCAGATGTCAAATGTTTAATTGTGTCTATTAGCCATTTTAGTTCTCTGTTCATACAGGGTTAAAATCAACTGATGGGGTTGCATACCCTTTCAGAATATCCAATACTTCTTTATTTACATTTTTAACGATAAAAAAATGTGAAGTTAAAGTATGTATCATCCCTGCCTTATAGCTTTAACTCTGCCTGCAGAGTTAAGAGCAGTAGGGCTAATGGGAGTGTGTGTGCACACTGCAGCCATGGCACGTGTCTGACATACCATCCCCTTGGCAACCCCTTGTCTCATTTATCTTCTTGAATGCTCGGCTAACCTTCTCTATCTTATAGGCAGCTGCTCTGATTGGCACAGATGTTAATTAAACTAGGTAGTAACACTGCACACACTGGAAAGGCGGCCCTCAGAGCTAAAAGAGATCCTAGTCCACACCACCACCCCACTGCCATGCTCAGTTATGTGCTTTGTGGAAGGAGTGAAACAAAATAACCTTATCCATGTTCCTGAGATTTGTAATAGTCTATAAGGTTCCTGGTGTTGCCAGAAGTAGGGACAGGGCAAGCATCAACTGGTAGCAACAGGTAGCAAATGGAGGGTGCTGGAGATGTGGACATAACACTGCTAATCACTAACACTGACCTAAATTACATTTCTGTTTTCTGTGCCCATGGGTAGCAATTTTATTTTTCCTCATTTGAGCACTGCAGTGGAACTGCGATGTTGCATGTTGCCAAATTGTTTGAGTATTCTTTTAGGGTGAAATATGGCATGAGGATATAAAACAGAATTACAAGAAACAGGCTAAGGCATCCTTCAAGTCTATTTGCTTTACTTAAATTGTTCATCTAATATTCTGGAAATTTCTCTCCTAGAAATTTTTACAGTGACTTTCCTTCTTATTAGAGAAAATCACATCTATAAACTGTGAGACAAATCAGGAAGTTTTCCCTGAAAATCCCATTGGCACTCTACAGTAACACCCATTCACAGAATACTGCAAAGGGCAGTATGAACTCCCAAGACATGCTGATACATGAACCTCGTTGGACATAGTACATTTTAAGGCCATAGGCTTACTTCAACTTGGATAAATCCCTATCCAATTCTCTGATCGGTGGCAGGGCAGTGTCTTCCTGCACTTGTTTACCTTTCATCGAGCTGTGATGCAGATACAACCTGAACCCTAAATTTTGAAAATTTGGCTGCCCCAAAAATGATGAAAATTATGTACTGGATAGAAGCGATCGAAAACAGGTATCTCACTCTTGGATTGGATCCATCACTGAACTTCCGTGCAAAGCAGAAAAAAAATTAATTCTTGAGTGTCACCTGTCTCTTTGAGGATGCCATGAGAATTCCTTCCTCAAATGGACCAGAACACTGTTTTTACTTCAGATCTGAAGCACAAAGAATTTTCAGAACTGAGAAAAAAATGTGGATTGTGCATTTCAATAAAAATGGTTTACTATGACAGAGAAAATGTATTTTATATCATTTTTACTAACTGCACATAAGATTAAATGTAAGATCAGAAACTAGCCTATTGTTGATGTTTAAACAGATATTCCAAGACTGAGACTGTCTGGACCAGACCACTCTGCTGTCAGAGCTGTGAGCAATGAGCAAAGATTCTCTGTACTCATAGGTAAGAAATTACCTGCTGACAACTCTGCAACCGCCAGTCAGTCTTCCCTCTCATCAGTCCTCTCACTCTGTTCTGTGGGGCACCGCAGCTCCAAAAGTTCTCTGTTTCCCATGGTGTTCAACCTGAATAGTTAAGGCTCTAAAAGGTCTCAGAGGATGTTACCAGGCTCAAGTCATTACCCCTCTCCCCAGCCAACATGCTGCTTAAGAACTTTATGCTCTGTTTGCCTTAATCCTCTTTGCTGGTGCAGTTAGATGTGTTGTGCTTCCCCTTGCCTTCTCTTACCAGTAGTGATATAAAATACATCAGAATATGCCCCAGTTTTATTGGAACGGTGGACTCTTTGCTGCACACAGAGGAGGTAGGAAGCTTCTCTAAGCTCCCTGTCTTTTCAAATCAAAAAGTCTTATGGTCATTCTCACACATCCTGTGCCAAGCTCATACAAACTGAACTTCTGTCAAAGTAGAGACACACTGCTGCCATTACAGTATTAAAAGTACAATCCTTGGCTCTGTGTGTCCATCAGAGAGCCCACTCTTGAAGTGCAAACATTTTATAGGTAGCACTGAATATCAGTTTCTTTTTTGTCCAAAAATGAATTAATTAATAATTTAAAAAATCCTTTTATCCACCTAAACTTCTGCTTTTCCAAAACATTTCTGATCAATAACCATACTTCTATACTATTACTCCATTTAGTGCTATCACCATACAGTTTCTGTAGCTTGTTAAACTGTTCAACTTAATTTTATACTTTCACATTTTTCAAACAATGCAGAAGAAAAAAGAAGACACAATCTAGGAGCTGAAACAAACTCCAAAGCCCCATCAGTCTGTATCAGAACTTTGTAATTAATAGGTTTCAGGTCCCCTTAAAGGGCTTAAATCATTTATGCCTATTTCATTGCCAGAAAAATCTCAATGTTCTTGTATTAAATATAATATATATTCATATATATTTTTTTCCTGAGTGTGTTCCAAAAACAGGCCATCAGCTCTAAGAAGTACTCATCATATGACAGCATTTGTTTGAAATATTTGCATGCCATATAGTTCAGAGTACTTTCTTTTTTTTTCCAGGCAACAGCTAAAAATTTTACTACAGTATTAAGAAATTTTAATGACTGTTAAAAGGTTCCCTAATGACTATAATAAAGGACAATATTTTATTGATGTCAGCAACTAACAGTTGACTTACGCAGTACTACTTTTTAATCTTCTGGTTTGCTGTGTTCTTATACATCTTTGCTTCAATTCTTGGAGCAAAACCTTCTGATGCATCTCAGCTGTTACTTAATAGGTTTACTAATAGTGCTAAAGAAGTCAATGCTAAAGTTACTTAATGAATTAAGTGCTGTCTCTCCAGTGCATATTCAATTTTTCATGCTCTTTTCATGCTCATCTTCATTTACATTTGGACAGCTGTCTATGAATCTGTCCAATGGCTCCCCTAGGCTGGAAATCCAAAGCTTCATTGTTTATGCCCCACTTAGTCTTCCAAGACACCAGCAGAAGGTCCAGAATATGATTCACAGGTAAAAAAGACATTCCAGGCTTGGATGCCCAGTGCCTTTGATTGCCATCTACTTTGATAACAGAAATTTAAGAATCATTTTGTTACCACCTGGTGCTCTTTCCTTAGTGTCTATAGAAGTGCCTGTGATGATCTATCAGGACATCCTGGAAGCCTACAAAGAGAAAGGTAGAAGGTCTTTGAAAAATTGCAAAAGCACCATAGAATCAAGTAAGCTATTTTTTCCTGAATGTGCCCACACCATACAGAAACGAGATGTGGCTGGGGTCCTGCAATATTTATACTTCTGATTTACTGTATGACCTTGGCCAAGGCACTCCTCCTTTTTGTGCCTTTGTTTCTGTATCTGCATTACAGAAATAATAATTATATTTTCTGCTTCACATGGTTCTTCTGAGGCTTATTTAGTGTTATCAATACACAATGCTTTACAAAATAGGGGAATTATTATAACAATATGTTGATCTAGAATGACCATTGAGAATAGCAAATTCAGAACCACTTCTTATAGTAGCTCTAATTTCTGCCCCCATGATCCCAGCCATCTATTTGCGGGGGAAAAGCACTTAAAGAGTTGCATTATCAGTGAAAGGCAGTAGTATCAAAGCCCCAGGGTTGCTCCAGCCTCTAAATGCTAGTGCAGGAATATAAAGGTGAAGCAGATGCATGGCTGGAGCAACCCCCATTAACTGTGTGAGAGGGAATTAACGGGGAGAAAGTCTAACACACTGACTGGCTCCAAGCCCTGGCTGAGCGGGTGGCTGCCCAGCAGAGCACAGCCCATTTAAATCACACTGCCCTCTCACGTTAATCCTTGCAGAATGCTGGAATCATGTTACTTTTGATCACTTCATTCGATTACTTCAAGTGGTCAAAACCAGGTTTGGAGCCCTGCCTTGCACATGGAAGATGGAAAGGATGTAGGCACAAAGGTTTCCTACACAGAAGTCTGGCAGTTACTTGCAACTTATTAGTGGACCTCCCTGGTCCTTGCAGAGACTAGGAGACCGCAAATTAACAGAAGCAATTAATTAATCATACATAAGCTGCTAGACTCAATCGGGGGGAATGGAGAGGACGAGCATCCATGAGGTCAGAATCGAGCCTTAATGAGCCCTTCTGGCCTCAGACCCTGTGACTATTCAATTAGGCACGAGACCTTGCTGTGTGCCAAAAGGCCTTTTGCCTCAGCCTCTGGTGCTGCAGCTCAGCGCTGCTCCGTGCAGCACCTTGTGCCAAGCCACAGACCTTGCCCTGGAAGTCTGGGCCGTTGTTAAATGCCGGGTAGTTGGACTGCTCTGGATCTCAGCCCTGAAATGAGGGCAAGCGAGTGACAGCCCAGCACAACTGCAGCAGTTCTTCACTTCAGTCTTGCCTTTAAGGGCATTTTGTTTTGTCGTCTTAAATTACAGTAAAATTGCAGTCAGCTGGGTAAACCCAAAGGCCCGTGTTGTTCTTTGCTGGTCTCTGCCATTCACAGAATTTTCTCTCATTGAACCTCATGCACACCTATAGTTATTCAAAAATGCTTAAACACTATAATGTTCAAATGAAGGTGGGGAATTTTTGTTTAAAAAAAACAACAACAAACAACTGATTTTTTTACATCCATTTGCTCTTTAACCCATCTCACAAATCTCCTTCAAAATGATCCCTTTCTAAGTGATTAATTTTCCATGAGAAGATGCTAACACCAGGACAGTGCAAAAATAAATATCAGAAAAGAGCAAGCAAAAGGGAATGTGTCATATACTGACTACAGGGAAACAGTGCAAAACATCTAATCACGGCAGTGCCAGGAAACTTGAACCTGTCCAAAAGGATCCAGTACTCTCAATGTTTAATTGCTGTTGATGGCTGCTGGTCAGTCATGCATGACAATGTGTGTGTCACGCTGCTTCCTGCCTATGTTCATTCCTGTCAGCCTTCACTCCAGGTGATGAGTACAGCTTCTCTGACCAGGGGAGAGAGAGAAAGAGGGGGTGTAAAAAAAAGACCCTCACAGACACAAAGTAACATGTACCCAAATAACCCAAGCCACAGGAACAGAGCACCAAAAATGGACAGCAAAGGCCAGCTTTTATCAACCTCTCTACCCCTCCTTATTTATGCTTTAAAAAAAAAAGGCAAAAAAAAAGCTTGGCATCTGCGACTGACAGTATTCCAACTGGCAAGACTCAAGTCTCCTGTTTGCTTGATTATATGTTTGAACACATGCTTGGGGCTGCATGGAACAATTTGAATTACAATCGGGTAGCAAGGAACATTATCATTTTTGGGGAACTGGAGCTTTAAAAACCTCCTTCTTGGGCTAATAAGAAAGAGACGGGGGAAATGTAGGAGAAGTAACTTAAAAGATCTAGAAATTGTATAACAGCTTTCCATCGCTTTCTTAAAGTGAATGTTTAATGGTTTATGCATCTGGGCCCAGATTCAGCAAAGCACTTAAGCATACATTTAACTTTAAGTATGTGAATGATCTCATCCTTATTCAGCAAACCCCTTAAATAAATGCTTAATTTTAAGCCTATGCTTAGCTGCACTGCTGTAGCAGGGCCTCATCACACACTTCTACATCCTGTTATGCCTGTCACATAATTGGAAAGAATGCTCCTCTTTTACCATCTCCATTGCTATCTTCTATTCAAAACAACAATCATTATTCCACCATTGTTTAACTTCGTTTTGCTTTGTGCAAAACCGATGCCTGGGAGTCAATACATTTCTTAAACATCCAGGACATATCTGCTCATTCACATTCCACTTTAGATCCACCTTCAGCCGAAGTCAGCGGGCGCCCTGCCATGCTCTCCAGTGGGAGCCAGGTCGGGCTATCTGTTGCAGTAATACATGAACTGAGTTGTGTAAGAATGGGGAAGGCAGTGCAGTGGGGAGGTTTTTCTACAACAAAAGCACAGGAACAAGGTTTTTGTTGATTCAAAATTGATCCGACTTTAGCCGCAGTCAGGATATTTTGAGGAAGGAACCAAAGCATCATTTCTGGGCCACCACATTTCAAGCAATTAGGACATAGAATATGGCGTTAGTTTTGATGATGTAATTGTTTTATGATAATTTTGTTATTCTGCCTTCATTCATCTCTCCAATAAGTGGGAGATGAAGATAGAATACAAAGCAGGGAAAAGAGCTTGTTTCACACAATATTTCTGGCTCATTTGAAGATGTTCCTATTGCAATTGCCACCTTTTCCCCTCTCCATATCCACACCCACCCACCAGTGAGAGTCAGGAAGGCAGCTCAATTTCACTGATGTTAAGGATGATGATAAGAATCATGTTTAAGTGGTAACACACAGATACTAATTGAGAAATACTGTCTGGGGAGGTCAGTCCACTTTATCTTTCCTGGATCGGCTTTTGTTAGCTTTAGTATTTGGAACAACTTGACTTCCACTTACATCACTGAGGAGAGTCTATGGGTTTTTAAATTATTATTACTACCACTACTACTACTACTACTACAGAGGTGATATGGACTAGGAGAGTAATAGGTGCACAATGAAGAATAACTCTATTTGATTTATGTTATTTAACATATGTTCTCATTCTTTCTTACCACAGATTGAGAAAGGGTAGCAAAATAACTCTATAAAGAAGTGTCACATTTTCTATGTTCATGGAAGTGCCATGGAAGGAAAATAAAAACATAAATAAGTAGTTTTGCAAGAACAGAACTAATGAAGCTCTGTTTCCTACTGCTTTGTGCCTCATAATTAATTGTGAGCTACAGTTGAAGCTTTTCCCATGGGTGGGGCACATATGGTCCATCTCTCACACTCTCTGAGAAATATATAGATAGATATACTGTGTGGACTCTTTATGGTTAATAATGCATGAACTCTGCAGCTTTGTTGTTAGGCAGGGTCCTTATTGGGGTATCATTTCTTCACCATCCTCCTCCTTCCATCCTTTCACAACAAGTAGAGAATTTTTTTTTAATCTTAAGGATTACTGCTCTGCCGAATTTGTCTAAAATCACCAAATAGATTAAAACCTGAATAGGTTAAAATACACACAGGCATATACACAAACACACCAACTAAGTGGTTGAATAAGGCTTACATCTTTATGAAAGGTGGCTCCGAATTGTATATGGCACCGGTAGGCATTTATTTTCATAATATTTAAAAGCAAAGGGAAAATACTATAATTTAATCCTTGCCTTTTTAGGCATCCTCTGTTATAACAGCGAAGTCACCAACACTCAAGAGAACTGCAATATAGGAAAGCCAAATGTGCTCAATGAGGTCTGACAAACTCACTGTCAGTGTGGGAACATGCCATGAACTTCAGTCTGTGAGGTTCGGGTTTTGAATGCATTATGGATTCTGAGTAAAAGCTCAGACTACAGCGATGTACATGCTGGCACTGAGGAACTTTGTTGTACGTGGCTCTTTCTGTTCTGCAGGTATATGAATGATTTGAAGCATTAAAAGGCATTGTTCCTAGTTATGGTGATTTTTAGAAAATGGGGACTGTGAAAACAGGATTATCATAGCATTGGAAACTTAGAACCAGTTTTGAAGTTCAGGCCATGTAATGAATGTCTACAGAGAAGGATGCAGCAAATCGCTTGGAGCTTGGCCCCGAATAAGATAGCCAAAAAAGCTCATGTAAAATTAATAAGCAGCCTTCCTTTTAATTTTAAATGCAACCAAAGCCCAAATGCTGGAATAAATACATTCAGTACACAGACAGAATTTTCATAAATCAGCCATGCTTATCCATATCCTTTGTACTTTGTAACCATTAGCCATACATTCTATTGAACATAATGTTTCCTAAGATCCCTGGTGGCTTCCGTATTAATCTGAATTCTGTGATTCTACTGTCAAGATTAAATTACAGATCTGACCACAGACACATTAGAAAATGTACTCTTCTATTCTGTGCTTGGTCTTTACTGATTTCATTTTTTTGCAAAAAAACCTGCCGTTTGCTCTTGCAAAAGACTGATCTCTATGATGTGGCAATGAGCCAAATTTATTTTAGGAAGTGTTGAAAAAACAAAGATATACCTTCATCTAGTCCATAACTCTAACACAAATTGGATCTTTGATATTATATATTTATAACAATTACATACGACATTAATTTATTTATTATTTATTTATACTTCGTGTAAAGAATGAAAGCTTAATTCTCTTAACTACCAGGAGGCAAGTATAATCTGTCCAGAGGAAAGCATAGTACGGCCAGACGAAATGATAGCTCTCTCACACTGCTCTGTCATTGCAACTAAGCCCTGACATGAAAGCCTTAAGGGTGTGGTAAAAAGGACTGCCCTCCAGTGTGCTGAAAGGAAACTTCAGCATCCTTGCTCATTCGTTTTTTGTATAAAAACTGACAGATGTGTCAAAGGTGTGATAGTTTTGTGAATAAGTAATAAGTCCTGACAAGTTGGACCTTATCATTCCCTTCAGCCTAAGGTGAGGAAGGAGCCTGGGGTAATAGTGAGGGCAACTGAAAAGCCCTGGATGGGACTTGCGGGATGGCTCGCCTCATTCGTCTGTGCTCCTGCTGGTACAAAATGGATTTGATGACAAATCTGATCAAATTCATGCCTGGTGTAATTTCAAAGGGGTCAGTGGTGTTACACCAGGGAAAGCATCAGTCCTTGGTGTTTATTTAGGGAAGACGACAGAGGCTTTGGAATAAGAGCAGTGCACTGAGCCATGAGCTTCCTTCCCCTCAGCAGAACGGTGCAGACACTTTACGTGAAGGGCAGTGGAAATCAGAATAATGTACAAGTATTTTGTCAAAACCTGTGTTTCAGCATTGCTTACAGAGGCAGGAAGGTGCAATTAGTGCACTCAGCCAGCGTGGCCTTAAATGCTTTACCCAACACTGGCAGATCCACCTGAAATCTCTTTCCAAACAAAACCAAACCAAGACTCTTCTCTTTGCAATGTCTAGGTCATATTACAGGAGATTTACATTCAAGTGGAGGAAAAAAAAGATTGTGATATATTTATTTGTGAAGCAATAGGTTTGCCTTTCTGCAAGGATAGCAAAGCTCATATTTAAAATGCATAGACTTGCAAAGATCACTAGTGCAATGAGAAACATACATGAGATATTTTGGAAAGCAGGAATTCCAGATTGAAGAGAGCATATCTGAATGGGAATGCAAAAATATTTTTACCACTAAATACTCATGGCCTCAGTATGTGATTTTCATAAAAAGCTTTCATCAGAAGGAAATAAACCAATATGGAAATGTCAGCAGCTGAGATACTTAAGAACATGATTAGCTCTCAAACTTGAAAAAAAAAGTGTTTGGGAAATTATAATGCTACTTGATAGATCCACTCATCTATATATTTTTCCACTCAGGTGTGTAATAAATCAGGACAATCTAACATAACATTCCAGATAATAGGAAAAGGAAAAAAATCAGAGCAGATAACAAATAACAAATTATTGTTATTATACATGAAACCTATATAGGCCAAAGAGACAAAGGATGAGAGAACAGGATACGGTAAAAGTGTGCTGTGCAATGGCATTGACTTTGCAGGTGATGGATAGAAGTAAGACACACAACCTCAGGGACAGAGGAAAACTGGAACATGTGCAAAGCAAAAATTGCAGAAGCATGGGAGAGGACTGCAGGAATGGCATGGCAATGAAGAACATTTGCGGAAGAAGTCAGGAGAAGGTCAGAGGCAAATGCCAGACATGATAGGGAAAAACATAGAGCTCATTTTCCTGAATGCAGTGCAGCTGGAAATGGGGCCTAGAAAGGGTGAGGGGTACCAAATAGATGCAGTGGGACACAGAGATCCAAAATACTGCTCAATGAGACTAGACAAGTGCTGGCACACAGGTTTGGACTAGGGGTAACAATCTGTTCCACATTTCACAGACTTGTTCTAACTACTGCCCACCCCTCCCCTCTTTATTTTTTAAATTGCTTCAGTGCTGTCTTTCCTCATTTTTTTTTCCTCCTAAGGCCTGAAATGCGATGCCTGCAATGAACACTGTCTTCTTTTGACATTTTCACTCCCTGATAATGCTGCAAGCTAGCCTTGAATTTTAAAGAGTGGCACGCATGCACACACTCAAGCACTCCCACTCTGAGGCTGTCATTCTCATCAAACATCTGGAAGTCTGTTTGCCAGAGTGCTGCCGCCAAATGCTCCTGCCTCATCCAGGCAGAATTGTGCTTCCCCTACAGGGTAAGCAAGAAGAGCTTGAGAGCAGATTTACAGCTGTTGATGTGGCAGCACTGAAGTCTTGTGCAGCAGCTCAGAGCTCCTTATTTATGGTTTTAACCCTCAGAGGAGTTTGGTTAGAGAACGGATTGGATGAGGACATCCAAAGCCTTCTTGCAGCCTGAAGAATCCTTCCTTTTCCTTTAATTTCTAACATCTTTACTGTCCAGCGTGTCATAACTGTGGCCAAACACAGATGGCTGTAATTCCCTCAGACTCTGAAGACAGCATCAGCCTTGGTACTAAAACCTCGCTATACGAAGTGCCACAAGATTTCATCTCTTCAGCCCCAGGGAAGAAGAAACGAAGGATCAGAATTCAAGGCATCTAAGTACTTAAATCCCATCCCCTCTCTAAAGCACTCCCTGACCTGAAGAAAATTCTATTTCAGGCAGGATACACGAAACTGATAATAAATATTGTCTTATCATAGTTCAGGTTGTAAGAATAAGTCTCATTCCCCTGCCCTTCTGCCCTGCCAAAAAATTCACTAGGAAAATGGAAGGAGAGGGGGGAAGGAAAGGAAGGGGTACAGGGAGGGAGTGTTAAGTCTCTGAGGTAAAAGAGTTGGAGAGATACGTATGGAGAAATGAGAGAAATGGACTTTATTCAGTTCAAATAGATGGTTTATTTGGTTCTAGATAGTGAGTGGAAAAACAGAGGAAGAACAATGGGACATGAACAGAACCAAGGCAAGATAACAACAAGCCACCTGCAGAGGCATAGTAGAAAAGCAAACAAAAATAAAAAAGCCTTTCCTGAACCTCCCATAACATTAGGATTAGCATCCAGGCTTCCCAGTGCAACCCTACACACAGCTGTTTCCTTCCTAGCCTAAATAAGTTAATAGAAAATTTACATCCTGGCTAGGACATTCAGCATGCTGGTGTGCACACCAGAAATACTTGATTTCTAAAGGATTTTCCCCAAAAGGAGCAAAGCTTGCACACCAGGACATGGGGAGGCATTTGATAGCACAGCACGGAAGAGGGAACTGACTGTTCTGTCCCTATTAGGACAGCTGGAAGTTACAGTAAATGGGCTATTGAGAACAATGGGTTGGAGCCAATGGAAAGGCAACTTCCAAACATTTCAATTTAAAGGTCTCTCAGCTATGGAAAATGATTGCCATGGGGCTTTGTTTCAGGTCGAGGCACCAGGGAAAGTGCATTTAGAAAGCATGACAGTCCATTTAGCAAGCATCTCTCAGCCATAGGCACAGATTCCCTCAACAAACGCTTGGTTGTGTGTGCGCGTAATCTTCATCCAACTTGTAGGAAAAACACTACTAAAAGGCAAGGAGTTTTTAGCGAAGTTTCAATGGGAAAGGTCCACACAGGCATCTTCTTGAATGAAAAAAAAATCGGAATAAGGAGGAGCTATTACTTACTGCTGTGCTGTTTAATGGCAAGCCAGACATTCTGAAACATGATCGAGTGCCTTCAGTCCTGATGATGGAAAGAATGAAACACAATACACACAAACAGTATTATCTTAACTGCTGAACAGCTAGAATAAAATTAAAGCATTTAGACCTTTTTTTGTCCAAAAATTTATAAACTGCTTTAGTACTCCAGTTATGCTTTTATCTTTCAGAAAAAGCCTGAACAAAACCAGCCAGCCAAATAACCTTAAAGATGTTGAAAAAGCGTAGAATACATCAATATGTTGTTTGAATTTGGACAGTCCCCTGGTCTGACATAGGAATCAACATTTAAACAAAAGGATGCTCGAGCTATGGTTTTTGTAAGGCCCAAGGAAAGATGCAGCCCTTACTACTTTTCACTGCAGTTCATTTGAACAGAGACATTGTGTCAAGGAAGGCTGACTGACTCATTGCAGGCACAGAGAACCACTGATGTAGAGAAAGGGTACCCCTGTGCTCATGACAGGTTTCATGTATTTGAAAGGGTTCAAAGTAAAACTCGAGAAAAAGAGACAAAGGGAAATGCTGCCGCATTTTGACTTTTCAACCTTACTTATCCCTGCTTATTTGTGCCCTTGCAAAGAGGATGAGTGAAGCTGAGAAATAGTGAGTTAAGAGTTAATGGGCAGATTTAGCACTCGTTGAGTTTACATTTGTTGTCCAGCACAATCCTGCCTTTCATGTCTTGCTTTCTATGGTCACACATGTCCTGTCATGTATGTCCTGCCTCAAGTTTCACACATGTATGTCTTTGTATCTGGAGATTCAGGGTAGCAGCCCAGGTGTCAAAATGCCATCTCCTTTTAAGCTCTAGAATGAATCACTTTGGATGCTTGACTACCCAAGAGCACAGAGACTTATACGGGAATTAGTTGCCGTCAGCAGACGATCGGCTTATTCTACAAGTCTTATAATTTTATCTTGCTTGGGAAGAATAGGATTTAGGGGAAGTCTGAGTCATTCTAATAGAAGAGATAATTGTGCCTGTTTTATAATTGTGAGAGTAGGCTTGTTCCATTCATTAGTTATCTCAGTTGGCAGGAGCACTGTTTATAAAGAACTTTGAAGACTACCTGAGGCAGATTAAGCTTCTGAACACAAAAGAACGGCAGTTTCGAGGTACAGAATTAGTGGTTTATTTCCCCGTCTTCTTTCCATGTATCAAATGTATCCTATTGTAATGTGTGAATGTAGCATGTATGAAGTATAGCACTCCTGGGAAGAGAGGTGATGGAGACTTACCAGCATACTGGTTCAGAGGTACAGCAGTCAGGGACGTAAAAGAAAGTTTGGTCAAGTGTAATAAATCAAATCTGCAAATACATGAAAGGGACAACAGAGGTTATAATGAAAAAAATACCATTTAGGTCCCCAAATTAGTCTTTGCAGAGTAAATAAAATAGGATGATGAATGGCTTCTTTCCTAAATAGAAGCAAATATGCATTAACCTATCTCTTAGACATTCCTTTTGGGCAAAGATCTACTACAAAGACGTGAGTAGTAGATGAGAAAGACTTTTATTGCATCTTTCAGTGGTTCTATTGCAAACTATTCAGATGTTTCTGTGTTATCTGGGGTACATGAAAGTCTCATTCATTCCTTATGAAGAAGATTTCACACAGTCTTCAGACATTGGTGATTTGGGTCTATTGCCTCTTATATGGACAGATATCTGCTACCTTTTGTTTGGGAATCCTCCCATGTAATCATAAAGTGATTTGTGTGCCAAAACGTGAATCAGCACAAGAGTGGAGATTCACATCTTACATGTTAAAATCCTCTGTCCTTGTTCTCTTTTGCAGACTATTTCCCCCCTAGAATGTTTCCCTAGAATGACATTTTAAGAGGACCCAACCATTCGTTACCTCTATTTTTTTCCCATCTATTCAGTTTCATTATTTTTATGTGCTTATGTGCTCAGGTGGTGACAGCTGATCTGGTTTTTATTAAATTTGTTTTTCTTCTGTTACATACCCTTAACCTACTTTGACAGAAATAAGACACCCATGAAAAAAATTATCAAAACAGTAACAAAAAGGAGGAAAAGATTGAATGCAACAAATTTTTACTTTTAATCAGCTTTGTTCTAATTTCAGCTTGCCCAACAGTTTTTGATATGCAAAAGAAGTGTCCTTCATATTGATTTAATGAAAATGGTCATTTTGCTGAGGGTGTGCTGTGTATCATCCAGTCAAGATGTGAATATGCTCAACTGAGTTGTTTTTTTTTAGCTCAGTATGCCCTCTGGTTTGTTTCCCACTTTTTAAAAAATTATAGCATCAAAATCTGCTGCTTTTGCCAATTCAAACATTATTCATGTTTTTCTCATAACCACGTAATTTGTTTCAGCTCTAAGATACTTCTCTGAAGGCATTCGTCTGAAGTTACTTCTTTTTCTCTCTCTTCAGCCTGTACCCACACCTATTCTTCCAATATATCATACAAACTAGTCTGCTTCAAACTGCCCCTTTCATCAGCCACGATACTGTGGAAGGGGGTGATTTGTAGGCTTGGAGCAGCGAAGACAATATATGCCTGGGTCACTAGTAATTAAGGAATGTCAGTGGTCGAGAAGGAGAAAATTCAACTCAAGCCAAACTGAAGCATTTAGATATTTTACTGCTGCATTCTTTTAGGCCTCTCTCAGCTTATAAATATTAATTTAAAGACTAGCAACAAGGACAGTAAACGGATTTAGGCATAAAACTTCCTGTCAGCAGTGATTTGTGCCCAATAAAAGGAGAGCTGGATAGAGAAAGCCTGCTTCACTAAGTTTATGATAGACAGTGAAAGGCTGCCATCAAAATAAAAAGGCTTTCACTGTGTCGTCTGTTGTACTGCCACCTTCTATCCTGACGAGCATCACGCTGGTGCTGCCTTGTTTCCTTTCACATGCACATTTAACTCACTAAGGGAAAGGTCTGGGGCAGGACCAACACTAGGTGGGCTCTGCACAATCAACAGAATGGAAAGGAAACTGTTATGTCAGTGGTGCCTTGTAGTGAACTCTGTGATGGAAAAAGTTGACAAAATGCCATTTCTTTCCCTCCTAATGTCCAGCCTGAAAGTAGAAAAGAAGTCAGCAGGCCCTGCATAGTCTGTGAGAGTGTGCCTTTAAAATATGACTATATTAATTATCTTCCCTGATCTCATTTCTGTAACAGCACAGGATATATTCACTCTAAACTATAATCTGGTTCATTTTTTGATAGAAAATAGCATAAATTTTATTTCTTTTCTCTGTTTCTCTGAACTGCCTGGTTTCTTTTTCTTCGGCTGGTAAGCCATGCTGTTGCTGAGCAGCATGATCACAAGAAGCTGAACACCAGCTAAATATCAACTAAACATAACACTTTAATTAATCTTAACACTTTACCCATACTTAAGTAATTGAGCCCAGATACAGCAGTCCATGTTTTCCATATGTTTAGGCTTGGTCTCTGCAATACACACTTGGCTCATGCTCTGTCTCTGTTGCTAGATCCACAAGCAAACATGCACCTTGTATTTGACTGCTGTATATAATAATGTTTGCCCAGTTTATTCATCCCCACACTGTTTACTGCTAGAACTGCATTGAATATTGTTACACAGTGCCATATCCTTCCTATTTTGCCTTGCTCAGGCTTGCAGCTTTAATATTTTAGGGAGACCAATTAAAAGATACCAACTTCTCGATGAATTTTTAAATCTCTAGGGGTTTCAGTAAGTCACGGTGATTATTTCCTTGCCTGGATACTCTGGGCAGGAGTCATGTACAAGATGGATGGCCCCATTTTGGATTAATGGTCATTCTGTGTGGGACCTTCCTCTTACAGAAGCTGCTATCCATGGCTCTTCAGTTTGTTGTCAAGGCTTGACCCATGAAAGATCATTGGGGAGAAAGAGCTGCTTGTGAAAACCTTCTCATTGGAGGGCACTGGGAGGAGGAAAAGGGAACATACACGTGGGGAAATACCCTTATGAAAAAAACTAAAAGACAGAGCTACGCCTTGTTGATGGAATTAACATGAAGCAGAGGCCCTTAAAGAAGATCATTCTGAAAAGAAATGAAAAATACATAAAACTTTGTTTAATTTATGGAATTTATAGGCTGCTGACCAGTAAGTATAAAGTTCTGTTCCCATGGTCCTCACTATCACTCATGTATTACTTGTCAGTAAATGTGGTGCACTCAGAACATAACAGCTACGGTAATATTTCTGTTCCCACTGCAGCTTTACTACACCCATGAAACTCTGTAATCTTTAAATTCCCTCACTGTTAACATCTGCTGAAACATTATTGGTCCCAGCATAGCCAAGCTGCTCTGAAATTACATTTAGCAGAGTAGTTAATGCTAACAGTATAATTCTAGAAGCAACCATGTTTTAAAAAGGCTTTAACTGGTGCAATGGCTGTGCTTCCCTTTGCTTTCTTTCCTTTCCCACTTACCTTCTTTTTTGTCCATTATCTCACCTGTAGGCCAGAATTAGTGTTTAAACAGCATTTTGATTTTTGCTTTGAATGACACTGTCATTTTGTTTCTCAGCCTTAGACTGCCAAAACAAACTTCTGAAAACACCTTTTTCTGTCCTAGTTACAGCATCAAATTTTAGGAGTCCGAAGGGCTGATGTCAGAAATTTCTAAAGCTTTAATAAAATTAATATCTGCTATCTGGGATGTTTTTCATGACCTAACATATAAGGAAAATAAGCTGGTTGCCATTATTAATGACGATACCTCAATATATTAATTTGCAGCTCTTAAAGAGCTCAAGAGTTCAGAGCTTTGCTTTTATAAGGAAATGTGGGACAGAGGGCATTTAACTGAATCACTGGATGCTGTAAACATGTAATTATTTCTAAAAATAGTAAAATGCAACCATATTAGAGTATTTGAAATTATGCTATGGATTTTTTTTTTTTTAGTGCTATATAATGTAATATATTTTAAAATCATATGTATGGTTACATAATGCCATATATAAAGTTTTATTCACAGATACTTGGCAAAATCACCACATTTCATAGAAAAAATAATTTACATATTTTTTCTAAAAGACAGTGAATAAAATATAGTGATTTAATACAGTGAATAGAGTGAATCAAAAAACCCACCATTCAGCAGTTACACCTTCAGCAAGCAATCCTGATAGCTCTCTTTCAAGAAGCAGCCTAGAGCTGAAAAATTGCTACTGTTAAATGTTTATGTTGCTATTAGATTTTGCATGTTGTGCATTTAGAATATTACTCTAAATCTAAAAACTATGTTACTTAAATAATTCTCACAAAATAATGAAATGTTGTGAGTTCAAAGAATAATTATTGTATTGCCCGGCATTGCACAAGGATAGATAGACTGCTAAATCTGTTAAATTTAACTGGTTTTTGATTCATGAACAGCAGTAAATGACATCTGTGCCAGATGGCAGTCAGCATTTGTGCATCGATACTCTGATTTTCTCTTCCCATGACCCATCCAGTCCCAGTTAGTATTTGCTGTTTAAGTGGTGGTGTCCATCATGAGATCATTTAATGTAGGTTAAAGCCATGACAGTGAAGGAATTTCCCAGGAACACCTTGCAGGTTTTTAATGCTATTTCAATAACAACAGTGTTACATTCATGACAATTTATTAAATACTTTGCAGTCTAGTTTTATACTTCTTTCCTACATCTCTCTTGTAGAGGGACATTTCTAAGAACAATAATTTTTATTTCTTTTTGTTTAAAATGTGGTAGCATGTGTTTTCAGCAAATGACTAAACTAGTTTCTTCCTGACTATGAAAGCAAGTATATCACAGTAGGATGCTATTTCAAGCAATGTGATATGATTTCTTTTGGAACTTTGCATCAGAGTGATGTTCGGTGCAATCCTGTTTGAGGTGTGGATCCCTTCCTTTCAACCTGTCTTGTCCATGCCTGAAGTAGCTGCTACTACTACTTGCCAAGAGAGACTCAAATCAATGACATAGTTTTCCCAGTAAGAGGCAATCGCAGAGCCTGTGAAAGAAAGTTAGGAGCTGTTCTATGCATCATTATCACTGTACATCAACCTCAGAGAACATCACAGGGCTTTATTTTAGAAAAATTGTAATGTGGCATTTTTTAATCAGAACTTAAATGCACTTTTTGCCCCTGTCTTTCCGTATCATTACAGAAACTGACAAAAAACTGGATAGGAAAAGCCATTTCAATGCAACCATTTGGAAATTTCTACCCCCTCTTCTGGGAATCTGTAAAAGCTGCAAGATTTTTTAAAAGTACCTGTGCTGGCTAATTAACTTCTAACATTTTTGACTTAATTAAAACAGGACCTGGAACCAAGATACTTTGGCTGGAAAGTTACATTTGGATAACTAAAATTCAATGCTAGGGTAGGAATTCCAGATTCCTCTGAGTAGGAATCTGGATTCTATTTCAAAACTGCCCTCACATAAAAAAGCATCGTTTTGAACAGTGCCATACTTTAGATCTTACTGCTTTTGTAAAAAACACATTATTTAAATATTTGCCTCAGTCTCAAAACTGAGTTGCAACTAGTCTGGGACCATTTTAGAGGAAGCCATGTGGCTTGTGTGTCAAATATCAGCTGAATTGGTGGCACAGTATCTATAAGCGCAGTGGTCTCTTCTGTTTCATACCATAGAATAGGTCTCTCTTTCCTGATGGGCCTAGAAAACCCTACCAAAGTAATTCTGAAACAACTGTAGAGATAATTGGCACTTGCTGAGGGATGTCATATCTGCATCATTTATCATAATACTAAACCCAGTACTTAGCTGTACAGAGCACTTTCATGCCTCCTGATTTTTTTAAACTGCTGTACAAATATTTGTTAATTCCATTATGTACTGATTATAATAATTATGACCTGACTTTAACGATCAATAAATGCACAATGTTCTCATCTATTTTATGTATAACTCCAAATATCTTAAAAGCTGGCACTCACACGAGCTGTCTTTCAGGAAGGGAACAGCAGTCTCCTCAAAGTAACTCAGCCTTTGGCCACTTTCCCCACCAGACAGACCCCTTCAGATTTGTTGTCCCTCTGGTTGTATCACTCCACCACAGCATGGCCTTCACCAGGGACAGGCAGCTCCCCAGCTCATAATTGTCCAGACCACATAGTGCATGAGAGAAATCAAATTAACTTTTACATATATGTATATGAAGCAGCATTACAGTGCTAGCTATAATGAAATCACACTGTATCCACTTTTCAGGTTGTAAGGAGTAAATTAAGGTTGTATAAGCTGTAAGTCACAGATGGATCTTAGAGTCCTGACTATAAATAGTAATGGCTCTCTTTTAAGTAATGCATGAGATTAAAATAATAATAAAATATAAAATTGTACAATAAATACACTATTCAATAAATATACAATTCAATATACAACTAAGATATAACACAAATAAAAATATAAAATAGAAGTTAAAAATCCAGGCCCTTGTGGAAAGAGGAGGAAAGCAGGCAGTAACGGATCCATGCATCTGAATGTTTGCCCCAACCTTGACAGTCTCAGCCTCTTCTCCTACAGACTGTCCTTTACCCTATCCTGTTATTCTCTGTTTATATTCCTTCTCTCAGTCCCGTTCTTCTCACATAAGCAGGTCCATCATTACATCCTAGTCCTTCCTTCTCACCCCTGAAGAGTCCTGAAGCAAATGTGTCATAAATTCAGAGACAGATCTCTGCTTACTGATTAGATCTACTGGATTTCCCACTTTTTGGATAAGAGTTGGGGAGCATATGACATAAAATATTGAGGAAGATGAGGTGTTTAACTGCTAAATTAGATTAAATTCTGGCAGTCACAGGCTTCAAAGTTAAACACTGCAGTGCCTAACTAGCACTGTCTCTACCTCCTGGTCCAAACCATATATTTTCCTCTAATTGGATTAAGTAATTTAAAGACATTTTGAGATTATATGTATATATAATTTCACCCTCAAAGAAAATATGTGACACAGTTGGTTTCAGCACATATGTAATTTTGAGGGATTTCTTTACAACTGGAAAATCTAATTTCAAGGAAGGCTCCAACCTCATCCTGGAAAGCAACAGTCAACAACTCTGCCATAGCTATTGAACATGACTACAAGAGAGGACTGACACTATCAACTTTGGTAAGACCTAAATCACCATCACTAGTTTATAAATTTACAGTCTCTGCTCATGAGTAGGGTTATCAATAATAGCTTCCTTTCTCTGTATTTGCAGATATGGAAAGTCAGCATTGCCTCCAGTCAAATCCCTTTAATCCCCTAAAACTCAAACCCAAGTGCTACCGAATACCTTTCTTCCTCCTTTCAAAAAAGCTTCTTAAAAAAATTTTTTTCTTCCCCACACTTGAAATCAGTGTGAGGAAAGAACAGAGAAAAAGCTCTCAAATCCAGGCAGTTGTTATAATGCCCTAAATTATCATACTATTCACATCAGACAGATTTTTCCACTCCAGGGCTGACAGGTACCATAGTTCTTACATGAAGACAGTGGAAAAAAGAGTCCCAGATCCACCCATGTCTCACCAGCGATTCAGCCACGTATCCTTCTGGACCTTCTGTCTGTGCACTGGTCATCAACATGGATTTATGGCTGAGGATATGATACTCCGAGGTGGTGATGCTGCAGTTAAACCTGGCATTATTCTGGTGCTCCTCCTGCATCACTGTGAATAAGAAGTGCAGCTCAAGCAGTGCTGATGCTTACAAATTACAGCTCACTGTACCTTATACACTTCAGAGGAGGAGTAATATGTAATAACAGTGTAATGCTATTATTATGATAATGATGATTAATACACAGCCCTAAGCGATGCTAGTCTAAATGCTGAGCTCCACTGCAATGTTTTCTATCAGAAAACTAATTCAGAGAGAGGCAAAGAATTTCCTTAAATAGTTTTTAGAAAGAAACACTAAAAAAAAAATGCTTTGATACCTAATTACAATTTCTTTTGAACAATGTTCCATTACAAAATGACTGCTGCCTTCAGCTACATGTAATGGCACAGAGGAATCAACAGGCAAATAAATAAAGGCAAAGGAAAAATGCAATTTTTTAATTAACCTGAGAAGTATTTTATTTGGGGCAGATAGTAAATTTTTTGAAAGGTGGTCTATGGCTTTCTTTTAAAGCACTGTAATTAAAGACATCTTCTCTAGTAAAGGCTCAAGTACCTCCAAGCTCTTTATGCTGCTCCTGACTTTTAAATAAGAGGGTGATGTAAAAGAATAACTTTTCTTTCACAGCTGGCAGTATGTGCTCACACAGGATTTACTATGAAATCGTGGATGATTGTTCGCTGTACTAGCATAGCAAAAATAATAATTTCTGTATTAATGGTATACAACAGTAATAAAATTACAGTACTGAATGCTAACATTATTTTAGAGTTTATTAAATTGAGATTTAGCTGTGAAACTGATGTGGTCAGTGACAACATTTTACTGAGGGTATTAGCAGTATGACCACCTGTGACAGACTCAATTTTTCCTTCCCTAGTTTTAGCTTTCTAACACAAAACTGATTTGGCAAACTGCTTACATTTTTAGTTTTGCTTCTTCAACAAAAGTCCAAAGCTGCTTAAAAGTCTTACTCACCTAGAAACCTAGAAATGTCTGTGGAAATTAGCAACCAGGCTAAGTAGTCTGGGGGTGTGATTTACATTTATGGCACTTTAAGACTCCTTTACCCTTCCTGAGCAGTGGAAAGGTAGGTCAACAAAAAAAGAGAATCAGGCCTTAGGACTATGCTATTTATAAAACAATATAAAATCAAAAGAGAATATATTAAAATGGCAGAAAAAAGTGGTATTTAAATCCATGTCCTGCTGTCTTCTTATTCTTATGTCACAAAAGCCCTTTATATTCTGAATAAGAAAGATTTCACAGTACAGTAAAAATCATATTTTTGAAAAGAATTGTTTTATACAGAAATTGAATTAAAATTTGCAGAACCATACTGTAATAGCATTAAGACACTCCTGGGCACGTTTTAATGGTCCATTAATACATACCTCTGGTGACTGAATGCATGAGGCTGCACATCTACAGTATGTATTAGTGGACCTCTGAAACATGTCCTGTCACTTGTTAATACTACATTACATTACAACCTGGAAGCCTCGGTAGTAACTTGCAAAAACGCAGGAGAATGTTTCTGAGCTTTGGAAAATTGCCTGTCTGTGTCTATTGTATTGTTCAGATATTCAATAAATAACAGAATGATACAAAAGCAAATAAACTCCATAAAACCCATTGAAAGTGATTTGGTTTTAAATATTAAATTGCACCCAGAACAACATTAGGCCTCTTGCATACAGGCAGAATGATGACTCCTTGCCTTAACGAGCTTACAGGTAAATATAGGGTAGCTTAAGAAAGGTTACAAAGGAAGAAGTCCACTAAGAGATGCCTACACATTTCTTGCTCTACTGTTTTCCTCCTCCGTTTTTATCTTTCACTCTCACCTGTGCTTATTTTATCTCCTGTAACTCTTTTTTACTCTTTCATAATAAGGACTTTAAAATACAAGATGTTGTGAGCTGTGATTACCCTGAGCAGAATGCTATAGATCCTTATTAGAAAGAACTTCAGGTATTTTTAACTCAGAAGGGCCTTTCAAGAAGTCTTATGCATAGATAAGCCTCTTGAGAAAAATACTTGAGCATATACTAAAATGTACTCCCACTCAGCAAAGCATTACAGTTTCTCCATGTGCTTAAATTCCATTGAGCTCCAATAGAAGTTACATGTTCCTAAAGATAAGCACACGTGAGCTTCTTGCTGGAAGAAAATGCACTTGATGCTGCAAAGCCAGAGTTGTCTGTAAGGCTGCCTTTTACATGAAGCCACGAAATACTTACTACATGTTAAAGTGCCGGGAAAAACAAGTTGGTGACAAGTAAAGAAGGAAGATATTTTTAAAATACAGTTTACTTACCTTAATAGGAGCAAATGATAGGAATACCTCATATGCTTAAAATTTGTTTCTTCATTTTGTATCTCATAGTTTTACAACTAAAAATGTAATTGAGGAGGAAATGAACAATTACTGCACAGATTTATGTTTTCCCTCTCCCACCTTTTGTGACTATGGTATTTTATTTCACTAAGAGGCCTTTTAAATAACATGTATTAAACAGCTGGATCAAAGTAATTGCTTATTAAAAATAAATAAAATTCATCTTGTAAGAGATATGAGTAACCACTTACTAGGCAGATTTCTTTTTTAGTCCTTTACTGGCTGATCATGCAATTCAAGCATCACAGTGAATTAGCACTAAATGGAGGTCTATATGTTTCTTCTGGAGTTGTCAAACTCTAGTTCTGCATGTTTGGCTGAAAAATACCTGAAAGGTTTAAATATTAAAGAAAATGAGACAAATCAAGGCCAGGTAACTTCGGAACATTGTGCTTTGCTCAAATGGAACTCACCAGAAGAGATTCAGGGGTAATTTAAAGTTGCATGTTATACAGAAGGTCTCACACAGCCTCCTGGTAACAAGTTAACTTCCTGATTAATAAAACATATTTATTCTTTCAATTCAGCAAAGGCAGCAGCTGTGGTGCTTTGCTACTAACTATTCTCATGCTATCTGATGGATGTTTGCCCAACACCTTTTCTAGCATGTGAATTGCCCACCAGGTGAGGAGGAGCCTGGTCTGTCCGTATTCATCTGAAGCTGTCTGGGCTCTGAAACATTTTGTGTCCAGCCTCTACAGTGAACATATCTCTTCTCAGTGCTACCTGGAATATCACTATGTCCGTTCAGGTTTCGGATGCTCTGGGAGAGATGTTTTTCCAAACACAATTGCCTGCATTTCATCTAGATAAATATGCATTTCATCTAGACTCCAAATGTTAAGAAAAATTGGATAGACAGAATTTCCAGATCCCTGTTCTGGCATTTATCTCACAGTTAATTAGACAAACAGAAATCCAGACAGAGTTTTAATTTTTCAAGCACTCTGATATGTCACAATCTGGACTGCATTTCCCCTTTAGCCATATTTGGAAGATGCAGGTCTATATTCACAAGGACTATGGCAAAAAGCCTCTACCTTTCCTGCCAGTGGTTTAATGGAAAGGCTCCAGCTCTTGAGGAAATTAGCCCCACAAAATAGCCCCTCCCTTTGTTGTGATCCCAGTTTGTAAGACAGTGTACATCCAAACATCTACTAGTTGAAGAGCAGGAGGACTGGTAGCCTCTCTGATCTCCTCATTTGGTGGATGCACGCTAGGTGTGATATAACCCTTTCAGAATGGGTCCACATATTTGTGCTGATGATTCAGGCAACTTTCCTTTTCTCCTTGACTATAAAATCCTCACAATCTTGAGGTAAATTGCTAATTTCTGTATCAGAGACCTTTGCTTATCTGATTTCTTCTCAGAAACCTCTCCCTTTTGTCTTTGACCTCTTTTATTTTTTTAGACAGTTTTGCTCTCCACTATTTTTTTTCTCTGTCTTCTTGTAATTTTTCTCTTTGGAAGCCCTTTCCTGATTCTGAAACTAGTGCTGGCCCCTTACCAAAAATAGCAGATGTCAGGGGCTCGTGATTTGGTTACCTGTTAAAATAAAAGAAGCAGTGATATCGAGTCTGGCAATATGATAAGCTCTCTTGCTGTATAATGGGATGCAAACATTAAGGAAATTTTACCAATACATTAAACTGTAAGCCAAGAATGAAAACAAAATGTGTAGCTGGAGTTTTTGTTGCAGGGTTATGAAATGGCAATGCAGAAAACTCTAAACCAGCATCAACCAGAACATTCAAAGGAACATATGTAATTATAGGGATATCCCAAGACCAGTAGGAAAAAATACAGGTAGAGAAAATTAAAGTTGCCAAGAAAAACTTCCTGACATTCAAATGCACTAAGCTTTTAGCTCATCTCTCAGGGGAACCGAAAGGCCCATCACTTGAAATGTTTAACACTAGACTGGAGGAATCACTAGAAGAATATACTACAGGGAACAACTTGTTATTGGCAGAAAGATGGACTGAATGCTGTAAAAGGGATTTTCTATCTCTAATGTTTACTTTTTATGATAGTCATTTATGTTTTTCCTTCATCACAGGTTGAGAAAAATCTATACAAGTTATTGGCTCTTGCACAGCATATTTAATTTCTGCAGAGCCATGTATTTGGTGCACTTCAGCAAGCTTAATTCTACTTCTTGCTTTTCCTTGTGCATTTTTTCACAAGTACTGTGAGGTTCTTTTGAGCAAAAAGGTAAAATCTTCACAGCATATTCCCAACACCGATGGAAAACCAATCTAAACACTCCAGGTTTGGATTTAATCCAGGTGAGGGAGAAAGTAATTTCAGATGTTTAAAGGAAGAAGTAAACCAGTGGAAGCAGAAATTAAACCTGCAGAACATTAGAAAGGGAAAGAGGAAGACATGGAAGGAGAAGGATTTTGAAAATGGGAATTGCACACATCCATGACTGGAGATGGCTTGCAGATCTTTGGAAATCACATAGAGCCATGAGGGCATGAGAGGTTTCTGAGTGGCATTGGGTAAGGTGATTCTCTTCTCCAGCAATTCCAACTCTTAAAGGGCATAATTTCCCATATTCCTAAGTGATTGAGCTGCATTCAAGATGCCAACATCATCATTATGAGTACAGGAAATATCAAAGAGGGAAAAAGTAAGAGTTAAAGTATATCTGATGATGGCTTCTTTTTGCCCTAGCATAGTGTAGCTGGTCAGGGTTAAAATTATGGGTGTTAAATGAAAGCAAACAAATAAAAATCCTATTTTGGTATGCACACTCCAGGTTCATTCATTAAACCTGAATGCTTTTCCTCGGAGCAGCAGAGTTAAAATAAAATACCAAGTTCAAATTTTAAATAATATAACAACACTGAGTATGTTGAAGGTTATTTCTCCCCATCCCTCCCTGTCCCCTCACAGTCCTCACTGAACAGCACCAGGAGCCTGGAGTGGCTTTAGTGCAGCAGTGCTACCTGAGGGATGCGAGGAGGACAGAGGTGATGCTGTGTCATCCCTCTGGGGACACTGTGACAACCCAGCCAAAAGGCATCTATTTTACCATGGAGAGAAGTGGGACAAGGAATGGTTTCCAAAGACACATGCCTCTCGTATTTGCCAAGCAGCTTGAGTCTCCCTGCCTGGCTGCTGAGCAAAGGGTATGATTAATGAAAAGATGTCAGAATGATAATCCTTACTATCAGGAAAGAGTGGACAGGATTTTTTTTTTTCCCTTGGCAAATTAGGGGGTGGTGGGAAGAGTGGGAACAGAGTAAGAAAGCAAAAAGGGAAACAAGGAAAAGGGAGGGGTTTTGAAGAGAGAAACCAATAATACTATATATATATATATATAAAAAATACAACCTCCCCTCTGCCCACCCCTTTTAATGTTTCTCTGGTGGAGTAATAAGATACCTTCAGAGTTATAAATAGCAGCACAGATGTTGACAGAAAAATGCTCCCTTAATTACCATACAAACTGCTTTACTTGAGTGAACCGTTTAAAGCGGCCTCCAAAGGAAGTTCACTCAAGCAATTCCACAGATTACAGCTAATGAACAATATTTCCTCGCTCCTATTTAGTGCTCATTAAAATGTAAAAGCCTTTCATTTTCAACAGGCACACAATAAATAATTCCTCTCTCCCTCTGCCTGGGAGCAGGCAGGATGGGAGCAAGGAGAGGAGGAGACCGGCAGAGGGAGAGGGGCGGGGGGGGCTGCAGGAGGAAACTAAGTGGATTGGAGAAAAGCGGCCAATTCATTAAAATCCCTGGAACCGGTGGCAACTGCTGCTCTTTGGGAAAGGTGATGTCTATGTTTGGAGCTCGGCAGGCAGGTTTGGAGCCAGGCAGACAGCTCCCATCCATCCCAAATGAACAACACACCACCCTGCTCCCGGGAAGCAGCCCCCGACAGCCAGGGCAAGTGGGTGCACAAATTACCCCTGTGCTCCCATGAAAACAGTGTGGATAACTTGGAGAGGGCAAAAGATGAAAATGCCCTGACAAAAACTGGCAGTCCATCTTTGGACCTAGTCTAAAATTTCTCCCTGGCTTCAAGCTTGCTACTACCCATCGCACACTATTCTTTTTGTGCTCATTTGAAGTCCTACCCAAGTTGAACTGGGTATTTGCAGAGCTGGAAGTTGGCTTCATTCTTTAGCTACTGAGATGGAGCAGGTACAGGGCCAACTGCACTAACTGCACCTTGTTGAACACACAAGCAAGGAGGCTGAAGACTAGAGGGGTCTGTGCACATTCAGGTACCATGAGATGAAGGAGCCCATGGGAGAATTTATAGCACCTTCCAGTACCCAAAAAGGGCTACAGGAAAACTGAAGATGGACTTTTTATATAGGGATGTAGTGATAGGACAAGGGAGAATTGTTTTAAAGTGAAAGATGATGGGTTTAGATGAGATATTAGGAAGAAAGTCTTTTCTGTGAGGGTGGTGAGGCACCGGAACAGGTTTCCCAGAGAAGCTGTGGATGCCCCATCCCTGGAAGTGTTCAAGGCCGGGCTGGATGGGGTTCTGAGCAACCTGGCATCAGTCTAGTGGAAGATGTCCCTGCCCACAGCAGGAGGGTTGGAACTAGATGGTCTTTAATGTCCCCTGCAATCCAAACCATTCTAGGACTTCATGATTCTATGATTATCTATTTCCCTACCCCCAACCTACTAGGATTTTAGCTTAACTTACAGACTACAAATTTTACAAGTCAGTCAAATTGTGAACCAAAGCCTTAGCAAGAAAAAAACCCAAACAAGTCCACCAATCTGAAATTATTATTTTAAGTGGAATTCCATTTAAGTGGATGAATGGAAAATGCAGAGGTACCAGCTGGACTCAGGTTAGTCACTGCACCTGTCTGCACAGATAGATGGCACACAGAAAAAAAATCTCCATTGGTTTACATAAGAATTGTTGAAGAAGCAAAAGATAAGAAACAAAAATTTAGCAAGCCATTGAGATGCTCTGCAGATACTTGTTTGAAAACTGCAGGAAAAGAAGCCTATTTTCCCCTCTTAAGATGAATGGGTAAACCAGCATGCTAATGCAAAACAGCACTGATGTTAAGCTGGGATACAGGCTGTAATTATAGAAGAAAACATGACAGAAACATGACTCCTGCTTCCCTCATCTGCCAAAAAACCCACAGCACCCTGTTTTGGTTCATAGCTGGCATGTTTTTTAATTTACTTTTGATTTTTTTTTTTTAATTATTTTTACTCTGTTCTTCCATACTTCTAAGTGGCAGAGGGGCTTCACAATCCCTTCCTGCAGCCCATCTTCTTTCTACCCCCACGGTTGGCACTGTGGTCCCCTTTGCCCCTGTGAGCCAAGCCACCCCTCTGCAGCCCTGCACAGGAAAGTGAATTAGCAGCAGAGGTAGCTGTTCTGTCAAAGGCGATGTATTCCTGGGGGGGTTGTGTATCTCAACCTTGGCAGGGACTGCCAGAACAAAATCCCTGATATTAGCCTCCCTGAACGGAGGGAACAATCTGAGTAGGATAAAAACCATCAGAGCTTTCTCCTGTCTTTAATTTCAAGGCTTAAAAAATTGACAAGTGTATTTCCTGCGGTGATGCTGGTATACCCTATACCTGAGCCATAAATAAGACTGTGGTGGTATTCAATCATCAGAAAAGAAAAAAGAAAGCAGAGAACTAAGATCTTATATTGACCTAAGCCTCAGACTTAGATAAACTTGTCAGCAGTATCACTTTGTGGTGACTTTATCTTTGTTAAACTTGTGCCTGGGGAAGAGGCATTCTCAGAGCTCGCAGGGGCCTCTCTGACCAGAGGAAACCCACCTGCAGCATTGCCAACATGCCATCCTCTTGCAGTAAAATAAAGCCTTGGGTCAAGGATGCAATGAAATTTCCACACCAGGATAACTACTACGACAATGAGTTTTCCTTGAGAACATATGTTTGCAAATAATAATAGCAAATGGAGTGAAGAAGAACTAGAAACCAGATCCCCGTCCTGCCCACGTCCCATGTGCTGTCAGCACTGGTGATGCCTCACTCTTACTGTGGTCCCAAAAACCAAAACGTGTTTGGGTTTGTGCAGTCGTGAACGGTGCAACTTAATATCTCACCCTGACATGCTTCCTGTAAGGAGGCAGCTCTACTAAAGAAGGAAGTTTACCAGCAATGCAGGATTAAAGATGCTTTCAACACTCTGTACTTGGTTTTTAACTAAGGTCATTTGAAATCGGTCTTTAACACCCATCTCATTTGCTTTTTTATACTTGCCAATTTAGTGTTGTATTCACAGTGATTAATTAGTTTGTGGTGAAGGTTTATTAGGTAGTTTTTCTGTCAATCAAAAATCACTGAGGTTTCTGAGCAAAGAACACCCAGAGATTTTATAAAGATAAGGAATGGATATTGTTACCTTTGTGTATGAAAAGTAGGAGCTACGCCTTGACATGTGGCTTGACATATGAAAGACTTCAAAGCATGATTTTTATTCATATTGAACCACAAAAGCAACTTAATTCCCTCAGACTTTAAATATATTTTAAAAAAGAATCTAGAAATACCTTTACTTTCCCTGCCATGTTTACTGCCTGATGAACTTGTAGGGCTGTTTTAGAAGACCAAGCAGTAACTTCAACAAATTAAAAAATGCTGTAGCTCATCATTTGGGAAATCTGCTATGTAGTTCACTCATCTCAATATGGCTGAAAGCGAGATAATATTTAATGAATTTAAAAGCATCTTCATCTGGAAATTCTTTCCAATGTTCATATTTGGACAAATATGAGAACAAAATTTGTATTGAAAAAAAAAACAGTTAAAACATTTCTGATTTTACACCTTTATGTTTGGAACAATAACTGAGATTCTTTTAACAGAGGAATGAAAGATTACATAAAATTAACTATTTCTAAAAATGAAGAATCAACAGCATACTGTGTAAGAAATACAGATTATTGTCCATCTGCCTTCTTTATGTATGTTTTTACTGACCTTTTATATTGTTCCCAGCATTGTGTGAAAATTTACTGCAATCTGTACTGTACTATTTTCTATTTACAAGATTTCTTGTTGATGGACATACCTAAAAAACAAAACAAAAGAGGAAGAAAATTGCAAGATTCTTCTTTTCCTTTTAGATAGGTCACTTTACTAATCTACACGAACTTGGTGTTTTCCAGAAGAACTTGAACCTTACTGTGAAAAATACAGTGAAGGTAAATGGCTTTCTTGACCAGAAAAAGTATTATATTGAAGAGGCTGCGAAGAGTGCTTGGTGATATTAGCTGATTAAATTACACACTACGTAAATGTATGTCACATTATGATTTTTACAGCACTGGGGTAACATGTTAAAAGATATAGATTAATACTAAGAATTTGACTAGCTTACCACTCTTCAGAGCCATTACTGTTTTAAATTACACCAGTGTCTGTCTAAAAATGTAAAATGGTGTATACCACTGTGAGAATAAGTAGCAAGTTAACTGGACTCCTTCCTCTGTCACCTCCTTGAGAAAGCTGTGGGTTATTTCTATCACTCAGAGGTGATGAACAGGCAGCAGGAAAATCAGATTCTGATGAATTCAGATGAAACTATACAGATGTAGCAGTTTTTCCCCCCTAGCTAAATTCAGGAGTTCTTTTTGTGGGCTTTGGGATTACAGATCTGGAGCTGGAACAAGAGAAGGGCACACATGGCCACAAATTGGGTAACTTTGACATAAGGACAGATAATATAAAACTATAATCTGTTGAATATATAATCAGCATATTTTAAAGCAGCTTTTCCAAATTAAAAAAGAAAAAGGCAAGTATAGGTCTTTGATAAAATTGTTACAGCACACGTTCTACAGCTCTGATAAGCACCCCCTCCCCACACCCACTCTTACGCACAAACCCGATATAGATTGACTCCAACTGATTAACGTGAATACAGACAGACAGGTTTTAGCCCAGAGTTCACCCACAGACTAAGCTTCACTATGAGAATGAAACAGTTCTGCAGTGTATTACTTTAGTGTTACAAATCTAGTAGCTGTATGAAAATATGCTAAAAATTAGTCTGGAAGCTAGAACAATGTAATTTCAGTGTATCTGTATTAATCACCATTTTTAGTTTTATTATTTCTGGTTTAGACTGCATTTTGTTGAATTGGCTTTTGGAAAAGCTTTCTTGGCTTTATCAAAAGTAGTAAGGCCCCATTCAAAGGTTTCCTTTCATGCCTGAGACATGAAATTGGAGCAACCAACAATTTGCACACATAATTCCAGCATACCAAATGAGGGAACAAAGAGAGAGGCAAAAATTGAATCTACTGCCTTCCCAGACTTATTGTAGGAGACCACTGCAAGAAAAAGAGAGGGAAAAAAAAGCAAATTAGCTGTTTTCTTGAGGTTCCCCCAGAAAGCTGTATCACCAGCATTTAGTCTGTGAGCATGCAGGAGATGCCGGTGCGCCTCGCACGCCTGTGGTAGATGGATGATACTGATGGCAATCTAACTGGAACATCCTGCCTGAATATGAACAACAGATTTGTCAGTGTGTGACAGGCTGACAGCCCAGCTCCCAGCTGCTTGTCCACTGTTGTTAAATCAGTACCTTGTCTAAGTGTTCAGCAAAGAGGCAATCTGCTTCCTCCATTCGTACAGGCAGGTTGCCAGTTAAAAAACAAGCATTGGCTTTAGGCTGCAGTGCCATAATGCATTGAAAAGATGCAATCTAAACCTTTGTATACTCCTAAGGCAACAAAGAGCGGGACTTGGAAGTGCAGGCTCAGACTTGAGACTATCCTTTTCAAAACAACAAGGATAACTCCACAGGGGAATCATGAAAGAAATGCATGAGGATTTGAAAACTGTGGATGACTTAATAGAACTCATTTAAGGAGAAAAATATGGTTTATTTTGGTACCAGGGAAGCAAGCTCATACTACTGTACTCAAGAACGTGCCAGAATTTCCTTTATAACCCTATTTTAAAGCAGTTTATAGTCTATGAACAGTAACAATTAGCTCTAGGCTGAAATTTCGTATGCAAAGATGCAATGCTGAAACACTTTAGGGGGAAAAATAGAAAAAAAAGAAAAAAAAACCAGAAAAGAAAAAAATGCTAGTGTACACAGCAATATTAAGTTACAGAACACAGAGAAACAGCTTACTATTTTCAGAAGCTTTTTTCTTTCTGTGACAAAACGTGTCCATTAGGTTTCAGTTCTTTCATTTGGTAGCTGTTGGTTGACCATATGAAAGGGAGGTTTAAAAAGTGTGATGATAGTGAACTTACCTAAGGAAATCACAAATCCTAGCATTAATACTAATGTTTTCAGGTCTTGGGTGTGGTGTGCGTGTGAGGCAGTCTCTGAGATGATGCTCAGCTACCAGAGAAGAATTTACACCAACAACTGCAGCATCCCTTTTGAAGCAGTTTCAGTCTGTCAAGTGATTCACAAGGTTTATCTAAGAGTTTCTAGTTCAAGATATATACACCAGAGCTCTACTGGCTCAGAAAGAGCCATTACAGTCTATTGCATCAATAATGATCACAGTCTCATTCATGTCTCCCATGTGAGTGAGGCTTCCCAGCAGTGTCACTGGGCACCCTCTTGTCCCTAGGTCAACATCAAGGAGGTGTCATTCTAGGCTGGGAGCCTTGCCCAGCCCTTCCAATCACTGCCCCTACCTTGGGCAGAAATTGCACTGGTTGTTTCCTGCCCCACGGGGAGGCAGCTGCACCTTCCTGCCACAGCGTGCTCAGATGCTGCTTGAACCTTGGGCCAAGGGTTCATATTCAAGTCCCAATACATATAAGATTATTTATCCACCTGTATCTTCTTAAGCATCTTTTCCACGTGGTCCTAGGTCTGATAAGTATTCCTGTTCAGATCAATGTTAATGAGCATACATTTTATCTGAAGTCACTGAGATTTAAACATATACTTGTTACCATCTTTCCCAATGACAGCCCGTCCCGTTTAAAAATTTCTCTAAAAATAAGGATAAGAAGAATTATATTCATGTGCACATTTACATATACTCTTGAAAATTACCCATTCCAAAGTAATCATAGAGACTTCTAAAATACATTAGTTATCAATTTATCTTCTTCAAAACCCATAATACGGCCTTTAGAAAATAAGGCAAACTGGAGTATGAAGAGATGTAAAAAAAAAAGCCAATGAAACAGAATAATTTGCTTGCAGAATAATATTTTGCAACCTGTGTGGCCTATGCAGAATACATAATGGTTCAGAAAAAAAGACATAGGTGGCAGGTTTAAGTCTGAATTCTCCTCTTGGTAAGAAAACCATGTCTAATGAATGCTGAAAGAAACTTTAGGTCACATCACACCATCAAGCATGCTGATAGCTAATAAAACAACTACATCTTATGAATAAAATGAGAAAAAAATTAAGCTAATATTCTATTATTGTGCCCTTCTCAATTCCCTTATAATTACCAAGTATCAAATCAATTTGTATGATGATGTTTTCCCCTTCTCTGGCAGATGTGTAAGATTTAGCAGAAGGGCAAGGTACTCAAACTACAAGGTTTAAAGTGAGAGCACAATCTGTTTGTGGCTTCCAAGTGTGCTGTAGCTAGAGTTATTTTTACTGTTTGTCACAATCTAAAGGGAAAGGGGCAAAATATTTATGTAAGAAATGCCTGCTCTGCATCTCATGTCACTGTTATTAGGGTGTGTCATAAAATTCAAACATAATTCTGTGACAATTAGCTTCATAATAATATATTCAGAAATACAATGCTGCATCCTATGCCAGAAACTATTTTCTGCTTCAGTGTTTTACTATGGCTGCATGTTTTAAAGGAGCCAACTATTTTAAATCAAAGCTGCTTTATTTTTTTTCTTTCCCTGTAGAAAAGTAGGATGTCAATGCACTCGGTTGCTACCCACAACTATTTTCCCATTTCTGGGAAAATAGTTGAATCACAAAAAAGAATCACCGAAGCACTGCTAAAAAGGTCAGTCTCTTCATACACTTCATGTTGGGACATTTATAGAATAATTTACTTGTTTGTTTTACCAGTCTTCCTTATGATTAGCTTTAATTAAATCTGTAATTTAATTATCTTTTTTTTTTTTTTAAATTTTGTCCAGCTTTCTAACCTGGCTAGTACTGGTGAACATCTAAACTGCACCTTTATTTACATCTTCTTTCATGTTTGTTTCTCAAGCATAATGAAATTAAATGCTTTCAGCGGCTCAGCTTGCACAAGAATTTTTAAAGACACTATGTAAAAATTATAATTAATATGATAATTAATATGGAGACATTATCTTACTTCTTTATCATGATGTTGATGCTAATGAAAAAGTTGCTGAGATGTTACTCTCTTGGCCGAAAAATAACGATGGCAAAAAATTTTCAGCGAATAATAACCTGATACAACATTTAGGCAAATCAGTGGAAAATGTCTTCTGAATCCAATGGGCTTTAGGTGTATTTTTAGGTAGGATGTAAGTAAAGAGTACAAAAAATACTAGCATTATTTTATGATTTCTTTTTTCCCCAATTGCTAATCAAAGTATTAATTTCAACAGCCTGGAACCTGGGGAAAGGGAGAGGAAGCCAATGGGTCAGATCTGCATATCCAGTAAACCTGTCACTTTGACCCTGGAGTTTCCTTTCTCTCCACGACATCCATAATCAGGAATAGCAATGTACACCCAGAGCAAACATTATGGCCTTTCCTCTTTTTTTTTTTTTTTTTTTTAAATTCAGAGGGAAGAGGAGCTTTGTATGCGGGTAACTTTTTGCCTTCTTATTCCCCATTTCAAGATAATTTTCAGTCAGTATGATATTATGAACCCTGTTTAACTATGCTTAAGATCTCTCATTTAGAGTTAAGTGGAAGAAGAAAAGGCAAAATTGTCTTTGCAGATGTTAAGAAGAAATTCATGCAAGCAATCATCATTTAATATCCAGTGCTGACTTTTTGAACAAGTGCTTGCTCTAAATAATAAATCAAATGAGTTGGCACTAACAATAATACCCTCGAATATGAATGAGGAAAACAAGAATATTAAAACAATAGAAACATTAACATATAAACCCCTGCTATTTACAGGAAGGAATGGCAGAGGACAGTGTGAAAAATAGCTGTTTCTTATACTCAGTTTTGTGATCTGTCATCAGCAGTGATGACTGCTGTTATGGAAAAAGAACCCAGTCCTTCCAGCTGCCAGTCCCTTAAATCTGAGCCTGCAGCATTTATTCTTTAAATAGTAAGTGATGATGCTGAACTGTCTCCATCCTGTCTCCATCAGCAAGTGCTCACCCACGTGGCAGATGGGCTGACAGGACGGCCCCCACCACCAGCACCCTCTTCCCCTCTTGCCACAGGAGTCTCACGGAGCTGTGCCAGAGCTTCCCGTGAGTACATCCCTCCAGCTGCACAGTAGTGCAGATAAAAATCTGAAACCTGCAACAGCTCCATGAGTGCACATGGACCCCAGAAGTGCTGCATGTTATTTTGTCACTAACCCACGTCAGTGAGATCACCTGGCAAGCACTGGGACCTCTGAAGGTTTATTTTATCTTTGCCTTCTGTTGAAGGGTATTAGGTCTTATACTTAGCAGTAGTTTACACTATTAACCAAAAGGTGCCATATAAGGAACAAGAGTAGCATACAGGTTAAGCAAACTAACCCAGGTTTTGGATGTGAAGTCCTCAGCTTGAGGAAAAACAGCTGTCTTTCTTCAAAGCTGATGACAGGAGTTTTCAGGTGCCTGCAAGGCACGTAAGGCTTGGGAAGCAGGCAGCACATTGATCTGCTGTATTTTAACAGCACTGTTATTTCTTTGGCTTGTTTTGTATTTTACATGTATATTTTATATATTACGCTGGATTAACCACATAATTTATGAAAATGGTTTTGCCTTAAAAGCTCTGCCATATTGCCTGGCCACATAAGTAAAACATCAGAGGAAATCAAGAGTGAATTGGCAGGTTGAAGACACGTGTTCCAAAAAAAAAAATAAAAATCGAGCAGTGACTTCAAGATTAGACATTAACCCCTTGACTGGTTGAAGTATCTGCTACGAACAGTGCAGCCAATTACTTTAGATCACCATGCTCTCGTATGCCTTGACTTTCACCATGATACCTGTTACATCTTCTCCTAAGCATCTGGATGTTGACAGATATAAAGGAAAATATTAAGAGGAGAATGGAAATCAGGATTGACCTAAAACCATTGACTGGTCTTGTGCTTGGGCTGGATTAAGGTTATACCTTAAAGCTGTCATGGAAAATGAGACACAAACGGATATGCAAACAAATAATGCATAAGAACAACCTGGGTTTTCTCTGGAAAAACAGAACAGAGAGACTAAATGACTTCACTGAGGTGCCAGGGAAAGCCTGGTGTCACCTCTAACTAAATCTCCAAAACAATCCCTTAAACACAATGCTACCCATGCAAAAATGTGGTGGTTTTGAGAAGAGGAATGCAAATCCTTATATGCTGCGAACTTGGCTACTCCTTGAGCATCATGAAGTGAGAAGTTATTCTGCAGACAAGTGCCTTTTACCTGTATATATGGACATATTCCTGACCTGCTCCAAGCATGCTGCTGCAGGAAAAGGGCTGGAGGGCACAGCAGCATCCCTGCTGCAGAGGCTGAGGAACAGCAGCAGCATCAGTGCTTCCCAGCTTTGGGTCCTCTCTCTGCTGGAGCTGGGACAGATGGGAAAGCTGACTACTACCTAGTTTTAACTACCTAGTTTTAACTCCTGCTGTTGAACTGCATATAAGTGATCTTATACCAGTTCCCAGTAAAAGAGCTGCTTTTTTTTTTTTTTTTTTTTTTTTTAATAAAAAAGTTGTTTTAAGGACCCTTGAGATAACTGTACTTCATCTTAATTATATATGAAGTACATCCACACACTTACTGTGCTTTCGGCTTTATTGGAATTTGGCGAGCCTTTCTCCTTGCTTTCTTGGGGTATCACCTACACAATCCCACCTATTTTGAATATGTCTAAGCTATAAAAAAAACAGGGCTTTTGAATATACTGCAATGTCCTACATTTATTTCACATCAGACAATAAGGAAAGATGCTTTAGGAGCATATTCCCACGGACGGCTATTCCAGACACTACAATCAAATGCAAGGTTGTATTTGGAAGCAATTGTTCCAGATGGCTGCATATTATGGAAGGTTCAGGGCCACTATGAAATTCAAGATGATAATAATAATAATAATAACAACAATAATAATAAAACAAGGATTTCTTAATAATTTTGCTCGTGGAAAAACTATGGTCTTTTTAAAGGTGATGACCAACTATTCAGGTTTTCAACAGTCACTTTGGATGCTTGTTTAAAGTCAGGATACAGCAGCAAGTAGCTATATCTAACACTCTGCTTAGTGTGTAAAGTAGCAGGAAATCTTCAATCAGAATGGAAGAGGTGAAAAACAAGGCAGGGATTCACTAAAGCTGAAATCTTCACTTTGTTATATATTATTCTTCAGAGTGTGCATATAGCATCATACCGAGTAACTGCTGAAGGCTGGAATGAAAAACTTTTCTAGATGGCATTCAGGTTAAAAGGCCGCTTTCCCCATACTTGCACATACACACACAGAGGGAGAAAATATAGCAAGTACATTTTTGGAACACCCCCTACATAATTTCAAGACAGCAAGGACAACAACAGTTTTGTTGGTGAGTCCCATTAGTCTGCTAAGGAGGGACACAGCAGCCCTGTCACAATGAACAGTGAGAGGGGGGTCACTTGCCATCGGGCAGATGTTGCTATAGTCACAGAAGTGGACATGAGCAAGTGTGCAGAGGAGTGGGTGGTGGTGGATGGATATGTTGTCACATAGGCTGTGGGCACACTTTTCACTCCGGGGAATAGCAGGCACCAACACTGGGATTTTCAAATCCTACTGTGTCCCTACAAGGGCAAATACATTTTGTTGAAGACTTCAAATACTGGCACAGGGAATGGATTCCAGGCTGTGCCTTCAGTGGCAGAGGAATGCATATTTCTATCTGTTGCTGTTCACAAGCACTTTGTCACAATGTTCAGGAAGGATTTAGAAGGTAAATTAACAAAAAAATCGCACATGCTTAATCTGAGATTGACTGTGAGCATTCAACACTGTAGCAAAAGCACTAAGTGTACCTGAACCCCTTCAGCCAACTGCAGCAATTTATCTTACATATGTGTCTCCCAAGATAAGTTTCTTGTAGCCATTTTGCATATTTATCACTACTTTACTCAGAAGCACATGACTCTTTTCCAACACTCCTACTGTAAACCCACAGAAGAGTATCATTCAGATCCAGGTTCCTCTAAAATCCTGAACAACAGCTCTTCCGCTCATCACTCCACTTGAACTCATCACACAACCTAGTGGCCACCTCCAAACAGGGATTCCTTATAAACTTTTAACATTCCCTTCAAACATCTGAAGTAACAGAGCACCTATTGCTGTGTCCCAGAGATTAGCCTTTTTACATATCCCCTCTCCCACTAGCAGAAAGTCTGACCCACAATGAAGTTGCCTTTTGAAATATTTAATTGGTACCGGTCTTGTCAATAGCTATATATAGTTTAAGGACTTGCCAAGAGGAAGGAAGAGAAAAGGTCGAGGAAGAGAACAATACTAGTAATTTAAGTAATATTTATCAGGCTTATTTCTGTCATAAACTGAACTGTAACAACTGAACCCAAACTATAAACTTTTGAATGATTACATGGTGAACAAATTCCGGCAGATAAAATTGAAGCAGTTGAGACCAGATCCAACCAAGGTCTATTTCCTCAGATTGCTGGTACCTACTTGCACTTATACCTGAATAAAAACAGCTGAAAAAAATCAGGCTAGACTTTGCTACATGTAAACATTTAGGAGTGGCCTAATTACATTCCTTTTGATTACCCAGCTTCATTAACTCTCTGCTCCAGAACCTAAGTTTCTAATGTCAAGAATGGCCTAGCATCACATACTTGGACATACTGAAACCTGAAGCTTTCCAATCTTTCTTCTGTTGGAAGCACATGCAATCTGTAGGTAACCATTTCTGCAGGTGAGCTCATTTAACATGGTTCAGGCAGCCTGTGCCATGTCTGGCTGGATGCCCTGCGTTTGGCTTCCCTTTGGGGACAGAGATATCTGCTCATGGGGAGGGGGTCTGATAAAAACTTCATGGGCACTCCCTTCCCTGACATCCCTACTTTTCTTGAAGCATTGGCAAACCCTCCCTGAAGTTGAGAAGACATCTTATGAAGATAATTTGGACACTAACAATTTATGAAGCAGAGAGCTTTACAGAGCAGTTTCTTTTCACTTCTTTAATGATTAGAAATCAATTCCTGAGATTTGTGCTAATCTATGCATGCATTTTCACAACACTTCTTTCCTCGTGCCTTCTCATTGAGGCAAATTGAGCTTCCTGTATTTTAGAAAACTGATGTGGGAAAGCTATTGCCAAAATTGCAGCTCCCTGGTGTTTTGTCAGAAATTCTTTCTTAACTTCATCACTTGTCCTGAAACTTTGTTTAAAATGGTTAAGAAGGTCTAACAGTTGCAAATCCCTGTAAATATGCAATACTGAGCACTTTTGCTTTGTTGCATCAGATACCTGAGAAGCAAAGCTTCTTCTATTTGTCATAAATGTGCAGCTCACAACAGGGTACAGCTGTGAGACATCTTTTTCAGCAATACAGATGGGTTGATGCCTTTTTACAAACAAGTACTTCAGAAAAGACTTAGCTGAATAATCCCAAATTATTATATTTAAAATATAGGAATTATTGAACTATTTACTTCATATATTTTTATGAAAAGCCTGCTTATTTAAATACCCTCTACACACTGAATTTTCGGGTTATGAAAAACTGAAGAAAAATATTATTTGCTTTTAGGTAATCAGATTCCGTGGGATCTAATCCTATATCCTATTTATGGCTGTGCTAGCTATTCAAAATTAAAATGAACCTTTCATCCATGTGTATCATAAATGGGCATTTATCAGGATTATATGATTTTGCAATCCATCTGAATATGTAACCAGAATTTGTTTTCTTTCCGTTTCACTATGTAATTACCATGCAACAATAACAAAAGTGACATGTTTGAAGAACAGATAAAATGCTGTAAATTGGCCAGTAATGGTGATATTTCCTCATCTTCTGAAAAACCCATTTATTCTCTCTCTCAACAAATCAAGGCATTGTCAGCCCATACTCATCTTGTGGCCAGAGGGGCCCTACCAATTTCTAGATGTAAGTGAATACTGGAATGCAGATGAGGGCTACTAACTAAGGCTTTCAACCCAGGCAGCTGGTCTTAGCTTGCCTCAATTTCTAAATCATCCATAATGGGGCCAAGACCTCCGAAGCACTAAAAAGAGCGAGCTGACATGCTGGACAAACTGTTAATTTTTTCCTGAAGAAGCTGCTATATTGCACATCTGTCACTGCTGTGCAGACAATTACTTGCGGAGTGGAAAAAAAATCTGCTGCTTGTTTCTCGTGTAGCTGTTAACGGGTGTAATGGAGAAACACAAGAGCGTGAGAGCAGCAACAGCAAAGCTTCTCAGCCCTCTCCCTCCTTTTGTATAGATACATTTGGAAATTAAAACATCTGAAAGCATCCAGGGTCTGTGGTGTGCAGTCTGAATTGCGACAATTAAGCCCATACCTTAAGACATTTGATATTCTATAGCTACATTACAGGTGCAAGTTGCAAAAATTTGTGTGCTTTAACTACTAACTGCCCTGAAAATCTGCCTTTCTAAATTGCTCCACTGCTCTGTAACACACAGGGGTAAGGTTTTCAGGCACCGTCATTGCAAGATGATAAACACAACATGCAAGACTGGTGAGAATAGAACTGCTGAAAGCATTATTTTTCATGCTACATTTCTCAAATACCTCTTAAAATTAATATGAAAAAATGTTTAATTGTAAAATACTCACAAATTTTAGACCGAGACGTGCTCAAACTATCATTAATAGCTGTGCTGAGCCAAGTGGGTAAAACGATTTCCAGAGGTCCAAAGCAGGGGTGGCCAGCAAGCCTGCGCTTGGTTGTGGAGGGAATGAGAAATAGGACATGGGACCACTCAGTGGAAATATTAAAACTACCCAGGCAGGGCCTCATAATAAGATTAATCAAAGTTGACAAAGCAATCCCTAAAGTCACAACCTTCAACAACACCGGTTATTAAACATTTAAAGTAAGTCCATTGTATAAAGTAGTGACCAGAGACAGGTTTACCTATGGAATGGGTTTAATATTTTAATCATTAAATCAGCACACAGAATGCTGAAAACATCAGCAAGTACTGTTTCAAACATTTCTGATGGCAGGAAAATCCTGGCACACTAATCTGCTGCTGGTTTACAAGCTTTTCCCTGTGATTTAGGAGGTTATGTGACTCATGTGCCAACCAAAGGATGCACCTGGTTCCAGGCTCAATTTTGTCAAGCCTAAACTTATAGAAGTCTTGACTCAAAACTTGTGTTTCATTGATTAATAATTTCCATTTAAAGTAATTAAATGAATTAATAAAATAAAATATTACCTTCACTGTTCTTTTTCCTCCGGCACAGGAACACAAGACACAAATGGGTGATGTCTTCCAGGTAAAAATTTTGCAAACAGAAGTGGTGGCTTTCAGCAAAACATATGTATCATGGGAAACTCACAGAAGATTATACAGGACATGATCACAAGGCCTTATCTGAGGTCTAAACCAACACAAAAATTTAAATTTGTTTCTAAGGAAGATGGGCTGATACCAGTTTGTAGAATGCCAATTCAATAGTAAAAAAGCAGTGGTGGGCAGTCCTGGAGGAAAGGTCCATAGTGGGGAAGAACAGGTATCTGAGAGCAGGATGACAAAAAACCACCCCATGTTCTGCAGGAAAATTTAAGAACCATCAAGGAACACTCTTCTGCAGCAGTGCAGGCAGTGCCTGGATGATTCATGCTATCTGACAACTCATAGGCAGAAGACAACTCTAATTTATTGATAAAAAGGTAAAAAAGTGGCAAGAGTAGACCACACCCTTGGAAGCTAGTGGCACTCTCTTGCAGGAGAAACTGGGATATACTTAAAAATATCAGGTGTGTAATGTGTCTGCGCTTAGTGGGACACCAGCAGGAGCTTCTGTGATTCACTTGCCAGCTGATTACATTACCTGCTAAGTAAAATAGTATTTATTGCCACTTTGTTCAAAAAACCACTAGCAAAACCTGAACATGTTCAGGAAAACTTCCGGTAAAAATAAAGTTTTTGTCACATTAAACTGACATCTTAAACACAATAAAGGTTACAAAGTCGGGATAAAAATCAGGACATGGTAAGAACATATTTCATTTATCAAAATTAACAGTGACAAGAAAGTGGCCACTTGCATCACTGCAGAACAGATTTTAATACTGACTTGGACTGGTTGTGAAAAATGGGTGAAAAATGCTGCAGAATGGAACAAAATCTCACCCACGCCTGCAGCTCCTCCTGCCTGATCAGCAGGCAATGCCTGTAGCACCAGGCTGGCCACTTAAAAGGATACTGCCAATTCAATGCCACCTTTGAAAACTCCTGTTTCAAGTAACATCCCAATTGATAAAATCTGGAAAGAAGAACATCTTGATTTCAGGGTGACTGTGACCTCACATGCTGCATGCTGCCATACAGGGTCAGACTTTCGGTTTTCCTTTTTGTTTCTGCATTCCTTTACCACATATATGATCTAAAGACAGTTGTGAATTTTGTGCTCACCTGTAAGCATCTTCTCTCACAAAGGATCCAAATAATCTCAGCCCAACACAGGCTCAGGACCACACTGTATCTACAGCAGCCAAAGAGAAGAATGGCTGACTTGGAGCAGCCAGTATATTTTCACCAAGACCTTACAAAATTTCCTCTTCTACCTGCCTTTGTGACCCTTAATTTTCCCTTCACTTCATCAGTATTTACAGGGAGAAATAGCTGCTGAAAGCAGTCTCACACAAACAAAAGGAGAGCTTTCATTCATTGTGCACTTCAGAAAATGCCTTTTACCCAAGGAAATTTCTTCAGACTATTTATCTCTACAGGTATTTTTCAGAAACAATTAGGATCACAAAGGTAGTATATAAAATGTCACAGAATTTTTCTCTGGCTTGAAAAATAATTATCAGCTTATTTGCATTGTTAAACGTTAATTAGCTATGAATGGTAATTTTTTTTAACACTGCAATACTTCAATTTCTCATTACAAAATAATTTCAGCTCTATTAATTAGTCCTAACAGTAACTCATAGTAATGGATGACACCTTAAGCGAGCTATTAAATGCACTTTACCACTGATTAGGAAGAAGACAACTAAAAAACCTGGCTGGGTTTACATAAAGACAGAAAATGAAACAATACATTGCAGATTTATCGACTTCCATGGAAGCAACACACCCCCTTTAAGTAAGGCAGGCTCAGTAGAACCAGAGGTTTTGTCACAGTTCTGTGAGGTTCATGGGGTGACCATTTAACAAATGGCCTAGTATTTAACTTTTGTTTTCATGATTTTATGTATGACCTTCTATAGATCTACATCCTTACACATGCACGTCTGTTTGTGTAGACACATACAGGCAAATAACTGAGTTTTCTCAACTGCACAGTAAACCCCATTTTTTTCTTCTTTTTCTTTTTTTTTTTTCTTTTCCTTTTTTTCAGGTTAGCCTTTTTGATTCAGCAAGTCACAAGACAGCACAGGGATGTGGTTGTGGCCAAAAATATTCAAAGATCCATTATCCTGGATGGTGACAAAAATCACTACAGGATACTTCCCTTGCTATGGCATTGTAACCTTTTTGTTGTGGTCCAGTACAATTAGTCTTCTTGCGATCTCTGTCTCAAACCACTGCCTAAAAATGTGCATTTGTAACTTATCCTGCATGCCAAGTGTATGAACCTCACAGATGAACCAGATGCTCTGTGCCAGGATTAAAACCCCACAGCAGGGGTTACAAACTCCGCGATCAGCATATTTGACCCTTCTGGGAAGCCCAAACCTGCACTTACCAAGACATTACTGATAAAGTCTCAGAAACTAAGATATGTTAACCCTTTAAACCTGAACTGATGATCCCATGGGAGCCAATGTACCACTGGTCTGCGGGGTGAGAGGTCACAGACCTCGCTGCAAAACAGCAGCTTCTGGGGCTGCAGCAGGTCAAGAACCACCACAACCCAAATGTCTCATGGCAAGGACAATGGATAGAAATTGTCTAAATTCAGTTAGTAAGAACCGTAATTCACATGCTTACTGACAAAAGAAGATGAAAGATAAATCAACTTACACACTACAGTGAGTGTAAAGGCAACCAGGTAATTGTGTTACTTATTATTTACATCACATTAGGAAAACTCATAAAATCATTACTGGTTCACTCTCAAAATCTCTTATTTCAGTAATAAGGCATACCAGGGCATATAAAAAAGAAATCTGTAACAGATATTGAAGTGTTCTTTCAGATAGCGAAACTATTTGAGTCTAATCTAAATTACCATAGTAAGTATCACTACTATTCTCGTTCAACAATTTTTTACCTCTTGTATTTACATATGTATGATTTATGTTGTAGATCATATCTGTTACTACCAGAAATGTGAGGGCCAGCACCACATGTACTGAGAGTTTGGCATCTAGAAAAATTTAGATAAATACTGCACTTTCTTCATAAATGGCAGAACATCTAAATGCTTGAGGTAACCTGGAACTTTTTGAAAAAAAATAAAGCAACACGTGTAATTCAAACTCCATTCTTAAGACCTGAAAGCAAAGGCACAAAATTGAAAATCTGCATAGTTGCAAATGCAACTGGAAAAATTCTTGTGCCTTCCACCACAGCATTCTGTAAGAAAATGGCCAAGTTTGTTCAAGAGAGGAAGAAATGAGACTACGGTGAGCAGCAGTAAGGGTCTTCAAAGAAATCAAGGAGCTAAATGCAGAAACTTTTTATGGGAGAAAAATCGAGAACCTGTTTTTGTCCTGATTCTTCAAAGAAGATTTCATCCCACTTATTCAAGAAATCTCCTTGCACCACTTAAATTGACCTTACAGGACAATAAGTTGAAACAATATTATAGATAATGTCCAAGGAAGTGAATGAAAAAAACCACAGCTCATTACAGCAGAAAACAAAACTCATGGGAATGGACAAGCAGGGAGCAATCTGAGGTCCAGCACCATCAATACAAGATGCTTGAGAAGATGGAGAAAATTTGAGAGTGTCCAAGTGTAGAATAAGCTGACTCACAGAGAAAGTTTGAAGGATTCAAAGTGGTAGATGCATGGTAGATACTTACCTCAGATATTAAAACTCCAACATTCTTCAAAGGTGGGTTGCCAAACACTGATACCTTATTTTGTAAATTAGAAACAACATTACTTGGAACATTTATATTTTCCATCTGTGCACTTCTGACGCATGGTTTGCCTTACTTATCTGTCTCCAAATTTAAGATTTCAAATTTCTCACTATATCACAGCTTCAGAAGTTCCCTTCCATTATCTACAATTCTTACTATATCCTTTTTGATTTGGAAAAAGGTTAGTTTTCTCTTCTCCTTTTTCTTGTTACTTTGGTGGAATGAAAGACTACATAACACCTACAGAATCAACTACCCAATACTAAACTGAACCCGGAATAAATGGTTTGCTGTGCCTTTTTTTGTACTGTGCAAAATCAAGATATTCCAGGCTGAATTGGCACCCTGACTCCCCCCAGTGCTGGGGATGTATCATATTGGGTACTGGAAGGATAAACAGACTGACATGAACCTCGAGGTAACCTGTACATTACAGCAGCCAAACAGGTGTTCTAAAAGAGCTCAAAGCTAAAGATGGGCCAGCACGATCCCACAAAGGGGCAGCTGACACCATGGATATGCGGGAACTCTGATGCCATGGAAAATTTAGGACCCTTATCTTTTACAGCAAAGAAAGTTAGAGCCTCAATCTGCAAACACTTCCATGCATGCAAGAGAGGGACCAACACAACAGCCTCTCCAAGGACAAAGAAATTTCAGGTTTTCAGTGTCAAAAATTTCTTACAATAACAGAGGAAGGCAACACTAGGCCATTCAGGAAACTGGTCTAGGAAGGTCCTGGAAAAGCAAATTCCATAGACTAGTAGAAATGATAGAAAATCTTGAGTGGCATCACTTAGCACATATGAGAGATTACACTTTAAGAGACGTATTATCACTTAAAAACATATAGAGGGTTGCAGCTTTTCAGAAAAATGGACAAGTATAAGGATGAAAGACAACACTATGGACAAGGCACAATTAAAATGAACATATCTATAATCAAATATTCTGAAAGATATTTTAATAAGCTCACATATTTAATCAGGGTAAATATATTACAATAACACGAGACTAATGACTTATATTCACAGTATTAGAATACTTAAATTCATCACAGCAATGTTATAAACAGTCAGGCCAAAATCACAACTTTCTTTAGATGCAATACCTCCTATTAATTTAAACCATTTTTCATAGCTGGCAATAAACACAGTTCTCGTTGGTGCAGGAGGTCAACTTTACAGAATCTCAGTGATTTTAAGCCTTTTACTTAAAAGACTGAATATTCAAATACAAGCAACACAGCATCAAGGTCAAAATACCTCCAATATCTGTTTTGTTGTGGAACAGAAGAGAATTGTAAGGAGGCCAAGCATTTCCACTAGAGTTACCTACTACCAGTCAATCATGAAACTTCTGTTGCTTTTTTAAAGCTTTCCCCAATAACTAAAAGCACACTTAAAATGTTTGTGGATAGTTTTACTCAACAAACTCTCTTACAGCTTAATAGATACATCTTGTATCAATTTATGCCGCTAAAGTTTCTACAAAGGATATTTTTTAGCAAAATCCCCCAGAAGCAGAACATCCATGCTGGAATTGCTGCAACTCCTCCAAGACTTTTAAGATACAGAGAGGTCACTGAAGTAAAAAATAAACCCACTCTCTCAAATACTGTACCTGTAAAAAAACCCCACTTGACCACAATAAAACCTTTCCTAGGGAGAATTCAAAGCAAAAGCACATGACAATCTTTAAAAATGCCATTTTCTCATCTAACATTTCACATTAGCTTTACAACTCGACAACTGGTTGATAAAGAAGTCATTCAGACTGTGTTTTTTTCAGACTGAATGCACACGCTGGTAATGTGGTTATGCAACTGCTATGTGCCAAATACTACCCCACTGCTCCTAAAAATTCTGCTAGGGATGGAAGTCTAATTAAAAAATTTCTTAACTTTAAAGTAAGAGGGGAGGGATTCCCAATTCTTTACTGAAAGTGCCCTGGAAGCATAGGGTAAGGGAAAGTAAAACAAAGGGTGTGTGAGTTTTCCCTGGAGGAACAATTTTGGAGAACTGTTTGAAGAGAAAGCACAAGGCCCTGTCACAGTTATCAAAGTATACACATACTTAAGGAGTGAGGGGAACTTGTATTCAAATGCCTTAGAATACGATAACAAAAGTACTGCAAACATCTTAAATGAGGCATTTCCCGACATCGTGGTGTCACCTCTTCAGCTGGAAAATATTAACCTAGAAAAGAAGTACTAGTAAAAAGGTAAGTATAAGGTAGTGTAATAGCTTTAGCATAATATGCATCTGGCTTGGTACATGATATTACCCACCTCAATTATATTTTTAGAAACATCATGTTTTTGTACTCACCTGTGCAGTAACAACACAGTTTAAAGAAAAGAACACACAAAACTCATGAAGAATGGAGTCTATTTATTTTATTTCATCTTGCATTTGTGTTGTCAAAGCAAAGCATTCTATACATATTATTTAGCTATTTACTGCCATTCTACACCCATTATTGACCTAATTGCAGAAAGACAAATGCAGGGACAAACTTGTTAAAATGGGCATACTGATAATGCTTCTCCGACTTCAACAAATATTTATTTAAAAATAAGATACTGCTCATGGGTTTCTTTTATTAACAGGTAATGGCTCAATTCACAGAACTTTGAGACACCATGGAATATGTAGCAAAACACAATGCAATAATAGGCAATGTCTCTTCTCTTTACTAAATATTCTTCAGAGGAAGAATGTTATGGTAACAGCTGAGCTACTGATTCAAATACCTAAATGGAAAGAATCTGTCAAGTGATGGATGGTAACTTTTAGATACAAGATGATCCCATATTTATTTATGTAGGCAAAAACCTTTCAGTGTCACAGACATAAAAGAATTACTATCTGAAAATACTTGTATGTATCTTAAAATAATGTGAGCCAGCTTTATAGCAGGTATCATAGTATGATTACAAGTTAGACAGGAAAGATCTGAAGAAAAAAAACCAGTAAATCCAAGTCTTTTGACCTGTTTCAAAGCCAGCTAACATTTCAATGGCTTAAAAAAAGGAAAAAAACCCTACAATTAATTTTTGTTTTGTTTCTGAACACTAGTTTTAATTGTGAGAAATCACACTACTAGAGTATCTTTAAAACCATTCCTGGGAGATGTGGAAAAGTGAAAATGAAATGATAATTTGAGTCAGAATGGGAATTTTACTGTGAAAAAAAATGTCAAAACACTACAATAAAATACTTTAATCACTTTGCTCTACAGTTTCTAACATATAAAGTACACTGTCAGCTGTGACATCTATTGATAATACCTGAGGAAAACAAAATGTATCTATCTCTATATCAAAACCAGTTTGACTAATCTTAATGTCTAATAGCTTCCCACTAGTAGACTGATTTAAAACAAAAAGTTGTAAGGTTTTCAATCTGACTAAATAGTTCTTCCATTATGACTGTTTACTAGACTGGCTGCTTCATTGTATCTGTATGAATGGACGAAAAAAGAGTAGAATGGGTTAAATATATTTTCCCTCAACATATATCTATTATTTCTCTCTTATCTTTTAAAAACAGGAAACATTTACAAGTACTTTTGGAGCTGTAGACTTATTTCTTGAGGAACTACTGATATGATAAATTGCACAGAAATACTTCAAAGTGTTATATGTGCCATACTTAGAACTTCCAGCCCAAGATATGCAGGTGTTGTAACCAAAGCAAAACAATGGAATTTCAACGCAGAATGAGTACTCCTTTACAGTTTTGCAAACTGAACTACAACAAACAGACCTTAAAAGATTCATTTTCTCAATTCACACATTGAAAACTATTTTAATGTGTTTTTGATTGTGGTGTACAATACAAAGAGGTCGTTAGAATTCGCTTGCTCTTGCTAGCATGTGGCACTGACAGAACAGGTGCAGGCCACATAAATGCATTATTGGAAATAATACTTATACAAGTGGGCACCTCTGCCAGCTGCGGAATTCCAGACTGTCGGCCCTTTGTGGCTTTGAAATTCTTTGAATATGGAATGTATTTACCCGAGGTTCAGTTGTGCAAGAAATATTTGACGTGGCAAACTCACGTAATACTGTGCCCCAAAACCTTCCATTAAAAAATGTATGTGTTGTTGTATAAATCCCAAGTCTGTTTAAAATTTCTTATAATTTTAAAAAGTCAAACCACACAACCACATAAAGTATTCAAACAACAAAAAAGTCTTTCTGAAACTTAGAGAACATGTGCATTGTGCATTCAACTATCATAAAAACAACATCAGGTACTAATCTTCCACTCTACACTATGGTGCATGGCAAAACAATGTTCCCAAACTGACAGTTATCACAGTGGAAAGTATGAACATTTCTCTTAAGCAAATTCATTGCTATAATGCTGCTATTTGTAATTTTCCTGCTGCTACTTCCTGGAAAAATGGGCAAAGCTGAGGGAAAAAAAAAGTAATAAAAACACGTCTTAAAATTAATCACTGTATTTCAGAGTCACGTGAATGAAGCAGTGCTCTTTTTACCCTAAAGAAATAACTTTGCAAATATCTGGAGCTAAGTATTTTTCTCTGCAGTTTGGGAGCCGAGGAAGGGAGAGATCCTCCTCTTGGAGCAAAAAAAGACTGGAGAATCAAATCCTGTTCCCTCTGCAGTCAGGGTAAATATTGCCAGCTACTACAGGCATGGGTGGTAAGAGGGGCAGGATTTTCTTCTTAGTCCATCGGAACAAAAGTTTCCTTCAGCCCTATCACTTAATTTTAAAGTGGAATTTGTTTTATCCTGCAGACTAATAAGTACCCCAGGAGCTTGATTGGTTGGTGCTTAATGAAATTGCTTCTGCTGACATTAGATACATTAGGATACTGATTAAAACACTTAATGATCCCTCTTGATTTTAAATTGCTAGCTTAGATTTGTGAGATGCCATCAAAGTATCTTTTCCCTTCCTTTTCTCCATCCTAATCCTGCTTCTCCTTGCCCTTTTTCTGTTCATGATCCTTAAAGGTTGTGGCTCATTGGCAACAGCATGGTCACAAACCAAATGATAACACCATGTTGAAACACTGCACTGTTTAAAATATGCCAAACCTCACAATACAGACACTGACAGTCATCTTTCAAATACAATTTCCTGTTTCAAAGCTCAAACTATTTGTAAATGTGGCAACACTGAGAATTCTTAATATAAAGGGAAATCCAAAGTCAGAGTAAACTTCTACTTTTTAAAATATTTTCCGAGAAAAGATAATCCTGTAAATGTAAAAACAAGTATAAAAGCATTACTTTTGAGCTTGAATGTGGAAGACAGTAATACATTGGCAGAAAATGATGCTGGAATGGCATTTCTCTGACAACAAAGCTGTTTTTCATGCTCTTATACAAAATTGCATACCATATCACCTTCCAGTGGGAAAAGTGTATGTTTTACGGGCATAATGACAGCTTATCCTCAAATATTGTTAAACACTACAAATACCAGGTTTGGAAACTTTGCCTGAAGAGGGGGAAACCACAATAGCTGTAAAAAGTTCCATTTTCCTTGACAAATGTTATCAAGGCTCTTGAGATGAAATTGTACTTACAAAAGAAAACTAAAACCTGCTGTGTCAGAAGCTTTTAGGAAAAAAAGTGAATATACTGAATTTTATGCTTAATAGAAACCTTAAGACCACAGAAAATAAAAAAGTAGAATTTTTTGTACATTTTAGCACCATTGTAAAGTTAGACTTGAATGCCGGTTCTGTCACTGTGGCTGTACCTTGCAGCTGGTGTAGCCAGTATGAAACTCATTGACTTCAGCGATCTTTGAGAGAAGAATAACTGGATTTGCCCATCACAACAAATAATATATTTGCCATTTTCCTTTTTTTTTTTTCTCTTTTTTTCTTTTTTTTTTGTAATTTTTTTTTTTTTGTATTTTTAAAATAATGCTGAGCTTTATTTTTCTTGGGCAGCCAGAGTGCATTTCTGTCAGCTAAATCCAAGTCCGAGTCCTTTTGGTCTCTGGATGGCTCGTATGGGCTCTGCTATCCCTTTGCCGTCTGGTCCAAGGCCCGTGCCTGGGGTCCAGCCCATACTCTGAAGCATTCTGTTTCCAATGTTGTTTTCTGGGATTGGTTGGGTGTTTTCTCCTACAAACCCTGAGATTAAAGAAACACACAGCATTAATCAGCACTGCCTGCCATGCGGAGAAGAGCAGGATAATCTCCCATAAAGCTTTAAACCTTCTTATTCTCCTAATTCATCTAACAGGTTGCTAGAACAGGCTGTCTTTGCACATGTTAACCTCTTGACTGCATATGATTCTAAATAATACAGTCTTCTGCTTTATTTTTAATTTACGGAAAACTCATTCAGTTTTTTAGTATGACAAGTTTTGTCACAGATCTTTTATATTCCACTACAGTGGATGTTACATCAGCCTCAAAGAATGTAAATCACCTGCACAAGTCTACCAATACACTGGTAACATTACCTGAATTTCTAGTCCTATACAGTTACTAAGCAGAAACACATCATACTAACATGACCATCATTCCATTCTTAGCAATATTTATTGATGCTTAAGATCTCCTTCAAGAAAACCCAATGAAGAAGTTCTGATTAAACCATTTTAGCTGTAACAGAAACAGTATGGACAAGTGGTCACCTACTCTGAAATTCAGCTTTATCTTTACTCAGTTTCTGTTTTACTGAACACTGTGAGATTTGATACATCCAAGTTTATTTTTGGTATTTTCAATGTTTTTAAGTGCTGTTTATACTTTTCTCTCCATAGCATCGAGATATCTGAGAAAAGCTGCACACATACTGCAGAAAAGAGTGTCAGCATTGCAAATTAGTGTAACTGATTTATTTAACAACAGGGGTTTTTTTCCTCCATAAATGCATCATAAAAAAAATGAAAATAACAAAGCTGTTTCTTCCCCTTCATCCAAATCCTCAAGCCGGAGTTTGGAGATGATGCATGGATAAGCCTTCTTATTTATAACTATCTTGCATGAGCGATAAAAATGATACTTATTTCAAGAATCTGCATTAAAACTTATCAAGTTCCACCATGCAAACAATTTTGAAAAGGGATGATGTCGTTGAACTAACACAAACAGTTGCGTGTAGGCAGCTGGATTTTGTTTTCAGCATTATTCAACATCTCTCTCCCTCTGACAGAACAAAAAACCCCTTCTGTGTCCTCAGCTTCCAAAAGTATCTGTTTAATTATCTACCTATTTATTCTGGCCTGCTATTTTTTGAAAAATACTGCAGACTATGGTTCTGTTTTTTTGAAGACTACAATTCAAGAATTTACCATTGACAAGCACCTGGCTTATCATTATATTAACTAACTAAACAAGAACACAAGAAAAGTGAACATGAGCTTCTGAAAAGCCTAATTTATCAAACACACACAAGAAGCAAGGCCCCACAGTGGAAACCGCATACACAGACAGAAATTAAAAACAAGAGGTGCACATTAAAACCCTCATGATGATTGTGATGATGAACTTGCAGTACTCCAGCATTATCCACTATAGATTTGTTCATATTCAGTAAAACACTGGCTACATAAAAGGCAGACAGCTTTCTACTATCTCAGTTCCTGAGTCAAAGAAAAAAGGGAGTGCATTGAGGGAAGGCTTCCTTTAATACTGGTTTGAAGCTAGCCTTAATGCTAGGCTTAAAATAAAGGCTTTTAAGTCAGCAGCCTCCAGTCCCCGAGAGGGTTCCTCTTGAACTGACCAGCACAAAATTCAATGTCCAAGACTTCCTTTCTTTTCAGGCCCCCACAGGCAGAGGCACTTTTTATAGAGACAAGTCCCTGGCAATGCCTGGCATACACAACACAGGCTTTGCAACCTTCCTAGTTCCTTTGCAATTTTCCAGCTCAGAGAAAAGGGAAAGAAAAAAGGGTACTGTTCAACAAAAGTTCTGGTAAGCCTCACAGGTAAAATCCCGGAAGTTTTGGTCCAGTTTTTCTAAGAACTGATGTTAAGAAATGAAGCATCATTCCAGTAAATGTCTGTGGAACAATTAAGAGGGAAGCCTAAAGGGGAAGAAAGATCCAACAGATCCGCTAAGCAGGAGAGAGTGTATTTAATGACATCTAAAAATTGGAAACATTAAACCACTCATAATGCTGCCTAGGCAAAGGCAGCAATGCCACTGGAACAGTATACAAGGCATAGACTGACACAATGTAAACAGCTTTTTTGTTAGTCTAATAATATATAATAATATAATAAGTGGCCAGTCTTCGCGAACGAAGATCTGGGAAAGGT
>JAWWLV010000121.1:19652362-19671127 GCA_035041135.1 Platyrinchus mystaceus | reverse complement strand
TGAAGCAGGATCGGGATTTGAACCTGCGGCCTTGGCGCTGAGAGACCAGCATCTTAACCGCTAGGCCACCAGGGGTCTATTCAGGGGAAAAACCCACAGACCTTTTCCTGTAACAGATGTACCTTTCTCTATGAATTTCAGTTCTCAAGACAGCCAGAGGAACCCCACAAAGAAGATATATGAAAGAACAATCTGTACCCTGACATGTTATTTAGTAAACTGGTGTTTCTATTTTTGATACCTTTTGAAGTAGTTTTTTTTTTTTTTTTTTTGTGACAGGATAATTGGTATAATTTGTTTTTAAAGACATTTAAGTACTTCTAGAATGTACACTGTAAGTATTTTTGCCTCCACTGTACATGTTTCTATCTCCTGTTAAAAGCTGAAGCTCTCCCTCAGAGTTCTGTTTTACTCTTGTACGGCACCTAAATAAAAAAAAAACAGAAAAAGAAAAAAGAAAAAGAAAGAGAAGTGAAAAGAGAAGAGAAACCACAATAAACTTGTTTTCACAATCCACTTTTGGACAAACAGTCAAACAACATACACTGTCCAAAGAATAATGTGTTTGGAGGCTTTGTATTGCAGCAAGAATAAAGCAAAACCAAAACCATACCCCAAACATCTTGTCTATATTACTAATTTACTAATTACCCCTTCTTGTAAATGAGGTGAATATGGATAGGTCTTATTTGAATTGTGAAAAATATTTAATATATGCAGACCATTCTTTTGCAGTTTAGTCAGCTTTTATATAAGTACTATCTATATCTGTCTTTAATAGTCCTGCAATTTTCACCCATCATTTGAAAAATTTATCTGTAATGCAACATATTTTACTTGAATCCAAAGAATATGGACAGTGGTATTGCCCTCTTCCTCCATTTCATGAACAATCAGCAATTGGGGAAAAAAAAAAACCATTTGCATTGCTGATTGACTGCATGATGGGACAGAGCTCTTAAAAATCATGCTACACTGTGTGCTATTCCCCTGACCCCCATCCCTGTGCTTTGGGCTTTTATTTTCTAATTAAAAGCAGTAATTGTCCTTGCAATATTCATCTTCAAGTTCAGTTTTTAATTCATGCCTATGGCACTTCTTGGACTAGCCAGTAGGGCCTGTTAGAGAGAACGGTCCAAGCACAGTGGCCTTGAAAACGGCTGTGCTACCTCTGGGACGTGTTCAGTCTTGACCCACCCAGGAGCAAGAGCAAAATCAACCCACTGCGCCGTCCCACAAAAAATAACTATGCAAAATCAGATTAAAAAAAATAAAATTGGAGGGACATTTTTCTAAGGTTATTGCTGTATGAGGTTTTCTGGGGTTCCAGGAGTTACAAGGAAGTCTCTGCACTAGTAACTTGCAGGAATCTCCTATGCAGAGCCTTTTCTTTCCGCAGACTGCAAATGTTTTTAGCAAGCGTAACAACTGGCTCCTGATCTACCAGATGAATTTTCTGCATGTAGAAGTGGCTGCCATTACACAAGTAAGGAGGAAGAGGAACTTCTTTGAAAAGACAACACTGTGAAATACCCTCACTTATGCTCCTTCTTTTTGTAATACTGCCAATTGAAAGAAAAAAAGGCCATCCTCAAACCTTTGTGTATAAGAACAGACACACTTCAAGGTCTAACAAGTATTATGCATATGACCTTACATACATGGAATATGAAGCCTATGAGGAGTAAGTGACAAAACTGGGAATGGGAAAACAAAAAACTCATCACATTTGTTTAATTTTGGTATGATATTTATAATGGCATTAAAGGCAGGTTTCAATGAAAAATAAAGGTATGTAATTTTTTCTTAACAGCTGTTGAGACAGGTATGTCCTGGTTAAACAGTACACTAGCATTCAGTGCCATACCCTTGATTTTACAGTGATTGCCATGAATTAATTTAATTCCATCTGTAAGCTAAAATCAGATCAGAGGTCTAATGCTGCTGCAGGCTCCACATCTGTTTAATCATTTTTGGATACAGCAGCTTGCAAAAGTTCAGCTTTTAAATTTGCTTCATGTTTAAGAAACAATGTTACACCAGTGTACAACATTCTCATCAGGAAACAAATGAGGCTATGAACAGTTTTCATCTGACAGATCCATTTTATTTGCAAAATGCTTCTAAAAATTAAAAGCTCAACATTTAAGTTATTGTGCATTATAGAATAATAAAGGGACTGTGACCTCATAAACCACTATTGTGACAATATTTATTTGTATGGTCCAATTGTCGGATAAGACAAACGTCAAGCATGTTTGGTTTATACTGGTCTGAATAAAATAAGAATATAGATAGGTTCAGTCTTTGGATAACCCCTTTTAAGAAAATGTGGTTTGGTTCCCCCCTCCCCAGTTGTAAGAAACAAATGAAGGCATAGTGAAGTAATTTCCTCTCTGGTGCCAAACTATTTTTGATGTTAAGAAAACGGGTTTTTAAACAGCTCTGAGAAAATGACACTGTACATAAATATAGTCTTGCCCTTTCATCTTTCTTTTATATGATTAAGACTTGTGAGCAGAGCAGCAATGCCTTTGCAGAGGATACCACAACTATTATTTCCTCTTCTATCGCTCCCAGCAGCCTTAAATCCTTTAAATCCTTTCCTAGAAGGATCTCTTTTTTGCTTGGGTAATTTTTGCAATACATGGCCTGCTAACCCTTACCCCCTACCCTGGATCTCACTTATGTCTATCACAGCAGAGTCAGTCTTTCTACCTCAAATCTTCCAAGGAGCATTGTGGATGGTAATTCACTTGCGTAATTGGCTCAAGAGATGAAAATCTTGTATCTGCCTCTCTTAGCCACTAATCTATCCAGCTGACTGCAAGCCTAATTGGCAGCTTGTTTAGTAATTTGGCTCCTAAAGTGTTGTATTGATGTTGGATAAACAGCCAATGGAAGGAGAAACGATACATGCTGCTTCTCTTTAAAAGCTAGTGCACTTTCTCCCTCATTTTCTGAAAGCATTTAATATTTCATCTATTCTTTTTCTTTTCTGACTCCTATCAGACAGATGAGCTCAGAACGGTAGGGACTGGTCCTGATACACAAGACAATTTTACAAGGAATGCAATCAGAATAATATATTGCTGTAGTCTATCTTTTTATGCCAGCTCTAACTAGCAAAATGGGAATCAGACTGCCTAGATGTTTATGTTCTTAAAATTGTTTTGGATAATTGTGCAGACAGCATCAGAAGCACAGCCAACACCCATATTGTGATTTTAAAAATCAGTACCTGCAGTGGTTTTCAAAATTCAGTATGCTATAGCTGTATATGTAAAAAAGAAAACAAAAAACCCCCAACCTAAAACAACTCAGCTATGAAAATGTTATGAAAATTATTTAGCTAATATTTGAGACTGCATTATTATACCAGACTTTTACACATCACTCACACTCAGCTAAGACTGTCTAAAGAATAACCCTAGAATGATTATAGTTCAGGTGAATCTGCTTGCATTGACTTTTATTCTAGCTATCAGAGAGATAGGAATAGCAGAGAGGACATAGCTATGATTTCAGCAGGTGCTGGAAACCTCCACATTTACCCAGCATTCATGGCAGAGTTTTGTTAATGTCTGCACTGCCGCAGTTCAATTCCTACTGCCCCGTTGCAAGGGGTATTAAAGGAACAGTCGCAGAACTGTGGCCTGGGTGAATGCATTCTTTCTTGCAGCATAGACTCTAGATTTAAACCCATTTTCAACTATCCTGAATATATAAACATGAATTCACACACCAATGAAAACTGAGACAGTGAATTTTAGGTACACCTGGTTATCCAGTAACACAGATCACTTAGAATTGGAGTTGCAGGCGCTCTTTTTCCATTCTTTATTGGACTGCACAGTGTGTGGAGTTAAACATCATGCCCATCAGTCTTTACTACTACTAAATTGGTTGGAAGAGTTGGTATCATTAGATTCCCATTTACCCCTGTGTAAGGGGAATGTCTTGAATACCCACTACTGACTTTTCCCTTGAGTCCAAAGGAGGTCAGTTTTGTGCCTTGTCTATGATGACAGAAACACTGTCACTGGATGGCACTTTGGGAGAAGCATTCTCACTGAGGAACATTCCAAAGTTCTGTTCAAATCCCTCAAAATTCAGCAAAATTGATCCTGTCTGATATGCATTCCCTGACTTTTAGAGAAAGACTTGCAGCCTTACACTGAAACCCACAGGGAAAGGATTTAAATCACATTAATACTGTGGAGTAAGCTGGAGAGCACCGTTATTGTTAATTTCAGCAGAATGATGGAGGATTAAGCTGATATTAGGACTATGCACATCACTGCAGCTCTATCTGACCCTAACTCAAGTTGGGATGGATTGGCAGGATACTGGAGGTGAAGTTCCACTTCTATTTCCTGTTCTGTGTCTATGTGGTTGGAGCATTATCTTCAGTCAAATTATCTTAATTTAAAAATGAAGATTAATTAATTAATCCTAGACAAATATGTCTGCATATTTTTTACTATGGGCTAAGTAACCATTTGCCTATTTATTTATGCAAACAATGCTCGCTGTCAGTAATGAAGGCATCAGAACATGAATCTTAGTTATTACATCAGCATTGGCAGTGTCAATATATAGGCTGAAAGGTAAACTCTTATAATCAACAAATCCAAATTTCCTCTCGTTGTAATGGAAATCCAAAGCAAAAATTTTCTTCGTGAAATCCAAAGTATGACAAGTATGTTCAACAGATTTTATCTAAAACTTTTCTACCAATTGCAAAGCTTTTACAGTATAGACAAAAAACAGAAATCCAAACTTACCTGCACTGGAAACCTGATCAATGAATTTCATTTTCTCACATCTTAAACAGGTATTTTTATTTCTCTGAAGAGCCAAAAACCTTCTGCGTAAAGCCATCAGGTTTATGCACAGATGTCCTTCTTTATTCAAAAAGTAAATTATATGCTGAAAAACCTTTAAGAAAAGTGATTTTTGCATAAGCTATACCAGGGAATATTTTCAGGAGTGCTCCCTATTCCCTCAGGAGAAAGAAACACTAGTCACCATCAACCAAGAGGTTGTTGTGGAGAGCTAGAATAGGAAATTACGTTGGCTGAGGAAAAACCACACATATTTCCCCCTTGCACATTTTAACTCCCAAACCACCTGTCGTTAACAAAAGTCCTTTGGTATTACCAACCTAAAACAGACTGACAGAAATATCAGGTGCTTCTTCCATTGGCTGAGTTCTAGGAAAACTACAGGACGTACATCCACCCATCTGAAAGAGGTGATGGTTCTAACAAACTGCAAATGAAACGGAGGTGGCTCCTCTCTGTGGGGAACCACTTTATCATGATACCTGGCAGAGAATGTGCAGAACTTGCAGAGCACATAACTGCCCTTGAGGATGAGTCTCTCTAATGACACCTCTCAGTTTCATTCAAAGCTATTCTCAAGGGTACAACTGTTTAATGAAACACACCTTTGGAACATGCAAAAAAATGCCCCGTTTAGCCTTTTTTACAGAAATTTCCTCTGCATTAAGGATGCTCTCATTGGTGATATTCTCTGTTAAGCTGGCTTATGATTCTTGAAAGTGAAGTAAAAAAACATAAATTATAAAATCATAGAATTTCTCAACTTGGAAGGGACCCAAGAGGATCATCAAGTTTAGCTCCCAGTGGGGGCAATTTGAATGCTTTCCACAACCAGAAACAGCTACCTTAGGAAAGACTCCCAGAGTAATTCTGGGAATTATTTTTAAGCTTCCACTTTTCAGAAGACAACAGCACTTAGAAAAGACAGGTACAGGCATCTTCTATCAACCTGAATATTTCTTCATGGCTTTTTATGGCTGTGTGTACAGCCTGCAGAATATTGTCTTATCTCTAGATCATGAGAAAACCATCATGAATTTTCCAGTATAAGCTTGATTCTTGTTGCGTTGTAGATCTTCTAAGGCTTGTTACTGAACTTTCTTTGTTATTCTGGTGTTGGTATGTAAGAGGCCCTGCCTGAACCAGGCACCTCAAGCTCAACACAAAAAGCCTTTTGCTTCGAAGGGACGGCAGTTTCCAATACTGGATGGCACTCTGCAATCTTTTAATTTTGTAACTAATTTAGTCAAACAATATGGTAGAAGGACCAAACAGAGGGAAGTCCCCAAAGTTTAATCTGTTGCAGAAACCAACCAAAGAAAAAAGAGTGTCCATAGGCTGAATAACCAAGCAGGCATGATGTGTATGCTAGAAATGACTTCGGCAGTAAGGATAAGAAATGGCAAAATGCAATAAGGGGAAGTGTTCATAACACATGCTAATGTTGCAGTGTCCTGTGACAAGGGATTTCTGCCTATGGAGCTGTACATTTAGTAGATAGAAAAGCAGTGAATCACGCTAAAAAGAAAGTAGGCATATAATAGTTTCTCTAGAGTTTTGGAAATTTACAGTCAGTTCATCCAAATACCCAAAAGTCTACCTTTCCTCTGCAACTATTTCACTAAATTGACCTTCACCACAAACTTAGCTTTAGCCACCTCTGTTATCACACTGTAATCACACTCTTTCAAATCATCATTTTGGTACTGCAGATATTCAGGTCTGATTTTTAATCACTGACATATTAAGCATCAGCAAAATAGTTTGCTTAGCTGTTCCGCTGGCAATTTTTAAAAAGGAATGAAAACATGTACCCTTTTGATTACCTTGTTAAAGTGAGTCATGATGGCATTATAGCAGTGCTCAGTATTTCTGCTGTAATTAAGAATCTGTCATATTTTTCATTAAAACACATTCTTTAAAATGAGACTTTTAACTTGGTCACTTCAATCAGTACCAGCCTGAAGTGTAGCACATGCATGCAACATGCCAACTAGATAAAGAAAATGACACCTGAAATTTGCTTTTGCAAAATGTAAATATTAAAGTGCCCATAACATTCACAGTAATTTATCTATTTTATATACACATTTTCTATATTTAAAGTACAAAACCGCTTTCTCTTTTTATAATTGGTTTTTGCAGGTTTTCAACACTGCTCCACACTGTGAAGCACACAATGTGACATCAGAGTAAAAAGAATGTTTTGAAATAGAAATAAATGGCTTAGAAATAAATAGAAATAATAGAAATAAATGTTTACAAGGCATACAAGTAAAACTTGACTTTTTTTGTTCTGAATCTCACTTTCTACAACCTGTAAATTAAGTTATTAGCATCAAACAGATATAAAGCAGAATTTGGTGATTTTTTTCCAAAATTTAAGACTTAGAGGTTAGTTATTTAAAAAAAAATCTAAAACATATCAGGGATTTAACATGAGATGATAAAAAAACCAAATCTTATAGAAGCTTGAAGAAGACAGTCAATTGGAAAGGAACTGCTTAAACTAAATAATCTAAGACTGAAATTACTGTAAATACTCCCAATGAATGTGTTTCAAGTAGTAACAATCCTTTGCAAAGAATGTCCTTTCTCTCGCATAAAATTTTTTCGTCGTTGTTGTTGCTATTCTGTTATTATTTACATTAAACTGGACCCAGTTCTGGTAGGGCTATTTCTATGCCAATGGATTGGTTTGTCTAGGAGGTTTTTATAAAAACTTGAGAGCACTGTATTGCTGCAGTGGAATATATCAGGGTGTCTTATGAAACAGCTCTACCATTGGGGTAGTTGGAGGGTGAATAAGGTCATTGGGAATGACCTGGTCCCAGACGTGAACAGAATCACTGAAATAATATCGGATTCGTGGAAGAAGTTGTGCAAAAAAGTATTTAAGATGCCCAACACCTAATTCTTGAATTGTAGCAAGTAAACGATTTTTACTAGTGTTGGGTTTTAGTTGATTAATTAACTTTGTATGTTCAATAATACACAGATGGGATATATCACACATCCACAAACCAGAAAATTTATCTTAGTAAAAAAGACAGAATATGACACTACTGTCAGCTCCTAACCATCCATGCCTATATTGTCTCCCATTTTCTTCATTGCTTTTAACATACATTTTCTTCACCTTTACAATTGACATTTTTGAAACTATAAAATGCTCTGTGCTGCTCAAACTTTCTTGCTTCAATAGTTTCCAATGCTGTACAAGTAAAGCTACATCCTTTGTTACTAATATACACAAACCTATTGGTATGTGACTTTGACTGCAGGCTGAGAACAGGCTATAAATTTAGAAATCAATATCTAACTCTATCAATATTCATTTTACTTTTTCAATACAAAATACAAAGGTGAAAGAGCAATAAATAAGCTGGAGTACTGAAATAAATTGGGTGTTCTTGTCACAATTAATAAATGTTTAACCAATCACGCTGCTTGCTACAAAAGTCTATGGCTTTGTAAGGTGTCTGAAAGTAGCAGGTGCTACCCTTGTGAGACTCAAAACCAGGGAACACGTTTCGATACCTCGTTAGGATCGCCAGTCATTCCCATCAGTACTACTGGAGCTAAATATATAAATGACCATTTTCAACACTGGGCATATCGCTACAAGAATTAATTTACCATTGTAATGCTTTTCAAATGCAGATGAAAATTTCAAAAATACTGTTATCAACACATTGGCTCATATTAGGTGAAACTTTGCTGATTTCCTGTTCATACAGCTGAAGAAAACACTTGCAGTTAATGATTCATTTACAGAGAGCCTTTCAGGTTTCACTATGGTGTTAAATATGGACAATTATTAGAAGAATGCTTTTTTCATTTCCAGTTTCTGTTCATGTAAACAACTTCTTTCTTTCAAAAAAAGTTCACAAATTCTTCTACATAAAATCTAGTCCTCCTATTCCTATATCTTAGCTAACTAAAGCTACTGAAAAAAGAACAATCGCAATCCTTCTGCCCAGAACAAAATTGAAAAGATTACCTTGAACTTGAAAATAAAAAAAAAGGCACACTAGTTAAAAATTACCCCGTATGATACCTTTATCCACCATTATTCTCTCTTGCTCTTCACATCAAGGCAAACTTTGGGGCAAAACAATCTCTAAAATTGTGAATATATGGATTCATAACATTGAATGACCACATATTTGCCTTAGTATCAAAATATTGGCTTTGCAAAGTTACGCAGTGGAGCCAACTTGTAAAATAAAATTCTGAACACTGAAAGCCCAAGGTAAAATGAATAATAAAATTAATTTCATGATACTTGATACCCTCTCAGTACAAAATGACATCCTCTAGTACTTGAAAGTTGTGAAGTGAAAATCACCTTGTAGAAATAATTATATTATTCTCTCTTCAGCCATTAAGTATCTTTCTTTCTCACTTCACATATGTTCAGAGTCTTAGAAGCTGACCCACAGATTCTCTTTTTTTCATACTGCTGCCACTAAGGTGCCTTTATAACATTTTTAATATTATTCCTGGTCTGTTTCTGCCACTGAGGTTTGAAGCAAAGAAGTTTCAGGAGAGGGAATTCAGTTGGAATACAAATATTAGGCTTCTCCAAAGACATCTACTTAAAATATATTTGAAGAATTCTATGTGTTGCAAATGTTGTTATAGTAATTTATACATGACTAGGACATGCAAACCAGATTTCCGTATTAGCAATATATAAAAAGTCTCACATGGGCACACACACAACCTAATCCTTCCAGTATGCACATATATAATTAACATAACAAACTGATGAGAGTCCTATAAATCACTGCTAAGTATTGGAAAAGTCATTTTGCAGCTGTGACATCAGCAAAATGCATCCAATGGTTGTGACCTTGCATCTGTAAAAATCTTTCACAAATGTGCTTGCAAGAGCTTCCTGTTTAATCCACAGCACTAATTTTAAAGCTGTGTTTCACAGACTTATCACCACATTTTCAATTGTTTGCCTAGGAATTCACATCCTATCTTTATTGTGCAGGGTATTTAGAGCATTCATATGCATTCCACACAGAAAAAAGATACCTTATGTCTCCTTCCTTGTAATGCTTGAAGAGACATAAGCAGTAATCTTTGCTGTCTCAGTACATGAAGAAAGATTTATTCTCTTTAAAGAAGTGCTGTGTTACAAAGGACTGGAAATTGGAAATGTTTGAGGGAGAATGAAGAGAGCCTATTTATTTCTTAATCTCTATTAATAAATAAGGATAGAACATTTCTGAAGTTATATGGGAAGTTACTGAATTTATCAAGCATTTCCTCAGGTCACTGACCTGCTGCTTTGTATTTAGAGATTTAACATCTTGTGGTTTGTGCTCTGTCCCAGGGAAATTGGTTACCTGTGGGTCCTGGTAGGGGAGCAGCTTTCCTTCTCCGCTTGATGTCTCCCATGCACAATGATCCCAAATGTACACTGGTTTGCCTGCAAGTAATTATAGGAGAAAACTATTAACAAAGGAAGAAAACTGCCACATAAATACACAGCTTGTATAATCTGAACCTATATCAAAACATTCTCAACCAAGATGTAGATGCACAGTCAAGCCACCAATCTTGTTTATATAGAAATATAATTATGTTTGTTGACAAGCACTCAGTATCTAAATTCAGCATCATAAATTGTTACTGGAATGAATAAATATAAATATAAAGGGAATGCTTTTTAATTTTCAGAACTGGCAATCTTTCTAGCTCAACATAAAACAAAAACACTGTTGCTCCTGACAGGAAAATAGCTAAGATTAATTATCTAAAGAGATCACAATACTGTTTGTAGGTTATCAATTGGCTAGTAATGCTTGACTGTCAGAGCAGCATTTATTACATGGAAAATATTATCAATTTTTTGTAAAGGTAAGATGAAGAATGAATGAGAAAACATGAAACAGTGAAGTCTTCAAATGTGCATGAAATAAACTTGTAGCACAGCAATTTATCCTGTTCTAATTCACTGGCAAGTTGTGAGAATACTGTGGAAGCACAGTATCTGGTAGACCCCTTAAACAATTATGAGCTTACACTTGGAGACTGGAAAATTGGTGTAGCTGCAGAGGACAGCAAACAAGCAAATCTTACTGCATTAAAGACAGCTATTAAAAGTCAGGTACCACAGAAAATAGCAAATGTGGAATTTTCAAATGATGAATTTTGGAATAGAATCTTGAAGGACAAGTACAGTTAGTATTTTTCTTAAAAATAACGTACAGTGCCTGCAGAATTGAATATATGTAGCCGACATTTTTTTTTGTAAGAACTAGAACAGAAGGGGGGAAAATGCAGTGATTTCTGAACTGTACAATTTTAATATGTCTCCATAAATGTTACAAGGAATGGTGTTTCTTACCACAGAAGTGCAGTGAATTTTGATAAAATTACAAGGTAAAAATTGCATCTGACAATCTACTGTAGCATAGTAACACACTGTCACTCGCAGGATCAGGTTTCAGTGTGGATATATGACTTACCCTTTACTGCATTTATAAACTTTTTAAAGCTGTGCTGCTTCTAAATGAATAACAAATGGTCATATAATGTTGAGAGATCTCAGATCTGCTCAATAATGTAAAAGAGTGACAACAATGCCTTCATGAATAAGATGACAATGTACAATCCTCTGCATATTTTTTCTAAAAAGTTACAATAAATTAACAAGTACCACAGTGCTTGTATTTAAGTAATAAAATATTCCAAGAAACTCAAGTATCACAGAGAAGTGCACTCTAGCTTCATCTAATGAACTTCTATTTCAATACTTATTTCTCACTGTTTTAAGACAGATGCTTTCCTTACAATTCCAAGTTGAAATTGTATCCTATTTTAATATCCAGAAACTGAACACAGTTGAAATAGTATATTAACAGGGTGATAATTTTTAGTCCTAAATTTAAAAAGAAATTAATAAATGTAACCCTTTCATAACTGATGGTACGATAAAGAAAATTAATACTTAAATAGAAAATGGGGAAAAATTCTTAGAGAAAAAGCGTTTGAGATGTTTGATCATCAATAGATCAGTATTTAACATTGGTATCAAACATGCAGAATAAGTTGTGTGATAAATTATACGTTCTACAGCGAGCAACTCTTGTTTTCTGAATGAAAAAGGGGGAAAGTCTCCAGGAATACAAGTAGGATAAAAAGATAAAAATTAATAAAGTCAGGCAATTGAACCTGAAGACCTGAGCCACAGCAGTAACAGTGAGCAGCGTTTGAGTTATTTTACCAGAATTGATTATCTGTTACACTACATTGAGATATCTAGATTATTGATCTGCAAGATTATGGTACTGGGGTCTCCCCACTTTTCCTCCAGGCACACGGAATGGAGTTGCAACAAATAACACTAAGTAAGGACTACTTTGTTATTGTTGTCACCCTTCATGTAGAACACAGCAGTTACTTTTTAATTTAAAATCAATGAATGTCTGAAAGGCAGCCTTGTTCCTTCAGCATAAATGAATCATTCGCCTTTGCCGAGCACAACAACCCGATCACCAGCCAAGGTGAGAGTGGGTATTTCTTTGTTGTCGGTGAAAATTCTGTACACCACAAATAAATAACAAAACGCTGGAGTACCAATTAAGCTTTGTCAAACCCAGTGTTATGGCTGCTACCACCAAATGTTCAGCTAACTTGTGAGTCTAAAGTGCCATTTGCCTTTGCCAGGGCTTAACATTTGATATGCTCTGCCAATGTAGATCACAGCAAAACAAAAAGCTCTTATTTATTTATTTAAGAGAGGATCAGACAAGAACTATTACTGCTCTGGAACTGGCAGGTTAGACAAAAAGAAGCAGTGTTCTGAAGCTGCAGAGTACGTTTTGAAATGCCTGTAATGGGGGTATTATAAAGTAGGGAGAACTCTGACCCTCAATCAGGCTAAGTTCAGCATTATGTTTCTTAGCATTAAATCAGAAGAGCGTGGATTACAGAAAGGAAGGAAGCTATTTGCCTGACTTCTCTCTACTTACCCCTAGCTTGCTTCCAGCTATCATTTATAAATAGTGCTCTGGAGGGAAGCTAGGCATTTTATTAGGGAAAAAATAAAACTTGTTAAGACCACCTTGCCTGAAAACCTGGCTTTTGACGTGCTGGTGACAGGGACTGGAGCAAGCAGTGTCAAATGGAATAATTTTTAAGGAAAGACAACAGGAACTTGTCGCCTCATTGTATGCATTTACAAATAGAGGCTTTTCAGAGTATTAGGCCTAGTTAAAGCTGCCCTCTGGATAAAAAGTGTTCCCAAGCAGCCTCAGACAAGCTTGGGAGACAAACAGATGTGACTATGGTCCCTGGCGTTTGGCAAGAACACTCACTGTCAATAAGAAAAATATGAGCATGGACAGGGCATCAGCTGCACCACGGCCGAGCAGGCCTGCAAGTGTCATAGCAGCGGCAAAGTTGTGGCAGAGGGAAATAGGAGGGCTGCAAAAGCCAGGCTGGTGTGAACTTACACTAGCATGCCAAGAATTTTTGTTGTTGTTGTTGTTGTTGTTGTTGTGTCATGCCTCAATGTATTAAACAAAACACTGGAAAAGCCGCTGTCAATTTTTATTCATTTTTCATCTTGCACACAGTGTTTAGAGTCTCCTTTCTACGTGGTAAATAAGAGCCTCAAAAATGAAGACAGACTGGCAAGGCAGCAGTAACAAAAAAGCTATTGAAATAATAAATAAACCCCACAAAACCAGATTTGAGACAGCAAACACTTCTATAGAAGCAATTACATGTAAAGCAATTCACAAGCATTTTCACTACGCATTTTTGTGAAACCTTCACTCTGATAGAAATTTTGTTATTTCCTTCTTAAATAGTTGCAATTTATCAATTTTTTTTCAAGATAATTGCCCTTACTATGGTAACATGCCTAGAATTGTCTCTTTAAGGTCCCCAAACATTTATATTTGTGTCTACACAACACAATCTCTTTTTCCGTAATTTTCATAGATCATTAAGCAAATATTTTTGATGAGTGCCTTTTCAGCAGTTACACACATTCACCTCTCCAAAACATTTGTAAGAGGCCACGTCAGATTTTTATCTATTCTGACCTTTGCAGTCCATGGACCATTTGGTTAAATTCTCCAAATAAACACCTTATTCTGTGGGGGAACCTGCAGCTGTGCTGATTTAAATGCAATCCACCTTCTGAGCTGAGGACCCAAAGCAGTTCTTCACCCTTTCAACAGTAGTTATCACCTTTGCCAGTTCAAAGTTCACCAGTCCAGTCACTGAGAAGAACAATACAATAAAATGGCTGTACGACAATAGAAAGTCCAGGACACGTGTTCTAGCTCTCTGGTTTATTACATGCTTCTGCAATCACTATTATCCCAGGTGTAAAAAACCAAAACAAAACTCTAACTCACTACCAAAACAAAAAAAAAACCCAATTCCTTTTTGCCAAGATTAAAAGACCCTATTCAAATGCAGTAACTGTTCCACAGTCCCTTCAGAAAGGTGCAATGAAGACAGCTTCATACAGTGAGTAGCTTCACAGGCACTAATACAGTGGCCAAAACTAGAGAGACTCTCATCTCCTAGGGTGAACTCTGGGTGCCTGTGTATTAAATACAAAACGTTTGCATGCTTATTTTATATGTCTCATTGTAACAAGTCTGTTGATCACTTTACTTTCTCTGTCTGCTGTTAGCAGATGTCACTTGCCCTGCAAACTGCGTTTCTTTATTTGACACCAATGCAGTTGTTATTATTGGTTCACTGTAATTGTGCTGATGGTTACAACATCACTGAAGGCAAACTTAATTTTCATTTTGTCCCTTAGTATATTTACTGTCAAACTGCTTACTAGATGACACTACAACATCGCCAAGATTAGTTGTAAGTAATGGAGGTGATGGTTTTACACTCTGTGCCTAAGATGCATACAAGTATTGACAAATAACGAAGGCAGGTGTGGAAGAAAGTGTTGTTTAATAGTATTTATCAAATTTCTGTATTCTAACTTTGAAAATCCTATGTAGCATGTTATTATGATGCAATATTTTCAAGAACACTGATTTCTATTCCATAATTTGATGAATTGGTAATGATCAGTCCTTGCCTATCCATTATATTCCAGTTAACATCTCTCTCATCTGAGGAACAAACATACAGGAAACAGTTACACCCCGTTCTGCCACAGTATCAATGCATTCCTGCAGATGGCTGTAGAACTCTGCAAGTTTATCTCTGCTGAATGCTTCAGCTAATGGAGAGGCTTGATGAAAGTTTATATGTGAACTTCTTTCACAAGACATCACAACAATGCAAAAGTTGACTCGTTTGCATTTTAGAAGGGACTTGAGAGAATTATTTTGAAGGGGAAATCTAACTGAAACTGTGAGTTCTCAGTATTAAAATATGGATAGAAAATATTCATATGGATATGACTGAAGACAGAATGCAGTGAGGACCACGACTCACTTTAAACCTGAAATTACTGGACAATTTCTTATAAACTGAAATGGAAGTAATGTTCACAGCAGCAGTTAAAAATGAAAAACCAGAACTCAATTGTGGAGCAGAGAAGAAAGCCAATAAAATGATTAAAAAAATCAGCATATGTGGAACAGCTTAACTCTATAAAAAACAAAGAATAATCTGAGCAAACCTTCCACTGTTTAAGTACCTTTTACACAAAAATATCACATGAATGATTGTCATATCCATACACAGAATGGACCTGTAGCACAGTCTATCTCATTTTCGACGTGGCTTAAAATGCAGACACTGCTGTACCTGGTGGCCAATGGAACTGCATCCATTAGCACTGCTTAAATAAGGGAGTTTAGATGAACTTTAACTCTCACTGTATGTACCTGAATTACCACAAGTAGCAGACAATGGCTTCAAGAGCATTGGAATACATGGAAAAGTTTATGATAAGTTTAGAGGTAAACACCATTAAAACCCTATTAAATATGTCTTTCTAAACATCCCATAACACTTTTAGCTAATTAAATAAGATGAACATAAAATTCTGCACTGCCATTTGACTGAGTCTCCAGAAGTATGGACTTTATCAAAAGGTATCATGCCAAATACATGTACTAGGCAATTGGTGGTGTGAATTTGGGAAGACTATTCTGTATTATTTAGGTATAACAAATACTTAACCTTTGCCTCTGACATGTATATCAATATAACCAGAGAAGAGATGCATGGTGGTTTCACAATATTACACAGAAATATGCAAGGCACGTTTCTTTTTGAGGAAAAATATATGAAAAAGAATGGTTAAGGAATTTTATGAGGAAAGATATTCTCTTTCCTTTGTGGTACAGAGCTTGGCTAAAACATGAATGTAGCCCCTGGTCTCTGAATGCCCAGAGTAGGGCAACATGCAGTAATGCATGTGCCCCATGGACAATCAGAGAGGGACGGCTCCTTGTCCATTCCAATTCAGAAGGTATTCTTTTGCTCTCTTGCTTTCCTCTTGGTGTCACTTTTCTCAGACACCATTCAGGTGAAATCAGTTACACGCTTGATTCCTCCTCATCCTTCACAAACAGTAAAGCTTTTCTTCAAACTTGTCTAAAGAATGACATCATCTATATAACAGATTGCTTCATCTACCTCTGCAAGTGCAAAAACCATTACATTAACCAGAAGAGCCAAGCACTTTATTTTCCTTTTATTACATCTTAAACAGATGTGATAAACCCACGCAACTCTATCAAACTCCTTTCATACAATGCCAATCTGTTCACAACATAACTTCAAGCATAAGGGTGACATACCTGTATTACTGAAAGTCCCAGTGCAATTCTATTATGACTAGAATATAATCTTCCCCTGGTCCCATCAGATTACCTCATCGCTGAGTACTATATCCTAACACGTTCCTTTCTGTTATCTTTCTCAGCCCTTTTGTCATTCAGACACAGTAGTTGTTCCAAAATTTATCTGAACTCTACAAATCGACACATCCAACTCCACACTGGCATAATTTTAGCACACACGATGAAAAATAAAAACTTGCATCACTACCTTTGTTTTGACACCCCATCTCAAGTCACTTCTGCACTTTACTTGTGAAATGAGTTCCTAAAAAAAAAACCCAGTTCAATAGTAGAGGCCTACTGCCCTCAGAAAGGATAATGCATTGTTTTTTCTTGGTTCTAATTAGTAATTTAAGCATATGTTCAGCATTTAACTCTAAATGTTTGCCTTTTCCCCAAGCTCTAAGACAGCTGTCCAAGATGTGAATGCCAGAAAACATTTAAATATCAACATCTGTTGAATTATGTTAATTTAGTGTAATATAATTGGGCATGAGTTGGAATTGATCAAAAGTATATGAATTACACAAAGGCAAATCCAAACCAATATCTTGGTGTACAAACAAGTCACCAAGGAACACTGAGGAAATATCCCCCAAAAATCCACTTCTGTCAAAAATTAAATAGCTAAAACTTTCAGTTTTCTTCAACAAATGACAAGATTTCAGTTTCAATAGAGAAAATTAATATTTATACTCATTCAGAACATCAATTTCATTTTCATTCAGAATATTTCTAAATATTTTTGGCAGCAAGTTCCATTACTGTTTAGCGTCAAGCACACCTGATAAAAAAAATGCTCATGTTCGTGCAATGATGAAATGTAGTTTGAAAAGAGGTTGCAGTAATAAAATACCATCCTGTTACAGGACAATATTGTTTCACAAATTCTAAAGCAAATACTCTTTGGTTTCTTCTTCATCTTGCAACAACATTGTTGATATTCCAGAGATATGGGCCACGATCCAGCTCTGAAGTGATTTAGAAAACATCTTTATGACAGTAAATATGGACTTGAGCAGATACTTTAATGGAAGAACTCGATAGTTTATTCAGCTACACTATTTCTTCCAGATATTTCTGGATACCTATTTGTTTACCAAGTATGATATTCACTACATAAACTCAGTATGGGATAAATGCATTTTGTCGAAAAGACTTTAAAAACCACGTCTTAAAATTCTGGATCACAGTCATATAGAGTTAGGTTACATTATTGCAAACATTAGTGTTGTGTTCAAATTTTTTTACTTTTAAAACAGGCACAGGACAAGAAGCAATATTAAAACTCCAAATATGCAATGCAGTACTCAAAAATGGAAGAAAGAAAAAGTTTTATCAGTTTGGAAGCACTCAACATAACCTGGAAGCCAATTTATTTCTTCAACTCTGAGTTAGGAAAGCGAGCAAGCACGGCCAGCTGGGATGAAACTGGTCCACTCTAAGAGACCAATACTTCAACTAACGTAGGTAAACAGTCAGCACAATGTAATGATTTTTAATAAGCCATTCAGACCTTGATCTAGACCAGTGATCCAGAAGCTTTTTGTCATATTACAACCATTGGTCAGTCCTTAACCTACTGCCTTCCAATTGGTTCCAAGAAAATAACAGCTCTGCAGCTGGACCCCAGCACCATTCTCCTCCTTAGTCCCTTTCACTTCCCTGTTTTTAATACTGTGCTTAAGAAACAATTCTTCCAACAGTCTCACTGTCTGGCCAAGATGGTACACTTATAATTCTGATAAACAAATATGTCATTGTATGCAAGTTGGGATGAGACCCTAAAGCTGAGACAGAAAGTTAAGCAAATGACTCTGCAAATTACTCCTAACACTCTGCACCCATTCAGTTCCTGTCAAGCAAATCCACTGAGTACAAGAGGTCTAAATGTGCAGGAGTGAATGCAAAATTTGACCTTCCAATATCGAAGGAGAGTGGCTAATAGAAAGTTAAAAAAGCACTGACTTTTCTTTTTTTGGCCCTTTTTAGTTTCTAAATTCTTTAATAGCAAAAGCTTCACTTCTATATTTTTGCTCTGTCTTAGTAATTAGTAATATCAACACTTATAAAAATAAGTATATAAAGTAACTGCAGAAAGGTAAAAATAA
>JAWWLV010000121.1:19625437-19652262 GCA_035041135.1 Platyrinchus mystaceus | reverse complement strand
TGCTCTGTCTTAGTAATTAGTAATATCAACACTTATAAAAATAAGTATATAAAGTAACTGCAGAAAGGTAAAAATAAGTCCAAAATTCAAAAATCAGTGTACTCTGCTTCCATTTGTCAAGGACACTTAGCAAGTGTTAGTTTCTAGACAGGCTAAAACGTATTGTTACAATAAATGATCACAATTTCAAAATATCGACAAAGAAAAACATTAAAATTTTACCTAATTTGAAACGAACTATCCAAATTTTCTTCTAAACTCTTTGTCTACTTACAGAAAATCACAGTCTGAATAGAATTCAGTGTGCCTGTGCCACAGAATTTTAGTGCACCAGGGGATACTGATTTACATATATGAGATTCAGGAATCCTTTTGAGATTGGTAGGAACTCGATGTAAAAATTGCACAAACAGTTTAATGCACAATAAAACCAGAAAGAGGTAAACCCACCCTTCCTTCATGCATTGCTGTTCATTCTTATGATATCCAGCTTTCATGTGCCTGTGTGGTGAAACACAGAGACAAAACCAAATTTCTCATGGTGGGGGAGATGATGGGACAAATGAGTGGTGGAAAACCAGACTGCAAAACATCCTCCTTGGATTGCAGTGCTGCTTAACCACAGGTTAAACAGTCTGTGGAACTACAGTGTTAGTCACTGTGCACAGCTCCTGCTCACACCTTGCACAGCAGGAAGGGTCTTCAACTTAACTTTATCCTTATGCCATTAGTATTTTAACAGGTAAGCAGAGACAAGTGAAGCTTGAGCTGTGAAGCAAAAACAGAGCAAGAGAGAGAATCTAATGCAGCTGACTGAGAGAAACAAGCATACCATGTGCTAAAATTTCAGTACTTGAAAGTGAGAATTTGCTATTAGTTCATTCAGGGGAAAAAAATCAATCCAGATACATCATGAGGTTCGAGAGGTACATAATTTCTAGAGGTTATCTGATTTTTTTTAAATAATACATATATTTTAAAATCAGAAAAAATTAACTTCCTCTGAGTTAACATACTCATATGTACCTGGAATTCAATTTTGAATTACAAATTTTCATTAATATTTAGCAGCTTGTTTATGGACATTATTATAAAGTATATTAGATTTTAGTGCAAGAACAACAAAATTCAGCTTGTGGTTTTGTACTTAATCAGTTTGGCATTAAAGATGCAAAGAAAATGCTCAGATGACATGGAAAAACGTATTTTCAAAACAGAGCACAGTTCCAAATTTCTGCTACTTTTGCAAAGGTCTCATTATGGATGTTGAGTTAAAAGGTGATACTTTAAAAACATCTAGTAACTAATGGTCATTTAGCCAATAGATAGTTTAAATCTACTCATGAACCACTACCGAGGCTTTAAGATTTTCCATAAAATCAAAGCATCACATACTGGCTACTTTTTTAAAAAAACAATCGAACTATCATTGCCCTGTCCTCTCCCAAGTCAAAATCTTTTCAGGACCCCAAAAATAAGGCTACAATATAGAAAACTCAATCAGGAATTGCCCTTTCCCAAAATGGCACCATCTTTTATCCTTCCCAGTGAAGAATAATATCAAACTGATGGAATAATGCTGTCCCTGAGGGTGACAGCAAGGGAGGAAAGCAATGTGTCCTCAAACATTCACATAATTTAATCTGGAAATGCAAATATTATTAAGCACCAATCATAACAGTACAGTTACTGCTTCACGGCACTCCAAAGAGGAGATAAAACTGCTTAGTTGTTAATTTCTAATGATGTAAACACATTTGGATTTTAATGTTATATCTGAATCTCCTGCATTATTAGCTCTGGGGTTACAAGACATTAACTTACTACCTTTAGTAATTTTACACTTGAATTAAAAAGCATGTTTAAATATTATTTTCTTTTAAAGTATTTTTGTTGAGAACATGTGTTCATGTGATGGCAGAAGTGAATCTCCTGGTAAAACAGCCATGCATTCCTCCGCTTTACTGCAGCGTGAGTGCATGAATTCACGTATAATTTTCAAAAACTGGCTGAATTTACCTCCTCTGGTACTGTAATTTCATTCCGCAAAAGCCACATTAAACAATTACAGTTCTTGTAATTAACCAGTAGTCTAATGTACAGTTTTCTTATCCCAATCCATTAACAGCTGCTCAAAAAATGTAGTAATTAATGGTTTCATTTATTTTTGGCAAACCTGCAACTCGACAAATAGTTTTGTATCTGCTGCAAATTAGGACTCTTTCCCAAACAACAGATGACACGGTGGGAAAGAGGGAGCAGGCAGAATCCTTGCACATCTTTGTCTCTTTAGAAGATCAAATAAAGAGCAGCTGTAATGTTATTTGTTACATCTGTGTAAAAAAGTACCATGTTCTGTATCATCAGATGAAAATGAACAAGTGCAGCACAAATGTACAAACAGGGATTTTTCTTTGAAACTGGGAAAGACAGAAAGTTTTAATTTTAACCAAAGCAATACTACACTTTTGAAAAGCTCTCATCAGGTTGGGCATCATTCTTCTCTTACAAGCTTTCTTTAAATACTAATTCACATAGAACACTTAGTTATAAGAAGTGAAAATATTTGAGAGTCATCCTCCTGTATCAACACAAAGCATCTATTTAAACTGGACTGAGAACAATTAGGGAAAGAGACAGTTGCAGAAAACATGGGGAAGTTATAACTAATGTTCTGGGGTTTTATTGACACATCATCATTTAGTAGCATCTATGTTATTTCCTTTATGTAACCCTTCTTGTACTACTTCCAGAGTCTGCTTTCCTCAATGCCTCTTCCACACATGCAAAGACCTGTATTTCAGCCTGTGCTGTTCACCACAGCAGGAAAAGACTTCAAAGGCTTCTTGCCAGCTCAGAATAGAGCAGCAACAGGTGATCATTGGATGACAGGCACACAATCCTCCTGTCACATTATAGTAACAGCCAAGTAGGTAGCTCCTCTTGATTTTTAAAGAAATATCAAGGTACTACCTCCACCTCAAGCTGTGGTCTACTTTGCAGCCACAAGAACTGGCTAACTAGTTCATGTTAAGCTGCCGGTACACTGATTAAAGTGTTAACATAACATCAGTTACCTGCTTGAAACCTGACTTGTACAATTCTACTCCACCTTGAAATCACGTCCATGAGTATGACTTAGCCTTCCTTCAAGCCAGGAATGAACTGCATAGGAATAACAGCTTAATTTTTTTTCTTCTTTTAGAGGTCTCTCAGGGATCATTTGCAAGTGGAAAGCCAACACAGAATTAGCAAGATGCGACAAAAAAAAATTGGTAAGAGGTAAACATTTGGGTACTGTTTTCTTTTCAGTTTCTTAATTCATGCATGTGTCAAATTATACTTACCATACAGTAAGAAAAAATAAATATGTAGATGAAATAACCCATGATACTTAACAAGAACACACTAAAAAGGAAAAATGACACAAGATCACTATGTAAAGAAAATAATTACACAAGTTCAACTTATTCAGAGTCTACCGTTTCCCAAGCTGCAATTCTGTTGCTTCCAGATTACAGCATAAATTACCTAGTTATGGCATCAACTGTATCACCGAAGGCAAAATATTAAGTTGTTTAAGTATTCTGGTTATTTTGTTGAATGAGGATAAAAGTAGTGCCTTCATAAGGGTACTGTGAGGATAAGTTTATTATGTGTTAAGAAGCAGGCAGACAGTTGTGTGATGGAGGTCCCCCATATATTTAACAGTGCAATTACATGTTCAAAATCGTGTTACAGCAGGTCAGCAAAATACTCTTCAATGCTGTCCCCATTGCTGATCAAAGGAATCTCTTAGCCACAGGAAATCTCCTTTAGGTACAACTCTTTGGTAAAATTTTACAAAAGTGACTTAAGAAAACATATTTCACCTCATGATGGGAGCCGGAAAATGGGCACATGATCAGCCAAGGCAGTTCAGCTGCCAAGCAGCAACTTGTTAACTCGCCATAACTCAATCATGTTCAATTGTTTGCCCACTGCCTCGGGCTACAGACAGACATTTGGTCTGCTAACAACTGCGCCAGATGAAGACATTACTATCCCAAGCTATTTGTTATCACACATCTGCTGGAGATTATCATCTCCACAGCTCTGCTCGAGGAAGAAATCATGTGAGCACACCCTAATATGGTTTGTACAAAACCAGCCAATTTAATTTAAATAGGTGAGTTGAGCTAACCAGGCTGACTTTGCCTGAAGCATATTAAAAAATTCAGACAAAAAACCTTCTTTACTGGCAAAACAGTAGAGGATGAAAACAAGCTGATGGAATAATTATCTATCACCTTTAAGCAGACTGGGGAGGAGACTGTTCCCATCTTAATGCAGAGAGATAATGTAAACAGAGAACTTTTTCAAGGCTCTAGAGGAGGAATAAATGCAGCTTCTAAAAGTGTATTTTAGTACCATTAATAATTTAAATTATGAATGGGAAAACTGCATATTTGTAGATTAAATCTTATCTGTAAAGGCAGCATAAATAGATAGGTATATTTAAATGTCTTGAATACAGAAGATCACACGTTGAACTGTATCACTGTAATATAATCTATCCAGGTTCTAAATGTTGTGGCTCAGGACTGTCCCCCTCCTTAACATCTGGTCCATCAGTAGCCATATCGACAGTTCTCTACAATCTGATTATCTTGCCACTAGTAAAATTTCATCTTAGTTATATAGGATTAGATCATTATTACTAATTTTGACAGAAGAAACCTAATACCAGCAACCCAGTACATAGCTCATCCCAGAAAGTATTATTCCACCACAAAGAGACAGTTGCAGACCACTGCCATGCTTAGAACTCCACACCTTTCTGATGTATTTACAGAGAAAATTATTCCACAAGTCACTGATCTAATGTAACATGGGTATTTACATATTGTCTACATGCTGAGACAAGAACTGTGTTCAGTCATCCAAGAGAGGTAAGAAAAGTCAATGCAAGCATAGAAAAATGTGTGTGTGTACACATCTCATACACATGTGAAAAACAGAAAAAAGGTCTTCCAGAACAGCAAACAAACAAGAAATACAGTTATGTGAAAACTGTACAAAGACCCACAGAAATTCAGTCTTTCAATAGAAGCAGATTAGACTATGCTGGACGAGTACAATAATTTTATGGAATGTCCAAGACTCATCCACTGATGCTCTCTTACCACATTTAACAACAAGGAGTAAGACGGTATAAGGTCACAGTCACTACTGTCTAAGGGGGTTACTCATCTGAATTACCTTGAAGTGTCTGCTCTAATAGTTTAACACACACAAGAACTACTTTAGAATCCATTTAGGAAAACTTCAGACTTTGGTGTGTGAGTAAACACTTCTATTCAACAGAAGATTTAACTGCATATGCATGTAGTACACTGAAATTATCAAAGATTTACAAAGATCAACCTTGTGATATTTGATTGGTATTGTACTTCAGTGGTTTTTCAAAGTCTTTTGACACACGTAAAAAATCTAAATGACAGATTTCCACTTAAAGCTTTTACATGCAGTATTGAAGATGCACATTTCCAACTGAGTTGATGTTCACCATTTTATTAACTCTGTGAACAATATTTGTTACTAAACCAGTAATTTCTATTGGTACCTTGTTACGTAGAAACATTTTCCTTCTCTACATTGGCTAGTGAAACTAAGGTTAACCCTTTTGATAGAAGTGATAATTTAAAACTAGGTCATAACAAAATCAGTCTTCAATGTTAATGACTGATAAATCTGACACATGCCACTAGCAACAGGGATTTCATTAGTAAGGAACAGAATACCAGAGGAATTGTCTCAAATCAAATGAGGATCAGTACTTAACATGCGAGGAGATGAACTGTGTATGTTGTGTTGTTTCTATATAACTGAAATTCAATCTCTATTTTGGTTGGAACAACTTTTGGTAAAAAGCAAAATATTAGGTTACAGAACATTACAACTACAGAAATAAAGTAGTCAACAAGGTATGCTATTGGCCTAACACAAAAGATGTTTGCATGTTGTGCAAATTAAATTATTATTTTCAGCAGCTAAATCATAGAAAGAATGTTAAAATTTAATATACATCTTGTAAATAAGACTATATGCCTTGATATTCTAAGAGAGGAGAGGGCCTATTACAAACATGATTTTCATAGTAGTTTGAAAATTTTTCTTCAAGTTGTTTCAAGTTTCTATGGTAGACAGAGAGAACGGATTTTCTGAAAAAGCAAAAATAATTATTTTGAAAAAACCTGACTCATCCAGAGGAAAAACGCTGTTGAAAACAGAGATGATGGTACCAGGAGATGCAAGCAGGACACCCTGCTGGTTTTAAGGGTAGTACAGGATGTATCTGTACTGTGGCTTTATCTATGTTGTAATAATAGTTTATGTAAGCCTTACTTCAATATTACCTATAGTTTTCAGAAAATGCAAATCTTCAGCCTTGAATTTACCACCTATTATTTCTACACAACCCTGTCAGATGTTTATTGGGATAGAAGTCTACTAAGGTACTGTTTACTAGACATGAAGAGAGGTTGAAGATCACTTCAGGTATTTAATGCCATTTTAAAAATTTTTGTTCTAACTCCTTGTGCAGGTAGCAATCACCTCCCAAGAGCTTCACTGGTCAGGATGATTCTGAATTTCTCAAACTGTTTTACATTGATACAGCATAAAAAAAGATCCTAAAATGACTTTGAATATTATCTGCTTCTTAGTTCTCACTTTATACCCACCTGATACTCTTATGTAAGCAGTCTGATAGAGTCTGAAGAGTGCATTTATGGTGAAAATTCGTATCTAACTTCAACTAATTCTAAAATTATGAGCCAAAATACCATTTAACAAGTGCACTTGCCAGAAAACTTATGCAGAAGTTTTAAAAATTTTGTTTAATATAAAAGGTTTGATAAAGATAACCACAATTTCTAAAGATGAATCACCAACACAGCATAACCAGTGTTTTAGAGCACATAACCAGAACTTGCATACAGTGAAACAGATTCATATTAAATGTGCACATTTTGGAAAGAAGTATTGGTCTCCCTTTCCAGGTATTCAGCAAGGGAAGTATTTAGCAATATTAAAAACTTAGGGTGACCACATATATACTAAAAGTCAACTGCTTGAAAGAAAACTGTCTCAAGTGGTACCACATAATTACATGATGATATAAGTTCATTATAACTTTTTCAAAAAAGTAACTTGGTAGCACACTGTCATCTTTACAGAACAATATAAAAATAGTGTAAGGTGTTGTGCATAGCAAGGGAATAATTTCTGTAATTTCTCATTTGAAAAATGATAGAATTAAAATAATTATTTGCTAGAATAGATTTAGCAGGTAACCTGTACATAAAAAAAACCCTCTAGGAACAGACTCCTAGATCAGTGTCTGTAAGTTCAGTGTTAACGTTTTGTCTTTTGAAAGGGAGGAAAGAAGCTGGAGGATAGAATTAGATTTGCTTTTATTAAGTCTTCAAAATGAAATGTTTATAGTCAAAATATAAGAACAATTTAAGTGTTACAGTATTTATTTTCTTGATTTCACATATGCATAATAGTAATTTATACATTTCCAGCACTTAAACTTACATGCCAGTAGCACAAACCATACTTTGGCATCCATTTAATTCTGATGTTCTAAAGAGATTAAGTTTAGTCAGTGTAGTTGGATATAGTCTAATAGTCATGTGTAAGGCAAAGATTACGCCGTGCAAAAGAAATTCTTGAAAGTAACACACAAAAAAACCCCAGAAGACCTAGGACAATACTCCAACAGACTGGTGTCACTTCTTATATAAAGACTGGAGAGCTGAAAAATCAACAAATTCCTTAACTGTATTAATGACAGCTGCCACATTAACTTACCTGCTAGCTGTTTTTACAGAGCTGTTCTTCTTGTGTCCTCTCTCCGATCGGTTGTCTCGCAAGAGTTGAAGCTATCAAAAAAAACACAAACATGTTCAGAACAATCTCACAAGCAATGCCTTTATTTGCTTTTTAGAACAGTTATCTTGACAACGCAACTCTTTCCTCTCTTGAATAATCTGTCAATAGCTTTCAGCCATGACACTGAAACTAAGAGAATTTTACAATAATAGCTAGTATGTAAATATATATCTACCAATTTAAAATGCCTAAATAATTGAAAAAGTAAAATTAAAGCATTTTCAAAGCATATTAGAAAGCCATGCAATTCAAAATTTCACAATTAATTTATCTGTAAAATTTTACAATTTTCACAATTTCAATTTGAATTTTCAAAGCTGTATAACTAGAAGTGTTGGGGAACACTTAATTTACAAAAAACTACTCAGGTTGGCACTTGTATCTAAGCAGTTATGAAACAGTTATAAACTCTTCTACTAAGCCCCAGGAGCTGTAGTAATTTGAAAGTTGCACAATCAACAAAAAGACAGTATTAAAGCTTCTCGTAATAGAGAGGAAGCAGGAATAATGAAGGATTTGTTTAACTGAAATGGTGACTCAGCTTCTGAAACAAGCAGCGATTTATTTTATTTATTTTTAGACAAATAAAAGAAGACTTATACAGTCAGACTCTCTCCAGCATCCAAAAAGTATATTTTCAGCATTATGTTTGTCACATGAGTCAAGTGGCAATAACAGTAAAAAACAACTGTCAAAATGTTACACTAAAGAAATTAAAACTGGACAGTATAAAATCCCCACAAATGTTTCTTGAAACTTATTATATATTGAGGAAAGAATAGAATGAAAGACTGTTTACAAATAAAGTAGGGGAAAATGGACCTAATATTCCCAGCAAATACACTTAAAAGTCCTATGGAAATTAGGAAATGATCAATTTTATGACTTGGCCAACCACACCTTAATGTTGTACATGAGAAATGCCACCAGTCTATAAAATTGATTGATCAATTTTTCCCCAACTCTCTAAAGCTTTCCTCCTGTGTAAGGAATGCTCTTCATTTCAACTATCTAGTTCTCAAATGCAGTGTGCTTTTAAAAGGCAGGGGTATCTGAAAGGATACATAAGATATATATTCTGATACATTTTTGCAAATTAATTTTTTTATTTTCTTAAGATCAAAAAATTAGAGCACTTACAATTCATATTCAAATGTAGCCGCAATTTTTACCAGTATAACAGTCAGACAATGTTCATCTATCTCATGGTCAAGCCAAGGAGAATAGTTTTAATGTTATCAACATTCTCTGGTTGATAAATAAATTGTAGTTATAGTATATACAAATGAAGATCACCTGCCAAACTTCAAATGTGGTTAGCTGATTACTCATATTCTAACATAACAATTTCAACTCCAGAAATTAATTAAAACAGAAAGTAGTAAACACATGCAAAGAACAGTTATACACTATGGATCTTCAGAATCTAGTGAGAATTTTAGGGATTGTCAAAACTGTCATAATTACATTGCACTGTCATTCCCATTTCTTTTATTCTCCTGTCTTTAAAAAAAAGCATAATTATACATCTATAATTGATGACACTAGCTTTACTTCACAATTCCTCAGTAATCTGTAAGTCACAAATTCAGTTGACTTCAGATAAGCGCTGGAAACACAGCTCTTAGGAGAGACGAAAAAGAACAGGTAAATTATAAAATTAATTCAAACCTACTATTATCTGAGAAAAATGGATTACTTTGTCATTATACAGCAGCTAAGCAGACACTTCTCACCCTCTGTCCTGAATGGATAGTGCTGGTATGTATGATGTACGTTAATGTATTTCTCATCGTGGAAATTCCCATATTTTTCAGCTTAGAATCTTTTAAAGAAGTAAACAGTACAACTTCAGTTAACTAATCTGTTGAGACAATCAATATTTTAGAAACCCAACTAAAAAAAATTACTCAAGCTCACAGTAACCTCATTCTTTTTTATATGTTTCTTTCACTAGGAAATGTATCTCAAAATAATGAGAGTTAAATGTGAATTATGTAAAGCTGTCTGTTTACATGTTAAGTGTCAGTCAGCTGATATATTGTAACATGCTAGAAGTTCACAATCTACAGCTAAAACTACTGTGTTTTATCTACTCTGGCAGTTTTGAGTAAGTAATATGGCTTGCTTTGGAGTTCAGAAGAAGAGAAGGGAACGGGAAAGATTTAAACTATGACTTACTGGAACTACAAGTGTTCATGATGGATCATTCCAAGATGAACCTTCCAAAGACTGTTTAGATTTTATTTCCTTCTGAAGTTTCTAATCTATTCACATTTGTAAATATACTAGCAAACTGGCACAGATCTTTTCCAACCTAGTTGATTCTGTGATTCTGTGTAATCAACTGTGTGATATCAATTTTTTCCAAGTTAAAAAAAATGGAACTTTTGTCTTAAATTTCAATGCATTAATGATATATTCAAGCACTTTTACTGTATGGTTGAAGTTAACTATACATTTATGAAGTGAAACCAGATTTATTTTCATATTTCATAGTCCTGGACAGTATGTTCTGTTTAGACCTTACTGCCATCCATAAAGACAAGGTATTCCTCCATGTCTGAAAACAAGCTGAAGAAATAAGTGCCATGTTGCTAATCAAATATTAAACATATCTTTACATTCCCTCAACCACATCTCTAGGCTTGGATTGCCTAGGGCCTACATTGTAGGGACTTGGCAGGTGAACTAATAAGTTATTTTCACCAACACAATGGAGATTTAACAGTTCCTTTTTTACTGCTGTGGTCATTATAACCAATGAAATGCAGAAAAATGGAATTGAGGATCTTCCTGTAGAAGCCTGCCTGTTCTTGTCACAGTATTTCTTGACTTTGAGAGTGAAATGTTTTGCTTTCTATCATTTTGAGAACTACAGTATTTGGAGATACTACGATTTGACAAAATAATTAAAAAAGAATTCAAAATTTTCATTTAAACTTTGAAACCTCAAAGTAACTTCAGTGAAATTAAGTGACTAGTTAAAGATTTTTAATTAAGAGAATTTTGGAAATGCACTGCTGTTAATATGTTTGCTTACAAGAAAATATGAAATTATACCTGCTTTGTTTATAATTTCTTAAAATATTAGCCCACTACCTCTGGAGTAGAGGTAGTTAAATTCTTTATACATCTCAGGTAAACTGTTCTTGATCAAAGCAGTTCTTACCTGGCTATGTTCCTTCCTAGCCCCAGGGCCAAACCAGTGACTGTGGGAGAAAAAGAAAAGACAGGTTTAACAATATAACTAACAAAGCACATGCTGTCATATGACCAGTCTGTGCGTGCTTTTGGGTATTTTATTGCCTGCCAGGAAAATACAGCCTTTGGCTATGCTTTATTTTAATGGGATATTTTTATTGAACTCTAAGTCTGCAACAGTTCTGAAAGAATGCATCACAGATTTCACTTCTGAGTAGTTACCGGCTTTATAGGTAATTATGTTTTGTCAAACAAGCTAAAAAAATACATAAATGATGGTATTTTAATACTACTATGCACGTGCTATAAATAAAAATAATTTATTATTTAGTACCAAAGCGGTATTTATTAATGATTATAACTGAAAAGACTTTAAGGTACTTTGGACTACCTGATAGTTGCTAATGTATTATTTCACAAACTGAGGTCTGAGTTCAAATCTAAAGCAAAATTCCAAGTTTGTAAATTCAGTGGCTTCACACCTCCATACAACTGCAGAATTTTGACTATTAGCAGCCTTATTTCAGAGATATAAAAATTTGGACTACGATGTTGACGTGCAGGGATGAGAACACGTCTCTTCCCTCAAAAGGCACAGTAACACTGGTTCACATATACGCTGTGATCACATAGAACCTAATAACCATCTGAATGGAGCTGTAGCAAGAATTATACAAACCTACACACTTGGAAAATGAAAACAAGAGTGGAAAAAACCCAAGGCGGATCTGAAGTTACATATAGTATCCACATATTATTCGTGTAAGCAAGCAATAGGTTTTGGTTAATGGATAAAATAATTCCATCCATTACAATACTGCACAAAAAAGAACATCCCACTATCTGCTATTATACTTGTAAGTTCCTCTAGAGGTGCAACCAAAGATTATAAGCTGATGAGCAGTCAACCTTCTCATTCTTGTAAAAAAGACCAGCTGTCACCAAAACCTCCATACCTGCTTAGTCCTTTTTCTACTTTTAAGGTGATTAAGGAAAAGGAGTTGGAAATGAAAAAGGACTGGCAGCAATAAAGTTAAAAGTATACCTTGAGGTAAGGTAGACATCTATATATTTTGGACATGAAACATTCATCAACTGGACTGAACAGTTCAAAATCTGGCAAAACCAGGGAGATTTCATATACACACAACTTTGATGTTGTCAGGGGAATGAAAAGTACAAAACATCACATTTGCAGGTGACTCAAGACACAAGGTCACAAACATCCAGGAGCTGATGAAGATAAGAAATACAATGGGTTAGATCTAAATTCCACATAGATGAGTGTCTTGTCTCTGATCAGTGTCAACAGCAAACACTCAAGAGGATCGGCAAACTGGGGTATCCTCCTCCACATAAACTCTTGTGGATTGTGGCAAATCAGTTGATTACAGACTAAATGATTAGTAAAATGATTAGTACTAAATGATTAGTAAAACATATTTCTATTAAAAAAGGACATCAAAGTAATTTGAATGCATCTCATGTTTAGATATTAAAAATCTTTCATAAAGAATAAGACCTCTGGTAATGGGAAAGCAATATTCACATCACACTGATTTTTACAATTTTGTCCATTCACTTAATCACAGTATTATTTGTTTGCTTGATTGTTTTATTAAAATAAACAAAAGTAAACCCCATAAAATACCAGTTGAATTACTTAAGGGTAGAAATAACTTATGAAATCATAACATCTTGAATTCACACACACATTAACAAGTTATGGGGTGAAAGAGAAGTGGATTAGTATCATAAAACAGTTGGTACTAAGGAACTGATGTTTGCAGTATCCTTGCTTTGGCAAGTTTTGTTTTAAACTATGGATGCTATGTCTAGTAGCAGTTAGAACATACAAATGCACCCCCAAATATACTATTTCCTCATCATGTATGTCTATACTTTAAATTTCGGATTTGAAAAATAAAGGAAAATTTAATGTTCTTACTCTCATATTTGAAAGAGATAAGCAATAAATAATGCTGTTAAATGTTGTCACCTGAAAGAGCATACAGTAATTAACACACTAGAATAACTAAACAAACTGAATTACATTCCCTATTTACTTGTGTTTAAACAATTAATTCAGTATCTTTTTGTGGAAATTATTGTAACTGCCATCTCTGATACTCACTCATGGTGAAGAGAATCCTGGGCCAAGTGAACCGTTTTCCTGCTACCGCCTGGTCCTGGAGTTATCTAATGGAAAAAATGTAGGAAAAAAGAGGTCTTTGAATAATGGGGCAGCATATACACAAAATGATTGTTTATTAGGAATATATCACAAATATTAAATACAATTAAATATTAAATACAAAATAGAGACAGTGTACTAGATGCAGTACATGCAATTAGCAATATCTGCAATTTTTAAGCAAACTCTGAGTGCAGAAAGTGTTATATAAGATTTGCCAAAATCCTTATGTGCAATTCTGATTGGATGTCAGACATAAAAGACATTTACAGATGTCAAGGTCCCAAGTTACTTTTTTTTAAAGTTCATGAATACTTTATCACCTAAAAATGAAAGTTAGATGTTTTGAAAATCATAGTCAATATACTGTCCTTATTTATGGCTAATACAGAAATAAATTCAATAAAAAACCCACCTCCCAAATTTTGTATCCTAACACAAACCTTCTGAAATTCAATTTGATGTGGGATAGAAAGCAAAGGTAAAATAATTTTTACCACACTTTACTGTAGTCAGATGTTCTGCCAGGCTTGAAAGGAGACCACAAAAACTCAACGATAATACATTTATATGGCTCAGGTTTTCACAGATAAAAGCAGCCTACTCGTTATTAGAAGAACAATAAGCTCAACTTTTAAAGAAAAATATCCCTATTAATCTGGTGCTGTAATGGAGAAAAGACAGGAAAGTTGAAGCTCCAAGTCTGGAAAACTTTTGAAGAATGCTCACTGGATAATTTGAAAGCTTCACATGATTAAAGTGTTTGAGCAAAATGTGCTTCTTTGACCTGAGGAATGACGTCACTTGGGGCCAAACTGAGAAAAAAATGAAGTGCTGTCACTTTTCTGGCTGATGGGGATTAAAAAGAATTGGTAATATCTTAAATCTGAAAAATCTATGCAAACATACAAATCTCCAGTAGAGGAAATCATGACAGCTACATGGGAGAACAGCACCTACTGCTTTACCCTTACTTTACTGTTTTACTAGACTGATTGAGGCCTTACACAGCCATCTGATAATAATAAAACACTGACCAAATGTTACTTTTTAAATGTCATAGTTCATCTAATAATAAAAGTGAGAAACGGCCATTCACAAAGACAGGCCTGTAAATACGAGGAAGTATTTTAATATGAAATTTCTAAATTTTAAGATTAATAACTCAACTGTTACCTTAACACTATAGGTAAACATGCAGCTCAGCTCTTGAGAGTTATATCCTGCATTAATCTCAAAATGAGGTTTTCATGCTATTCCAGTGGGTATCCCTGGAATATAGTAATCCATTTTCTACACTGTGGCTATAAGAAAAGCCGACTGTGCCTATGTCATGCTTTGTTAGAGGTTCATGATCACATTATCTCATGGTGGACCTGACACTTTTATTCAGTTTACAGTATGTTCTGTGTACAGGCAACTTATTTCCTTTGCCAGGGCTGCTGACAACCTTTTCCACACTATATTAATCTTGTTTACAGACTTTATCTTGGTACAAATATCAGAAAACCGAACTTTTTATCTCAGGGAGAAAATAAACAACATGTTGACAGAAGCAAAAGCTATTTTCTGGACTAAAATTGGTTGTTTACCTTCAGCCATACTTATGGAAACAAGTTCAAGTTTCCAGCTTACTCAAAATACATAATCTGAAATTTAATAAGCATGGAAATTTCAAGAAAATTCACTTGATAAATTGCCAGTTTTAAAATAATATAGAAACCACAGAAGTATGTTTTTCCACTAATTTATATGAGAATATGAACTTGCTTGGAATACAGTTACAACCGATCACAAAGTGCACTGCTCAAGTTTCTCCTGTGCACCCCAGATAGCTTCAGTTATCAAGCAGGCACAGAATATTTATAAAACTAAACTCATAATGCATACATATACAGGCCTTTGCATAAAACTGACTGCTGATTACTGTAAGATTCCCAATACGTTAATGCAAATTAATTCCTATTTGCAAAACTTACCTAGGGTTGTAAAAAGCTAAATCAAAACCCAAAGAACCCACCTTCATCTGCTAACTCACTGTTACTAAAATCTTCAAAGATGACCTGAATCTCCACAGAAGTAAGGGCCAATTGCTCCAGAAAATGTCAGCAAGTTGCAGGACACTAAAATCAAAACCAATATCCTCTCAACTGTTCAGATTCTTTATCTATGCAAAACCTCAGTCGTTATCTATCTGTTCATTTGTTAGGCAGTGAAATCCCAGTGCACAAGAAGAAATCAGGGGGTAAAGCAAATACTGTCTTTCCCTGGGGTACTTACAAACAGCACTGACAGTTTGCAAAACTAAGATTTTTTTTTTCCAGTTGAATTTATGCCAGTGTGCACATATGTGTATGAGGGAACCAGAGTTGCTGTGAGGGGAGCGTTAAGAAGACTGAGAGACCAAGCCTGTTTTAAACTTTAAACTCAGTTCATTGATTAACAACACTTCTTGGCAATGATCACTTCTTATAGAGTAGTAAACATCCTCCTTTTAGACACAAGAGTTTTTAACACCTGCATACTAAATTAGCTAGATATCCTAGAACTGATACTGCTGAGTCAGCACTGGCAGGGACTGTCCTTGATGGTTTTTAGCCATGGGGGTCAAGGTGATCAGGACTGAGCCATCTGAGAAAAGACATTGGAATTGAAGTGGGTTTTTCCTTCTCATCATATTCTCCTAGCCTCTGTCTGATGTCTTTATATTACTGTTCCCTCCAAAAACAATGAGGGAGTGGGTGCCTTCTCTTTTTTTTGTAACATATACCCAAGTCATGGGCAAGTTAAGGACAATTGGAAAAAGCACAGTTTGCTAATTTCCAATAAATGCTATAGGCTCCTTCTACACATATTTCAGAGGAAAAAATGCAGGAGATTTCTATTTTTTCTAATAATGTAAGTACAGTAAATATTTTTTTAAATCTTTTGATGGATCAACTTTTCGGAAAAAAGCCATTGCACACTTAAAAGTGTACACACACAACATTAACAGAATTCTGACTTTAAAAGTTCCATCCTATGAGACATTAAAATCCCTACAAAATGCCCAATAATAGCTTTCAAGCTTTCAAGTAGATTTAACACTCTTTCTAGAGGTTGCAGTATCCCATAACCAAACAGAATCACACCCATACTGGAACTTAAATAACTATAACTAATATAAAACCTGGAAGCATTTCTATTTTTTCCTAATTAAGACTAGCAGCTTTTAAAAACTTACTAAACATAGCAAATCACTAGGAATGATGTCCTAGGAGATGAGGAGCAATACTGACCTCCAAAAAGTACAAAAGTAATACCATGGGTCTTCACATAGACCAACTGTGTTGTATGTCTACTGTGGCTTAGTAGCATAAAGCAGTAAAGTAAGTAGGACTGTAAATGGAAACTAGGGAAAGCTTTGAGTCTCTTTGCTCATCATCTTCCTCCGAGGTAAAGTCTCTCCAGGAACACATTGCACAATTGATACTGCAACTTACAGTTAATATAACTATTTAATATTAATAAAGTTTAGGGCTAAGCTTAGCTTAGCCGTCACAGTGTGTCACATTCACTGTATGCAAGCCCAGTAAAATTTCAGCAAAATTTTGCTGATCACAAAGTAAAGGTACACAAATGACCTAACTGCTTTCCTAAATGAAAGAACAGGTTCCCTTTTCCACTCTATAAATTAACTGCTATGATCGACTACAGATTGACATAACTAAAAATCAATCTTTTAAATTCCATAAGAAGAAAAGTAATTTTTATCTGCATTCACATATTTCTAGTATCTTTCCCTAAGAACATTCTATTCAGAAAATCTGAAAAGTTCTGTTGTAAATTCCATTTTCTCAGGCAGGATTTTCTATAAAAGAAGTCATTTTCCAAAATGAAAAGCAACTAAAAATCTTGGAGAAAGGACGTTGCAGTGGAAATTGCAGCCTGACAATGGGACTTCCATAATTTACAGATCTGTAATTGTCAATTTATAGGAAATTAAATCAAACTATGTTGAGGGAAAAAATAGAAAAAAATCTATTGCCTATATTTTATTGCACTGATTAAGAGCAATTTCTTATTATTTTCAGCATCAATTTATTATTACACATTTTATAACCCTTCTCCTCCACTAGAAGCACTGGAAAGCACATACACTAAGCAAAGTTCTGGATTTGAAACACATCTTTAAAAAAATATAGATACACATTTGACTTGGAGCAATATAGAAAACTATGAAAACAAAACCAGCTTTCACAGTATACATTACTGAAACATTGCCATAACCCTAGCTTGACATTACCATTACATTTTTATTCCCTCTGAAAGCGCACTCTTGCTGAAGGGTCCAAACTGACCGTTCCAGAGAAGCATCTCTTTAATGTACAGATTAGCTTTAAGTGATGCTCAGCCAAACTCTATGAAGTCTTCATGCAGACATGGTTCACTGGCAGAATAGTTCTATGCCTGTTTCTTGCTACTTTAGTTATGTTTCTTTAAAATTAACCTCTTACTAACAGTGTTGCAAAAAAATCAATGGATCATTGCCATTCTGCTTGCAAAATACATGCAGGTAATATGGAAAGAGAAAAACTTTGAAAAAATAGGTCAAAAGACATGGACCTTAATACTAAAGCAAATACACATCTCCCTGTATATGTTTTGTTGTTTTTTCTTAATATAGTAAAAACAAAAGAGAGAAAATAAGAATCAGTAAGTTTCTTGTCAGGAAAGAATATGTTCTAGTCCCCCAATCTCTCTAGTGATCTTACACACTGTTAAGAGTTTCCTCTACATTTCTTTTCACACAACTGATCAAACTACCTCTATCTCTTTATATACAGTTTTCAATTGCATGATTAACAGATGAAAAGGAAAACCAAGATATCAGAGACTAAAAGAAGAAAAGTTCACTACTGAACATAGCTACTTCAGGGAAAGATGAAAAATTTAAAACACATGTATGAAAGCAAAGCAAGGAATTTCTTAGTAAACTTTGGCCATTTCACAATTTTTCTCTGCTTCTTTTAAGATAAAACCTGAATTTGAAATTAAATAAATATAAATTTAAAACTAAAAAGGACTTTTTGAAAAGGGACTGGCTTGGGTGTAAGGTTTTTTTGTTTGTTTGTTTTAAATGGTAACATTAATAGAAAATATTACACACCATGTTAAGTCCTAAGTCTCTGTCAAAGGGATAAGTTTTTGCAGATTGCAGATCAGGCACAGTAAATTTATGATGCATTGTAATAATATATATTAGTGCACTTCTGCTGCCTTTAGGTATGTAATACAATAACACTGGAGGAGCTGGTAGAGAAAATAAGTACTAGTGTATGATGTAACAAAAACATAATTGGCCTACGGAGAAAGCATTAGGTAAACTAAAAACTGTAAGTGTCCCATCTGGAAGGAAGTCAGTGGGATTCTTCTGAGATTCCTAATATTTAATATGAGACAGTACTATGTGGCAACTATTGCTTCAACAGTAACTCACAGCACTGTAAAAAAATGGACTGATTTGTAAGTCTTAGGAAGAAAATATAAACCAGAAATTTTTATTTTTTATTTTTAAATTAAACTCACTCCTGTTAAAAGGCAAACATAAGATTTTCTGCACTGCAAAGCCACACCAGATAGCACCACTGTTTCAATTTTTTATATTAGGAAAGGGGAAATTTTAAGGGCAGCTGTCTGAGATATATTAGATATGGCAACTGAACAATGGCCAAAAGTTTGCTACATCATTATTCTCTAAATAACTATTATTTAACAAATTTTATTTAAACAAAATCCAATTTCCCTTATTTGGGAAATAGAGCTACTAAATAAATGCTGCAATAATATGCTGCATATATATATAAAATCTTTATTAGCATATTTTAGCTGTCTATTTAGATATAAAACTTATCCTAGGGTGAAATCTTCACTAAATCCTGGATTTTGATTTCATTAGTGCTGGGACTGTACCCTTATTAGTTAAAAATAATCTAAAATTCTGAAATAATGCTTTAACTTGTAAAACTATCATCAACAAGTAAAGTTACCCACACAGTAATACAAGCAGGAGGAAGGAGCAGAACAGTGACTAGGCTACTAGCCTTGACCTGGGAGATGCAGGTTCCATTCCTTGTTCTGTTGAAGCCTTGCTGTTTTGCCCTTTGGTAACTTTCTTTCTGCAACTCAGTTCCATTTGGGAAAAACATATAAACAGGACCCTCCTTTCCCCTCTCCAAAGCAATCTGTAATAATATTCCTTTAGTTTGTTAAATTAATGTAATACAGTGACAGCAAAGATTGTACCAGCAACAAAGGATGTCATCAAAGCATTTGCTTTAGGTCTGCTTGAAGTACTGAAGGTGATTTTTATTCCTACTGCCATGGGACTTATTACAGGAAACATCAATATTAAATGCATTTACATATAGAAGCAGAATTACTCATAACAGAACTCTTTGCAGGTACGAGTTGCACAATGACAGAGCTCATGGCAGCCTGAGCTTGCTCGGCATGGATTGAAAACTCAAGCACACAACAAAACCCCCGGTTCCAAATCGCCGCCCAGCTTCAGTCGCAAGCTGTGAGTGGCCTCTACTGGCTGACCAAAGGCTACAGGAGTCACTAAGCTTTTGCTGTGAGTTACAGCCGAGGTTATTAAGTGTGGGAAGAAATGAAACAGAAATACGCTAGCCAGTGCTAAACAATTCACTTGTGCTATGGCTAAAAATAAAAGGCAAACACAAGATGAGCGATACAGCAGATAGTGGGAAAAATACCTTTAATACCAGTGCTTCTAAGACTTGGCAAAATACATACTGTAAAAGTATACATGCAGAAGTCCATTTTCCAAAAATGACAATAGAATTCAGCAGGTTATACTGTGCTAGCTCTGAAGGTGGAAACAAACCTGAAATTCCAGCAGTGCATAGTTTGTTTACGTAAGTTATGTATTTTGTATGAAGAGTGAATTACTTCAATTGTGCTATCAATATTTTGATTTAGACACACAACTAGGAAGCCTGTTACACCATCTAAAAAGGTATGAAAGCAGAGACTACATAACTATTCTTTTCATAAATGTGCAACAAATTTGGCCTTTTACTTATTTACAAAATTAAAATCAGTAAAATACAGAGTAATAAAAAAACAATGAAAAAACCTGAAATATGAAAGTGCATCTATTGCCACAAAGACGATCTACAATTTCCTCCAGTACATAAAAATAACACTTTATTAAGAAAAAAAGGAGAATAAACAATAAATATTAAAAAACTCCACAATAATTGCAGACAGGACAGCTTGGAAAAAAGCTGTCCAAAACATGACAAAAATACTTATTATTGTGCAATGTCTGTATTAAAAAAAAATAGATTAAAAACAATAGGGCCGGTAGCAAGGAGGTGATATTTTTACTTCAATTTTCTTTTCTATAGGAAAAGAAATTCTTTTCTAGGAATATGTAGCTGATTTGCCATTCTCTCACATTTTAATTGCACCTTATCAAGAAGGATTATTGTCAAACATAAGTGACTACTGATGCCAAAAGTCGATTGCCTCCACGAGCAGCCACACAATGCTCACATACAACACTGTACTCTGTGGTATTTCCAGCTCCCATTCTGAATTCTGCCCCATTTCAGAGTTCTACCTCATTTCAGAATTCAGTCCCATTATCTCCACTGCTCAAAATTGTTCACAGGGTTATCTAGCTGACATAGAAGATAACCCTCCATCTCACTAGACACCACTGGGATATGACATGCTGACCCACAGTAAGCCCTGATTATTAGCTTGAAACATACACCATATAAATGGAGCTTTGAGCCAAATAATTTGTTTTAAAGTCTTTTCATTTTACTTATACATTAAAACTCATTTTAAACATGCTGACATGAGTTCTTTTAATCTATACAGTCATGAACATATTTAGACACATTAACGTTAGATTCTGACTATTATCAGAAAACAGATGAAAAATACTGACTAGAATACAGTCTGCAAGTAATGCCTTTAAGACCAGGGATTTTAGTTAAAAAAAATATAATTAAATGAAAAACAAATGATCAGCCTCTGTAATTAAATAGAATCCCCATTGTCTGCATTGCACTGAAGCCCAGTCTTTCACCTTCACTGAAAAAAGGCTCCTAGCAAACAGAAGAACAGTGAGATCTCATTCTTTCTCTCCCATCTTTTCCATACTACTACACTTCCAGTCACTGTGAAAGTGGTTAGGATTAGCAACTCCAGACAGATCTGCTAGGATAACTCTCCTCTCAGCCAGTGAATGGTTTCCACAGTTCTGTGTGGGTTTAAAGTCTTGAACCAGTTAAGTTTCATTGGCATAAGAACTTTGTTATTTTTTTTTTTTCAAAGGGGCACCCAATGAGCAATATCACAGCCTGAACAAGAAAAACCACACAGTACCTAAACTATTTTCAGAAGAAGGAGGTGGTAGGAAGACTGGGCACAAGAGAATGCTGATAGCATTGTACCTAAAAATTTTCCACATGAAGAAAATAGTTCACGTATAAGAACATTGTGGTTTAAAAGGCTTCACTTTGGTAAAATTTTGAATAAAATACCTTTAAAAATCCATACAGTTTGATCAATAGCAGAAGTTATGAAATTTACACAATTCTGCTAAAATAAAAGCATGACCTTTCGCCCTTTAGGTTAAATAAGTAGTACCCATAAAACAATTTTTCCTCATTTCAACTGAAATTTGCACCAGAAAGGCTCACAACAGTGGTGAAACAGTGGGAAAAAGGCTATAGGGGAGTTTCATGCACAAACTTGTCCAGTTTCACTGTTGACAGTATTGTATGTGGATGACACTTTCCATTATTTTGAACTTGCCTGTATATAAATATTTTACACACCAAGCTTACATGACTAGATGATTTTAGAAATCCTTCTGTGTTTGGCACTTTCTCTAGCATCTGAACTTCTACTATACAACCATAAGCATTGTTTCAAATTGTAAATGCCAGTAGAGATGAAAAGGAGAAGCAAGCAGAAGCTCAGAAATCAACTTTTCATGGGGCATTTTTAAGGTCAAGCTAAATTCAGGCTTAAGATATATTTTCTACTTTTTTCCCTAAGCAAAATGACGTAGAAATAAAATGGATTTTGAAACGCGTTACAATAAATATAATTTTTCTTAGTGAGACATTCTCAAGCTTTTCCATCATCTTGAAATATAAATAATTCATGACTTCTACTATAGAAGAAATGGAAACAAGTAGGTTCTAATAGAAAAAAAAAATCAAAAGTGGGAATTCCACTCATACATTTTAAAAGAAACTGTCAAGCTTGTTAAGCTTAATAGCAGTGCCACACTGGGATATCACTTGGATAAGGTCGCACTGCATTTTGTAATTTCTAACATAATGCAGATACCAAAGATGTATCCTACTGAATGCTAAGCTCATGAATGGATTGTGCAAAGTCATCAGCAACTTTGATTTGAAGACTAAACTGTATTATCTAACTCTCAAATCCCAACCTATCAGTAAACGTGCTCCAAAGTTCTCTTCGTATGATATCAAGTCCCATACAATGGAAAACATCACAGTATGCTCCTAAGAGAGCCTAGAGTTCCTTAAGGTAATTTAAACTTGTAATGCATTGCAATGACACCTATTCCAAAACATTAATTCATAAAGGAAGGGACGCCTGTATTCCAGGAGCAAAATGCTGCTTCTATCTGCTGTCCTCTCCTCCAGCAGGATGAAATAGCATTGCTGGTTTTGTGCTGTTAAGTAAACTTTTTACAAACAGTGCCTCTGTCAGAAAGTTGTGTTCATTTTGTGAAGAACTTTTGCTCTTAGAAAACTTAAAACAATGCATAGAAAACAGAGTTTAAGCATTTCCTAGATGTGTGCCTGTGTGACTGAGGGCAGGAAAATGTATCCGACTCAGTGGCTTTCTCTACTGCAAGATGCACTGTACTCATTTACAGGCTCTTCTGTTCCTGGAAATTACATGGGGGAAAAGACAATTCACTCTGCCCTGATGTCTCTGGTAGCATCAATTTTACTTTTCTGGCCAGATCCATGAGAATAGGTTTTGGTCACTATGAAACACATTTGTTGCCTTAGGCTTCTGAAATTCCTGATAAAACTACGTACAGGAAACTTCTGACTACCAAAAGCATACCCTCTACTTACAAAGCATCACGGTAGAAACAAGGACAAGAGGAGTAACTAATTTTTTGGGTTCTGACTATATAGAGGATCAAGCAAAGAACATTTTTTCTCTCTGCTGCAAGTGTTTAACGTGTTGCAGGGCACAGAGAACAAACACAAAGCAGTAAAGCACATTTGCCAGGTCCTGGAGAAGACTGATTTTCAACCCACCTCAGGGTAGACAACATACTTCATATAATTCTGGCCTGTGGCTATCAGCAACTCCTTGCAAAATGCCAAGGGAAACCTAAGCTGCCCTTGGGAAGTTAGAACATTATTTTACCTGTTATTATAGGATGAAAAAAAAAAGAAGCCAAAGAGAGGGTCTTTGACACAGAGAAGATCTTGAATCAATTACCAACATTCTACATTTATGTGAGTATGTTATTCTGGAAATACCTAGAGCCAACTTAGACCCTAATAAAGACAAATTGCCCTTAAAACTTACACCTTGTATAACAGTATGACATGACTCACCAAAACGATGTCCAAGACAGGGAGATGGAAGGAGGAGAATTCTGACACGGAAATACATTGTGTCCGGCTATTTATGAGTGACAGCCTTGGTGCTAAAAATTTATACATGCCCAGAAGCTTTCATAGACTATTTGTGGTACAATCTGACAATCTCCAAGATGCAAACTTCACTTTCAGTCAAGGGAAGTATTTTTACAACCAGAATGAAAAATAAGTATTCTTCTAGGGGATACTGGAATACATATTTGATTTTAGTTTGGGAAGGAAGGAATAAGAAAATGAGCCAGAATGAAAGAAGATACTGTGTGCAAATATTACCACAAAAAAAAAAAAAAAAGTAAGTATTTGGAAAAGCACACCTTCACAGAAATCTACAGTAAGATAAAAGCTAAGAGACTGTTGAAAGATAATAATAACTATCTCTTTAAAAAAATGGTGCTTGTGGAATTCTTTGAATCTCTCTGCTCTGTTTAAGGCTCAAAGACATCAGGTCAATATAACCAAATTCATGTTCTCTACCATCCCAAAGACAGTGGAGTAAATACCACCAAGACAAAGTCTTGCCTTTCAATTTGGTTGTGGTACAATCTTAGCCAAAGTTTTTAAAATGAGTTACTAAGTTTTCATTTCATTTGCAGCCAAAGCATATCCGTGATGTTTGCTTACTAAATGCGGCCTTCAGGATCCGTAGCTTTTATTTAGCTACTCAAGCAATACTGTGCTGATAGACTATTCCATTTCCTACCAAACACCTAAAAGTGTACACAGCACCAGAATGGAGGCTGAACTGAGGGAACTCAGAACATTATTAAGGCTGATTTAGTGTGCAGGCAGGCTTAACACTAGAAAACATGGTAGGCTCCAAACTGCTGATAAGATCCTCAGATTTCTCCTAGAAAAATGAAGATTGCTGGTCAAGACAAAGCTCATCTATTTACTTATTAACTGGACACCAACAGCATAAATACGACATTCCACAAAGTTAACTGGAAACTGTTACGGTTAAGGAGAGTTACAGAAACTACGAGTTTAAGAACAATTACAGAAAATAAACAGCTCAATTCACGGGAAAAAAATATAAACAGGCACATCCGTAACTTTGGCTGAATCTCTTAAGAAATTGCATTTGATGGCAGCATTCAAGAAATTGTATATATTGGCTAAAAACACTGTTGTATGCATCATACCCTCAATAGTGTTAAATTGTGAAGGTGGCCAAGAAGAAAAAAATTGGGGAAACAGCCATTTGAATTTGGCATTACGACACACAAATATTTAAGTGGCAAAAAACAAAATAAAAGATGAGTTTTTATAAACTACTTTAAAAATAATAAATACATAGTGATTTATTAATTAGGAGGAATGCTGTTGGCAAGAAATAATGTTCACTGAAAAGGTGCCATAAGTGCCATGAAATATTTGGGAATATTTTCAAGTTCTTCCGGCATATAGCCATGAACTGAGGAAAATATTGAATGGAAAAAAGAAAACTTACAGAAAATTCTGGAAAGTTATCAAAACAGTTTCTATTAATAAGGAATGATTCATCTTTCTGTTAAATGAGAGGGCATCTGCCCATCAAAAGGTGGTGCCTCCTGAGGGAATGTCCATTCCTTGGGGCAGGGGAAAATATGGCATTAGTTACATGGCTCAAAACACCTTCTTGGAAAAGTAACAGACACATATAACAATTTTAATTAAAAAAAATAAATCTTTCCAACTCCAAGGGATGCAGACATACAACCTCTGCCCAGCTCATCATTCATAACATCAACCAAACAAGGTTCAAACCCAATGAATTGTCCTGAACATTGAAAATTTCATATTTATCTAACTTGATACACAAAGAAATGCTGTGTTGTTTTTTTTAAAGACTGTTAAAAATATGTGCCACGTCTTCCACAGCTAAACAGTTTATCTCTGGTGCCAGGGTAAAAGCAGTGGGTAAATTCCTATTCCCATGAAACACTTTCAGAAATGTATTTGACTTCAGTCCACCTCAGGAATTCATATTTATTTCCTGCTTATACTTGGAGATCTGTGAGATCACCTCTGGAAGCTTCTGCTCTAACCAAATTCCTACTTATTTCTATCATAAGATATGGGGAAGGTACTGCTGTTTTCATTGATTCAAAGTGAAAGCCTATCAGCTACAGAAGCCTTCATATCAAAATACTCAAGAGAGATTTTGTGGCTAAAATTAATAACAGTATATCTTCCATTTGTACCTTAGCTGAAAGTTATTTCCTATAATTTTGTACGATCCACCTTTAGAGCACCATTTCCCTGTGATGAACAATTCCTCTTTCCTATTGTGGGACTTTTCCAGGTCCCTGGAATTCTTTGAATGGACTTCATTCATCTCTAGATAAGACCATAGTTTACTACGTGAAAAAACATTTCTAGTGGAAGGCAAAATAAGCAAACAACAAAATACAGTGCTCTGGATTGATTCAAGAATTAAGTAACATTGTAGTCTGTTAAATCTTTGTGCTATTTCTGCCATTTAAAAATATCTAAGAAGAATACTATCTCCAAGACTTAATTTTTTGTCAAATGATAAACATACAAACAAAGAACAGCAGGGGAAAAAAACCTGGATATGTGAAAACAGAGATGTGACATCTTTAGGCAACTGGAGCATGTTTTCTTCATCGTGCCAATAGGCTTAACATTTTAAAATTTACAAAACTTAGGGTCGGGAGGAAGGGATAGGAGGACCAAGGGAGGCTGGTTTGACCCTGTAGGTATATCTGTATTAATACAGTTTTTCAAAAAATATTATGCTTAGAAATTACTGCAGTTTAAATAAGGGAGCTACTTTTAAAATCCAAATATTT
>JAWWLV010000121.1:19568096-19617127 GCA_035041135.1 Platyrinchus mystaceus | reverse complement strand
CCCCCATACTTCAACTTTTAATTAGTGCAATTAATATTTATTAGGTATAGAAAATGAAGACACAGATTAAAAAAATTAGGGAATTAAGAGAACTATCCTTCTGCAAATGTAAGTTATTTTTAATCTCTCTCAGTCCTTCCACTTGGTTGGACACAGACTTTAAGAAGCACAGCGATATGGAGAAAGATTTTTTAACAATTTTTAAGAAGTGAATACTAGACAACAATAATATTACTTTACTATTAGTATTTATATAACTTCACAGTTCCCAATTACTGTTGCAGAAGTCTTAATATCAGCTGCATACCCTTTGCTATATCAGTTCTTACCGGAAAGAAAAACCAAAGTACTAAAAACTTCTGTCTTTCCCTTTATTTATATTACTGTCTCCAAATTCTTCCCATTCTTTTTTACTGTCCTTCCTTTATTTTTCCCATACCAGTCCCTTGCTGTCTTCTCCTCCCTCAATTGATGCTCTCACGTCCAAAAGCAATAGAAATAAAACACACCCATTACAAACACAACATTGTTTCAGTCACAAGCTATTGGCACTTGCGAGATAATATTTTTGCTTCCTGCCTCTAGTGTTCTAGGTATTTAAAACTGCAAAGCTCTCTGGGTCTAAGACTATTTTTGCTTTCTATTTCTGTATTGCCCAGCTCAATCAGAACCTGAAGTTTTAGGGTTCTCACGATGCTCGTGCTTATCAGGAATTAGTTTATTTGCTAAAAAAAATCCAAATTTAATTGACAATTTGCAGATGGAATACACATAAGAAATATTTTACTACTGTTAAAAAGAAAAAGCACAGAACAACCCTGACACTATGCTAGACACAGTGATGAATTCAGCTTACACAAAACTAAATAGTACTCTAAAATACCTGCCTTGGGAGCTTGTGTATGAGGTTGCATCTATGTCCAACAGAGGATTTCAGCTGGACAATGATGAAAAGTCCATATGTTACAGTGCCACCATAAATTATGTTAGAACGTACGGTCAGGCCACAGAGGGGCTCCAAAAATAGGTTAGAAACAGCTCTCTGACTGAAAACAAATTGCCTAAATTCCAATATGAGAAAACAGTGTTCTTGACATATATTTTCACGTGGCTACCGCTGTTTTGAGCTAAGTCTACAGAGATGGAATACAATATGCCGCAACTTAAAATTTGGAAGTTGTTATTCCATTAAGACACTAAAATGCAGAGAAAACTGCATGGTTCTAATGCCTTCAGGCTTCAAGATTTAATATGAAATAAAGAAAAAATGAATGATGGTATGTCAGTTGGCCTGGACGTCAGTTACTGAACCTGCATTACAGACTTTTAATCATCACAGACATTAAAATGCTTATAAAATAACTATTATCACACAGCTGAGGCTGTATAAAATGTAACACTTCTGAAATATAAACAAAAAACATACAAGCTTGAATAATACTTTCCCATTGCACTTAATACTTTTAAAATTAAAAGAACACCTGACTCTACATATCTATAATGCATCACTTCACAACTCTGAATCTTTTAAAGCCAGGATTAAGCTTTATAAGAACTACCCTGAATGCAAAATAAGACAGCTTTACAGAACAAACTGCTGTTAAGCAGCTTGCAATCTAGATACTATAAAATTCTAACCTCTACTAAAATCACCTTCATTTTAACATGATGACATCTGATGGGATGTTTTTTCTTTCAACTAAGTATCTTAAAACAGAAGTACAAAACAAATTTACAAAGTGCAATTATATTAACTTCCTAAATTAATATTCAATAAACTGAATTGTCTTCTGCTGAAGACGTGCTGTACCTCTAAGGCAGGGGAATCAATCTGGGATTCACTGATTAACACGTTATGTTGATTAATCCTATGAACTGATTGAAAAGTCTAAAAATCAAACGACTATTAGATAAGCAGCCATGTTAAAGTAAGCAGTATTCAGTTTTCACATTTTATTTCTTGTGTACAATATTTTGGGGAATAATCCTTCACACTTATCTGATAAATACATTTGAAAGCTACACATGAGATGTAAACCCAGTAGAGTTGTACTCAGCAGAGAAAAGTATCAAGTTTAGATGCATTAATACAATTAGGATTTATAGTAATTACAAGAAACTTGCCAGGGGCTAAGCAACCCTGCTACTTCAGTACAAGCACTTGAGATGATTTTGCATTTCTGTGTTCTATTTTGATACTTTCAGGTAGTTTAAAGCATGCTACTGTGAAAGCATAGACAAAAAAGTCCATTGTGCATGAATTTCTAAATCTTTTTGCTTACCACCTTGAAGTTTTTAGTAACTTGGCATTGACTAGTCTCACTTGACTTCCTAACTCAAAGAAATAAAAAGCTTTGCTAATGCAAAGATCGCTTCTTAGGATCATAGGTAAGGTAAAACAGAAGCTTGAAATAAATGAAAAATTTAGTTATTTTAATTGCCATTGCTGTACCAAACAGCACAAAGCCATATTGTCCCACAGCATGAAGCGATCAGATATCTGCCCAAAATGATGGACAGCTCTGGCCCAGTGAACAGGCAAAAAAATCCCATTTACTCTCTGCCAGATGGGACCTACTGGACGCTTCAGCGCAAACAACTCATCCTTCTTCAGACCTTCTTGTCCGACTCTTGAGCTAGCTCCAGCTGATAATGATGGATATCAAGGCTACAGTAAAGTGGGTGACAACAGCAGCCTTGTTATAACTGCCAGTCTTTCAGTCTTGTCATTATTACACATTGAAGATTTATTTGAGTTTATTGTTGTGCACTGGGTCCAGCCATTTACAATTCATCACCTACTACAGAAGGTTCAAGATAGTGGCCATAGCTATAATTGCCACCTCCACCTGCTTCTGGAAATTATGAGGTCACAGGCGAGGGCAGCCTAACATCCTCAGAGCTCTGCAAGTCCCCACGAGCACCTGCAGTGAATACCACCAGTGTTACTCGTGGCATATTTGGAACCATTATCTTGGATATTTTGGAATTTCAGGCTTAGTTTGTAGTTATGGAATACACATGCTTCAGAGCATCCCTGAAGTTCTAAATTCTTTAACAGCATAATAAAACTTTACGCCTGCTTCAGAATCCAGTGAGTCAGTGTTGTAACTCTTCTGTATTTGTAAACTAATATTTACTTTATGTATCTGTAAAGAAATAATTTTATCTTAAGTACAATGGGAGTGTACTTTTCCAAAAGGCTACAAAGGAATACAATGAGCAATGTGCTAATGTTAAGCAAATAAGAAATAAGCAAGCTTAAGAAAATAATGCCATGCAAAGAATAGTGTACTTTTACTACAGGTTTCTTATTGCATAAATATTTTAAAAGTGAAAACTGAGTTACTCACTGATACTGGATACTCCTCAGTATCAGTAAATATTCAAGTAGACAAATGCTGTCTAAAATATTTCCTGGTTTTATTCGATACTTCTTTTTCCATTATTAAAACAATTACCTTTATCTAAAGTGAAAATCTTGTGAAGCATGGATTTATTTTCTATTAGCAGTCACGGACATATTATTAAGAAAACCTCACAATTTCTCTAATGTCCACAATATTTTAAAATCCCTAGAACTCAATATATGGAAACCAAGAGTAATGTTTCTGCTGTTCATTACAAGCAGTCATTTAAGGCAGGTGGGAAAAAGTCAAGGTTTTAGTGAAGTTGCTTAATGAAGGAAAAAAAAATTCTTTTTAGGCTTAAACTAGGCTGAAGGTCATCAGCAAAGAGAGTTAACTAGGACCTCACAGTAAGTAGTATATAAATACAGCAGAAATGTTTCTACCTGGAAGTCATTCAAAAGGCACAACTTTCAAAAAAAATAAAATAAAATGTAGCTCTGACCTGGTTAATGGTTACATATGCTGCTTAAACCCAATAAAAACCTAACTTTTCTGGTATTGTTAGATCAGCAGTATCCTTCAGTTTGTATGTTAGCTGTACTGCATGAGAGAGAACTGTGTTATATTTATGAAGAATTTAATAAGTATAAACTTACTATACACTCTCAGATTTATAAAACTATCACATGAACATTGAGGTTATTAAAAAAATAGTTCAGGATTCAAATCAGTCATTAAAAAGGTATTTTCCAACAAAGTCTCATACAGAAGTGCAAACATACACCAAATGATTAAATTATTCAGAACTCAACATGACCCAGCATTATTAAAATATCACTGATGGATTTGCACATTTCACTTTCAAGTAACTCCTTTCATCCAGGAGAAGCTCTCTGATTTTTTTTCCTCCCTTCCCCTGATGTCAGACAAGCAAGAGACAGAATTGTCTTGGAGTAATTTCCTTTTTTAAGCAGCATCACTTAATTTCCAAATGCAGAACGATCTAATAAAGTAAAATGATTTAAGGTCTCAGTCATGAGGTTTCCAATAAAGAAGAGTATCTTTCCTGCACTATAAGATACAAATAGTCTGGAAAAGAGTATCAGCATAAGAAAATACTAAGGCACCTTTCAGGTTTTCACCTCAAAACACAGTTTTATTATCTTACTGCCTAGTATAAAGTAAAATAGAAGACTGTATATTTAGACAATTTTGCATAATTATGTCTCTTGTTTAAAAGCCAAGTCAGGGCTGAACTTCACCATGTCCAATGAAGAAGTGTGTCTATTTATATAAAATATAAACCCACATGTTTAAGTTTAATAAAAGATCTGAAAATGAGAGTGTGTATTTGTTTTGAATCCTGAATAAGTATAGGGGCTTAGCAAAGAAGGTCTCACATTATTAAACTTCAATCAGAAGTTATGATGCTTTATTTTTGAGATGTATGTAACGAAACAGAAACTATCACAGACTATTTTTATTTTTACAAATTAAAATATTTGTCTATTTTAAATTTGTTATAAAATACCGTTTAGATTAGAATCACCCCCTGGTGGGAGTCTGACTGCTCTGAAGCACAGGACAGTCATTACAAGGGTATCAAACTTTCCAGGTTCCCCTTCAGCAAAAGTTGTATGTGCAAGGGGGAAGTGGAGCCAATATACTATGATTTCAGACCAGACTATTTGTCAGAGATATACTTTATGAACAGTATTCCCAAATTATGCATGAAATTTATGAAGAGTTGTGAAAATTGGTTTGTTTTTTTTTTTTCCCCCCAGGATTAGTGCCAGATTTTGATAGTTCTCTTTTTCCAAGCATGTTCTTAATGCTCGTGTCACACATTGCTTCCGTTGTTCAGCACTGTTGGGCAGAAACATGGAAATCCAGGTTGGGTCCTTTGGATGAGTGGAATGCAAAATGAACTGTTTCTATTTTAGTTCTCAAGAACATAGCTAGAGTCAAAAAGCTTTAAGATCTTGGAAAGAAACTGCACTGCATCTACAGGTAAAGCAGAGACTAAACAGACCAAGAAAAAGCATCAGGGCAAATGAGGTTAGCCTTTAGTTTTGCACTGACAAAGTGAAGTGGCCCCTTGGTCATGGTGAAGCTTGACCACCTGATTGCCTTCTGTGATGAAACAACTACTTGGATGGATGAGAGGAGAGCAGTGGGCACTGTCTACCTCAGCTTCAAGGCTTTTGACATTATCTCTCACATCATCCTCATTGGCAAACTCAGAAAGTGTTGACTGGATGAGCAGTAAGGTGGATTGAGAACTGGCTGAATGGCAGATCCCAGAGGGTCACAAACAGTGGCACGGGGTCTAGTTGGAGGTATCTCACTAGTGATGCTCCCCAAGGTTCAATACTGGGCCCAGCATTGTTTAACTAATCCACCAATGACTTGGATGAAGGGACAGATGCCTCCCTAGCAGGTTTGCTGATGACACAGAGCTGGGACAAGTGGCCAATACCTGTGCAGCCCTTCAGAGTGATCTTGATAGGTCAGATAGGAAGAGAGGAGCCCTATGAAATTCAACAAAGGGAAATTAAGGGTCTTGCACATGAGGGAGAAAAACCCCAGGCACCAGTACAGTGGGGGCTGACCTGCCAGAAAGCAGTTCTGGGGAGAAGGAAGGACCTGGGGATCTTGATGGACAACAAGCTGTTCGTGAGCCAGCAGTGTGCTCTTGTGGACAAGGAGGCCAACGGTATCCTAGGGTGCATTGGGAATAGCATTGCCAGCAGGTTGAGGGAGGTGATCCTGCCCCTCTACTCAGTACTACTGAGGCACATCTGGAGTGCTGTGTCCAGTTCTGGGCTCCACAGGACAAGAGAGACATGGAGCTCCTGGACTGGGTCCAGTGGAGGGCAACAAAGATGTTTAAGGGACTGGAACATCTCTCTTACGAGCAAAGGCTGATGGAGCTGGGCTTGTTCAGCTTCGAGAAGAGATGACTGAGAGGGGATCTCATAAATTTCTATAAGTATGTGAAGGGAGGGTGCCAAGAGGATGGATCCAGGCTCTTCTAAGCAACAGGACAAGAAGCAACAGGCAGAAGCTGATGCACAGAAGTTCCACCTGAATATGAGAAAGAACTTCTTTACTGTGAGAGTGAACAGGCTGCACTGGAACAGATTGCCCAGAGAGGTTGTGGAGTCTCCCTCACTGGCGATATTCAAGTACACTCTGGATGCAATCCTGTGCCATGTGCTCTGGGATGACCCCGCTAGAGCAGGGAGGTTGGACCAGATGACGCACTGCGGTCCCCTCCAACTGGAGCCATTCTGTTATTTTGCAAATCACAGGTAAAGGTGTTATTATTTGACACAGTATCATTGGGCTTCTTTGGGCATAAGGAGCAGTATCTGTTAAATCAGAAATTTATTAACAAAAATTACTCAGCAGCATTTCCAATAAACAAGAAACCCAGCAGAAAAGTTAAAGAAAACTTGGTAATTTTGGGATTACAAAGTTCCCTCTCATTCATAATGATCAAGAGGCATGAAAAAATGACTAGTACATAGGTCTCTGCACTTTAAATATAGGGATGGTGAGTAAATGGACATCAGGAATCTTGGAGGAAGAATTAATTAATACTGAAAAATAAAATGGTGACAGAAATGCAATGCTACAAATTACTAAAATAGCTTTAAAAAGTTTTTTTTAATGCCTTAATTTGACATGTGATAAAAATCGTCACTTAAAAAAGATAACATTATTTGCAAATTGAGCAAGAGGACCTGATGATAGCTATATATAATCAGTTGTCACCTTGCAGCTCAATTAGCCCTCATGTAAAAATGAGGCATGTAAGGAGAAATGAGGTTTTGACATTATCTCTGCCAGCAAGATAATTACACAGCCTTCATTTAACAGTAGGGCAACACTACTGTAGCAACAAATTAACTCAGCTCCATTTGCAATTCATGGTGTGTTTTCTCATTTAATACCATTTGTCTTACCCCAAGTGAATGTTTCCATTAGTTTTCTCCGGCATAGCAAAACACTCTTTGACTTCATACATTACATCACCAACTACTTTAGTTCCAGTAACTTTCAAAAAGCTGTATAAATTTGATTAAGTGATTCCCCCCCCGCCCTCAGCTTTAACTAAACCATTCTTTCTTTTGGTTTACAGCCAAATAATAATATAGCAGGTGCTTCTGAATTTAATGAGAAAGGACCTAATTCCATTCCATGTTCATTTCATTCCTGCAGCTGACACCAAGAGCCCCAATTTACTTCATTTTAAGAAAAATATATGAATACATACGTTTCTGTTAAGTCCACGTGAAACTTCAACAGTGCTGGTAACTAAAATGTTACATATTGCTTAATGGAAATGTTATTAAATATAACCAGTTTGTGCATAAAACTGAGACCCAAACACTTCAACCCAGATTGTCATGTCTGCCTTTGGTTAATGTTCAGAAAACATTTACACACAGGATTTTTTTACATGCAACTTCTTAAATGATATTTAACATTGGACTATGGGCCAGAACTAACTTCTCACAAACTAAGTTAGCATAGGATGTATGCTAACTTAGAACTTCTAGTCTTACCTTAATTCTTGACAGCCTGTAGGAATAATTAGTGTTTAAATACAGCTCTGAAGAGCTCCTTAGTGCACCTACTAAACATTCATGTACAAAACCTACAAACACCCTTCCTGGCAGCAAACAGCCAGCTCTACATGTGGTTTTTATAAGTCTGGAGAACAATCAAAAGTCACCTGCTGGTGGCTTCACTGCCAACAAAGCAGAAGGTAGCATAAATGTCTGAAAATTGCCATACTTTGTGGCCGGGGAAAGTGTTACATACTATTACATACTGTTTTGTAAATACTTCAATTCCTAGTCATCTTTATCGTGGAGACAATTGCAAAAACCTTTTGTGAAAGCAACATGAATAGTTTAAAGTCTTCTCTAAATCTTTGAAAATCCCTGTCTTCTAAAGAAAGGTCCAATCTGCATCGGAATGTCAATTACACTGGAAATAGAAAATGCACAAAGGACTGTCTGTCCTGTTACTCAGAAGGAAATAAAGAAATTAATTAGTGATTTCCAAAGCAGATTTCTCAGCATTTTCATTTTCTTCCTCATAACCATTCCATAACTGTAATAGAAGCAGCTTTTTCATTAGTTATGCAAAAATATAAGATGATTTATAACTTCTTGATCTTCCCAAGAATTCTTACTATAAAAGCCTAAAACCTACTACAACTACAACTGTACTGACAAATACATAGAGGAGGTAGTAGAGGATCGTCCATCACAGTGACAATCCATCACAAAAATAACCCACCCAGAACATATAGGCCTAAAAACTTGAAATGGTCACTGCAGCTAGTACAAATTGTGGCAGCTTGGAACGGCCAGGTTTCTCAAAAGTAAGGTCCTTCTTTGTCTACTACTCCCCTCTGCATCAATAAACAAATTTTGAGAAGAAGATATGCACTGGTTTTAATCACATACTGTAAAAGATTAGCTGTTCTTTGCACCAGTCGTAGGTCTGTTATCATTCCCATCATATTGAAAGCTTATCCAATAGATGCCCTCCTCTTACCCTACAGTGGTTCTTTGTGCACTCAAGATTAACACACTAACACAATGTTTTTCTCTATTAACCAGCTTGAGATATTTTGAGGAGTCTTTGTTGCCATAAAATAAGCAAAGTTGCATTAAAGGCATCCAAATTATGTTCACTTGCAGGGAACAAGGGCAAAATACGATGCCAGCACTTTGTGCATAGTATTCCATGCAAAAACTAATTAAAGGGGTTGAAAAACGGTATTATAGGTAGTCTTTTGAAACTTCATTTAAAATTGGCTACCAATGATATGCTGAATGTCACCTTTTTCTAATAAGAATGAACAACCTCTCTGATAATAATCTAAACCACTTCAAAAAGCATAACCATTTTTTTAAGTATTTAACAAACATGAACTCTCTGCTTGTCAAAGGAAAGCAACAACTATTTTCCAAATTAATTAAATAGAATAACAGATAGAACTGACACACAGATGATTTATCTAACTAAAGTTCACAAGATATATTTAGCCTATAGTAAAAGAAAGAGTGTCACTTTTTGTTACATGATTCCAAGGTGACTGCTTATATTTTGAACTGCTAGGCTTATGCTAGCCTGAGCACAAATCTGTCTTTTATTTCATAATTAATTCTCAGTGTCAAAACCAGTAGATGTCTTTTTTTGTATCAACGTACTCTGTCTGTTAATTATACCACCACAAAAATCAGGCTTGAAATCAGAATAATGTTGTGACAGTATGAAAACACATAAAAAAATTTCTTAAGGAAATACCAAATTCAGGCTCAAGCAAGCAAATAAGTGAGCTCCTAAACTCACTTTATTAAAAGACCCAGCTTCACAGAAACTTAAGATTCTTTTAATAAAATAACTGGAAAAAAAGTACATTCAAAGGGAAACTCATCATGCTGTTATCCTAATATGCAAACGAAGCAGAATTGTTTTAAATATACAAAGGTTGTATTTTATATCATTACTGACTACTTGTAGACAGAATGTAGAACCTTTACCAACCCAGGTAAGTTTGTCTGGAGTAGAATGGTGACACAGAAAGCAAATCGCTGAAACATACAGTGCTGTGGGTCACTCAGAGTCCCCCTGTCTACCAAGAGCTTAAGAGCTGAGGTTCAAAAGTTAAATTGTTGTTGTTATGAAACAACTTCCCCAGAACCAGCTCCTTCACTGCTGTTAGTCACCACTTCCAGTGCAGTTAATAAAGCATTGCTGAGTACATCATACAAGAATCTGGACTTCACTACGACAGAGAGCATTAAACAACCACTGTCCTTGAACTTTATTGAACATAGAAATTCTTAGAGAAACTTCCTATCTGTTCAGCAGGCTGGCCCTCTGCTTTGCCTGATTGAAATGGGAATTAATTTCAATGACATAGTCAAAATTCTCTCTAAACAGTATTTCAGCTACTTTCTGTTGCAGCATAATCAAATGGACGGGGTTCTCCTTTGGCAAGTACTCAAATCATCTGCTGGGTTTACACCAAGCTAGGTTTGCACTTTGGAGGATGTTTAGTTCTGCAACCTGAAAACAGAGGTATCTGAGGTTCTGCAGCACAGAACATCCCTGTTCATGGTTTTCAAATGTGCCTATCTTCCAGCCACTAGCTTTTATCTAATGCAGAACCCAATTCCTTTCCTGAAACCTCACCCTGACATCTCAGGGTCAGTTTAACACTAATACAGTTCTAAAAGAACAAAACAAAATCCATATTACTTGTTTCTTGTTCCTATTTGCAAAAGCTTTTAATAACCCTACAAGACTGTGACCAGCAGTGATACTGATGTCCCAATCTTCCTGCTTGCTTGCTCTCCTCATCTTAGACAAAAGTTCAGGTTTCAGATTCAAAGACTGCAGTATTATTTGAATTCTACCACCAATATCAAGAAATCTAATTCAAGCCTTCCATCATTTTTCATGCCCCACACACATTTTCCTGTTTTATTTCATGCCATCTCCTTCTCCCTCATTAGAGAGACCAGATTCTGCATTTTTTAAACTTTTTTTTCAATGCTCCTAGCATTCATAGTTCTCTGACTTATTCCTGTCTCTTGTGCACAGAACATTTTTCACGAACTCATCTGTACAGCTTTCACCCTTCCTCCAGTAAATTCCCTTTGGAAGACCCTCATCTGCCATGCTGCCCATGGGAAATCCAGCTGATTTATACTGACAAGTTAATTAAAACCCCCAACAGAACAGCTTATTCTTATTTACCAGCCAACAGTCACATACCCTGCCATACTATTTCCCTCAATCTCCTCTGCATGTATGTTTTTATCTCCTTGTGGCAGGAACAGTGTTTTTTACATTTGAAAAGTACCTATAACTTTGTGAGAATAACAGAAAACAAGTATAAGTATGTGACACTAAAATCCACCAGGAAAAAAAATCCCAAGTTGTAAACATGTTAGAAATGACTGCAATTAAAATAGTAAAAGTTAAATCTCCAATGTTTTTGCTTTCTTTCTTTCAATAGTTATCTTTTCTAGATTATGCTAAGTCTAGCTTTGCTCTGAAAGTTTTAAACTTTTTTTTTTGAGTGAGCTGATTCAACCCACCAAACTGCTGAGAAGTGGGATGGCACAAACCAGTTGACAAACTCAAGTTGCGAAACTGCAGTGAAATACTGAACTACTTCACTAGGTGCAAAAGAGCAGGATCAACCAAGAATGTGCATCCTCTTACCCTCTCCTCCTTTAGGGACCACGAGCTGCTTTAAGCCAGTTCAGCCATTCTATTTAACTGAAACAAAGACTGTACTGCTGACTTAACCTATTCTACCTTGACCAAGAAAGGTAGAAATAAAATCTAAAACCCAACAACTTTAACCTAAGAAAACCTAATATACACTAGGGGGAAAAAAACATTTCCCTTAAGAATAACATTACTAAATAAGTTCAGATGAATTATTATAGTGAAAGTTTTTGATTTCTTTACACTCTTGACATTATAAATTTGAAACTGTCTTTCATAATAATTTTTTAAGAACCTCTGCCTATTAAATAATATCATAGAATATGCTGACAGGAAGATGTTAATTTAATAAGAAAACAAAATCAAACTTAATTGACTTGCTTGTAATGAGTAAATAGAAATATATGTTATATGTATTATACATAATAGAAACCTTTGTGGTCACTTTATTGAAGCCCCAGTTACATTCTCTCATCCATCTGACAACTGGATGACATTAATTTAACAAGGGAACAAAATGTATATTAAAAAGAAAACAGCTGTGATGGGGTACTTCCCAATATTTCTAGAAAATTTTGAAGTTCCACTTGCTTATACATTAAGAATTGTTATAGCACATTATCAAATGAAAATATTTCAATGAAAGAATTTAGCATAACACAGTACCATGTTATTACGAGTTTAGATATTTAGGCAATTCATGTTTCTGAAACTACAGATTAACATCCTAAACTACTGTTTTTTGCTTCAGTTACAGATCAGGAGAAAAGTTAAAATGTGTAGATAAGTGCAGATTACTGTTTTTATGCTTTTTGGGCTTCTTTTTCCAAACCTAGTAAATCAATATAATCAAATAATAGGTATTTTTACCTAGAGCAAAGCAGTTTCTGTTGTTTTTTAGACTAGAAGAATATTTCCATAAGCACATTTTATATTTTAGACACTTAGAAAGCATAGTAATTTTGGAAGCTACCGCTACTTTAAACTGGAAGTCAAAGACCTGCATGGCTTGGCAACAAGAAACCCTATACTGAAGATAACTTCCCTGCTAAACAGGAAATGCTCTGGTTTGGGTTTTTTCTTCTCTGCCCCTTTCTACTTTCCACCTATCACTCATACAGAAACGTTAAGAGGCCAAGCTAATCCATTATACAGAGAAGTGTTAATGGCTGACTTCATTATAATTGGTCAACACCTTTACAAAGTGAAGGTTTTGGACAGAGGATAAAGAGATAGAGCTTTGATAAGGCATCCAGCCAGGCTGTAGACTGTCTGGTTAATATTCCTTGCTGATTTAACAGTGGTAATTCCCAAGATAGGCATTGCTTCTGATGTAGGACTACCAAAGCACTTGAATTTAAATGTTTCCCTGTAAAATTTAAGCACTTGGTCAAGTGCATAAATCTCTATCAAGAGACTGCATGCACCCTTTCAATATTGAGTAGTATTCAGTTAGCCAAAAGACTAAGTGAGATTAAGCCTCTGCCAAAACTGGTTCTTAACCACTCAATTAAGTCTGACATGCCTTAAGAGACAAAAGGTGTTTAATCAGTTGTTACAAGTTTTTCTGACAGCTTGAGCATATGCACTGTACTCTGTTCTTACTCAAGTCAATCTCCAAAACTTCTGCAATGTTACTTCAAGCCCATGAAAGGCAACACAGCGTATTTCCCATTTCCAGACTGGATACACACTGGCACCAAAAATAAATATGAAGCTTCAGATAACACAAAAAGCAAAGCAAGTTGCATGGTGATGTGAAAGACAGTCATTAGTCCATGAAACCTAGACATGTTTCCAAACAACTTGATAAGAGTCTTATAACTCAATTTTAACGTGCATAATCAAAAACTGAATGTAAAATCCCACCAGGAAACAGTTTGTCCTAAATGACTCATTACTGCTAAAAGGGGCTGTCTTGCACACCCTCCTTCCAGTCTTGCTGCCAGTTTACCATTGATGTGTCAGAGGTGATTTTTCTTACCTTCTCCACATCACTTCCAGTTCACTAAGGTTGGAAAGCTAACCTCAAAAGAAAAATCTTTGTTTTTTTCCCCCCCTTTTTGGTGGATTGAGACAGCTCAGAAATCAGTCTTATAATTCAGAGCTCTGACAAACTATAGGAGAGGAACTACATGGCTTAGAGCAGGTAAATTAAGAGCTAGGATAGAATTAAGGAAAGTAAAAAATAAGGAGGTAAGCTTTTCCCTTCCACTGTCAGGAAATCACTGGATAAAGTCAGCTACCCCAAGGACTTTACATTTCAAAATTTTCAGACATGTTTTTCTCAAATATTAGAAACCAACAATATCCATTTCAATTCTCATTAAGTGAAAGACCGAAATAACTTTGAAAACCTCAGCAAACAAGCAATATTTTGTTTGCTTCGAGCTTCCAACATAATTCAGATAATGCATCACACCTGGAAAGAGGCTTACTGAGCTTGTGTGTGACCCACTACCATTCAGTAAACAATTCACATGCAGAACTGCCTCCCTTTGCATCAAACAAATTGTGTTATAATGGAATGAGTGTGATACTTGAAAGAATTGCTTGCAATTGCACATACAAGAGAAAAAGATAGCTAAGTCTAAATTAAGATGTTGGCTATGAAGTTTCCAATAGGACCTTGACATGACTGTTGACCTACTCATGACATGATCACACCAGTAAGGATTTGGAATTCTATTAGTATTACCAGAGGAAAAAAGTCAAGGAGTCATCAGGAAAATAAATCTATATCTGCTACTCCATCAGCCAATTACTGTTGTTAAAGTGGAATTAGATGAGTATTGACAATGCGAAGGGGATAAGGATTAAGCAGATGACAGAGCATACAGCTAGCATTGCTGTTCTGTTTTTTTTTCTTCCCTACAGAAAGCCTTAAAAAAACTCAGATGGGAAAGGAATATACTATATACTGTGTTATAACTCTGATCATGTCCTGAAGTAGCAGTTATATACATTAGCCTTCCAGCCAATCAGAAAACCAGGCCAAATACTAAATACAGTATTGGAGTCCACTAAGGGAAGACTTTGACATGAAATTAACTTGACAACTCACTTCAACCTCAATTATCTGAATGCCATGAGGTAATGCAATTAAATTATGTTAGAGGTATTTTTCTTAGTTCTTAAGAACAGTTTTAATGTAATAAATGAAACCATAAAAATTTCTCAGTTAAATGAAGTAGTCTTCACAAAGTCAGTGGACTTCTGACATTTAAGAAGTTAAGTTCACAGCTCTTTTGTAAATCTTTTTAAATACACCACGTAATGGCAAAAAGGGCAGATCTGAATTTCTTACTGATTATTTATTTTGGCTGATACACCTATCAGGCCGCAATCTGGCTTTATCAATGGCTACAATCACCATTAATTTCTTTTTAAACACAGGCTCAACATGTAAAGAGTGTATTTCTACCTGGAAAAACAATACACAAAAATTTTCTCCTATGATCTAGATTCCTAGACATTCAGCTTCCTTAGTGTAATGTACGAGACACAAGTCAATCAGTGTAAATGAATGATGCTGAACCTGTGCTAAAGTAATATCAATTTTAATTGTTTGTCATTCTTATTGAGGATGCTAATAATACGGAAAAATATAGGAAAAAACCCCGGACAGATTTTGCCAAGTTTTATTTTGAATCAAACATTTATCATCTCTTCATGTCATTATTTTTAAATAATGAAAAACATTTGTTTCCAGCAAAAGTGTTAAATTCCTGCAGAATTACACAACTATAGCATGGGATTTTCCTCCAACATCAGAAGAACTGACATGAACTCTGTCTCTATGCAAATCCAAGGAAGAAACTTACCATATTCAAGCAAATCAGTAGCACTGTATTGATCAGTTTGCTTATTTGGTCCAAATAAACATCAAGAACGGCAGGTGACATAACACAATGTAAGAGGAAATCGGACAGAATGAAATCACGGAACTTCTAGAAATTAAAATTCCAAGTGATGGATAACAAAAGACAGCATAAAGATGCATGCACAAAAATTATTACCTTTTATTTAATACTTATTAGTGCTGATAGATGTAAATGGGCTTCATATACAGTTCAAAAATCAAATAATTAGCATGCTGTCTTTTCTGTTCCGCGCTTCACTTGACTAAACCTAGCAGAGACTCAATTCTTATTCTGGGCTACCAGAAAGCACATGTCTGCTTCCTCCTTGACCCATCATTCTTGGAACTCAAGGGACCTGCCCTTCTTGAAAATTTGCCAAGAATTTTCTTGGCATTATCTTTTATCAGTACCCTAGGGAAATTTAACTTAGACACTATTAAAAGAGGAAAACATGACATTTTTTGAATATTCAGACCAAACTTAAAAGACTTAAAAGACTTAGAGACCTAGACACATTAAAAAAAATCATAATGGCTTCTGTTGGTAAAAAAGCTTCAAGTATAAATAACTGAAATATAAATAACATTGTCTAAAATAATTAACGGTAACAAAGGATACTAATTACTAAACATAAGTGAACTGGCCAGCAAATCAATAAAATCAGTGCTTCTGCAGTTTCTACTCTAACTATATCTACCTGTTCATGATGCATTCTGAAGGGAGATAAAGCAAGCTGGAAACAAAACAAGCAACTCTACCTGGTTTCATATAGTTTTACACCTGACATTTAACTGACTTTGAGGTCTAACAAAGGCACAAACACTGATCAAATGTTGAAGCATTTATAAGGTTACTCCCACATGGGTTTTTCTCATGCTAATAACTAAGTTTATGCCACAAGCCTTTCCTCAAGGGAGTTAATAAATTTAGGTTTGTCACTCCTGCAGGTTACTTCTTTTCATAAAACTTAAGGTATTTAATAATAATTTACATCTGATTGACTGCCAAATTTAAGCAGACTGTCAAATTAACTTGGAATTTCCTGAAGATATTGGAACAAGACAAGAAGGAAGAACGAAAAGTGATGACAGCTTACTTCACTTCCATAGAAAACCCAGGTATGAAAGGCAATAAAAAATTGGCTTTCCACTAGAGAGTGACAATGGATAACACCCTTCTCCCTCTTCTTGACAAAACAGATTTATTACACTGGAAAAAAACAGAGGTACAAACTCCATAGAATATATTGCCAACAAAAGAGGTTATACAAATCTAGCTGTGCATTTCAATTACAGAAAATTTAAGATAACATGCCTAGAAGTTCAAATTAATGTGATTTGGAGAGACAAAGAAAGCTCCTGAATTTATTTTTTTTTCTAAGTTATATTAACTCTACAGATACAAAGCTGCTCTGGATAAACATTTTTTTCTTGCCTGTGTATAGAACAAGCACCATAGACCTCACATCATGCCTACATATTCCACTGCTATGAGGCTCTGGAAATCACTATATATACAATTTCCAGAAGTTTCTCTATAACTTGGCTGTCAAACGTCCCTCAAATGAAGATTTTTTTTTAACAGCTCATGAAAATGTTTCTACAATTTTCCTTTTTTCCCTTAATATACTATTTCCATTTAAAAAAAAAAGCACCTGCTATCATAATCCATTCTTTCAATTTGCTGTAGGTATTTGGATTACAAATTAGTAATGTATTAAAACAGATATTTGCTTTTACAATTAAATGACATACATGTTTAATACCAATAGATACACACTGGCCAGACCACACAGAGAGAATTTTGATGTTTAAAAGTGAAAAGAAAATGACTACCAGTTTCTTTTTCAACATCCATCAGTGCAAAAAAGAATCTCTTAGTGACTTTCTAGAATTTAAGCAACTGGAATGACAGTGGTTAGACACAAAAAACACGAGAAAAGTTTTTAGGGAACGAGTCAGTCCCCAGGTGGACCCACCTGCCATTTGGAAAAATTTTTATGAACTTAGTGTGACCTCAGCCTACAGACCAAAAAGAAAGTTCAAATTCACAGCATTTTCTTGATCTCCACCAGACTGATGTTCCTCTAGAAAAGTTATGCCCACTCAATGTTATGCCCATTTTTAACTCTCAGCTTCTCTTCAAATCAGCAATCATCAGAATAAGCTAAGCAGACAGAGATATGCGCAATGCAGTTTTAACAAAGTTAGAGGATACCCCTGGAACCCATCAACTACTACACACTTGGTTCATTTGCTTACTTAGGACAAATGAAGTAGTTGCAAGAGAACTGAAAGAGAAGCAGTTAAGATTGTTTGCACTGGTAACTCTTGTACACATATTCTAAGAACAAACAGCTGTTGGACTAGCAGTTAGCTGATGACAAGAAGTGGACAAAGATGATTATATTGCCATCTCAAAAAAGATACAACTGTAACATTTCACTGGAGCACTTACAGTAAAAACAGTCATTTTGTCAATTCACTACTATTACACCACCATTAAGCTTAAGAGCTCTCAAGCCCATGTTAAGATCTTCCAGTTATTAAGAAAACCCTCTAGCCTTAGGCAGAATCTTTGTATTTAAGCACTTGTTAGGAGCTGAAAACTCAGAACAAAAACTTAAAAAGGGTCACATTTGAATGACTGAAACTTTGTATGAATTCACAGTGCATCTTTTCTCAGTTAAGGGACATTACAAATACCTGTAACAGTGATTGAGAATAAAGGGCAAAAGAGCAAGAACACACAAACAAGTAATGTGCAGAAATATAAACTTCAACCAATCCACTAAATGTAACCTGCCTTGCCAGATCTTTTTTAACTTATTGGAAAAGTTGCTCTACTTAAATATCGACAAAGAGATGCGTAAATCAATACATTTGGAACAAGCAATATATTTTAATTTAAAAATGTTCAAACTGCAGCAGTAAATCTATGCACTTAGCACACAAAAATCAGAGGGGTTTGCTTGTTGGATACTTTTGACAAGGTAAGACAAGATGGTATGCAAAGCTCAGATGGAAGTAACACATAAAAAATAAATTTTTTGAAAAATATATTAGCAAAAAATAGGAACAGGTGGAAATGAAGTCTATTATCATTAGCTTCAATTTACCTAATCTAGTCAAAGAAAAGACATCATGGAAAAACTCCCAGTTTTCTGTTTTGCAATCTGCTCCAACTATTTCTTACTGTCATAAAGTTCATATTCAGGCAGGTCTCAGGAAAATGAATGTTAGGAGGAGAAAAGAAAAAGGATTAAAAGAAAAAAAGGCTTTAAAAGTCTCAAGTGTAAGTAGACTCCTTATTTCTTTCTTATGGTATAATACTGCCCCCACACATCCTCCCCACGCTACTTCAAAATTACCTTGCCACCTTTGTGGCCTCTTAGATGTAACAAGTTTAAAAATATTGATTAAAAATATGCAGATCTCAAATTCATTCCCTCAATTTCACATATGGACTTTGGTATGCCATAAAGAGAAAAACACAACACTTTTTCTTATAATTAAATAAAATAGGAGTCTCTTACTAAGTCTGCAAAATATACTTATATCCAATTCCAAAATAAAAGCTTGGTAGGAAATCATTGCTAAAAGGGGATGAGGGAGGATTCTATCAACTACGTATCAAAAGAGTAATTATTTGAGGAGAAGGAGCAGGCAAGCTGGGACCGTCTCAAGTAACTCAAGTTAAAGGCGTGTTAATGTATTCCATAATAGTTATTTGTAATTCTAATTTTGTGTTCATCACTACAGAAGGGTAATTGTGATAAAGGCAGATAAACCATTCTCAAAAAAAGAAAAAACCTGTAGAGATTATTTCAGGAATTAAATTATTAGTCTTAAATTCATAAAGTTCTAATTGCATACTTTAGAAACAATGATGTCACCTTCATTGCAAACCACTTGTATAGACCAAAAATTATCTTGGGAGTGCTACTGCTCTTTCTGTTTGCCCTACTTGCTATAGCCTAGAACATAATCAAAGTTTCTGCTGTTTCTGCAAATGAATTCATCAAGTTCGTAGTAATTTGAAATTGGACTACAACTTTGATCATAACAAATTAGTGCTAATAAGGCCAACTGTTCATTCACCATGATGCTATGCTAGATTTGTGATGAATGGTAAAAACCTGATTATTATTTTACAGAGAACATCAGAAGTAAGAGCCAGTACAAAACTGGGTTTCATCAATTCATCATTCAAACTGCATTTCAACAATTGGATTCTTATAAAGACTGAAAAAATATTTCTCATTTCTCTTCTCCCCCATTTCCTATAAACAGTGACCAGTAATATGTTCATGTCTAATAGCTAACCCTGTCCAATGCTAAAATCTAAATTCATAAACGGCTCCAGGGAAACGGTTGTGGATAATAAAATGAAAAATTAAGAATGCCTCTAAGCTCCACTGGAATATGCAAATCCCAAAATATACAAATCAAATCATAGCATTTCAGATTGCTGTAACTGCCCAGCAAGTCAACCTGGTTTCCCTTAACAAGACAGTGAGAAGTGCATTTAAGATATCATGATTGCTCTTTAGAAAGCTTTCTTTTGACATTTTAGGTTGATTAGAGGATTAAGTAATTAAGAAAAAACATTTCTCATATTCCTGCCACTAGAAGTGAGAAGCAAAATATCAAAAGTATGTTGAAAACAACTGCACTGTCTTCCTGATTATTTGGATTCTATCCTCAAAATCAGCTCGCTCACTCTCAAGTTTACACACCCATCCCATAAAAAAGTTTTTGCTGTAATTTGAGTAGTGGAAAAAACCCTGAACTTTCCTGGTAAACTGCCAAGGATTTTTATCAGTCTTAAGAATTTTCCACTTTGAATGAAAGAGGGTTGCTGGTTACAATATTCTATCCCTTACAATCCAACTAAATCCCTTCTGCTGGGATGACTGTCTTGAACCCCTCTCTGAAAGCCCAGAGCTCATAATGCTCCTAAGCAGCTGTGGTGTTGTTTTCTGCATTGATGCATTGCTAAGCAAGGCCTGTTGTCGCTTTTCAGTCTCTGCTGTCACCACTCTTTAATGGCAATGTGTGATTAAGCATTAGGCTTACTGTGATTAATTTATTGAAATTACTACCAAAACCAGGACAAACAATGCTGGTAAGGAAGGAAATGAGGAGTGTAAAGAATACTGACAAAAAGACCCAAAGAAAAATCTCAAAGAAATGTTCCTGGCAAATGAGAATTCAGGGAACTATATATATATGACAGTACAGCAGGTTGGTCTTCCCTCTGTGTCCTCTTCCAGACCTGTCTTTGCAGTAACACTAAGTGCCAGACCAAGGCAGGACTGATGCAAAAGACAAGGGAGGTTCTGGTTCATTTTTTGTCTTAAATAACACAAGTAAGCAAGAATTTTTTTCCTCATACTTGGATAACACAGAACCCTTAACATTCTTATTAAATATATGAAGCTTAATATAAGGTCTGGGGTCATGTAATGTGTGCTGCTGTGCAGGGGGTTACAGGACAGGAACTAGAGCATGATGGAGGCTGCTGCCAGCAAGCTGGTAGTTAGTTCATGGAGCACCTCTCTGAACACTCGCTTCTACTAACATGCTTGGGTCCAGAGGAATACTACACAGGTTTTCTGTGGTGTCTGGAATTCATATATCTAAATCAGATATAGAGAGGCTTAACTGGCCAAGTCTGACAATTCAGAATGCCAGGGATGGGAAGAAAGCATAACACCTTGCCGGAAACACAGGTGATACTGACACCACAGCACAAGGAATCAGGCTCCTAGAAATGAATGCCTCAAGCACTAAGATTTGACAAGGCTGCTCTCCCCTCATTGGTTTACAAGATAAATATTCTATGATTTTAATTTTTTTAGTAAAACTAAATAATATTCACTTAATACAATACTTATGCACTGAGAAATACTTTGCATTTCTTTTTGGCAACATTGAGTATAATCTAACACATCAGCAAGAACAACCTTTTCTTTTACCATATCCCCATTTTAAAATTCCTTTATTTAATAAATATGCATCTTTCTGCTACATGCTCTACATCAAAGATCTTTCCTTGCTCTTCTTAAAGACCATGCACTATAAACCCTATTCTGCGCCACCGATTTTAAATTTCATCTATAAAAGTCATTTTACATATACTACAAATAACAATACATGTCCCAGTTTGAATATTAAAGCTGTAATTCAATTTCAAGGTTCTTCTGACAGTATTTCAGCATCGCAATTTTTTTTCCAAGATACTACTTGAATCCTTTTCAGTAAATTCAAAAACTACCACAAATCAATAGATTAAAAGCAGATATATTGCATCAAGAACTTCACTAGGGCTTGTTGCTACCCATGCAAATAACTAAGAAGTTGGTCCTATAGTGTAATAATAGAAATCAATAGAAATAGTTAAAATTAACAAAACATTACATTATTCCATGCTTATAATCCATACCATAACACTCATTCTTTTCAACTTGCTATGTATTTTCTTCTTGCATTTCGATGAAAAGGAAAGGAGGGTATTATTAGCTACTAGGCAGAGATATGAAACCCCACATAGATATAAATCCAGATTTACAGAGTGTAAACTCACCCATGTCTCTGTTCCTTAGATTTTATTAGCTTTAATCACTCAGAGATGCCTAACTAATAGACAATACTAGGCGTGGACTGGATAAAATAAATGAAATTTAGCTTCTGTGAATCTGGATAACAATCTCAATAGAGACTTATTCTTTCCTCTGTAAAGCATAAGATTGTAACAATACAGTCACTGCTGGAAAATTATATAACATATAATCACATATAAGTACAGTGAAAGAAACCATACCTTTTTGAAAAGCTAAACATTGTAATTGGAAATTTATTCACTTTGTCCTTGTTAGAGAGCAAATTGGTACCACGGAAGTAATTTGCATTGCTTTATTAAAGTATCATCAGTATTAGCAAGCCAAGTACATTACATATAGGTGCTATCCAGGGAGACAAGAGTTTTTGTACCATTTATGTATTCAGTTTTCACTTCTAATTTTAACTTTTCCAAACCAATTTATTGAAGAAAATAATTTGTGTAAGTAACATTACCAAGAGACAATTGAAAAAAAAACAACAGAACCACTTTTGAATGTAACTCTTCCCCCCCCCCATTTTCTCAAGTTTCTCTTTGTAGTGCTTGTAAGCATCTACATAAAGAAAACCAGACCAAGTCTATCTACCCTGTCTTGAGCACAAACAGCAGGGTTTTGACAGCTGGAGGTGGGAGGCTACAGGGTGACCTGTGTGGGAGGTGGTCAGGGACTGCTCTGTGCCAGTCACATTTGGTACCAGCTGGCTCTGTGATGGACAAAATCAACTCACCGTACACCAAAATGGAACTAGAGGAGTCCCTGGTGCTTCTGTGAAAGAGTATTTAGAAATGGGAGACAAAAACCAAAGGGAGACACACACAGGAGGGATGCTGAAGAGAGAAGCCAGAAGAGGACAAATGCTAAACAGAGGAGATGCAAGAGCCGATACTGGGACAGGAGAGATGCATGAACGGGCAAAAGTGAAAAACAAGATGGGCAGGGCAGACAGTACAGCAGCAGAACTGAATCAAACAAGCCACCTGAGCTATGGCTAGAGACAAGACTGAGGAGCAGGCACAACACCAAAGGCACTACAGCTGGTGGGGCAACCTATGGCAGAGAAACCTGGTAAGAAACAAGCATCAGCCAAAGAAAAGGAATTGTAATGCATTGACTCCCATCTCTTGCTCCACCCACCATCCCACTGAACAGACTGAGCGTAATGTGCAGCAAATGGACTGGAGGGCAAAAACCGGGGAGGAGAGGTGTTTGAAGGGAAGGTGAGGTGGGCTTTTTTTAACTGTTTAATTGCTTTTATCGTTCAACACCAGGATCAGTAATTAAAAGGCTGTTAAATGACAATTAAAATGATTGACATTCATAGAACCATAGAAGATTGGCATTGGAAGGGACCTTAGAGATCATCTATTCCAACCTCCAAGCCCTGGGCAGGGATGCCATTCATTTGATCAGGTTGCTCAGGTCATCACTGAACCTGGCCCTGAACACTTCCAGGGATGGGACATCCACAACATCTTTGGGCAAGCTGTGCCAGTGCCTCATCATCCTCTGAGTAAAGAGCTTCTGCTGCCTGTATAAAAAGTCCCTTTCTCTCCTTTCAATAAGCCTCCTTAAGGTACTGGAAGGCAGCAGTGAGGTAATCATGAAGCCTTCTCTTCTCCAGGCTGAACAACACCAGCTCTCTCAGCCTGTCTTCATAGGAGAGGTGTTCCTGCCTTCTGAGTATCTTTGTGGCCCCCTCTGGACCTGCTCCAACAGGTTCACAACTTTCTTGTGCTGAGGACCCCCAAGCTGGATGCAATACTCCAGGTGGGTTCTCATGAGGACAGAGTAGAAAGGGAAAATCACCTTCCTCAACCAGTTGGCCACAACTCTTTTGATGCAGTCCAGGATGCGGTTGGCCTTCTGGGCTGTGAGTACACAATTGCTTCATGTCCAACTTTTCATCTACCAAAACCCCCTAAGTCCTTCTCCACAAGGCTGCTCTCAAAGAGTTCTTCTCTTTCCTTCCTTGCGTTGTGTCAACTGCACTGCTCTACTTTGTGTCATCTGCCAACTTGCTGAGGATGCACTTGATCCCACACTCTCTGTGTCATTCATGAAGATACTGAAGAGTGCTGGTGCCAAGACAGAGCCCTGAGGGACACCACTTGTCACTGGCCTCCACATACACATCCAGCCCATTCCTTATCCACTGAATAGTCTATCCATCAAATCCCTATGTCTCCAGTTTGGAGATTAGGATGTCATGTAGGACTGTATCGAAGGCCTTAAAGAAGTCTAGATAGATGACATCTATAGGTCTTCCCTTGTTGACTGTTGCTGTTACTCCATCTCAGAAGGTGAACAGATTGGTCAGGCACAATTTGCCCCTAGTAAAGCCACACTGGCTGCCTCAGATCACCTCCTTTTCTTTTATGTGCCTTAGCATACCTTGTAGGAGTACCCTCCCAATGATCCTCACAGGCACAGAGGCGAACTCACCAGTCTGTAGTTCCCCGGATCTTCCTTTCTCCCCTTTTTAAAAATGGCAGCCATGTTTCCCTTTTTCCAGTCACGGGGCAATTGGCATTATAGCCATGACTTTTCAAATATGATAGAGAGTGGCTTGGCAACAACATCAGTCAGTTCTCTCTGGACTCTGGGATATATGTCATCAGGTCACATAGACTTGTGGCTATTCAGATTCACCAAGTGATCCTGAACCTTATAGTGATTGCTTATAGTCAGGGAGACTTCACTCCCACTTAAATCCCCACAGAGGATCATGGATTTGGCAGCTTTCTCCATTCGCTCTTCATAGACAAGTTCTCAAGTGTATAGGTGCTACTGCTCAAACAACAAACAATACTTTTTTGTCAGGCCACACAACATGTAGATGATACTAAACAACGTTGGACAGGAGGATCAAGAAGACTTGTCTTGACAAGGCACAAAGCCATGAAAACTTTAGGAAGAATGATGCACAAAGCTACACAAGCACCACCAGCTTCTTCCGAATGCTCAGTCAGAAGACGTGTGCACTAAGGAAAGCGCACAAAGCATTAAAAAATCTGCTCTGAGAGAATTTTTGCCAGGCATTTTGCCAAAGGATAGATCATTAATGGTTTTGATGATCTCCCCTTGGAGAGGGGGCTGCCAAGACAAATCCTCTTAGTTATACTAGAAAGGTTAAGTGAGGTCAAAAAGTCCCACCTCTCCCCAGCTGTGGGCACTTCACCAGTTTGATAATTTTGATAAAGAAATAAATGAATGCTTTAGGTGTTTACATTTAATTAGTCTGATGCCAGCAGAGTTTCTAATAACCAGTATTATACTTGGGTTTGTGTCTGCTTTGATTAGCTCTCTTAACGGCCGACCAGCTCTGTCACCCTACTGGAATAATCTATTTTGCGCAAGTCAAGGCCATTTGAGACCTCTGGGCTATGTGTGGGCTGACAGCACGGCTGGCCACTTTCAGCTCCTCCAGCAAGACAGCAAAAATAAAGGGGACACCAGATGTACCTGAATCTCCAGGCAGTTTTCTGTCTCCCTTTAGGTTAAGGTAAACACGAAAGCCTGTTTATTTTCTTCTAAAGGCGTAAGAAATAGTTGTGCTTGGTAACACACTTTGAAAGCCACAGACAGCACAGCGGACAATACCTCAAGGATATTATTTACCTTCCAAAGCAAGAGTGTCTAAACATTCACCTGTTCCCTAAACACTGCAATGTGCAGGAGGCGAGAATTAATCTCCTTTCAAGAATAATACTTCTACAGTTGATCTTCATGGCAACAAAGGCAAAACTGAATAGCAAATGGTATAACAACATTTAGTAAACCATCAAAATAGTTTGCCACGAGTACCGAGAGCTATTCATTCAAACACATTCTTTGCATTGCAATGTTCCCATTTCAATTATTTCGAGATTAAGTTTCTTTGCTTTACTAATTTAATGGAAAAACTGTAGAAGAAACACACCCAAAAGAAATCCAAAGTTTCTGAACAGAAAAACCCCACACAATAACATTAGCTGAAAGGTCAACAATTTCAAAGAACCAGCAACAGAGTCTTCAATAATCCTGGATAATTTTGCAATCCTGGATAATTTAGCATTTTACTGATGGCTCTCTCTGAACAAAAGTTTCTCCTGTCATCACCATTACATGGTAAACTAGCAGACTACAGATATAATGGATGCAATAACACAATAAAGCTGTTTCATATCTATTAACCTAGCATTAAAAGATCGCTAAATAATTAAGGACCTGTTTCTCTGAGGTCCCACAAGATCTCAATACATCACCATAACTAAAAAGCAGGTAGTTATACTGAAGTTTTCCATGTTCATGAGGGATCTTGGGTCTGTTGCATTCTAAGATTGTTCAAGATTATGATCATACCGCCTGAAGTAGTAACTTGCTTGAAATAAGCAAATAAGGTACAAATCTCCTCCACAGAAAAAATCCCAAAATAATTCCCGTGACCAAAACCCTGAAAAAACACCTAAGCCCAACCCACAACATCTAAAAGAAAGAGAAGACTGTAATGAAACATCTGAACAGCACTAAAGTTTGTTACTAACAGGGTATATTGATTCTGCTTGTTTTGTCATTTTGTCTTGCTTTATAGTACACACATTTTTTTTTAGAAGTTGTGCTCACTGTTCTAATTTTGAAGAAAACACATTTCCACTGAAAAAACAAGAGAATTCTCTTTCATGCAACAAATGCACTTTCTGAAAGAAATAAAGCATCCTGGCAACAGTAAAGCCTGAGAAAGCACAGTATAATGAAGTACTGAGCAAATTACGTTTTGAAGTTAGGAAGAGTTTATTGACACAAAGTTAAAATGATCACATTTTTCTAATATGACAATTGTTACATTTCTGAGTTAATTTACAGCCTTGCATCAGTTTACTTCATTAAATATTCATTACACTAGCTATACTTACTGATGCTTTGCTAGCTTCTTTCCTCATGCACCTCTTCCAAGCACAGAATAATGTGGGAAAAATAGTTACTCTTTCTATGGCTCATGCATCTTCAGGCTGTTGGTTGCAAATGCTCCTTCCAAAGGAATGTCTTTCTGGATCTTGTCAATTATTAGTACTAGTTAGGTGATCTCCACTGCCCCGTGACAGTGACAAATACGTATTTAAAGCAATTAGAACAGACAACATTTACAGTGATTTGCTAAAGCACAAAACAAGCATACACAGTACCTGTTAGGTTGGTCCTCTAATACTATGACAGCTTACTCTGCCTTTCTCATGAAGGCTGTAGTCCCACCGACCACATATCTCAGAATAAAAGTCCTAAGGGGAGGCTACACAGATTCATATCATTGCTGGAAACTCAGTTCTGTTGCAAATGGTTTTAACTATTTTTGTTACACATTATTACAATTGGAAATAGAGTAGCACTGGGTAGTACTGATTTTGATATTTTAAAGAGGTGATTTTTACCCAACTTACTCTTGAAGAATTTTCTAAATACATGCATTATGACTCAATAGTACTGATTAAGTACTCTGAGTATCAGATTTGTATTTGTACATAATTAGAGTAAGGCTTAAACTGTGTAACAGAATCATACTTCCATACAAAAATAAGAAATTAACTTTGAGAGAGAGACATGAACATATTGACACTATTTTTAGATGAGCAGGTAAGACCTGTAATTAAAGCCTGATCTTTGACTAAGAAAACATCTGTTTTCTTCTCTGTGTAATTAGTAAAATTAATGAATTCCAATCCATCCACACAAATGATTTTTTTAACTCTGAAATCAATCACTTTAAAGCCCAAGATGCTTTCAGCTACACAAATTTGCCAATATGTGATACTGTAGATCAAGTTCAAATTAAGAATGTAATTTTCTTCATGGTTATGTTTAAAACATTTTCTAGCCCTCTTCCTCTATTCTGCCAATGTTGACATTTATATTATAAACAAAACACATTTCTGCCTTAAGAAGTTTGAGATGGATACAGACTAGATTAACCTTCTCATACATAATTCTTGTTGGGAACCTGACTAAGATTACATTTTTTAACTAGAACAGAACAGGAAATACCCTCAGTGGGAGATTTTTTAAAAAATAAGACTATCCCTCTCTAACACCCTTTATTAGATACAGAGCAGGAAACTGCTGAACAGTGAACACAATTTCACAACGCAGATTAGAAGATCAATCATTAGAGAAAGTGATGAAAAATTTCTTCTAAAACATCTTCCTCTGAAAAAAGTGCTACTTCTAAGAATGTTACATGGCACAGGAGCCCACTGGAAGAGGTTAGCTTTGTTTAATTAGAGATGCCACAAATAATGGGACACATACAGTATGCTTTAGTGATCACCAGTACTGTCATTGTCTTGCTGCTATAAAGGGACAAGAAAAGGAGGCTTCTATCATACTCCCTTTGGTCACCGCGGGGTTTTAATTCACAAGGGCAATCCTGACTGCCCATATTAAAAATCTTTGACCAAAACCTATGTACCTGTTCATCTGCTATAATTGTTTCAATCTTCCTCTTTGACTCAGGGAGATGTGCAGGAGAAAACCAGCTAACAATCTCATAAGTACTTGTTTTATGAATCTGGCCCTCAGTCAAGAAGTTGCAGTGAAAAGTCTTTTAATCACCTTCTGATCAGAATTTACTGGATTGTATCTAAGTTCAAGGGTATTAAAATGTGCAAAGGAGACTATGAAAAAATGGCTAGGTTATAGATTTTAACTTCTTAACTAGAAAATTGACTCAAAATAGATTTTCTAATTTACAATGAATCAAAAGAAAAAACATTAGACCATAGCAAAAGTGGCACAAATGTATCAAAAAGCAAATGAATAAACATTTGAAAAGATTTATTATTAGAAATTGTAATAAATTTTGGAAAGATGAATCGATTTTAGTTAAAAGGTATAACTGACAATTTATTGGGCGGGAAGATGCATTATTTTCCAATTGTTATCCACCTACAGTAAAACTGATTTGTGTCCTATTGTATTTTATGGAAAAGGAGAGAGCAACTTTCAGTGATTTAGATTAAATGTATTAATCATAACCAGACACTGTGAACTATATATCTACTATTAAAGAAGATTTTTGACATTTAATTCTGTAGCAATATTTTGGCTCTGTACCACTCTTCCTAAATCCAATTCCTGCTACAGTTGGCAGATTTCTCCCTTTTAATTTTATGGGGCCTAAAGTAGCATTTAACCACCCATGCGGTAAATAATGCAGGATTAGAAATATTTAGTGTTTTGTTTCCCTTTGAAGAGTACCAATCCATCAACCACAAATATTTTAAAAACATTTTCCACATTCTAGTAATATTTAATATAAGATTCACTTAAACATCCTATGAAAATGAAGTTGTTTTCGTGAAACAAAAAACCCCCAAGTTAAACCCGAAAGAAAACATGCATATGCATCACTGATATAGGGGAATTAATTTTATAAAGATATCGGTTTGTGTTCAAAGAAAACTTGAATAAATGCTTTAGAGTTTTTAAACTTTGTAATAGTCAAATCATATATAATATTTATTCTCAATAACCTGACAAAATATAGTTAAATGTTCTGTCTGTTCTCCTGAACAAGGCATAACAATGTATTTTATAATATTTATGCCTCCCCCCTCATTTTTATGCAGTCATTTCCTATCTTGCTTAAATGCTATATTTTACTGCATGGGGAAAGTGAGCTTAGGGTAACTTCTAAGAGGCAATTTTCTTAAAGTTCTTTTAGGTACTGCAAATAATCCTAAATTGCCTCAGATTTACACCAACAATTAGATTCCAGATTTTTAAGAAACACAAACAAAAGAGAAAAGCAGTATGGCAACAAAATCTCAACATGCTTTCTTTTTCATAGCATAACAGCGTAACACAAAAAGGTTTTTCCCCAGTTTGACCCTACTCTACAGAAAATGAAAATGCCACCTACTCTAAACCTACTGTATCTGCTTAACTCTCTGTAAAATTAGGCTTTAAACCTAAGCAATCCAATGGGAAGGGGTCAGGGAGAAAGGGAAACAGGACACATTTTATCTAATGCTCTTTAAAATGAATTTCACAAGTGTCTATAGCTGGACAGTCGCAACAGAGTATTCCCATCAGCTGGCAGTAAGGACAAATTACTGCCTAAATAAACAATTCTTACTTCTCTGAACTGAGGACAAGCTTCTTCCTCGACCTTTAAAATCATAGTCTCATACTTGTGAATGCAGGTTTTAAAATCAGCTGTCAAAGGGACTGCCTAAAGTTAGTAGTGAGAAAAGGAAAAACTGTCCACAGCAAAAATCTGGTCAGAAGCAAGTAAGAGTTTGGTGAGTCAAATTGCAAGGGGCAGAGTGGAACAGATTTTGGGCAGCTATCAAAACTGCTGGGATGGAAGGGTTCTCTTGATTAGTTACAATGGTTACACTCTGCTTTGAGAAGAAGCTAAAAAAGCAGCTGTCTACGTCCCAGCTGAAGGGACAGTAACTAATAGGGAAGGACCAATACACTCCTGAACCACTTCAGGAGAAAGTGCTGATGTTAATAAACCTTTTCTTATAGTCCTCCTAATTCCTATATATGATATGCAGTTTGGTAACTGCAAACAGTTTAAAAGTACACGCAAAACAAAGATCATTATGCTTTTGAAAACATCATACAAACATTTTATGTAGGGTTTTCCCAAAACATCAGGAGACCACTAAACAGAGGAACTTTGAGTTTTCCTCTGACTCGCCTCATAACTCACAGACTTATTAATTTACTGATTATCTTCAGGGAATGACCTTTCCATTCTAGGATTGATTATTACCATTTATTTAAAGTTAGCATTGCTGCCTCTGATACTGGATAGACATGATTAAGAAAGCATTCACTTCTACTAGATCTTCAAATGGAATGACTTGCAGAAACACATTAAACAAAACTTATATTTCTATAAAGAAAAGCTTCTGCATTCAGTTACGTGCTTATTTGCTGTAAATACCACTATAGAAACTATCAGATAACTATCAGAAAAGGCAGTCCCTGAGAAGTTTTGAGTACCTTTTTTTCTTCTTTAAACTACACAGTCAATACACACTTGGTTTTCTTATTTCAAGAAACAAAATGATAGCAAACAAGTAATTTTCCAGCTAAGTCACAGGTAGGTTAGACTACAAGTCTGCTTTGCTCCACTCTTTTATGACTATATTTAACACAAAGAACACTGTCTTTACATCTGACTAACTAAAGTCACAGCAATCAGAAAGAATGGCAAAGGAGTACCTCTCCATCCCCATATTCTTTCTCACATTAGAAGCAGAATAATTTTCTTTGCCAACTGAACTTCAACACAATGCATCATGTATGTTTCCTACTTTATTTTCTGTTCTCTATTTTGAAGTAATTTGACATATGTATTTCCATGATGAATTGCTGGAGAGAACAGTAAAGATCCAGTTTAATTCACTATTTTTACAGCTACCTCTAACTCTGGATATGAGACATATGAACTCAGATTGTATACATAAAAAGCTCCCAACATTTTAAATTGCAGTTTGTGTTTTTGCTTTTGTTATAAATTAAACAAGACTAAAATATTCTGATTCTCCATCATTGCCTTACAGCAATGATTTGAAAAATAAGGTGCTAAATTATATTGATCACTTTTCACTGATGCCTCTGAGCTTTTTGGATTTTTCACTTTTGTAGATTTTAGAAGTAGTTGGGTAGTGAATGTAGCTTTTAATGTAGCTGTATTATATCCCTTGCCCTGTAGCATAGTGTTTACACATACTCAACCCTATTATCCCATTCCATATCAGTCCCTCTAAATTCCGTTAGGGTGTTTAGTCTTCTTTTCAAGGTAGAATTGTAGCAAAGCCTGGACCAGAAGATATGACAGAGACACAGCGACCTTCCAGCCCAGAAGATTTGGAGAAGCTCCAAGGACTGTGCGTGCTGCGAAGAAGATGAAGATGAGGAAGAAGGGGTCCCAAAGACCCCAAACTCAATTCCCAAAGGGATGTGTCAGGGGGCAGAACTGGGGGTGGACAAATCTGGGATTGGATGGACCTTATTATAAAATCACAGAACCACTGTCTGGAGGGCGGTGCGTCACGTGTATTCCTCTGGCCTCGGGCCTAATTAAAGGACCCGCTCTCTTTATCTTATACACTAAATTGGCTTGGACTCCTTTTCTCCACGCTCTCTTAAGGCAACATCACACAAGAATTTTTTTCAATATGTATTACACAAAGTAATGCTAGAACCGAACTAGTGAACAAAACAAATGAGTGCACCTGACTATAAACAGTGATTCTATCTTTCAACAAATCCAGAAGGTTACTTAGTAGATCTATCTAGAGATAGGCAGAGTACTCCTATTAGAATCTAAAGTGCCAGTTTTCCCTATACATGGCCACCACATGAAATACACCTGAAAAAAACAGAGGGACTATTTTCAAGTTGTTCTATCTGTAGCCCTCATTCTCCCACACCACCTACTTAAGGCAGAAAGACAGAAGTTTTCTATGGAGTGGAAAACCTACATATGTGAATGAGTTATTATAGTTTGAATTAGCAAGAAACTTTCAACTGCTTAGGAGCCATATCTGATCTTGTACTTGCTTTCAGTTAAAAAATACTAAACAACATGCCAGCTGAAATCACTGTGATGATTTACTTGACATTTATGATGTTGTTACAGCATAAATGAGATGCTGCTCATAAGGTAAGCCACAGTATCTCTGCAAGTGTTCCTTCTCTATTACATGTGTTTTTCTGTCTATTCTCAGCATTAAATGATCAACTCCCCCATCAAGCTCAATATAAGTAAGTACAACTCCTAACTTTACTCTGGATATAAGATGCTGTTCTTGTATTGTTCTTCATCACTTCTTCAAAACACTGCTATTGAGGCATTAAGAAATTTCTAAAAGAGACATAACTGAGTGAAATTTTTGCAGAAAAGGTACTAAGAAGGCTACATTTAAACACAAATTCTGTTAGAATTGCACTAGAACATAAAACATCAAAGAACCAATAGTGTTTTCAAGGCAGACATTAACTGAAAAATGAGAGATATCATAACATTATTTGTCCTCATTTAAAATCAACTTAAGTGAAATTGTAGATGACTATCATTTGAGCAGTTGGGTTGAGGTGAATTACAAGGAATACTGCTTAGACTAACAGTCCACAGCACCTGTCACCATGAATAAACCACAATATGCATTTAAAAAACTAAGCAGCGCATTTGGCATTTCTAAGATAAGTGCTGGAGGGCAACTATTTCACTGAAGTGGGATGCTGGTTTTGACACCATACTTGAAAGTCCAAGAAGAGGCTAAGTCACCACATTCACTTTAGCTAGACAGAAGCTAATCTTTTATATTTTAAGGGTATGTTTTGATCATCACAGCAGGTAAACTATCTCAAGAAAAACCACTGTGAGCTTTGTGGCACAGGGTCTCTCTTAGTCGTTACACCTACAAAATATCTTCATTTTGCTGATAAAATACAATTGTTATCTCTAAGAGATGTTAATCACCTGATACATTCAAACTATTTTTTTCTTGATAGTCATAGATTTTGTAAAAATGAAACCAGGACTCTACACTCTAATTTACAAGGTAAGTGGTATAGAAGAAAAAATAAAACCCACACACGCTCACCTTTACCAGTTAGTGCTTTTACAACTATTACAAACCAGTTGAGGGTTTCTCTATTTTAATTATGGCAGAGAGTTTTTACACTTATGTAATAGAACTAATAACAAAACTGAGCAAACTTAGATCTCATGTAATCTAAGTATTTATTATTTGAGTTACTTGTAGCTCCTACTTGGCTAATGAACTGCAGCTTCAAAAGAGACAGAAATGCTGCGGTATTATTTGTGCCTGTTTACTGGTTTGATGACCAAAGATTTTCATTAGACAATTTCAGGTGACACAAAAATCACTGTCAGTTAAAGCAAACATAGGTTGTAAGGCAGGTGTTAATAAACCATTCACATCTCATAAATGGTGAGTAGAAATCAAAACCCTTCATAACAAAATGACATCTATACTGACAAACCTCATCTATTAATTCTAGTTCCCTGCCTTGAACAATCACAATACAAACCAACTGCGCCTTATGTAGGGGTACTACTGTTGGTACTACTAGTGATGAGAACCACTTTGAGAAATACTGACCTACCATGAAACATGATACAGGTAAAAGTATGGGTTTTTTGATAAGTAAGTATGCTAAGCTATTATGAAAGTCACTAAGCAGCTTTACTCTTCCATCAGGTGCTCGTCATTGCAGGTGGAAGTTATATTAGGCTTGCATCAGTATAAGGGAAAGATTTAGCAAAAATGCACTTGAAAATACTTTGTGGAAAAAAAAAAAAGCTCTTACTATGCAGACTACATAGTGATGATTAAAAGGTGGAAGAACAGTGAGTAGTTCCTCCAAAAATGTGTAGAGATATGAAGTTAATAACTTCATATTTAAGTACCACAGGTACTTCAACATCATCCCCATTTTTGAAACCTACATTTTTATAATGGGGTTTTGAAATCCAACTGAAGCTTCTTTTTCCCCTTTTGTTCAGAGAATGGTTTGGGTTTGAAAATATTTCTGATGAGAAGAAATCTTAATAAAAACCCCATTACAAAAAGAAACCAAACCCTACTTTTCTACTCCCTTAAAGGAAAATTCAATTGCAGGTTTAGCAGCGTAAGGTTTCAAAGTCACCACAGATAAGTTCTTTCAGGCACTTTAATGATACTGAATTGTTTTATTCGACTGTATATCACTCATCCAATATAAAAAAATTCTTCGCAACACCAAATACACATTAACTTAAGAAGCAGTGTTTTTCTAAAAGTTGCAGAGCATCCATGAAGAGGCTCCTGACCAATATTGTAAAAACAATGCCCAAATTACTCTTTAAGGAAACATTCCTTGGATCAGTAGCAAGGTTTCTTATCTATTAACATTTCACTCAATTGCCAAAATATTTTGACAAGAAAAAAGCTCTTAAAATACCTGGCTCTTGGAAAGATCATAGAAGCAGAAATGCTTGATTTGATTTTACATTTTGAAAACAGTTTAAAAAAGCATGAGTGCTTATGCATCTTTTCTCCACATGTCAATAGAGTAGTAATCTGTCAACAATTTTTTTTTGAGAAAAGCTCTTTTATCTTTGAACTTTTGCAAAAGAGTCACAAGATTTGACAGAAATATCCAGACACATTCAGATAACAGGTCTTTGAAATGCAGTTTTCTTTCTTTGGGCACATTTTGAATAATGACAACGATTTATAGTCAAGCTCAATAGTACAACTGTGAAAAAAATAAATATATCTAGAAGTGCAAGACTTACTGTAGGCAGTCTTTAATATAACGAAACCAAGCCCCATGACAAAGGTGATGGATGGAAAAACTGGCAGGCAAAAGGAAGCATCTTTTTTATTGGTCATATTTTTTGCACTTTAGTCCAGTGAAATCTCTTACCAGCTGCCAGCCCAGACAGGGAACAAAGGCATCAAGAGAGGACACCTAAGAGTTCTCAAACAAAATGCTACAATGTCTCTCCCTGTCTCAGGAAAGAAACTGTATCTAGAACCACAGAAGCAACAGCTAAGACAGCAGCACTGATTTTTAAAACTTTTACTTATTTGTATGGAGGAGTTCTGAACTAAAGTGAAATTTTTCAGTCATTGAGTACTAAGTTGGGCAAACAGTTTGAAGGAAAGGAAAAAACAGTCATGCTCTATTTTCACTAACTATAATTATTAACTCTTATTTTCTTTCATTAAAGCCTTGTGCTCTCCCCAGGAATCCATCTGAGAAAAGCATGAAAACCTTAATCATTTACGGTAAAGAGTTCACTTAGTATTTTACATCATAAAAATGAACCTTCACAGTTTCAATGCATCCAAAATGTTATATTTAGGATTCTATTATGTGATATACCAAAGTTTCACATGCAATTTGCTGGAGAGAATATAGTACTAGATAAGTGATATGCAAGTATATAAACATGCACAGAAAAGGACTGGAAAAAAAAGCAATCCTTCTAAGAAATCAGTGTTTTATTCATGGAACAATACTTTTAAACTGTAGAACTTTTGACTATACCTAACATAAAACAATGTGGGGCTTGAGACTACTTGATCAGGTCATATGTAACAACAGAATTCAACCAAGCAAAGTAAGATTTCATGCAATATATCTTATTAAAAGAGTATGTTAAATACTGGTATGGTATGAAAGCACATATATCATGTTTCTCATTTTAACTACAAGCTACTACTATCAATGTGACATGGTATTAGAAAAAACACGTTTTACTGTTTCTTTTCAAATACAGTTTAGTTACAAATGATGCTGCCACAAAACTAAACAATGGAGACATGAAAAGCCAGCATTATAATTGTGAACCAAAACATATACCTGACAAACCATTTCACTATGGATTTCATAACAAACGTGCCTATCTTACAAGAACTGGACAATCAAAAGGATATAAGCCACTTGGGATGAATGTTTTCTTTTTTCTTTTTTTTTTTTTTCATTTTCTTGTTCAGCTTTTTCAGTTGTCATCTGCTATATGACAACTCATTCAACCTGCACATTGGATTAGGCAAGGATTTCCAAAGTATTTGCATGTTATCTAGTATTTACTTCTCTCTTTCTTGTCCAGTGCTGTATGAGCGTTAAAAAAGTGTTTTGACTCAAAGGCAGTATGATTGACAAAAGAAAGACCCATGAGTTTACTCAAACTAAGCAACTCATCACTGAAACACAGGAAGAGCACCTGGACAGAATTTAAATGGCAGCCGTGGCTACTTCAAACTGAAGTTCACTAACTGGTCTGTAAAGAGCAGCCTTCTTCCTTGGATCCTCAGCTCCCACTGTGGTGTAAAAATGACGCAAGCTGGCGGATTCCCTGGTCTATAACAAGTAATATTCACACTCTTAGCCTGACATTTCTCTTACAAGAAAACACAGTTGGGCATTAAACACTTTTCGAAAGAGGATGATGATATATCAAGGTATTGTCGCAGCTATTCATTCTCCCTTCCCTAAACCCGTGATCTCTCCGAGGCTTCAGTGGCTGCTATAATTGTGAACATTCAATCAAACTTTTCAAAAATATTTAAGCACACATTGTCTGCCTGCAAAGAGCTAACTATGTGCTCACATTCCCCAGACACAAACTAGGCATCCTTAGACTTAACACAAGATACAATGTGTGTCCTCTAGGTAGTGTATCTTAGTAGGAAACTCCCCTTTTTTACTTTGTCTCCCTTTCAAGCCTGTGAAAAGCAGCGATACAGACATCAGACTCCTCGCTGTTAGAATAAATTCACACCACAGTTCTGCTCAATAAGTTGAGTCTGCAGTGTTCTTTCCTCAGGATATTAATCTTTCTAAAAGCATTCTTGCTCTTCTTCACTGTTACCATCTAATAGCAGTAATTACTTCTTGTTCTGTGTTATCAGATGTCACAGGTATTAAATGACTTTTTTTTTATCATTGGATTGAAGTATCTAAAGAAGATTTTCTTTAAGAAGCAATCACTGACAAAAGGAAGCACAAGAGCTCTGGTTTATACAGCTACATTTGCAAAGACAGATGCAGCAGATGTGCCCACAAACATAAATAGTCATTAAGGAGGTCAGAAAACTGCATCTGCAGAGCTAACTGCACATCCACTCTTTATATGCACTCCTGCCTAAACATAGTGACTTAGAAGCTACATCCACATGCCAACCTTCTTCTACAGTATTATGTAAATGATATATTTAGTAATCAGTTATTTAGTAGATCAACTTGGATTTTTGGTACAAAGGGAACTACATCTTTATATATGGGGGATCATGACTGGAAGACAAAATGGGCTCCTAAGGACAATCTAGAAAGCATAGCAGAAAATAAACATTAGGATTTTTTATTATATATATGCATTCACAGTATATCTTCATCAATTGAAATTTAATCACCTTTTTACAATTTAGAGGAAAAGGCAGGTTTTGGGGTAGTTAAGCCATGTATCATCAATACCATGAAGCTAACCTATCAGTTATAATAGCTCCTATAAAATACCAGAGTGAAATTGCAATAAGCCTAGAAAATGGGCTACAAATCCCAGATATGCTCAAGCAAGCACTGAACCAAAAATAAAAATAGGTAGATAGGAAACCAAGAACTAGAGAGCATTCATCTAATTCACGACCACTAACACAGAGATCACAGGCCAAGGTTTTAAAGCATCTTATTCAGCTCCAAATGGCAATTACTGGACAGGGACTTCAATTATAAAAACCTTCCCTCTGCAAATCGAGTTAAATTTCAGTAAGTTCATTTCTATTCTCTCTACATATAATATCGCTTACATTTCTCAGAAGCACCTTATGTTGTTTAGGCAAACTAAAATTTGATGTAATGTTCTCAAATAATAAAGAGCATTCATGTTGTAGTATTTACTGTACTGGCCTATGTTTATTACACCTGATAAAGAATCTCCCACATTCTCTTCATTGTCCAAACACTATCCTGATAAGAAAGGAATAAACTGTGCTACAATTAATACATTTTAACATTTTAATTTAAAAAAGTCAAATATCTCTTCTCATGCCTTCCTCCAAAGGAAAAAAATCATAGAAATTCATTAGAAACTTATTTTAGAAAAAAGCTATGGGAAAATACAATTACTAGATTGTAAAAAAATGCAAGGACAGTTGTAATTTTCTTACTTCACTTATAAACATTGCTCCTAGAGCTGAAGGCACTAAAAAACCCCAAACATCTCATTTGTAGTTACAGCCTTAGAAGAGGCTCAGTCCAAAGGAATAAGTGAGGCCTATGACAGCTGCATCACTAAATTGCTTTAGATTTTCTGTATACACACCCTTCCCCTGACCACACAGATGTCAACCAAACAAAAGAGAATAAGGACACAATTTTCAAAGCAGGTTTTAGGGAGAAAATATGTAAAATAAATCTGATTTGTACCACAACACATCCTAGAAATTTTTTATTATCAGAAAAAACGTTTGTTTGATTTTCATTGTAAGAGAAGAGAAACATGTTTTCATATAGACATAAAGTACATAATGAAACTCTTCAACACACACACACCTGCACTGAAAACCTTTTCCTTCACTCAGTTCTAAAGAAGCAATGACAAACAGTATCTGAACCCTTTGCGTACACACAAATATTTCATTACAGAGAACTGCAGTGAAAAGAGTCAGGGTCTTTTTAAAAAGAGCAAACACACATTATCAGGCAGCAGTGGCACCACAGTCTTTCTGTTCCACTACCAATCTACAGCACTAGAGAATGAACATGAGGGGAACATGCTTTTTTTAAAAAACCTCTCAGAACAGTGCACATCAGCTAACAATAATGAAAACACCTACCAGCGTATTCTGGTTTCCTGCAGCCTTTTTTATGCTTCTTGCTGGCATTCCATGAAGATGACTACATCTGCTCTGGAAACCTAGAGAAAAAAAGTATGAGCTGATTTAAGAATACTTCCTATACCACAGAACCAATAAAACTCACCATTACATACCAACCTATAAAAATGAGTTCAGTTAAATAAAAACAAATTATTGTCAAACACTTTACTGGTGGAAACAGAGAGCACAGAATGGGAGAAGTGAAAGAAAGGATAAGTTGTAATGAAAATTAACCTTTCTGCAGCTAATCATATTGTCACGCTGGGTTCTATGAACAGTTGGCTATGTAAGCAGAACATACTGAACTACAGGAGGAAAGTGATTTTTGCATCACTTACAACTTCATTAGTACTATATGACATAAATCTGACCAAGTCCTCAAAAACAATTCCAATCACCTAAAAAAAAAGCCTTACAAAAGAATTCAATTCAGTGTGCAAAGTAGTTAAAAAGTGATTTGACCACCGCTCACATAGAATTGCAATGTGAAAGGAGATCCTTGTGGCAGAGGGAAAGAAACAAAATTCTTCGGCAGCAAGCTGAGGTTTGACAACTTCAGTCTTTAGACAAGAGTGGGTTCCTAGCCGTAAATGCAATCTAATGCTGGTAGTACTGTTGGTTACACTGGATCCACAGTTGTCTGAAGTGTTTTAAAGAAATAAAGAAAAGGGGTATTTTCTAAGTTACAATCTCAATCCTTGCTCTAAAGGAATCCTTGCCTCTTCTCTACAAACACTAAAGCCTGGCCATAAAGCAAGGTAAAGGAGATGGTCATAGTAGTCTTTCCAGCCTTTGAATTAATGAACTTGTAGAGAATTCTATACATTATCACAGAAGCCAGGAACGAAATTGATTATCTAGATTCACTTTAAATAACACTTAATAATTCTCAATGCAAACATCAAGACAACAAATAAAAGAGCAGGCTATCAAAATGAGCTATTTTACATTTTCTGACTTTTCTGATATTTGATTTTTTTTGAATTATTTCTCTCTAATGATATCTTAAAAATTAAATAGTTCAAGGAAACAAATTGGTAACTCCAAGATCTTGTCCACCTTTATGTATTTTATATAACCCACAGATATCTTTCTACTGTACCCAAGTGATTCTACATCTTGCATGTGCTCGATTGGCTACTTACCTCTCCTCCCTGAACGCGACATAAGAGGGAAAGTACCAGTTAAGATACTTTCGAAGACTGGATCAGGCAATTCTCTCTCCAGTTCTGTCGAGTCTTCCTGTTCCCACCATGGAATGACTCCTGTAATTCCACATGCTCCACCAGATTCGTTTTCATGAAACCAATCACTTTGCTCATCATCACCTGTGTGAGGGCAGTATCCCCAAGTCCCCCCAAAAAAGAGGGAGGAGCAGAGAAGATAAAAATTAGATGTTACCATCAATAAATACTCTGACAGGATTATTATTTCTTTTGCTTTATAGCTGTATGACAATTACTTCTATATAGCAGTTCTATTTGGAAAATGTTTCCCAACAGCATGACATGCATTGCCATCAATGAAACATCATAAAATGTAATGTTTTAAAACCAATTTACAATAGTGAAAACAATAATAAACTAGTTAATCCCTTTGGCAATAACTGTGGGAAAATCCATTTAAGTTACTGCACTTTACATATTAACAAAAAACAAGCCCTAATCTCCTGCAGGGAATTAAAAGGTATAAAACTGAAACTAGTTCTTTGCAGCTGATAATGGTATATAATTAGCTTAATTTCATGATTTGTATGGCTAGTAAAAAGGGAAAACAATCATGAACAGATGTGACTAAATGAAGTTAATCTGATTAAGTTCATTTAGAAATAAGTTTTGAAAAAGTTGATTTTAAATGAAAACTGACAGTATCATGTGATTGAGAATCATACTGCATTATACAACAAAGCTGGTCATTTTTACTGACAATATCTGTAGATGAAGTATTTAAATACCTGGATTTAAAGAAAAAAATAAGACTAAAAATCCGATCTTAAAATTAGCTCACAAACACACTGGGAACTAAAAATAAATTATTTTAAAACATGGTTTTTCATATAAAACATGTAGTTTCAGAAGATCAGAAAAGACCTTCAAAAGACATGGTAAATTTCCTTTCCTATGCCCCAAAAATAAATTTTAAGTATGTGATGTATATTTTAATTCTACTTCAAACTATTCAAAACATGCTTCAACATTTCTGCATATAAATTATTTGTTTGTCACTTAGATTTTTATTTGGGAGAAACTAAGCAACATAAAAATGAAAGAATAATTAGACACAATTTTCAAGAATAAGAAAGCATTTGGGTGTAAGATTTCATTGCCACTCAACCCCACAATGGGAAAATACAAATAATGAAAACCCAAGCCAAAATTTGGGAAAAATAAAATTCAAAACGCTTTCTCCAAATAAATTTTTGCAATATAAAGAATATTTGAGATCAAGCACAAGTGAAAAGTTCTGTGAACATTCAATCAGGACAAGTACCTCAAGAAAATATAGAATAATTAAGACCCTTCACTGGTCACTTGCAGGTGAAATCTGCAAGATTTTTATGTCTTTAATTATCACTACTAAAAGCAAAATTAGCAGAGGCTAAACAACAGGAACTTTTAGATGGAGGAAGGGAAAAACAGAGGTGTAGAGATATATAGGTCAAAATAAGGTTTAAATTCTTTGCATTCCTGGGGCATTTCTGATTACTCTTGCTATTCACTCTAATCCTCACTATAGTTATGACATTCACAAAGGTGTTCACCATTAATTTTATCCTCATTTTGTTACCAGTATGGGCTCTTTGGAGGATGTCTAAGAGTACTGAAGAGGGACAGTGGTGATTGTGGTAGAAAGAGAATTACACTTTTCACTAGATTGATCTGTGGTTCAGAATTAAGTCTAAAATCCTTTGTTTTGATTTTCCAGATTTTTACATAGATAAACTTTATCTGAAAGTTTTGTCTTGAGAGCTCTAGACACATTACCAAGAGTTTGGTAACCAAATACTTGGATTTTATCCTACTTAATTCGCAGCTCTCAAAAGGCAGCACAGTATCCATAGCAAATGCCATCTTACAAGAAGTAAAAATTCAAAGTGATGTTTTTTACTTCAAAAGATTCACTACATTGTCCTTTCCTCTTAAAAATGCTGATTCAGAACAGGACTACAGCAAGTTATCATATTTTTCCAAGGTACAGGAAAGGTAAAAAAGACCTCCAGATCTCCAGAAACTGAGCCCACACATTCCCCTAAACACATATTTAAAATACATCCAACTTGTTTGTTTATAATGCTAATGCTTAAAGGGATTACTTCAAAGTAATTTACATTCAATTATAACTATACTGATCACAGAATCATAGAATGTTAAGGGGTTAGAAAATCAATTTAAGGCTCAGAAATGTCAACTTCAATCCTAAAATTTCAATGCCAGTTTCTGGCTTAATTTATTTAGTTATTTTTAAGCTTTCCCCTCCACCCAATTATTATTTCCCTAATTTTCACTCTACATTATTGAGTCTATATATTTATCTAATTACTACTCCATGTTAAATTACTTGCCTTCTTCTTTAAGAAGTTTAGAAAATGATTTATGTGGGCTTCTGATGGTTTCTCTGGACACAGACACCATTTGCATCCCCATCGGTTTCATGTTCAGCAAAGCTTCAGCTCAATCTTGTTTTAGCTAAAGCAGTGCAGGATTAAAACCAACCAACTTCCCACTGCACACAAATAGACAGTTTTACCCCTCTTCCCAGTTTTATTTCAAAATGTCCAGACCACCCTTAACAGCAGCAGGTCTATGTGCTTGTCTATAACAACCACACCATACTCAGAGAGGCTACTGTGAAAAGCATTTGGCATCAGTGTCCTACAAACACTACTTGATACTGTGCTGCTCTGTTATCCATCAACCCGCACACAAGGAGCAGGAGCACATGGCCTGGGAATATCCTAGGATTCCACTCTCATTTCCACAGCCAGTGTACCTCTTTCTAGGCAAAAAACCCCCCACTGCTAACAGGTGTAATAATCATTTGGAGACATCAGGAGATTCACTATAACATATACAGAGAGCTTCAGGAAAGCAGAAGCTTAAGTTACCCATTCACAGAGGCACAATTCATCTTGCTCTTCGTGTTCTACACAGCTACCTTGACAAAAGGTATATATAAATATAAATACTTAGGATTTCAGCTATTCAGGTCATATACAACAACTTCATGTTATTTCTTGTACACTTGCAAAGACTATAAACTTATTGGCCGCAACAGTTCAAAACTGGTGTGGTTACACTTTGCATTGCACACTCCATTTCTTTTATATATGGAGAACCACATCTGTCACCGGCAGCTACTGACAAGCTATACAAGGTCCAAATTTTTCCCACTAGAGTTCTCACTAGAATTCTTATACTGAATCAGTACTGGGTCATCTTTATAAAGGACACAGTAATGAATATAGGTTTAATCATAAAATAATGAACCGCTATCTTTAACTGCTTAGCCACATCCACAGCAGAACTCTGACATTCCCTGACCTTCTCCAGTTTTAACTGTTTAACACTTTATTAACATAATATTCCTTCCTACTTGCTTAGATCTTAAAGGAAATTTCAAATGCTGCATGCCCTGATTTAACAGGTCTTAAGTCAATTTTGAATTTCCCCAAGTGTACTAATAAATGTAGATGAACAAGGAATGCAGAGTATGTTTTATTTGCTATATGCACACTATAAAATTAATTAAAGAACATACTTGCAATTTGACTTTTTTTCCCCCCAAAAGAGGGTATCCTCCACTAGTGTCTGAATATCGATAGTTTTGTTCATGTTGTGTTGAAAGCTTAATTTGTAAAGTGCCTTAAACTGCAAGTGATCCTACTAGTTAGCCTATCATAGAGATGTATTTTATGTTTCAATGTAAGACTAAATCTTTTAATTCAGAACTTTTAAAATTTTTCTACATCAGGCATAACACTGTTTATCATTAAAGTTTTTAATAATTGCAAAACAGACATTCATAAAAATTCCTTTAGGAATAAAAGGAAAGAAGAAGACAAAAAAGGACAGTCATAAGGACTTTTCATACATAAGCTTCAACTGTTGTTCAGGTCCTTCAATTACTTTGTTGTCAGTCTCTCCTATCTCCATAGTATTTTGAATTTTTTCCTAACTATACTAAATCTTACCCCAAAAGCGCCGAATTTGAACACCTCAGAAAAAAAATACAACCCATAAAAAGTCGCTTGAGGTTTGTTAATGGTTCAGCAGCTATCTTCTTCACTGACTGCACCTGTACTAAGCATTTCCCATGATCTTTATTTAAGCTTCTGCTAACTAACTGTTCGGGGTATGCAAAGTTTCACAGAATAAAAACATTTGCCACATTGAACCTGCAAATACCGAGTACCAATTACTTCTGCCAGAAGATGATAGTGGGACAGGGCACAACAAGAGACCTGCTTTTGCCCTCTCACATGACCTAAAATAAGCACCTGGATAACTTAGAAAAGGAGGACAAACATGGCTAGGCTCAGATGAGGACTTCATGGGAACAAAACAAAGCAAACAAAAAAGCTTTGAGTACAGAAGCTTTTAAGCATGTTAGATGACACACCACATATTAGAAGTCAAACAGATAATTTTCAAGTCTCAGCAATTTTCTTTTATCATAGCAATTGATGACAATTAAAAATGTATGTAGCACTGCCCCCAGTTACAGCTACCCCTGTTTCTTTTCAATGAAACTAAAGAAGTTGAAATTCTTCCTAGAGTCTGTCCACAGAAGAGTACAGTTACTGTGGTGTAATTTATTTCCATATTATTTCTGAAAAAAATCAAAAAACATTAAATGTTGCAATGTCAAGCACTCCAAAGTTCAGAACTAAACACTCAACTATTTAATTGACTGCTCAAATGCTCCAAGAAACTGCTGCTTTAGTCACTTTCTTGCCTAGAATGCCTGTCCCATAGGAAGAGTATGTTTTGGAAATTAATTAGGAGTTTATAAGGAGTATTGTCTGCAATAAATGAGATGTGGTTCCTGATCTCAGAGACAAAACGAACAAATGTTGCCCTGGAGAACAGGAACCTCTTGTCCTCTGCTATCCAAACTTCCAAGTGATGGCAGGCACATCATTTAAACCAAGTATTTCACCAGGTGACATTAATCAATCTCTGGTTCTCCACTTGACTTAGCAGAAACCTGAAGTCAGAAGTGCAGAAAATCTGAACTACAAATGAGGTCAAGATGCTGATGTTCTGAACATATATCCTGGAAGAGGCATACTGGGAACACAGGAATAAGAGTCTAGCTTTAAAAACAGAAAACAAAACCAGCCAGTTCTTTCCTTAATACATTTTCATCCTGTCCTCTTCCGGCTTTGTTTATCTCACTTAGGCTTTTTCTTTGCTTTTATCAGATTTGCTTTCTCCTTCTTCCATTCTTGTCAATTTTGTATGTGTCTCAGTTCAGCTATAAACAAATTTACAGAGATAAAATAACCTCACCTTACTTAATAATGGGAGTACAAATTACTAGCATTTACTATTAGGGGGGAAAAAGCATTATTTGAAAAGAAACAATTTTGGTTTTGCAGTGGGATCTCTGATAGTACTTTCATGGAAAAGTCTTGCAAAAACAAAGCTATAATGCAGATCTAAAAGTGTCTGAGCTCCAGTGTGAACTTAATGGTCTTCTGATCATATTAAAAAAAAAATAGTTCAAAGTAGAGATTAAAAAAATGTTTTATCAGGGCAATATCCTTTTTAGGTTTAATTATTGTTGTTATTTTTATTTATATTTCAGCATACTATTTCAGATCTAATGCTTTCTGCTTGAAAATTGCAATCAAAATGAATCAAGATTCAAAAACCATACAGACAAAAAAATACGAACTACAGCTTTACAATAAAGAGCCAACACTAAAAAAGGTAACATCACACCAGTGAAAGAGCACTGCTGGTCACTGATCCCTCCCATTTTATCTTCCACAAAATATATACAAAAACCAAAAAGAAACTGAGATGTTTTCAACCATATTTTTCAAAGACTCAAATAATTTAGTTCTGGATTTAAGGACAAACCCATTGATACAAATGTATCAGAAGGGTACTTAAAAATGTATGCAATGAGGAAAAGTGATACGTCATGTTACACACAAATATCGAGAACAAACATTTTAAAAATAGCAAGTCAAAAGAGAAATTCCAATACGGAAGTAAAAGCACACCTTTTTTACTTGTCTCATACTTAAAGACTTCAAGAATTGAAATACTGAAGTTACAAGATGTATTTAAACTTTCAAAGAGAGCCTAAACCCTTATGAAAATTATGAGTTAGCACAACTGAAATCAGATACTCTGACCGGGAGGTACAGTTTGTGCAGCACAAGTTATGATTGAGCAAGGAAGGGAACACCTCTGTTTTAAGTCATCTCCCTGCTGTAAAAATACAAGATAAAAACCCTCAAAAACCAGAAGAGCCTGAATTAGACATTAGAGAAAGAAAACAAACAAACAAAGAAAAAACCAAAACATTCCTTTAACCTACATTTGTGGAACGGGCCAGGATTTGTTTTCTTGCACCCACTCTTGCACCACCTACTTGAGTGGGTGCAAGAAAAACTGCATACGAAAATAATCTCCATTACCATTAACTTAAGATTTCCAACAGAAAAGCAAATTGCAATAACTTGGGTGATTATTTTTTGCCTCATTTTGGTATACTGTCAAAGACAGTGAGTTGCTAGTCTGTGAGTTGGGCACTAAGATGTATAATGCAGGTAAATGTGTTGCACCTAGAGATGGCAAAAAGGCTAAAGCTTATATTTCCATACTCAATCGCTTTATCATATAAAAACATGTGAGAACATTATACATACTAAAGGAAAACTTTGAATCTTTACTGCATCTTAGAAAATTTTTTCAGATGGGAGATATTACACAGCATCCATTTTCTAGTCTAAATCTTAGACTGCTGAAAAAGTAGTTTGCTTGAAACTACTTTTCAAACAAACTACTAAATGGAAAAGAAGTATAAAATCCTGAAATTCTGCCATATCAATTTGGAGGAAAAGAAAGAAAAAAAGCCACCTCAGAAATAGTATGATAAGCAGTACTACAATCAGAGTCCTGTCAGAAAATTGGAGGAACTGAGCAATTAAAACTTAGTATAGATGAATTTTTAGGGAGACTCTAAAGTTTTACATATCATATTACAGAGACTACTGCTCAAGACAGCTTTTGTCTGAGTCAGGCATTCAGGTAACCTTATGATAACGTGAAAAAAAAGCAAAAGAGAAAACAAGCTATACTTCAACTCATTAAAACAATAATAGAAACTAAAATATAGTAATTAACCTATGAAATAACTTGTAACGCTTACAGAATTTCAACTGATGTGGTTTGAGGGGTGGAGAAGGGAAAGATTGTTTCAATACCTTGTCTTCCCTCATCATTGGTAAACAAACCAGCATCACTGCTGCTCAGACTGCTGGACTCACTGCAATAAGAGAGAGAAAGAAACAGATCAAAAGAACAATTGATCTTTCAGTCGTAAAATTTTAAGGAGACAAGGCTGTGCTCAGATTGAACTTAAGCCCAACAGAGATCGGAGAGAAAATAGGATGATTTTTTTTAATCAAACTGCAAATATCCTGGTTCCATTAACTACAAAGCGTATTATTTTTGGCACATAAAACCATGGGAATCTAATGGTACCCTGACAGTAAGCCAGATGTGACTGCAACGAGGTGCTGACACAATTGATGCATTTTATTATCTGCTTCCATCAAATGCTCACTGCTCCCTTCTTATGCTGTGCAATTCAGCTTGATCCTGGAACACCACTGCTCAATAAAAAAGGAAAAGTCTCAATCAAAAGCAGGCTAAGCCTTCCTTCAGCACATGAAATATAAGAGTCTGAAAATCGAATTACCTTTCTGAACATCATTTGCAAATATTCTGGAAAAGACACTGCTTAAGGTTTCATGACATATTGCTCTGAGAGAATGAAAAAAGTTTATAACAAAGGTAGCCAATTAAATCAAAATAAAGGTCACCCTGAAGGAAATAAGTACGATCCATGATCATAATATTAACAAAACAAAGCAAGGTATAGTCTACTTTTCCATAACTTCCAGCATGGCCTTAAAATTAGAATATGTGTTTACAGCACACACTGTGTATGCACACACACCTCTAAATTCAAAGACATGAACAGGTTCTTTGCTGCATACACATTGTTACAAACAATATTCCATGTCTCTAAACGGTAAAAGACTGGACTTTTAATAACACAGATCACAATTTGTCGAGTTTCACATGAAAGGATTTTTTTGTAAACCTTTTATTTCATTTTTTGTCTGGAGAGTAGCTCTTCTAAAGAAATAATATTCTCACCAAAATCTAATCACATTTTACTCACATTGAGATCTAGAAGAATTTGAAAATAACCCCAAATACTTCTGTTCAGCACACAAATTCAAGTACATGTTATAAATACTATGGGTAACCTTGATGTTGCAATA
>JAWWLV010000121.1:19463770-19567996 GCA_035041135.1 Platyrinchus mystaceus | reverse complement strand
AACCCCAAATACTTCTGTTCAGCACACAAATTCAAGTACATGTTATAAATACTATGGGTAACCTTGATGTTGCAATACAAGCTACTCAGAAGAACTTTAGGTCTGTTTACCTTTCTACACTTAACTCATATTACAATATGCATCCAGTCCTATACTTGAAAGTCAACTGGTTCCAATTATTTTTAGCTACTTTCTAATGATAAATTATTTTTTATTTCTAAACAACTAGGACACTTCAGAAAATTATTGCCTTTTAAATTTTAATGTCTCAAAAAATAAGCCTCATTTTTTTAAAGCTTGTAACATGAATTATATAAAATTAGTCTCATTTGTGTTTAATCATAAGCATATATTTTGTCTTTTTCTCTGGGAGGCATCCCAACAGGATTTGAAACACAATAAGGTAGCAGGAGACAAAAAGAGGGATTATCCTTTTAAAACACATATATATTATATAGACACAGTTCTGTGTTTGAAGATTAAGTTGTCCTAATGTTGGCTGTACCTTAGGCTTACCCATATTGCATAAGCAACACTTATACTATCTTTTATAATCAGAACAGATTTAAGCACTTGCACAATTGCCCTAAGCAGAAGAAAGACATGCATGCAATGAGAATGGAACCACCTTTCATGAGGGAGACCAAAACTTGAACTTTCTAATGTTGTGAATCCTTGTAACTCCCTTCTAGCAACCATCCCATTCTCACTTTAATTATAACATAGATGGCTCTACTATCCTTAGATTTCATTGTGCACAACTTTACATTACATATCCACAAGAAAAAACATTCCTTTACATAGATTCTTCTTGTCCATTTATTGTTTAACTGTACTTTTTAAAATGAAAGTTCGGAAATCCTTTCAACCCTGATATTTCAGCCATTTTCCTACCAAAACTTCCAATTTTGAGAACAGCCTCCTTCCTTTTTTTAAGTCAGGCATTTTAATTGTGCAGCAATTCTTCCTGAAGGACTAATCAGCGCATGAAAACATAACCACTTGAAAATAAATTGAAAAAAAAAAGTTTCAGAAAAAAACCCCCTCAAACTAACACTGTCATATTCATGGCAGCTACAGCATTCACTCTCCTCAGGCCAGTCACACAGGGCAAGGATTACAGTCAAGATAATTGCTACATGGCAGTCATTTCACTGAATAAATTCAAAACCTCTGGAATTAATACATTAATATCTAAGCAACATGAAAGCTGTTATGATGGAATTTATTTCCAGTTTTAATATCATTTTGCACTGTATACTGCTAATTCCTTTGCTTTGTAATGAGAATTCTGCTCCCAGCACGACTTCCATGAAAAAGAAAAAAGCCTCAGACTCCTTTTAGTCCTATAAAGTAGTGTATGCAAGCAAAAACTTGGAAGGAACAGCTATGCTATCCAAAAAAACTTTTACAGCTTTATTTCTACACTGGTGGAAACAAAGAGGAAATGATTGTCATTTGCAGTTACTATTACAAACAAGCTGTCTGGTACCTTGGTTTTATATGAGAGGTGGCCTTTGTGCTGTCCCCAGGAACTGCCCAGCTGCTGTGCTCCCACTGACCCCAGGCTGCTGTGTGGGTGTCTCTGAGTTTCACTGCTGCCTCTTTTCCAAAAGGGGCAATTGAGATTTCTCCTCTCTTTAGTCGATTGAAACACAAACAAGTGCCAAAGCTTGCAGGGATTAAATATCACCCGTCACACCACACACTGCTGAATTTGGCTGAAACTGGCCAAAAGCTAAGCACTGAGGATAAGGGAGGATGAGCAAAGGACAGGCTCTGATCACAAAAATCTAATTTCCAGTGCTTAAAACAAATTTCATGGGAATTCATCTCTAGGATCATTTCGATGCTGATATTTTAAGAGTTTGAAGATTCCTACTACTGCTCCTGAATCCTGCACTTAAAACCTCGTTATTACTCTGTTTGGCTTTTGAACACTCACACAGACATAAAAGACTGCAAAAGAAGTGTCACTTAACATTTTTAACGTGCATTTCAAATATGTATGTTATTTTCAAGTAATGTCATGTGTCATGTCATGTTACTGACATGACATGTGTACACATATATACACTGAAAATTTCTCACTAATTTTACAACCAAGCAACTTAATTCCCATTAAAAATTATCATCTGTTTTGGTTTTTTTAAAAAAACAAAAACTTCTAAAAAAAATTAACCTTTTTTTAAAAAAAAATTATTGAGAACAACACTAGAGCAGCTTTGTGTACTTTTTATTCTTCCTCTTCCAGCAACTGTTGCTGAAGCACAAATCTTCTCCAAGATCCTTTATTAGCTCTCTGTATCTTGTGCAATCTCATGTTCCCTTTTAAGACCTCAGCTTTCACTTTCAGAACATAGTCTTCTTGAAAGACTTTGCTGGTTCTTCTAGTTCTTCTGGCTAAATGATCTCAGACAATAAAGGCACTACTACATTTAAGTAAAGTCAGATTAAAACAAGTTAAAATTATGCACATACAAAATATTCTGATACAGTATCACCTGAGAGGCTTAGATATGGTGGATTTCTAATCACATTATGAAATGCAACTTTTTAAATTCAGTACTTTCCAAACTTATTGGTACAGATGACCATTGGAAGAAATTCTGTCAAACAACAGACCAACACTCAACCACAGGAATGAGCAGAAAACAGTAGGAGGATGAGAATGGTTTAAAGACCATTTACTGGGGCCATAGATAAGCATTTGAACTATGATTTGAGAAACTGCAGCATTTTGAAGAGGAAGATCAACTTTTAAAATAATAACATCTCTTTTGTCAAAAAGGATATTCAGACTGACCTGAGAGTTGCTCAGTTTTGGGAGCCTACAAGAGGATATCCTTATTGCTCACTCTCCTCTCCACCCAAAAATTACCTACAGAATTTGTGAGCTGAATAACTGTTACCCTTGTAGCATAACAGAAGATCTTCTATAAATAAAAAAGTGACAAGACTATGGACACATGATAAATTATGCAATGGTTCCTAGCTTGAAGGAAATTTTTAAACATCTGTCTTTAGGTACCAAACTTGGAGGAAGAGATCTCCAGTATTATCAAAGAAGAGAGTTTGCTAAAGGCTTCCTGACAACACACATTCCTGTGTCGCATGGATGAGTTCTGCTCCAGTAATTAAGATGTTAGGAATAATGTTTAAGGCTTGGGATTAATTCAGCTTTTTCAGCTGCTTATTGTTTGCAGGTGAGGGACAAAGCTAATATGTAATAAAAAGACTTGGGACTTTTCTGACAATAACTGGAGTTAGTCACTTATCAACACTGTTTTTATTACAGCAACCAATCTGTCTGCTCTGGTCAAAACCCCTGGATACTCTCTGCATATCAATTCTACCTGTCCAGTAAGGAAAAGGCTTAACAGTTCAGAGATAAAATGCCTACCAAAAAGAACAGGGGCATTAGTGCTGTCAAGCAATTGATTAAAATTATATCTTCTAATGTGTGTTTTTCTTGTTGACACTTCTGCATTCAGACCTAGGCACATGGAATAAACATAAACAAGCTTACCAGGCCCTGCAGTTAACATCCCTTGTGTATGGTGGAAAAATGACTCACACCTTACTGTGTTGTCAAAATAGTACTTTGGAAACAATTACCATTGTAGTATGACTGCTGTCTGGAATGGATGGATGAGGTGTACTGCCAAAGGGTCATCATTCCTCCATTTTTCTAATGGTAAGCTCAGGTGTTTCTGAACTGTAAATTGGTTTTTGCATTTCGTAAATGATGTATATCCTTGGCAACCTGCAGACTTTTTATGCCCATAACACATAAGAACATACTGTCTAAATGGTGACTCTAAACACTGACAACCTTTCTGACAAATAGAGATAACAATCAGAGCACCAATGTCTAGAAATTGGAAAATCACTTAATTCTTGTCTGAGAACTGTCAACAGTTGAAATATCCAGAAAAGAACATATTAATCATATGTATATTTTGTCATTCTTAATCTTGAAGCAATTAGAATGTATAATTTCAAGAAACTGTTTTCTTGGTTACTTCTCTGCCCTATGACTCTCTATTTTATGCAGAATTCCTTAACCTGAGCAACTCATATATATTAAAAATAGTATGTAAAAAATTAAGAGTAATTTGTTAAAACAGATACTATTGATGCTAGAATTTTAACTCCGGAATTAACAAAAAATCCAAAGACTCCCAATAATAAAGCAACTGTAATAAAAGCAAATATTAACCAAAGTTTCTTTAAAAAGAAAGAGAAAGAATAACCTGTCACTCATGTTCTCATCTGAGCCTTTTTGCTCCTCATATTCCATTTTGTCCTTATTTGCTTGGTTCACTTCTTCATTTTCTATAACAACTCCTTCATCCAAGATTTCTGGTCCTTGTCGAGCTGCAGATACTTTTCTCTTTTTCACTTTGCTCTTGGAAAACTCTTGGTGCTGGTATGATTTATTGTTATTGTCCATTTCTTGATCTCTGCTGTTATCCTGCTGCTGAGTTATTGTCAGTGCATTAGAGACTTCTGATGGCAGATCTATTGCCATCCGTTTTACCTTTCTTCTCCTGCGCAAAGTTCTGTTTCCCAAACTGTCAACAGCCAAATCTGGTTCATGCCACAGAGGTCTTTTGCCTCTAATGTTATTTAAGTTTGAGGAAGGCCTACGTTTAGCAACCAACAACTGGTCATCAGAGTCACTGTGGTCTTTCTTATTAGCATGATTCTCCCTGTAGTCTTTGTTTGATTCCTCTAAACTGGAATCAGAACCTTCACTTAAGCAGTGACCAGTCTCCCAGGGATGATGGGTGGTAAATGAACGTCTTTTTCGTCCCCTCCTTTTCCTTGCCTGTCGCTTTAGAAGACAAGACACACTTCTAGAATGATCTCCAGTATCAGCAAAACCTCCTCTGGCTTGCTCTGAACTTTCTTCCAGTGCTGAGACCAGATCATGAACCAGCTCCTCCATAGTCCTACTGAAATGCCTAAATATTTCAGGGAAAAGAAAACACACAAGAAAACAACAAATTAATTTCAAGTGTTAAGCATAAACCATAACAATTTTATTTGGCAAAATCATTTTGGTCACTTTAGGTAAGGTAGTAAATGTCCATCCTATAAAGATTATTCTATTTCTGCCTAGAGACAAAACCTCACCAACCAGTCCTCTGCAATCTGCAACACATTAGCATACATTCCTTTTAAAAGGTATCTTCCCAAACTTTGAAAGAAGAGGCAGGCAAGGTGTTTCTCCATTTGTTTCTGGCCTCACTATTATTGTTTGGTTTTAAGTCATGTCATCACACTTTCATGATTTTCAGGGATTCCATGTGGCAAGAGCATCAACAAAGACCATTTGCTCTAACTGCAGGTGAGAAGCACATTTTAAATTCAAATGGAATATATAATATATAATATATATAATATTCTTTCTTGATAGTACATTAAGAAGTTCTGTTTAAGAGTTGTCATTATGATAAAATATTTTTAAGGATAACTATCTCCTGATGCTGCCTAAATGCCAAAATGAAGTTAAGACAGTATCTCTTTGATAATACAAATAATTCTAGAGTATTAAATGCAAAGTTTCCTACCACATGTAGGCACTTACATCCATAGAATCACGTGCTTGCATGAGGAAAAAAATCCCTAAACACACACAGTGTCTGATTAAGGCCTTATCCCTTTTGAATATTTTGCTTCTTCCACCTCAAATTGCACCAGCATTTAGCATGTCTTTAACTCAGTATACTTCAGTAAGTTCACATGAACATAATTATGAAAACATTAAATGATTGCTGCTGAACACTAATCCTTCTCTGAAGGCTGTGAACGTTCTCTATAAACACAACCACCAGATTCTCACATCAAGGATCAGAAGACCCCTTTTGCTGAGGGAAAGCAAACAATAGCATTCATGCTCTCTACTACATTACACCGATATGGAAGATACTCAAAATTACGTAGAGGATATTTAAAAGCAAGACTTTACTTTTTTTAGAGTATAAAGTGATGGTGGAATTAAAGTTTTCTACCCATACCCAGTGGTGCTGCAGATTTGGAGAAAACCTTGACACACAGCACACAGCTTCCCCCTGCCACTTACCACAAACTCCAATGTTTAAGGTACTTAATGGTGATGGCTGAATGGACAGTCATGACCATAGGGCACAGAAATTTTAAATATTAATGGGAAAACCAAAGAACATGTTTAAGAAGAAATCCAAGCTGCTTATGAAACATCTTACCTAAAGAAATCATATATTCTCCTTTTAAACCACTTACAGAAACACTTAATTTAAACATTTCAACTGCACGATCAATAAAAGCACAGAAAGTGGTAGAAACATAAGTTTATTTTGAATTCTTGAAACTACTGTGTCACTTATTTCCCACTTTTTCTGTCCTGCTGTAATCTCTAGTCATAATGTTCCCTCCTTACTTAATGTTTTCTTTGGCTCTGTACAGCACAATTATCATATTGTCTTGTAAGTGGTGAGACAGCTCTGGAAGAATGCTACACTTCTCCTTATCCATTTACTTCACAAGAATGAAAACATCCATAATCACACAAAATTACTTCTCAGAAGCAAAAGAAGCAACACAGGAGGAAAAGCATTCCAAATGAAGCAACAATTTTCTGAAAATTCAGAAAGAGAAAAGTGGAAAAGTGGAAGCCAATTAGTCTAGAAATTATTTCTAAATGTGGCAGCACAACAATATAAAACTAATTCTTTCTTTGATTTTTCAAAGATTCAATTACTGCAGAGGGTTTGAGGGGGGAGGGAGGTGTTTGGTTTTTGCTTGGGTTTTCTTGCTTGTGTGGTAGGAACATACACAGGATGCCTGAATGTATCAGCCCCTGTTTCTCCGTAGCTATAACTGCACAGTGGGGAGGACACTGGCCCCTTTAGCCTTGCTATTACACTCACAGGAAGAGAGATTCCTCACAGGTGCACATATCAGAAATGAGATGCCATTAGGATTTAAGGGTCTTTCTAAGACTTTTGTACTAATATAACAGAAGCTGTAACACTCAAACAGACAAACTCCAGCACATTTGGGTTGAGACACCAATTCCCCCAGCTGCCTGCCCAGCCTTTCTGCCAGACTTCTGCATCCACAGCAAACTGATAGAAGTGGAGGTACACCAAAAAGTGAACTAGTAGGCTTAAACCTACATGTAGCTCTCAAAACGAAGAGGTTTCTGCTAACCTGCCAGAATATGAACTAGCTTATATGTCTCTTGCAGCCCATTCTGCCAGTGCCCCTGCAGCACAAAGCAAAAAGGAAAGAAGACAGGGACACAGATGTCTTACACCATAGTTTATGATTAATTCCTTCAATTCAGTATCCCTAATCTGTATGGATAACTATATCACTAGAATCAATGTAGCTCCTAGAGTGGACATACCAATTTACTCCAGATAATGGCATAAGGATAGTGGTAAAGTTGACTTAGTTCCAAAAATACTTCAAGATCAAACACAATATATCCAGCTCTGCTTTTTATACCTGAATTCTTCCCTTGAATTCTTGCCAAAATACTGTCAATACAGATGGTGCCAGATCAAAAGATGAAAGTCAAGAAGAGTGAATACCCTTAAGTGTTCTTGAAGTAAAGGGTTAACAAGATTCTTAAAAGGCCCTGAGCAGTAAAAGAACTTAATTTCCAGCAGACTATGACTTTTAATATTATGCACTCCTGCAATTAATCTTTTCTATTGACTATCAAGTCTCTTCATTGCAGCTCCTGAATTAAGATTTGTACAGGGCAGTGATCTTATTTACCCTAAAAATTGCAGCCACGGTTCAATGTATAATATAGCTGTATCATAGCTGCATTACATCTTAGGCAGATTGGACAAATCAATATTGTAATTATTTCAACATGTTTCCTTAGAATGATTATGAGAATTACTTGATCAATTTGGGACAGTGCAAGCTCCTTTGCAACAGATTGAGAATACAATCACAAATCACTTCAGCTTTTTATTCACATTGCATTTTCAACATGCCAGCGGTCCACATTAAAATTCCTTCTCCTGAAACCCAAAAAAATCTCTTTTGCTTCATTTTATTGTTGCTCTCATTTCTCCTGCTATAATTGAAGAAAAAAAAAAAGGCAGCAGCAACCAGATAGAACAGTTAATCTCAAACCTATCTTTAAAATTCAGGAGCATATTTCTATTATAGCATTATTTATCAGACAAACTCAGTTTTGAAACTTTCTCCATAGTTCACAACCAGCTGTCAAGCTTGTATTCCAAACCTATGAAGCAATTTTAATCATCGCTGCAGATGGTACTGTAACAAAAATATTTGCATTTGAAACAAGTTGAAAAATAACTATAAGAAGTATTAATGGCATTACCAGTATCCACAATATTCAGTAAGATAAGAAATTTCAAAGGTTGTAACAATGAATGTAGAACAACATATTGAGGCACATAAAATATTAAGATGAGCCACAGTTTAGTATGACTCACAAAAGGCTATAAAAATGCACTTACAGCAACAGCCCACAGCTAGCAATAAACTGTAATGTCCTCACTAGGAGAAGATTCTACTTTACTACAGGAAAATCTAGTTTGCCTACACTGACCTTCACATTTATCTGAAGCAATTTTCATGTAGTTCACCAAAGGCTGACTCTTTTCCTCTCAAACCCTTACCAAAACAGACCATGTAAGCACCATTTGCAGGAAACAGTGTAACTGCTTTCACCTGCTCCAAAGCAGATCACACAACCTCTGTTCAGTATTAACATTCCAGCTGAAAATCCTAAGGGAAATAACGGGCACTTATTTTTTCAGTGCAAATGAAGTATCATTTGTCTTCACCTCCCACCTAAAGCACGTAACAATGTAGAGCTTTGACTGCTCACAAAATATTTAACAAACACATACTGATGAGAAAGTTAATTTAGTTGCACAACTCTTAAAGAGAGGCATTATCTCTTACCAAACCAACAGCTGCATTTACATTTACTTTCTAGTTCTGTACCTTTTTCTGTTAAATAGGTCTGGGGTTTCTTGCAGCTAAATTTATGCTGCATCTGTGCCTCATCAATTCTGAAAAAAAACCCACATGAGTTTTGCTATCTTCACAACGCAGCTTGATCACAAGCTAAAAGCACAAGAAAAATCAAATAGTTCCTTCAACATCAGGATTATAAAACCCAGCTTCCTATAATCTTTTCCCATATGGATTCTCTGATGTCTTGTAACACAGGTGTACTCACAATGTACCTTTATCTTCAGACAGCTACTAATTTGAATCCCATTTCTCTACCTCAGAAGCTATTTTCACAAAGCCTTAGAAACATTAGTTTTGAGATCCCTGTTTTAATAATGAGTGTGACAGAAATTTGGATTGAACAGGTGCAAGTATTTGGGAGTCAGCAGAACAAAACAAATCTCACTTCCTTGCCTGAAGAATTTATGGATTCAAAAAAAAGAGAACTATCATGTTCTTGGGATACATGAAGGGGGAAGCAAAATGAAGCAACACAATTCAGTTAAAATTATTAAAAAGCTAGCAAGAGACTATGGTAGATTAGGAAATAACTGATAAACTTATGTTCCATACATAGAAGGCTCTTCTTTCAGGTAACAAATATCAGGACGAGGAAACGGCCTCGAGTTACACCAGGGGAGGTTTAGATTAAATATTAGGAAAAATTTCTTCACTGAAAGCATGATCAGGCATTGGAACAGGCTGCCCAGGGAAGTGGTGGAACCAACATACCTGAAAGTGTTCAAAAAAATGTGTGGATGTGGCACTTGTGGTCACGGCTCAGTGGTGAACACAGCAGTGCTGGTTCAACAGTGGGACTTCAACTCAGAGGTCTTTTCCAACCTTAATGATTCTTCGATCAGAAACTGAAGTTGTGCCTAGGCTATTTAAACTCACCTGCCATTAAAAAGCCATCTTTATGAGTAGGACAAAGCATCCAGTTCCACATCCACACCTATTTATGTCCTTAGGCACTGTCTGCTGGACAAACAGGTATGAAAAGGTACCCTATGACCAAAATGTTCCACCCCTTCCACCCTGCATCGACCATTGCTACAGTGCATAGCAGCCAGTTACCAAGAATGTTCGTACTCTCCCACTTCTGAGGATCCTGCTTCCCCAAAAGACTAAGAGCCAGTGCATCAGCAACACATTCAAAGTAAATCTGACATGCAGACCGAAGAAACTTAATACAAATGTTATTTTCATACTATAAAATTTAAAATGTGACAGTATCTCAGAACAGACACTTACAGAAATTAAACAGTTTTGACTTTTATATAAGATAATGTGAAGAATTATATAAGCTGAGGACTCTCGAGACAAATCAGGATACTATGCTGGAGCACATCCATATCTGAGAAGGGAAGAACAAACCCAAAATCCCAGACTATTTTTCACCTTCAAGGTATGCAACACTCCTTTGTTGCAGTCCATTATGTGTGTATATAAACCAGTTCCAGAAAATAACAAAGCATAGGAGGATTTTGAAAAAATTAAGTTTTATGAAAGTCATTGTTTCTCAATTAAGACATAGTTACTACATTTGCTGGAAATGTCTATGAACTTTTTCAATATCATATATACAGCTCCCAGTAACTGCATACAATTACTACCTACATTTTATTCTCCAATCACACACTACACAATAATTCTTGGTACCAACTCTGTATTTGAGAAACTGCTTTAGACAACTGGAGTTTCCTTACATTTGTGCGTCAGTACAGGCTGGGGGCCAACCTGCTGGAAAAGTGCTCCGTGGAGTAGGATACTGAGGTCCTGGAAGACAAGCTGTTTGTGAGCCAGCAGTGTGCCCTTGCCAACAAGGAAGCCAGTGGTACCTGGGGTGCATTAGGAAGAACATGGCCAGCAGGTTGAGGGAGATGATCCTGCCCCTCTATTCAGCCCTGGCAAGGCCACATCTGGAGTGCTCTGTCCAGTTCTGGGCTCCTCAGGCAAGAGAGACAGAGATACTGGAGAGGGTCAAGTGGAGGGCTACAAAGATGATCAAGGGACTGGAACATCTCTTACGAGGAAAGGCTGAGGGATATGGGCCTGTTCAGTCTAGAGGAGAGATGGCTGAAAGGGATCTCATCAATGCCTATAAGTATGTGAAGGGAGGGTGTCAAGAGGATGGATCCAGGCTCTGCTCAGCGGTGCCAAGCAATAGGACAAGAGGCAACAGGCAGAAACAATGCACAGGAAGTTCCACCTGAATATGAGGAAGAACTTCTTTACAGTGGGAGTGACAGCACACTGGAACGGATTGCCCAGAGAGGTTGTGGAGTCTCCCTCACTGGGGATATTCCAGAACCCTCTGGATGCAATCATGTGCCATGTGCTCTAGGATGACCCTGCTTGAGCAGGAAGGTTGGACCAGAGGACGCACTGTGGTCCCTTACAACCCGACCTGTTCTGTGATTATGTGATTCTATCCTGCACAATAAAAAGTATTTGAGCAATGATGGCATTTTATAACTGAGTATGCTGCTGACCCTCCTGAAAATTAGGGCCAAGCTAACTCACAATAAGTATATCTGACTTTTCTTAAACTGCTGCTTATCTAAGAAGGCACAACAATAAATACTATCAGTCTACTTATATTTAACAGTGAAAAAGTGTTTAGTACAGAGCAATGGCATACAGTTAGAAAGATGCTGACATGAACTACATTTAACAAGGCTCTAACACAAATGAATTGGTCAGCCAGAAATGAGATTTGGAGCAATTTATCATGAGAGGGAGCAATTCTTGCAATCCCATTGCTGCCATTTACTGATATGCTTGCCCTTTTCAGAAGTATGAGTTCATTAATTAATTGTCAAGGTGCAGAATTACATGAACTGTCACATGGTGGTAATACACTATAGCACCACAGTCATTATCAGAGTGGCCAATAAGTACCCAAAATACAAAGTATTCCTAAATTGCCACATGTGTTCACAATTTAAATGAAAAACATTCAGCTTCAGAGCAGCTTTACCCTTCAAAGTGAACAATTTTACTTTGTGGTTCTTCTGAATCTACTCAGCTCTTTAGGGTCATAATGCTTTTTAAAAAGCCCAAGTTCTTAATTTTCTACATCAAGTATTAGACACTGAAAAAAGTATTTTCCTGCGTCCCACTCAAATGGGCTTCCTTTAACAGACAACTTCTGAAATAACTTATATCTCAGAATAGGAAAGCAACTCTGAGGAGCAGCCAGATTTTCAACAGACCTTCCTTCAGCACTGCTAAACTAAGAGTGCTATAGATAACATATCAGTATTTTTCTCTGTATTGAATTCCTCTGGGCAGTGTATTTGCACAAGCAAAATCACTACTGTCTGACGACAATTACAGAAAATTATGCCCACATCTCATGTTGCTGAAAACTATTTTAAAAGCCTCTGGAACTAAATTACTTTATGTGGTCAAAACCCAGTAAAATTTAAAGATGCATGACAGGTATATTTAATGAAAAATTTCGCAGAGTACAGACACATATTGGGAATGCCTTAGGCAATGTTTCTGCTGTATGCAGCATTTCTACTCAAGTAAAAATACTTGTGCCACTAAAGTATACCTCAGTCTCTGAAATGTTCTTAATTACACCAACAGAAGTTATATTTACACCAGGCAAATTTGGATGCCTAGCAATACTGGCAAGCTTCTTTTAGCCAATACATATATCAGAGCAAGTAAAATCCCTCTTTGAAAGTTTTCTCATTTAGAAAATTGTAAAGAAGCCATGACAATACCCACAGGAAAAAACCGCCTGCTACTATCAGCAAAAGTGGAGGACAAATGGAGTTTTCTATGTAAGAAAACAAAGTGCTAAGCCTCTCCCTTCTTCTTCTTCCCCATCCCCATAAAAGAAACCAAAAAAAAAAAAAGGAAAGAAAACCTATTTTAGATTTGGGAAATGCACCAGCAGGTATATGTAACATAGACTCCAAAAAAGCCTCAAGGCCTCAAATTATTAAGAAAAAACACACACAAAAAAATCCTCCTCACATTAATAGAAGTGAAATGAATGACAGACTATACACACCAGTTGATAGCTAACATATCACAAGCTATGTAACATTTCAGGAAGAAAATGAAAGGCTTCCCAGCTGGTTGTTTGGGACCTACTGTGTCTATCAAGTCTCTCCAGTACCAGTCTTTATATCTCCATGGCCTATTAACAAAAGTGACTTTTTCTATTCTTTTACTCATCTTCCCCTATTCACAGTGCTACAATAAAAACAACAAGGCCTTTGGGGTCACTATGCTGGCATATGGAATTACATAAAACAGTAAATCTGTGAACTTTGTTACAGGATAATTACCCACGCTTTCCCTGCTCGATGGCTACAGCAGCACTTGTTGATTCTTGGTTTGCAATAAAAAAACTCCAGAGCAGCAAACCCACGACACTGGATGCTCAGCTCCACACGCTGCAAGGGCTTTAGGCCTTACAGAGCCTACCACTGTTAGAAAAACCCAAGCAGGCAGGGACACCTAACTGAGCTCGGGACAAAAGTTTCGATTCACCGTTTGCCTGCAGTCCCTTTTCAGCAAAGCGCGGAAATTCCTCCTTCCGCCTATTGCTCGCTCCTAAACGCGTCGCGCCGCCGGGACGCGCCAGTGGCACCTGTCAGACCTCCGGCCGCGCATCCCCGGGGCCCGGGGCGGGCACCATCGCCACCTCCATCACCTCCGCCTCGCGTCAGCGGCAGCCCCGGGGAGGCCCGGCCGGAGCGGGGGCACCGCTCGCTCCCACGTTTCCAAGCCCCACCCGCGGCGCGGAGATGCTGTTCCCGACCCGCTCCCGGCTCCAGCGGCCCCGCGGGCGGCGGACACGTGCTCCCCCCGGGCCCGGGCTTACCAGCTCTTCCTCGCCGCCTGAGCTCGGGTCGGGGTAGGTTCAGCCACCCGGAACATGAACCCGGCGCCTCGCCCGGCCGCTCCCCGGGGAGGCTGGCGCCGCTTCGCAGAGACTGTGCCGAGGGGAGGCGGGCAGGGGCCGGGACCGGGCGGGCTCGGGCCGGGCGGGCGGGCGCGGGCGGCCGGCGCTGCTCCTCAGTCCCCCATGATGCGGGCCCGGAAGCGGCCGCGGCACCGGAGGAAGCCGGGCGCGACCACCTCGCCCCTTCCCGGCCCTCTCCCGGCCGCGGTCCAGAGGCTCCGAGTACCCCCCCAGAACCCCCGTCTCGGCCCCGGTGCGGCCCCGCGGAGCCCCCGCTACCCCCGGAGCGGTGCCGGTCCCTGCCTGCGGGGCCGCCGGGGCAGCGCCACCCCCGCGCCCCAACGCAGTGGGACGGTCCCGTTGCCATGGCGGCGGCGTCGGGAGGGCGGGAGCAGGGAGGGAGCATGGCCGCCCTGGCCCGGCTGCAGGAGAGGCTGTCGGAGCTGCGGGAGGAGTATTTCCTTGAGAACAGGTACCCGGGCCGTGTCGGTGGTGGGGCGGGACACACCTCCTCATGCTGGGCTGGGGCGGGCGGGCGAACCCCGGCTCTCCCCCAGCAACGAGATGGCGTCAGTCCCCCTGGAAATTGTCCAGTTCTGGGCTCCTCAGTACAAGAGAGACGTGGAGCTCCTGGAGAGGGTCCAGCGGAGCGCTACGAAGATGATCAAGGGACTGGAACATCTCTTACGAGGAAAACCTGAAGGAACTGGGCCTGTTCAGCCACGAGGAGACGAGTGAGAGGGGACCTAGTCAATGTCTGTAAGTATCTGAAGGGAGGGTGTCAAGAGGATGGATCCAGGCTCTGCTCAGCGGTGCCAAGCAGTAGGACAAGAGGCAACGGGCAGAAAGCGATGCACAGGAAGTTCCACCTGAATATAAGGAAGAACTTCTTTACAGTGGGAGTGACAGCACACTGGAACAGATTGACCAGAGAGGTTGCAGTCTCCCTGACTGGAGATACTCAAGAACCCTCTGGACGCAATCCTGTGCCATGTGCTCTAGGACGAGCTTGCTTCCGCAGAGGTTGGACCAGATGACGCACTGTGGTCCCTTTCCAACCTTACCCATTCTGTGATTCTGTTTCACTTTAAAATCCCTCCCGAGAGCACCAACTCACCCCCTTGGTCCCAAATATTGCCAGTGTGATCTGATGAGACCCAATGGCAGCAGCACAGCATCTTTAGGTTGTCTGTTTATACACTGAAAATGCTTAATGTCCTGCCCCCTTCCCCCCCCCCCCCCGCTAATTTATAATAAGAGCCTCTGGAAACTCCTAAAAGGCATTGAGCCTCGCAATTCCAGCCCTCTCCTGCTCTGGGAGCCAGCCCCCTTTCCCCAGTCGCCTGCTCCTCTCTCCTGTGCCAGCTGTGTTGCTATTCCCTGAGGATCCTTCACAGCGATGCCAGGATTCGGAACGCCAGCCCTGAGCCCTTACGCTGGTGGCTCAGGTCTGTGACTGTACCTGAACGCTTGTCCTCTTGCAAGGCACTACCTTTCCTACTTTTTAAAATTTTTTTCTAAGTTAATGGAAAGAAAATCACCCCAACTTCTGAGCGAGTTGATGTTTACTAATCTGTTTAAAATTGAGCTTCTAAATTAGATTGTGCAACTTGAGTTTCTAAGTACCTGGGATGTGTTTTGTCTTTTTTTTACCGAGTTAAGGAGGTGTTTATTCTACTTAAAGATCTGACATATCCCACATAGTGAGCAACAGGCTGAAAGATTAGATCATCTGTTACCCTTCTCACCAAGTGGGACAGTTGGCGCTGCTGAGTTTTCTGGCTGCTAACATGGTGATGGCCAACTTTTCCCAGATCAGATTTCAGGAAATAAAATGTTTTAAGACCAACTTAAATATTGCATTGCTTTGTCCTGTAAACCCTTTTATTCAACTGCATTGTTGCTGTTGCTGTGTGTGTAATGCAAATACTCACTACAAAAAAAACCAAAACAAAACACATGTTTAGCATAGTTGTAGTTTAATTTTTCTTCACTAATTAATGAATCATTTATTTTTGAATCTAATTACAACATCATTAGCATGAATAACAAATGTCCTGAACATTCCTAAAAGTTACACAGAGGTCAAGTCCTGCCTGCATGTAAAGTGTTGTGTTTTCCTGTTCTTCCCCTGAACTTTTGTTCATACTCCTGTGGCTGTACACAGAGCAGTTCAATAAACAAACATCAGTTACAGGAGACTATGCTTGTATTTCACATATTTCAGGTTAGAAAGAGCAGTCTGAGCCAGACTTGGAAATCCATTGGAGGGCAGCATGCTTGATGTTTGGGGATTTGTTTTTTGGCAGAGCTTTCCAAACATAAATTGTTTCCCTTTTAAGAATAGGCTATGATCCATCAGCTTCTGAAAAATCACATTTGCAGCTGAGTATTAAATGAGAGGATTCAAACAGTCCGGCTCAGTAACTAATCTTAACAATATTTTTCTGATTTTCATAACATTCCTGTCATGCTTTTTGCAGAACTCGGTTTATGTGAGAGGTATGAGGTGTCTTAAACTGGCTTTTTAGGGAAAGCACCTTTCTAGGGAAGGACTTGCCCAATGATGTCATAATGTAAAAATACCATAAGCCTGCAGTTTGAGAAATACCCTGTCAGCATAAGCATTAGACTATACAGGATCCATTAGTGCACCCTCTTAAGTGTTACACAATATTATCACTCTACTCATTCAAGATGATCTTTTATTTACTGTAGCATCTGTATATCAGGTGCAGACCTTGAATATGCCTTTTTTACTTTCAGTAAAGTCTTTGAGAAATACCTATGACTCTAAAAGCTTAATTCAAACAGTGTGACAACTATGCAACCTGATCAAAAGGGCAAATACCTGCCTGAGAAACTTTCACCTCAAACCACTTCTGCTGGCAAGGGCAGTTGAAAGGGTTTGTGGAACTATCTTGTTGTTGGTCTGCTTCAATAAACTTTACAAGGACTTCTAAACTGCCTTGGCCAGGCAAGAATGCCAGCTGAAAAAATCTAACAGAAAGTAAGAGAGGAGAAGGCTTCTGCTCTTCCAGAAGCAGACTGGTGTCATTGCCAAGTGGGTAGGACTGGTTTTGGAGCTGTCACCTCTGACATGGCCGGTCCCACATCTCCTCCATTTCCAGGCTGTAATTGTGGCAGGCCCAAATTGCTCAATCAAAATCCTTTTAATCAAAATCTTTTACCTCTAAGTAAAAGTATTCTGAAGGTGTCTGCTTCCTGTGAAGTCTCAGAATCTGCACAAGAAGGGAACAAGGAAGCTCTCCAGCTAGCTTTGAAAACTTTTTATTTTGTGGTCTTAGGTTGAAAAAGTCTGTTTCCCACAGTTTTGAGGCACTGAAAAGGTCTGATGAATGTCAAATGACAATGAAAATTTGTGCCCACTTAATGTGATTTGAGAGCACATGCTGCACCAGATGATAAAATGAGTGGGGCTAATGTTTCTTGATCTCCGATAGTAAATCTGCATTTCAATTCACAAGAAATATGATGAAGATAATCCTAATTTATCAGATAAAAAATAATCTTGTTGGTGTTTATTGATGCAATTAACGTTGGCACAAAACTTTGTTAGGAGAGCTAACTAATGTCAGCTAATTAAGGAAACTGACTAATAGTAACCTAATTGTTATTTTGTGTCAAGTGTAACAGATTAAAGTATTTGGTAAATATGTTCCTGATAAAAATAGGATAACAAAAAAATCCATTAAAATTAAAATATAATTTTAAGTTCAAAGACTTGACAGTTACTGACATTTTGAAACAAATAAAAATAAGTAAAAGCCAGAGATGATCTCATAGCTTTTTACCCCTCAGCTTTAAAACTCATAATGGTAATGACTTCTTCCCAAACTCTCTTAAAAGCCTCTTCCAGGTTAATATATTTCTTTGATCTCTTTTAGATTCATGGTTTTCCTTACATGACTTTTAGCTTTGTCACAAACACTATTCTCCTAATAGACAGAGTCACAGAGAGAATGCAAGCAAGGGCTGTCTCTTGGAATTATTTTCTGATGAGGTCCTTTTACTTGTTTTTCTTGTGTTTCTTTCCCACTTGTACATGTGTTTCACTTGTACTGTGTCATTTGACACAAAGCTTTGACATCTAATAGTTCTTGAAAATCTCCTTGAAGTCATCAATTCTCCCCTACATCTACCTTGCATCTTCTGCTGCCTCACCAGTATCTCTTTCTAGATAACCTTTCTTTTCATGTAACTTAAAACCAAATCCTTCATCCTTCTCTATATCCTCCCTTTTTCATTATTTCCTCTAGGATCTGTATTAATCAATGCTGCAACCCTAGCATATTTTGTAATTCTCTTGTTTCTTTTTATTCCCTCCTTGCCTGTCTGTGGCACATGTCAATATGCTGCCAGTTTCATATCTACATCATCTCCAAAATCTTTGTCTTAGAATTCCCATTGTGAAAAGTTCCGTCAGGACTCAATAAGCTGTTGCATTGACTACTGTGTTTCCATGTAAAAGATTTCTATGGTCATCCCTTTGGAATCTATTTAAATTACTAAATGCATTTGTTTCCAAGTTCTGACTTCCTTTTAAGCCACACTAAGATTTTGTTTCCTGATGTTCCAGGCCTTTTAAAGTTTGAAAATTCCCACACCTGATTTCTTTTCTATGCTTTCATTGTCATAGCAGTATAAACTTATATTTGTATCTCACTTTCCTTTGGTCACCTCTTCTTTTTCATATTTCTCCTCTTGAAATTCCTCCCTAGGAAACTGGCTAGAATGTCTAAATCCTCTGTTTCCATCCTCCTGAGGTTAATTCATATTCATTTAAAAAATCCTACAGACTAGGAGTGTATCTGTCACCGTTATTGATGCTGTCAATGTTCAAGTAATAAATGACTAAAATATTTTTGAACAATCAAAAGATAATGTGTTTAAACTAGATCTTACATTTAATATATGCTTCAGATTATATTGACCACAGTGAATTTATTTAATATTCACATAATATACGATAATATACACAGTTACATGAGTTTTGTTATAATTCAGTCCTATTTTTAGTTAAAGCATTGTCGACATATTTCACCTGCAATGGAAGAAGTCCATGTAGCATGCTGACATGTATATTCAGTATTGTGTCAGAATAAGAAATACACTCTCCCAAAACTTACATCCCCTATGAGTTGCAATACTCTTTATCCTTGTTACCTTCATACTATGCAACTAATGTAAATTACAATTTTCTGCACTACCATTGAATTTTGTAGTATTAAAAAGTGAAAAGGATCCCAAACTGCAACAATAAAACATTTAGAATAATTTTTTTTTGCTTTGGTTCTACATTGCCATGCTGATAATTATTACTGCTTTTATATTTTCAGATCTATAGATGAAGACAGAAAAATAAAGTACAGAGCTGCTGTCAAAATCCAGAGCTGGTTTCGAGGATGCAGAGTCCGAGCCTATCTGAGGTAGTATATTAAGCCTATCTAGCCTATCCTAATCTGTGTTTCAGCCTTGAATTTCTCCTCAAAATTGCTCATGGTATTATTTGTTTTAATAAAATGGTAACATTATTATTATTAGGGAAAAAAAAGCGCAACAACTGTTATTCTGCTTTTCAACAGAATGAAATATATGCTGTGCCACTGGAAAAAATAATTGTTGATTTTCAGAACTGTATACAGTTAAAAAGGCATGATGCTAATAGGTAGCATGGAAATAATCTATCTTCATAATAGATACACAGTATTCTACAGGAAATCTTGTCATGACTGGAAAAGAAACAAAACAACCAGATATCCCTCAGATGTGCTGATTCAGAGACTTTTCTTATAGAATGATAGAATATCCTGAGTTGGAAGCGACCCAAAAGGATCATCCAAGTTCAACTCCTGGCCCTGCACAGGGCACCCCTAGAGGCACACCATGTGCCTGAGAGCGCTATCCTAACACTTCTTGAACTCTGGCAGGCTTTGTGCTGTGACCACTGCCCTGGGGAGCCTGTTCCAGTGCTCAACCACCCTCTGGGTGAAAAACTTTTTCCTAATATCCAACCTAAACCTCCCCTGACACAACTTCAAGCCACTCTCTCAGGTCCTGTCGCTGGTCACCACAGAGAAGAGATCAGTGCCTGCCCCTTCTCTTCCGCTCATGAGGAAGTTGTAGACTGGGATGAGGTCTCTCCTCAGCCTCCTCCAGGCTGAACAGACCAAGTGACCTCAGTCACTCATCATATGGCTTCCCTTCATGGCCCTTCACCATCTCCATAACCCTCCTTTGGATGCTTTTTAGTAGCTTAATATCTTTCTTATGTTGTGGTGCCCAAAACTGCACACAATATTTAAGGTGAGGCTGCCCCAGGTCAGGGCAGAGCGGGACAATCCCCTCCCTCGACCGGCTGGCGATGCTTTGCCTGATGCCCTCCTGGACACGGTTGGCTCTCCTGTCTGTCAGGGCACTGCTGACCCATATTCAACTTGCCATCGACCAAGACCCCCAGGCCCCTTTCTGTGACGCTGCTCTCTCTTATTGTTGTTGTTACAGAAAAATTGCCTAGTGAGGGTATGGCAACTGGACTTTTATTGTAGAAATTAAGTTCTATGGCTGGATTTAACCAGGTCATTTTTAAAAAATCTTTTTTTACATTATTTTCTCCATTTATAAATCAGAGATCTTTGTTCTGTAAAATGCCGTATCAACATTGGACTTGATCTTGGAGGTCTTTTCCAACCTTAATGATTCTATGGTTTTATGATGTTGATACAAGGTTCTTGGAAACACTACGATTGGTCCCTTCTTCCAGAAAGCCCTCCTCCATTTTTTATGATCGTAAGCCCAACTGGTCAAACTCATGTGCTCAAATTTCTGTATATTCATAAAAACTAGGGAGAGGGATTTTTACAACTTCTAGTTTGACCTCTTGCCTGTCACAGGTCATTATGTATCATCCAGACAGACTGTGTCAAACCTAGATAATTATTAAGTTAAATAAAATTAATTATTTAGTGGCTAGTATTTCCCTCATAGAAAGATAGGCTGCAGTCATTATGTGCACTTGTTAAAAAAAGTACAGGTAATTTGTTTTCCATTGCTGATTCAAATGTGTTGTCACAGGATGCAGCTGTCACAGGCTAGCATTCAGCAGGCAAACAAACATGGTATTTCAACCCTCCAAGAAATCAATGTCAAAAAGCACCTACAAAGACAAAGGTTTGGTTATTGACCCTCTGTTTCCAGGACATGAGTAACAGCTGTATGCTGCAGATGAAAGTGAAAATTGTCTTTGCCAATCTATTCTATAGGAAAACGCTCTTCCAAACACACTTTTTATTTAGTAATGACCAATGTAAGAAGAAGTAAATCTCAGCTAAGTGTAGAAGAGGATTTTCTCTGCAACTGTGTGCAGACTGATCTTGCTCAGTGCCCTCTTGGTTTCTTGGCCTGTATCAATAGTTTGTCCAGGAGAACTAGAGAAGAGATTGTGCCCCTGTACTTGGCACTGGTGAGGCCTCACCTCATTTACTGTGATCAGCTCTGGCCCCTCACTATAAGAAAGACAGTGAGGTGCTGGAACGTGTCCAGAGAAGGATAATGGAGCTGGGGAAGGGTCTGGAGCACAAGTCATATGAGGAGCAACCGAGGAGATGTGGTTGTTTAGCCTGGAGAAGGGGAGGCTCAGGGAGGACCTCATTGCTCTCTACAACTGCCTGAGAGAAAGTTATAGTGAGATGGGAGTCGATCTCTTCTGCTGTGTATCAAGTGAAAGGATTAGAGGAAATGGCCCTAAGTTGCATCACAGGAAGTTCAGATAAAATATTAGGAAAAAAAATCAGTGAAGGAGTGATTAGGCATTGGAATAAGTAGCCCAGGGGGATGGTGGAGTCACCATCTCTAAAAGTGTTCTAAGAGTGTCTGGATGTGACACTTGGGGATATGGTGTAGGGCTGATTATGGTGGTACTGGGTTGATATTGGACTAGGTGATCTTGCAGGTTTCTTCCAGCTTTAATGATTCTGCAATCCTGTGACTCTCTGATTTGGGAGCAGAGGCTCAATATAGGCAGTTCTCAGTGTTCTGAGTCACCTAAGACTGCTTCCAGTGAATGAACTTCAAGGCTTATGAGTTTGATGTCAGCAGTCAGATGATATGAATGATCCCCTATACAGTTTTTTCTAGACAGTCCCAAAGTAATGATTGCATGATTTTTCTGCAAAAACTAATGTGAGATGCCAATTATAAAATTTTTAGTACCATAATTATATATATATATATATATATATGTATAAGGACAAAGTAAATATTAACTCACAATTAATTTTGTAATTTTATAAAAGCAAAGAAGATGTATAAAAGTGAATAAGATGTCTCAAAATTCCAGATCAGTGGGTTTTATCAAATATTTAAAAATTGTAAAGCTGTGAAAATGTGCATGGGACGTAAAAAATTCTGAACTGATCAGGTATGTTTTTTAAAACCATCCATGAAAATATAATCATCCTATTATGCAAATTAAATTTGTAAGGCTTTTTCATTAAACTTTTGTAATGATAACCAAAATAGGGAAGTTTGCAGTAACCCATTTTTTCCAAAAACCAAAGTATGTGTGTATGCATCAATATAGGTCTATTTGTGTGTGTGTGCGTGCATATGTATATATGGATGCATGTATACATAAAAAATGTGTTTGTAGTGGTCATCTGTTTGGAATAAGTATGGATAATAATGCTGGGAAGTCTCAAGAAATCATTATTTTGTTAATATATTTCATTTTAGACATCTGAATGAAATGGTGACTTTGATACAGAAGTGGTGGAGAGGATATCGATGCAGAAAACACTTCAGAAAAATGGTGGAGGTAGAAAACTGCTTTTAAAAGTTTTGTTTGGTTATTTGTAGAATACATGGAAGTAATTCATTCTCTCATCGTGAAATTAAAAAGCTGAATCTTGATCCTTTATTCACACAGGCACGTACTTTACTATCATGAAAAGCACCATTAATTTCAGTAAGCCTACTCATAACAGTCAAGTCAGTGTTTAAGTGTTTGCAGCTCCGGAGTATTAGTCCCCAAACCAGCAATGAGATCTGCTCATGCAGAAGCCTGCCCACATGATGCTAATTGCAGGATTGGAGCTTTAAAAGATGCTGCTTTCTTTTTTTTCCTGGCAGAACTTCTAATTTTGAAAATAAAATAAGCCAATGTGTCTACACATTGCTGTTTTATGTTTTAGTGGTTTAAATTTCTTACTTAATGAACCTTGAAGTATTTGAGGTTTTGCCTTGAGGCACACAGCAGATCACAGTCAATCTAATTCCCTTGACAGACCTGAAGACAGCAAAAGTGTATGATAGCACACAAGCTAAAACCTCTATTAACAGGTTTAGGAGATTAAGAAGAAACTAATTTGCCTTTAACATAAAAAAAATTAAGGTTTTAATGTGTGGTTTACTTCACTAATTTATCAATTTATGTTAATGTTTTACAATAGTTTTAAACTTGTTAGTCATTTATTCTAGATAAATTTTGTTAAATTGTTGTGTTTTAATCAAAACATACAACTCAAGGAAAAGAAAAAAAAAAGAGCTGTAATAACTCATATATTACAGACCAAAGTTCATACTCCCTGCTAAACTATTGTTTTCAAGTAGCAGGAGTCATGTATCTGAAAGATTGTCTACTTTCCCCCCAAGTTTATCAGTAATCTCTTTAAAGATTTTCTTTCTTCCAACTTACTAAATTGCTTAACTAATAAATTATGACCCATCTTTTCAGGCTGTGCTTTTCAGTCATCCTCTAAAACTAATTATTGAATATAGAGCAGATTATTGCATGGTTGGTTTGGGTTCTGTTTTGAAAAAAAGAAGGAACTTCATCTGAATATTTTTCCTGAGCTTAGAGAAGGTTTGTTTAATCTAGAGGAGCTTCTGTAGAATGGAGACATGATAATGTATCTTGAAATTTGTAAATGAAGAGAAAGGATCTATGCAGTCACTGGGAAAAGGGAGAGAAGAAATCAACTTCATGTGAAATATTGACACATACTGCCAAAAGATGCTGTGGAATTCCCTCTAGTGCAGGTTGTTAAGAGGAGAATAGAAAAATGGATGGCTTAGATACACTTCAGGCAATGTTTTAGGTGAAGTCATCTCATAATGTTCCCTCAAGTTCTACATTTTTTCACAGTTAAAGCATTGTAGAAGGATGAATTTCACTTCAGAAACAAGGTGATTTATATGTTTCTGTGTTTTTCAAGATGAGAATAAGGACCGTGTCGGTTTTTGACACCTGATCATTAGGTTTTTAAGAGGCCTTAATCAGAACTAAGGTCTGATGGCCAATTTTCAATCCCTCACAGATTGTAAGGAGCTTTCTTTTGGCTGTTCATGTTCAAATGTAGTTTCTTTGTTGATAGTAATCAGTTTACTATTTTAAATAGAATTATGTAACTTCAGAGACTTACTTTTATATGTAATGGTTGTAAGAATATTACAACCATTAATGCCCAGATAAGATACAAAGTGAATACATAACCCCCATGCTCATTGTCCATTGCACTGTTCTGAGTGGTGTTCTGTAGGTAAGATGGCAAAATAATTCTTCCCAGAGAGCCAGCCTCAATGGCATTTGGAATTGGTGCCCAGGGACAGGATGAGAGGCAGTGGGCACAAAATAAAGCACAAAAAATTCCACTTGAAGATAGGGGACAACTTTTTTTACTGTGAGGGTGTCTCAGATGGTGGAAGGAGTTGCCCAGATTGAACAAGCTGTTCTTATAGAGTCTCCACCCTTGGAGATACTCAAAACCCCACGTCACAAAGCCCTGCACAACTCTCTCTAATTGACCCAGTTTTGAGTAATGGTTTGGAGCTTCATAGGTCCCTGCCAACCTCAGTTGTTCTATGCATTCATGAAACCAGAGGTCTTCTACCTCACCTCTTTATTCTGTCTTCTTTTGCCCTCTCTGCATAAAAAAGGCTCTGACAGTTACATTTTAAGATAGAGTCTTTCAAATTAGCACAGATTTCCTTTAATAATGAAGCTGTGAGGGCTAACATTATAAAACCCCCTCAGCTCTCCGTTCTTGAAATGTATTTCTGAAAAGAAAAGTAAAAAAGTCTTTAATCAATAAATCCTACTTCATATTTAGTTTTTCAAATAGACATAACTGACAAGCTCTTGCCAAATCTGAAGTCTGTGGAATAATGTAGGACAAAAAATTCTGCATGCCCACACTTATTACACACATTCTAAATCAAACCATGAATTCATTCAGTTTCTGGATTCCAGTACTTATCCAGTGCTAGCCAGGGCTCTAGAGGAAGAGAATCTCATCAGAAAGCTTACAAATTTTGCAGCAGTCAGCATAGAAAACCACCTTTTCCCCTCAAATACTTCATTTTGTGCTTGTTATCTCTTTGACTGGAGAAGACTAAATAGGACAGCCTGATTGGAAGCCAACCTGAAAGCCATGCAAGTAGCAGATACAGAGGCACCTTTTACTCCGTTTAGACTGTTATATTCAATATTGTGTGATTTGGGGTGGACTTAAATATGAAGTTCAAGTTAATGCCTTATATTTGTTGTTACACTGTCTTTACTCAACTAAAGGCTGAATTAGGAATATGTAACAAACGCCCAAAATCTTCTCAGCAGCTTAACATAACTTTCAAGTTAAAAGGATCAATTAATATTTGCAATGAACTCTTGCAAATAGCAGCTGTAATGACTCCTGACTATGAAACACAATGATACATTTGACATGATAGTTCCTTAAATACACTGGTCACTTTAAAATTTGTCTGCTGATAATGATTGGATTGGTATCTGCTGCCAGCAAACAAGGCAAAGCATATGCACAAAATACCCATGATTGCTTGATAATAAATCATTTTAATGATTATATTCAAAATTGTGATATGTGAGTGGTACTGATGCGGAAAATAACAAAGGCTGAGGCTCATCAGATTGGTTGTCCATATGTGCATCACTACTAGTATTTCATTTGCTACTCCTCTACTGCCTCTTTTTTGATTGTTAAAATACATTAAGTAAAAAAACTCTCACCTATTGATGTCATTTGTATGATTAAGGTTATGTGCTTTAAGGTTAGGTTCTTTGATATAAAGCTTTGTTTCCTAAATAATCTCAAGCTAAAATTAAGAACTGCTCTCCTACAATTTTCTTAGTAACTTAGTTACATTGACTGTGTTGGATTCTGAATTTTTACATGACATTCAGGAAAGTATGAATTTTAAAACCAGGCAAGCACCAGAACATGAATCAAACTGTACATCACTGTTTCTTTATTATAATATCTCTCAAAGTCAAATAAACACTTGCTTAAGGAAGGGGAATTGTAACATTTAATTGTTATATGAAGTTGACATGCATGATGGCTGTATTTTTAGCTTACTTTAAAAGGAGATGCTGTTGAGAAAAGTGAATATTTTATGTGATACAGTTTGACACCACCCTAAATGGTTTAGCTTCAACTCAGCAACTAGTTTTAAATAATTCCAGTCCAATAGGAATTAGTCAAATGCCTATTTGCTCTACAAAAACACCCAAACCATCACAATGACACCCCAATTTAGACCATGTTTTTCTTCCTTCTCTCAACCTCAACCTCAATCAGATTTGTGGATCTCGTTTGAATTTGTCATTTCATATTAACTGTTTAAAGCAAAGCAAAACACCAGTCAGACTCGGATCACATTTGTAGGTGGTCCCCAAACATGCTTTTAAATACAAAAGGAGAAATAGTACAACAGTTCATAAACAAAAGGCTTCAAATATATTTTGGAAACATACACTTGAAGTAAGCTGGTAGGAAGACCTGTAACATCAGAGAGATACAAAGACTTCGTGATTCAGAAGTGGAGGTGGTACATGTGGATGAGATGGCAGGATAATTTTCCCCAGAGAGTTAACCTGGCAGTGTCACCTTCAAATTGGCACTCAATGAAAAAATGACAAGTAATCCATTGGACATAGGCTGAAATGCAGGAAATTCTACTTAAGTATAAGGAAAGGGTCTTCTGGACAAGCAGGCCCCAGGTCAGGAAAGAATCTTTTGTTTAGCACATAAGTGTAGACTTGGGTTGAAGCACTAAATTATGACTGTTCTTTTGTGAATAGGGATGAACACATTTTCCATCACTTGTAATGGCAAAACTTTCTGATCAGGATTAGAAAACGGGGCAAATCTATTTGGAAAAGAATCTAGATGGTGACACAGCCTTTGGCTTTTGGTGAAAGAATAAGGTTTTAAGACAGTTGTGTGAGCAATTCTGCATTTGGATGACTTGTGATTTAGAGCAACAGTTGAGTAAAAGCAGAAATGTGTAACTTCCTTTTTATTATGAGTCACCATCTTAAGTGGTGGTAAAGGCCTGGATTTCTCACACCTTAGTGAGGTATGCAAATTAGGACCCAAGTTGCCACTGACTGTTTCTGTAAATAGTGGACAGAGTTCTTCAATACTTAATAGTTTGCCAAGCTCAGAGACAGTGGTCCCACTGTCTTTCAGTGTTGATGATATCAAGAGCATTAATGATGTTAGGTCTCCAATTTAGGTTCTTCAGTGAAATGGGATGCATTCTGACCTAAGTGCTCACAGCCTTCAACTATGAGAAGAATAAACAAAAAGATGGAAGATTGTTTAGTTTAATCAATGATGGACAGAACTCTGATAAGCATTTTTAAGCTTAGGAACTTTCATTAAAATGTACTTTATCTACTTGGTGGTGTGGCAACTCTTACGTTCCCTTGCAAAGAAAGAGAAGATGATCTGCAAAACAAAATTTTATCAATTTAATCGAACAGTTTAGGAATATACTTAAATCTGGCAGACATTATTTCATTCCATTAATAACTACCTACTCTTAGTATCACTCAGTAAACATTTATGGAGATGATGGGAGAGAGACAGTCCACTGTTTATTCTAATTTGTACCTCTGGGGCAGATTTTCCTTCAAATATGTGTATGTATATGTGTGTGTGTATGTATACATCTACAAATACATGTGAAACTTTTTTGAAATTTAACAATCCTGCAATTTTCTTTCACGTAAGAAATATTTTTTTGTACTGTTTCCATTATTAGTAGATTGATATGATATTAAAGTGAGCATTTAAAATGCACCTTAATTAAACTGCAGGAATTATGCCTTGCTTAATGTAATGAAGAAAGAGAATTTAAAATGAAGTAGCATCATTGTGTTCATTTGTAAATAACATATTGCAGCCAACTGTTTCTTAATTGCCCAGACTGTTGATAAATAATCCAGTCCTGCTGCTCTCCACAGACAATTTGCTTTGGATCAGACTAGGCAATTCAAATAACACTAATTACAGTGAAACCCTTTTATAGTGAATTCCTGTTTGCCATGGGGGAGAAAATCACTATATCAGGGGAAAGCACTTTTGCCTTTGATTTGTGTCTAAAACATGAGAAACACATAAAAGCTGCATGTTGTGCTAAATAAAGGACATACTCTTGCATTCAAAGTACTTATATTTTACTTTTTATGATACAATTGTGAATTATGTTCATTTTGCATTTGTAATTAGAGGGCGGAACAGATGTGAAAGCTTAGTTTAAAGTGGTGTATCCATTAAAATAACCTATGCTGCCAAGTGATTGCTTAGTATAATAGGGGATTCGTTCACTAGGAGAGGAATTCTACTTTATTGGAAGGAAACCAGGACTTCAGGAAATGTTTTCTATATCAGGGGATTCGCTGTAACATGGTATCATTGTATTTATGATTTTATGATGTTAAAATGAATATTAAATGAAACAAAATTCCCAACGATTACTCGGGAGGCAGCTAAGTACATAACATTTAGTACAGATGGTTGGAAGGCACAATTTTGCTCCATCACTGCATCCGTATCCTTGAACGATTTCGACTGAAGACAGCATTTCTTTGAATTTTTCATTAAACCAGACGTCTTGAAATATGAATTCCTTTTATGTTTCTGTGAGTTTTGGCTAAAAGAACCCCAGTGAATAAATCATACAATACTACGTGTCACCAGCACTTGTGAATATTTCTGCTTTGTTATTCTACTCTCAGTAGAGCACCATTGATTATCAAACTCAGCGGAGAGCATTTTATGATCATATATCTCCATTAGCTCCTAGTTTGACTACCATAGATTTTTCTGGTTAAGCCTGCATTATGTATTAGGAAGCCTATCTCTTCAATACAAAGTTTGATTTTATTCTCTGTAAGCCTAGAACTCTTATTATGTATTATGTATAGAGATTCTTATCTTTTATATGTAAAAATAGGAGGACTGTCTTTGTGTAACTGAAATATATGCCATCTTTTTTTTCCTTGGTTCACAGACAGCATATTTTATTATGAAGATGAATTTCTACAATGAAATGGCTGTCAGGGTAAATATTTCTTCCCTTGTTAAACAAATGAAAAGTCAATTGTGCTCCGAATTTGCTTTTAATAAAATGAGCAAACCAGAATAATATACACTTGATTGATATGCTGATGGCAACAGTGGGAAATAGTACATAGTTAAAAATTAAAGTTGCACTCAGTAGTCTGGGTTGTATTTGAAAACTGTAGCTGAATTTAAGGCACCTGCATGTGTCTTGCCCCATTTAAATGTTCATTGTACCTTACCATATGTGATACTGCTAAAACCCCCAAACATTCTATCTGCCAATGTTCTTACAAATGTAGACATGTATTTACAATTCTGACAGACTGTAGGGGTTCTGTGCTGATTTGCTGATGTAGCTGTGCTTTTCCTTTTGTTAGTACATGACATGCGATGTATTGAATCTCAAGAGCTACTCAGAGAGCACAGGACAATTTCATTGCATAAACATAGAGGTGGAACTGCACTGATCTCATTGATAATACTAAGAGTGAATTTTGCTAAATGAAGAAAAGTATAAACAGTCCATGAACTTTAGTAAATCTACAGCCAGTGAAGTTTGTTACGGGGAAAACTGCAAAATACGTTTAACTAGAAATTAGCATTTTTTTTCACTGAACTTCGGAACTGCACCTAAACAAATATGTAAAACAAACATGGGAAGGACATGAGATAATTAATTTGATGAAATATTTTTATCTTACGTACTTATTTTGTGATATAAAACTGTTTTACTTGAGAGGCCTATATCTTTTTAGACAAGGCATCTTACCTATTGAATTCTGCCAAATGTAGGAATATGGTGAGGATGGAGATTAACTCAAGGAAACTCCTATAAAGTAGGAGGATTCTCAGAATAGATTTTAATTTTGTGGCCTTTCTGGGTCCAGAATAACTCAGAGTCAAGAGATGTGTTTCCAATCAGGTTTTTTACTTAGTCCTGGTTCTCTCAAAGGCACAAAGTAGAATCTTACATTTGGTGCAGTTTAGAGAACAGAAGGTGTATAACAGCAGTCTAGTTCCTCACAAATGTACTTTTTTGTTATTGTTTTAGTTTATTCCTTAGTTAGCTAGTTGGAAAGTATTCCACAGTGGATAAATGCCATTTATTCATGCAGCTGAAATCAGTGAGAAAACATAAGATGTAAGCCAGCTCTTAAAAGTTGCCTGTGTACTTTTAGACGACATTTGAAGACCAAATTTCAGAGGTAATTATGTATTCTAGTCAAATGGAGTTTTGCATTTGGTCTTTCATTTTTAAAAGAAATTGAATGTGTTCCCATTCATTTGTAATGGAAATATAATGTTGAATCATTAGGTGATATAAATCTTCAAAGAACCATTTTTTCAGTCATGTCCTTTTCTTTAATAGAAATTTAAATCAGTAGAAAACAATAGAACAGATCTTAATTTAGTCGCAAATGTCAGAATCCGTTTCTCCTCTATCTAAATAATCTTGTGTAGCCATATCTGCAGTGCAGATTTAAAATGCTACCAATCTGAAACACTGCATGGTTTTGGTTTTTTTTGGTCATTGGTTTTCTGAAGAACTAACCAAGGTCCAGGACAATCAAAAATCAGGCCTGTTGAGCTTCTGCATAGTAAGTGCATGCCCAGACTTTACTTTTCCTAAGCCAACAGTGCCTCATATTCACACACTGGGAGTTTGGTTCATGACTAATGTAGTTCAGTGTTCTAAAAATATAACAGTAACTGCATATGTCAGTCTACATCTCTTCTCTGTCTTTTGTAACCAGACCTATCAGTTTTACCTTTTAAAATTAAATCAGAGATCTTGTGTTAATTGGTTTCAGTACTAGGTCAAAATATGATTCTCTCCTTTAAAAGATTTAAGGTTACTCTAAATTTTCAGCAACAAAAGTAATCCTGTGGCAAAAAAAAATTTTTTCCACGAGCAGATGGCTTTTGATATATCAAGGTTTTGCCATTTGTTTTAGTGCTTAAAATAAACATTATTTATAAGACCACTTACATTTTGATGTTACTTAATGAGGAATATGCATCATTGATTTGACTAGCTTAAGAGGTCATTTAGAACTTGCCCGTTAACAAGCTGTAATCTGCTGAGCACACAATGACTTTGTTTAAAATTATCTTTTCAGTGCTGATCAATGACAATAATTGTTTTGTACCAATCACTGTTGAAACTTGCTAATTACTTTGAAGGGCATACACACTTATCTCTTTTTTTTTCAAGAATTTTTAAAACATTCACCTTGGAATTAAAAAGAAATTCAGTTGTATCACATTATACTTCCTTATAAAAGGAAACATTTAGAACTTTCACATAGAAAACATGAGCATCATCAGAAGGTGTGTGTAAAATGGTCTTTTCTATAAAGACTAATCTTCAGTTTTGGGATCTCTGACATACAGTACTAGGGAAACAGAAATCTAGCATAAAATAATTTCAGACATAATGCAGTTTTTCTTATGTTTCATTCAGTTGAAATCAGTGAGTTCATTCTGAACAGAAAGTGGTGTAAATAAAGGTGGAACGCAGCATTTAATTGGTACACTGAGCCCATTGGAGGTAATTATAGCTTTATACAATTTGAGCCCTTTGTCTTTCAGTTTGAGTTTTGATCCTTTAACCCAGAAATATCCAGTTCTGCATTTATAACTGTGAGGTGAAGACTGTCAGAAAGAGTTTCAAAGGGACCATAATCCTGCATTAATGAGCACATGGCTATATGGGAGCCAAGTTGCTCTTGTTGAGAAATTTTGAAGCCAAACAGCAAAACAAAGCTAAGATCCTTATTCACATGCAAAGGATTTTGCTTAATCCCAGATCTCTGAAGGCATACTCATTCTTTGCTCTTTCTCTATTCCTTTTTAACCCAATAAGCTTGTCTATGAGAAAGTGGAGTTGCAGAGTATGAAATTTACTATCACCTAGTGCAAAGCAGCATGTCTAGTGCTTAGCCTTTCTTGTTCCCATAATGGTTATTTATTAATATTATTACAATATCTACAGGTCCAAACCCTTTTTATTTTAAAAAAATCCCAAATATACAACATAGGTAAAAGAAAATACCAGCTTTTTAAATTACTTTTGGGTGTTATTTGGGAAGGAAGAGAGGAAAATACATGCTGATGCACAAAGGGGAAATAGAAGAATATATTAGCACTGGAAGTTGATAACCTCATATTCCTAATAATTCCAGCACATAGTTTAGTTTTCTTCATGACACATCACTCAAAGACTTAGGGAAAGCTTTCCTGTGACACTTTTTCTCTTTTAAATCCCATGTAAAAAGATAATCATAACTGTACCCCAAGGTGTCATTGGTTGAGGCCAAATGCAAGTTTTTACTTTGAATAATAGTGTTTTGGGTTTTGTGATAGCAAAATGGTATCAAAGTACGAAAGTATTCAGCCATGCCTTAATCTTCTTATAGACAACTCCAGTGTGTTACTGTTTTCTGCTCAGGAAAAGTTAGGACATGGAGAAATCATGGTAACTTTTGTCAGATATCAGAGTGGTACAGAATTGGATTGCAACAGAACTGGAAGAAGTATAAAGAATATTGCCTGTTACTGGAGAGCAGTCCCAAGACTTGATGATGCAGACTCTAAAGTCTTTTGACTTTGAATAACCTTTTGAAGGTTATTGATATTGGGGCAATGGGCAAGTTTTGTTTTTTTTTTTTTTTCAATCTTGCCTTCTTGCTGAATCAAACACAAAACCCATGACACTCTTTTCCCCCTTTTTTTACACGTGTATTTAGAATGAGATAGGGTAAGAAAAAAACCCTGATACCACAAACACATGGATTTCACTCCCTTTACCAAGTCATCCCTTGGTTCTGGAAAGAGAAGGGTAAAGAAAAAAAAAAAAGAAGAATGTTCCCTGTAGATACACTGAAGAGTTTAAATTCTTGAAAAGTCTGGTAGCTAGAGGCCCACAAGGGTAGGATAGCTCTTAGAAAATTACAACATTCTTCTCTTCAATGCATTTAGTAAAGGGGAGTAGCTTCTCACTTGGATTTGCTTCTGGGCACTAAAACCTCAAACTTCTTGCTTTTTAAATGAAGATTCTGCCTTTCAGCTCTTATGTCTCATGATTTCAAAGCTATAAAGGTCAAAGAGAAGGATGTTGGAGTAGTAATGAAGGTACTGCAGACTAGAAAATAGAAATTTGGTGATTAGTTTAGAAAAATATTGAGGAAAAAGAAGACAAAATGCAAAAAAGGAAGTAAAGAAATGTTTTTCAGGGAAGTTAATAAGTTCAAGGACAGAAGAATGGAAAGATAGAGGAACTAGACATAAGGAACAAAGGAAAAGATCATTAATCTATCATCATTAATCTATGACTAATATAAAACTAATCTAAAAGATCATTAGTCTGTTTTTCAGATGTGTATATCTAGAATACACTGACCTCTTATGGCAAAGAAAATGAGGAATGAGAGCAACCCTCAGCATGACTGAATAGTTACATCTTCCTCCTGTACATGTCATTGGGATAAATACAGCTAACCAAATGACAGTACTGGTATCTTTTTACCTAATTACAGAATCACAGAATTACAGAATTATTTAGGTTGGAAAAGGCCTTTAAGATCATTGAATCCAACCTTTGACCAATCACCACTAAGTACCACGTCCAGTCATTTCTTGAACACCTTCAGGGATGGTGACACCACCACCTCACTGGGCAGTCCATTCCAATGCTTAATTGTCTGTTCTTAATGCTTACTTTACCTTCCCATGAAACAGATAGCCAGTAAACAGGTAGTAATTTCTGAAACATCATGATTTTTAAGTATCAGAGAAGGTTTAAATGTTTTTGTCAAAATCAATTCTTGGCAAAAGTGGGGTAGACTAAGTTCCTCCCCCCTAAATTTTTTTTCTCCTACTTGTTTTTTTTTCAACTGATGCTTTTCAAAATGCAACAAAAAATAAATTCTTTTTGGTGGAGGATGCTACCTAATTTCTATTTGTAATACAACTTTACAATTAGCTACAGAGAAAGAGGTTTCCTTTTCCAGGTTAGGCTTTCTCTGCTATGCAGGAGAATAGTATTTTGTGAGAAGATTATAATTCATGTGCAACAAATAGACATGAATAATTTTACACTGGAGATGAAAGAATTGCGGTTTGTAAATTAAGTTTGCAGAAAGCGTGATTCACTGAATTACTGGGAAGGCTTTTATTCAATCTACAATATAACTAGAATACAAAGGTGAAAGTGTAGTGTAAGATGTTGGTGAGGTGGTGACCAGTAGGGAATGCTTGTTGTACCTGGGAAAAGACACCACTTCTGTTGTCTGCTTTTGTACTGTTCTTACATAGAGCAATGCCACTGGTAGTAGCAGGCACTTCTTTTTGTTGTCTCACCCCAATATAAACAGTGGTTTAAAACTTGATACTATTTTTTTAATGTTGACATTTAACAGTAAATTTGTATTGCCATTTAACTACAATATGTTACATCCTTACCCTAATTTTCTTCATTGAAACTTATGCTGGTGCTTCTACTTGGTAACACCTTTAAGGAAACCATATTTTTTGGGATAAACTACAGATACTGGATATGCATACCAACGTTTGATTTGAAATATACTAAGCAAATATTTATTTCCTCTAGATCCAGAAAAGGTGGCGAGGCTATTATGTTCGGAAATACATCCATAATTATTATGCCCTGAAGAAATACTTGCAAGCTGTTTCTGTGAATAACGCGTTTGTCAGGTAAAGACAAAAGCTCCATGTGGTAAAGCATTCATTTCCTCTTATTTTATTTGTAAAAAGTTTATGGCACTAATTAAATTATTTCTTAGAGTGTAAGTTTCTCTCTGTTATCAAATATATATATATCTATCAGTCATCGTTCTGTTTATGCGCCAATTCATGTTGCACCACATTCTGTTCTCATTTACACTGTTATGAATTCAGAATAATTTCTTTGAATAAAGCAGATGTACTCTGCGTTTGTACCAGTTTAATAAAAAGGAATTTGGCTCTTCACCTATGCGCAGAACTCATAGATTATTATGCTCTACATACAGTCTGTTTAACTAGATTATTTTTCCCCACTATACAGAAGCTAAACAAAAAAATTTTTTTATACTTTTTTTTGAATATTTATTATTGACAATGAATGCAAGTGCAGATTTGGATTTAAGTTACATGTATGAGCCATATTATGAATGTTAATTGTGGAATATATGGTGTGGATATAGTGAAGCAGATTCTTTTCATAGTTGCAGAATAGAACCAATCGTTAGCTTTCTGGCTAGCATTGTAGTTGATATATGTTCTTACTCTATTTCTCCTATACATCCATTCCTGTACTTAAGTTGAAACCTCTCTAAAACAGAGGTGCTTATTTCCCTCTAGTGTATTTGATGTACTGTTACATGACCATTACTTCAGATGACAATGGAAGCAAACAGACAAAATACCAGGTGACCATAATCATCTATCCAGTGTTTGCTGTTCAGAACATCTGAGATAAATCTTTGCTTTCTGAGATATAAGGGAGTCTAGTAAACAAATAAATATTTCTGGAAGTCTTGTCTAAATCACATGGCAAAGCCTTACATAAAACATCATATGCAAGTTACGTATGAAAAAAAGAAAATTATCCAACTTCTTTGGGTGCTGCTTATTAATTTATATTGTTTTTAACAATATAGCTGATGCTATGTCCTCTTTGTCATAACATTATTATTTGTGCATTACAATGTTACCTATAGTGAAGCATATTGATAACCACCTATCTCTGATCTCTTATTATTATTCAATTAAATGTATTCTATACAGAAAGTTATATCACAATTCAGCAAAATCAGACTTAAAAATTTCTGTTATTTCTTCAACTGTACCTTCTTGTTCTAAAATCCTTGAAATATGTTCTTTCCTTGAAAAGTTAGAGTCTTGTGAAGACTAGACCAAATCCTGGAAAGCAGATGAAGCCATAACTTCTCTGGTTTAAAATCAGTATAACTGCATGAACTCCAGAGACATAATCTGCTTCTCTGTTTGTAATCATTCTATCACTCCTCTCCATTCCCTGCCTAAACCTGGAACAGAGCTCATAACTTGTTAGCTGGATTGACCTTTGGTGAGTGTGAACCAAGCAAGATAGCAAGTTCCTGCTGTACTATGATCATGGAATGGTTGGAGCTTTGTATTTTATTTCCCCACACCCACAGTACATCTCTGCTGGGTTCACTTAACTTTTGAGGACTACAAAAATATTCATCTTTCAGGATTTTGACATATTGATCAAATTCCCTAATGCTTATTTCAGGTCATTAAAATCCATAAAGGTAAGCATTGGGTAGGTATTTTAACCAAGAAATACTTTTGTGCTCTTTTTCTTTAACAGGTAAGATGAACAGTATGACCTGAGGTATATCAAAATTTGTCAAAGTTGCTCTTCGTGAGCTCTTACCTGGCAACTGATGTATTGGTATTTTGCTAATTTGAGTTCTGTCTTCCAGAGTTCACAGAAGTACGTGACTTTTTGGGTGAAAAAAAATGCATCTTTTGGGTCAAAAAAAAGTTAGAAAATAATTTTTGAGCGAATTTGATCAAATGGATCTTACCGTTTCAGTTTTAAAAATGCATCAGTTCCCAAGTGCAATCAGAATCACTGCAGTAATCCCTTTACTGGGGTACATTCGAAAACTAATATGTATATCATCTTCAACATTCTTCTTATGATATCTAACAGATGTTTAGTGAAGATTAGGTGTAGGCCCTCAGCCAAGCAGATTTTTCCTGTCATTGGGCTAAGTTGCTGCCAACTACTATGGCCCCAAGGTGGCCCACTGTGTTTCTTACGTGAAATATTGCACCAGGTGGAAGAGAGATTCTCTGCATATTTTCATCAGCCATCACATCAACTCTGGACAAGTGTAACCTTGTTGTTCTTAAACATTTTTGCATAGAAAAAATATTGCAACCATGCATTGTAAAAAAACATGAGTAATTATCAGAAATTGAGTTTATGATATGTGAGTTTATGAAAGTGAGTTTATGAAATGGCTGGGTACTATTTTGACATTAGTGTAGCGGAAATTTACAAGGCCACTGATATACTTGTGGACTTAGATTAGACTGCTTTGGAATGTTTCACATCTCTACAACACCATAAAACAACACAACATGGTATATGAAATAATGCATCTTTTCTTATTTGTCTTACAGCTATATTCATCAGAATATATGCATATGTGCAGTGTCAGTGCTAGTAAAAGAAATAAGTTTCTTCATAAATAATAATAGAGCAAAAGTAAAACAGAGACTGATTTTAAGAACTCCAGAGTGGTAAAAACTTCTCCCTCCTCACTGTCCCCCCCCAAAAAAAGGGCAAAAGATATTTATAATTTAAAAAATTTGTTTAAACTGTATTCTTTCTAGAATTATGATGTAATTCTAAACTGAACTACACTGTATTATCTCTTGTAGAATAATGCTGACAGAATTTTTAGTGGTCAACAACTGTTTAAAATCATATTACAAGTCCTTGTATCTCTTGGATGCCAGAACCAGGGTTTGTGCTTAATTTTTTCCTCTCTCACTAAGGAGGAACCTGTATCAAATTACCACTCACTCGTTTCTAAAAGAAGCTTCAGAGGAAGTTGCCATGAAACTTTGGACATTCTGTTAAGTTTCTTAAACAGTATCTTAACAAGAGTTATTGACCAAAGTTTGTTTCCTTCTCTGTCCTCCACCCTGTTTTGTTTTCCTTTAAATACAAGATACTTGCCTTACTAAGGGGTTTTCTCAACCCGTGGCCACATCTTTACCATCCAGCTTTAATACAAACCGTCCTTATTTAATAGCTGCTCTCATTTAGTAGCCAGACCTTTATCATTTGTCTTTACTGTGAAAACCCCAGGAGAAAGTAAACTTAATAGAAGCTGCCCCAGTTTAAAGCCATAGAGGGATATAATTAAGTTTAACAGAAATTGATTTAACAGAAATTGACCTAAAATATAATTAAATAATAATAGTCATATTATGTGTGAGTTTCCACTCACTTAACAGACTGCTTATGGCACTGTTGGACTTAACAGACTTAGGGCACTGTCTCCGTACAAACTGAAGGTATCTGTCGGCTTCAGCTCCCACACTGGCTCAAGAGTGAGTGTGTTTTCCTCCAGCATTCCTATTACTTCCCACTGCTACAGAACCAATAGGTCTGATGGCTCCTGGTGTCCCCAGTAGAGTCCCTAGCAGTTAGGTTGAGAAGTGATTCAAAGAATCCCTTGACAGATGCATAAAGAACAAAACTGAACCCTAAACTCAGTCTACATAAGGACATACTCAGATTTTTCTTAACATTTGTACAGCCTCAGTGTAGTGATGAAATGGGTCAATTAGTTAATCAGTTAATTATTCCTGAATTCTCATTTTCATACAATATTTAGGAAGTTCTTAATCAATCTAGTAAGAAACTTGTTCTTAAATATTTATTTTACTAAATTTTATTATTTAGATTTTAGTAATAATTCTTCGTCTATCACATCCATTTGTATTTAAATAAGCACCAACACGTACTGTATTCTATCTGAATATGGATTAGTTGTGTGGTTGCATTAAAATAAATTTCATTACTTCTCATTGCAGTTAGTGTATTTAATTTTAAGGAAAATACCTTGTTTTGAAACCTTCTTAAAGATGCATTTACCATCTCCAAGAGCTGGCTAAATGGTTACAAGGGGAAATATGCCAAAAGCAATTAGCATAGGCTATAACTCCATATGATGCATTAGAATTTTGTTTTATGTGAAAGAGTTTCCAATCCATGATAAGCAAATGAACATCACTTCACATAAATTAGCATGCTGGTGCCATTCTATCAGAACAATTTATGGATGATGTCAGTTGTCCAACTGTGTGATTAACTTGCAGTTCTTTGCCTAAGGTTATCTACACACTGGCCTTTAAACTACAGTAAAGCAACTTTGCTACATGTCAGGTGTGCAAGTAGAGATAAGATTTTGGGATGTAGTGCTACATTAACTGATGAATGGCACCATTTAAATTTTTCCCTAGGCACAGAACTCAGTAAAGATAGCAGTATCAGAAAACTAACAAAGCAGTGGCAAAGTACTAGCACTGGGGGTCTTGTGTAATCAAGGCAGGTAGTTTAGCTTTCTTGCTACTGAATAAACATGGACTTAAATGTAGCAAACTAAGACATGAGTCTAGCTTCAGTAAGCATCATAGTGTAAGTAAACAGAGTTAAGGTCATAAACTGTGAATTACACACACTTAGAGGATAGACACAAAATTCTTTCCATTGTTGGTTTTAGTAGTGATGAAGTGTTGAGTGGCCCTTGAGAATGTGACTTTCATCCAAGTTTGACTGACTGTTTTATCAGAAGATTTAGTTTCACAGTCATCATTAAAACTTCTAGGTCTTCAAGAAATGTCGGAGAAATAGATACTACAAAGTCATAAAAATCACTTCCTTGGCAATATGTATATTCACAAGTCCTTTGTGCAGTTTGATTTTTTTATAATCTTAATGAACAGTGAAATAAAAACTGTTACCATGTTGTTGGTGAAATAATCCAGTGTTTATCTATTCTGTATATATACCTGAACATGTAGTACCAAAAAACATAAGGATATCTATCTTACTCTTGATTACTTGAGCATTACTGAAGTCTATTTACTTTTAACATGCCAAGTACTTTCCTTCTTAAAACTTCTGAGGTATCACTATTTTCCATGAGAAGCAGGCATGAAATAAGTCATCTGTTGTCATAGTAATATGAGGAGAACTTACTCAGCCTGCACCTGTCTGTTCCTTTCTGATAAAGATAAGTCCAGTGTCTCAAGTGTCAAAGTGTTTTGAAGAATGTATATATTGTCTTATAATTCAATTAAAATGTTCCTCATCATTGACTGCAGAAGCAATTGATTCTGTAGTCTATTTTCAATTAGTGCCAGAGCCTTTCAGGCAGCTCCTTGGAATTCTTGCAACAATAAAAACCTCATTTTTGTAATTTTATCTTTCACTTGATGTTTAATTAACTACTTTATCGTCAACCCATCTTTTTGTACTTGTCTTCAAGGGTATGTAGAGGAAATATATTATGCTTTTTAACTTACTTACCTGTAATTTTAATTTTCTGGTTGTAAACTTATCCTGTCAACTTTCCTTGGGAGCCATAGAAATAGAGACAAGTGCCAAGTATGCTTTCTTTTATTTAAATATTAATTTTGAGTGGTAGGGCAAATAATTTGAGATATCTGTGCCTTTTCCAGAGGATTTTAGGCATAACTGCTAAGTCTTGTAGGAATCTTGGAACCGTAATATACTGAGGATCTCACAGTACTTCCATAGCTACAAACCTGATGCTGTTAGGATAGGTAAGATATAAAAAATGAGCTTTTAGGTTGATCATGAAATTGAAATGAACTCTCTAAAGCTACAGAGCAGACAATGCCTGTTTTAACTCCACAGAAAAACACTTTCTGAATGCAGTGAGATTAGGGCAGGAACCATTGTGTTTACACAGTAAGCTGAATTTCCAATGTAGATTGAGCTACATACCCCTCATGAGCCTTATTCTGTTCATGTCTCTCTTGAGCAAGTGGTGAAAGCAGTCTTACCATGTTTTTTGCTAGTTCTATGTACATAGTTCAAGTTTTGCAGATAAACATGAATAAGTAACATAAGTCACTGGTTAGACTGTAATCTTTAAAGACATGAAGACAATATTTTCTCCTGTATTTTTATATAGTACGAAACACACCATTAGGAGTCACAAATTAAACATTAAACTTGTATCCAAAGGAAAATTTTTTATCTGAATGTGGAGAAAATATTTGAGATCTGTGTATACGCTCATTGGACCAAATAGTCTGTGGTGTAGATTATTAGTTTTGATGATAAAACAAGTGTGACAACATACTATTGTAGAATAACAATAGTTCTATACCTGGGAGCTTTGAAGGCACTGGAGTGTCTGGATAGATTTTTGATTTTGTAATAGGTCTGTTAGAACTACTGACAGCTCATAAAACATTTTCTGTGGACAAAGACTGACTAATCTTAGCATTTTAAACTGTCTTATATAGGCAGACTTCACAGTCTTCTATTTTGTCTGAAGTAGGATCTTCACTGTAAAATAAGTGGAAAAGGGGAAGAGGTACAGTTTCATTAAGCTCTAACATATCATTGACTGTCAGGTAGGTCTTGTTATGCTGTCCATCCTCATTTAACTATCCCACAAGATCTCTTAATGAAGTTAAACCCCAAGTTCACTCCAGTAATTCTGTGGCAAGAGTTTGTGCTATGTAACAATTCATCACTTGTCAGGAAGGCACTTTTAGTTTATACATTTAATAAGGGCATCCTCTAGCTTGGTTAATTAGAAGTGAACAGTTTGCATATTTACTAAATGCGGAGTGTCATTGCCACCACGGCCTATTGCCTACATGAATTATTTCTCTATCTGCAATAAACAGCTGGGTAATTATTACTGCCATAATCAGATAAATTCCCTCTGTAAGGCTTTTCTTACATGGCAATTCTTTGAACTCATCCAAAGCTGAACAAAATTTATGAACTCCAGCAGCTAGACCACTTTTTCATAGTGTAGTGTCCCTGTTCCCTATTTCAAGGACACGTAGAGTATCATAAATATTGTGTAAATTAGGAGGATAAATATGATTACCTAAAGATTACATATTAATAAACTTGATTTTCAAAATATAATTTTCAGGTTGTAACTGATTACATTATAGCAGTTCTGGTTTATCTAATTGTAGAGACATGACAGGCCATCTATATACAGGCTGAACTAGGTTATCAGGAAGGGCTCTACCACTTGAAGACTACAGACTTGTGAAAAAGTGTATAAATATTTTTCATGTGCCATAGTCATTTCAGCTGTTTAGGTTATTAGAAGTATGGCAAATTTTATGTGCCATTTATTGAGCTCACTTAAAGGAGTTCTTTTGTCATTAAAAAAAGGTGATGGTTCTTTTTGTTGTGCAATTTTCGGCTTAATAATGAAGCATAAAATTTAGATGCTTTATTTATGTGTTACATTAGAAAATTAGATATTTCTTTTATTTGTAGAAGCAGTTTGTATACAATTATGTAACTAAGTTTCCTTCATGCTATCCAAGTATTCCAGCTTATATGTGAGTGTATCTGCAGGTACATCAGTGAGTACCTAATTTACACATAGGGCTTTTCCAGAATATGCTATAATGTAGCTAATTTTTGAGATCTCCAAAGAAACAAAGGAAAATCAAAGGACATAAATGCTGTTTTTTTTTAATTGGCATACAACAGTCTATTTAATACCACAAGGTTTTTTTCATAATGTGGGATACTGTGTCAGAGTGCAGCTAGAAGGTTGCCATTAACTACTCCCATATTTCCTAACTCCTTATTAAATAAGTAGCATTCCTCACAATTTAGCAAAATGCTCAGAATAGTAGATGATAAGGAGGACCAAACTAAATAAGGTGTTCTTTGGCACTGCCTTACTCAATGAAAGGCTTTTGACACTAGACTTTCCTTTATCAGTTCCCATTTATGTCAGAGAAATAGAGACTACAGTGGTGAAGGCCTCTAAAACGAGCCACATCACAGTTGTTTATGTTATTAGACATATGGTGTCTACAGATTGCATTTTTGCAAGTTTGTGATTTGATTTTAGTCTGAGGATGTGAAGGCTTAATGGTCATTTGCTTTATATTGGTGTATTCTATAATATCCTATGAAATATCATAGAATTACATGACATGCAAAACAGAATACACTTTTTTTCTTGTTGTTTCAAGAGAAAAATGTCCAAAATGAAAAAAAAAAATTAAAAAAAGAGAATTGTCTCAGTTAATTGTTTTTTGATTTTCTAGATCATTATAAATACACCCTTCTGTTATATGAGTTAAGCCTCTAAAGTGCTCACTCAGAGAAGAATACAGAAAAACTAGTTGTCTTCTGTTTTTACAGTCTAGAACAGTAATGAGAAATAACAGAAAAAGTGTGTGGGTTTTTTTGTTCTAGTAATACTCAAAATAATGTTATTTGGAATCAGATGGTCTAGTCTGACTTCAGATCTATCACCAATATGATATCTACCAATAACAAATTTATAATAATATCTATTAAAAGGTCATTAATCTTTGACTGAACAATCTAGTCTTGATTTAATAACATCAAAAGATAGAAAATGCCCTTTTTTTTCTAATCCAGGAGTTAATTACCTTTGATGTTCAAAGTATGTCCCATATTTCCCCACTAAAATAGTTTCATTTTATCTTTGAACCATTGCTTCTTGGTATATTCTGTTCTAGACTAAAGACTCTGTGCTAAATATAAACAGTGTAGATCACTGAACGATGTTGTCTCTGATTAAAATAATTTTTGTGACCATTTTGGATAGATCTTCAAACATCCTTAAAAATACTATCAGCATTAGAACTCAGCACATTATTATGCCTAGGAAATTCCTTCTGTTGTATTGTCAGCTTATGCATTCCTTTGTATACCTCTTAATCACAGTATCATAAATTCACATTCTCCATCTCTGTGAATCCTACTTGTAATACACCTTTAAAAGCCATAGTTCTTCATATTGTGAGCATGACTTTTTTTAAGCTGTGAGAAACTTTTACTTATTATTATACCCCTCGCAAGTGCTTCAGACTCTTCACTTTATAAGGATAATTACAGGAATCCATTAGGTGGTTTATCCTTGAAGTTCTTATCCAGTGAAGCTAAATCCCAGTGTTTTACCTTGAACTTCACAGTTTCTGCTACCTTCAAACCAAATCAACATGACATAGCATTTCAAGAAAACAACATTTTCCACCTCTTTTCAGCAAGGTGGTTATTCTTTTCTTAAGAAATATTTACAGACTCATCTAAAAAAAATTAAATGTGGTCTTTCAGCTTGCATGTCACCCAAAATGATGCAACAATCATTTGCCTACTTGTACTTGGCAGTGAAAGGTCTCACCACCATCTACCATTGTACTTGGCTATTCAAGAAAGAACCTAGTGCTCTGACCAGCAGATTATGTGCTAAGGTATAGACAATAGAATATATTTGTTGGATGAACTCTTCAAACATGAATAATCAGATATCTAAATCTATAATTAAATGTAGTCTGGTTTATATGGTAGAACCAAAATCTCAGAGAATAAACTATAATTCTGAATGTTATTTCTTGCATGGCATAATAAAAATGTCTGAATTTTTTTTTTGTGTTGATTACTCCAAAGTTTTCAAGACAGTAAGGGAGAAGATTTCCTAGCACTTTTGGAAAGTTGATATTTTTAGTTAGGCAATGAGCCACTGCTGTGAAATCACATACTTACAAGTAGCACTGCAGTATTAAAAAAGTGTCAGATCTCTCCCAAAATAATTGCATTTTCTTTATATATATAAAAAAATAAATTATTAATTTGCTATATCTTTTATGTTTCATTAAAAATGACATCATAGATGTTCAAGTGGTAACACCGTTCCATGAATATGAAATTTGAGAAAACCACCAGGTACCGTGAAAATCAATATAAAGTTGTGATATTTACCATTGCTGCTCCGCTATACAAAATGGGTCATTACATAAAAGTTCTCGCTGCCTCGCTCTTGTAATACCTGTTTAAAGTGGACAAAGTGTACCATTTTACTTTCAATCATATGCAGACTTTTATGTGAAAGTAAGTGAAAGATGTGAGTTAGGGAGTAGACCTCAGTTGAATTGTTTCGTAATACCCTGAGAAGGAAAATCAATTTAGCTGATGACCTTTAGAAGCTATAGCGTCATGTTTCCTTTCTAAATCACATAATGTTGAATATTGTAAATGTTGTCAAGTACCATATATTAAAGTAAAAGAAGTACAGCTATGTCTACATTGTACTGCACTGCAGCAGAGAGATAACAGCTTAAATGAGTTCATTCTAGTACTGGGAACAGCTTAACTGTAGCAAAACATAGCAGTGTGCTTTCCCCTAGTTATTACTGTGCAGATGGTAGCATACACAGTCTTCTGGGAATTTCGGTGCCAGAAGATAACAGATACTTTCACATGACATTCACTAGAAAACTTTCAGTGGAATTTGCCTGTGGTTAGGCATCCTCTTTCGTAGGTTACAGGAAAATTAAGAACATGACTGGTCTCTTAGCAGCTTAGCACTGACACTGTGCTAAAAATGACCACTGCTGCTAAACTGCTGTCAGAATAAATTGTGTTGGGACTTTGTTATCTGTTCTGGGCCAGATCAGCTTTGTTACCCCCAAATACTAATTTCACTGTTTAAGCTAATCAATCAGGCTGATTTTTTCATGAAGGGGTCCATAGCAAACAGAAATAGAGTGAAAACATTTTTCCTGTTGTGGTTAGCCTTTTTAGTATAGACCTGAGTATAAATAAAGTTGAACCATACTTGGATTTGGTTCCTCTGCCAACAGAAGCTTTGGTGTTTCAGTTATTCTTATGCCACATCTGTGATGGATGGGTTTTACAGGTTAATTAAATCAAAATAATTAATCTAAAAAATATTTGTTTAGATTCGACATTTAAAATTTATGAGGATGAATTTAAATTCACCTTAAGGTTATATACAAACAAGAGAAAAACATTTGGACCAGTAAGCTTGCACATTTTGAGAAAACTGAATAATTCTAAAAGATTATGTATGACAAAAATTAGGTTTTTAATAGATGTGAGGAAAAAATCTGTATGAGTTTTTCTTGAAACCTTAATTAGAAGATTCTGTATAATGGATTAGGAAAATACTCTGGTTTTAGTTGTAAGCTGCCTCTGCAGTCAGTAGTTTGAAAAGCTGTTGCACTCTCTTGAGTAACTGTGCAGCAGTGGAAATTGGAAGGATAAGAAGGATACATCAGTCTGTTCTTCCCTATCGTCTCGTACATTCTGTGTCCTGATCTCCTGATCTGCACAAGGTATTCATTCACCCCTTCACCACTATGTTCATCACATTTCCTACACAGTATATTGATCACATTGTGAACCTTGACAATTGAACTGGTACGAACTGGTATGTCACTTAATTCCCTTGGCAGGGTACACTGTGATTAAGGAAAGATGGACAGAGTATGTTCTACTATGCACAAATTATAATGGGATTCTAAGGTGTTATGAATTCCTCTCTATAAAATTAATAACAATAGAAGCTATAGGGTGCTTTTGCTTGCCTACAGATTGGCTTTATTTATTTTTTTTTCATCGTAAGGAGTCATATTTCCTGTTCACTGCACTGCAATGACAGAGCAATAACATTCCTCCAGATTTTGAAGAGATTGTCATGATTAATTTGTCGAATGGATTGATGTAAACAGCCACAATTAAAATTAGTGAGAATTTTGGACATCTAATTGTGGTAGGTCTCCTAGGCACTTAAGGTACCTTGTACCACTAATAACTGACTGCCTCTTTGAGCATCTGTTTCACTGCAACTTGAGATCAAATATTTTGGTCAAGGGATTCTGTCAGGATACACACAGGACTGTACATCATGGTAGAGAGCTGACCTCTTTTGCTTAGCAAATCTGAACAGGTTCATTCAAAAAATCAGAAAAAGGTTGAGGATAATCAAGCTGTCTGATGGTGCATAGCTAACATAAAGATATAGTATGTGTGTTCTGTTAAAACTTTGCCTTTAAAGTACAGAGATCTCTAAACTATTTTTATCTCCTAGGCTAGTCTATACATATATTTCATTTTTTCCCCAAATTTAATAGATTAAGTCAAATGATATTATCATGGCAGGTCATATGCTATTCTCACCCACACCAATATGATGTGAAATCAAGTGGCATGCAGTGGTGTACCAAAATTATTGTCTCACTAATTTTATTTTGACTTCCATATTCTGTATTTGAGCAGGGAGAATGATATATAGGTAGGAAGATAAAATCAATTTAGGTTATCTCCTCTTAGGCTAAGGTTGCCTACTGCCTCAATTGCTGGCATTTTATGATTTGGGGTCTGAACTGTTTAAAATCACAATAACTTAATACTTTTTCTGGGTACTCTAGGCAACTATACTAATTATTGATTTTTATCAGATGCCCTTTAGTTAATACTATACTTCTATAAAATTATTTGGCCAAAGGACCACAGACTGCCAGTGAAAATGTGACCAGAATGCAATAGTTTGATAAACTTCAAAAAATATTGGTCAGTGTGAATTTGTAAAATGATGCAGTTATATGCAGAATAACTAAAATTTGTATATTACTGAAATCATCACTTGAAGACCTTTCCAAAAGTGCCAGGAACAATATTATATGTGTATTTTTAACCTTTATACAGACAGCAGGAGCACTGTCAACCGAATTTGCATCTCATAGCAGGAACCAACACCACTGTCTACTGCATAATGAAGTATCAGAATAACAATAAGTTACCTTGTCAGATTAAATTTTTTAATTTTTGAACTACATAAAGCAAATAATTTTATCATTAACAATTCAGCAGCTACTTCACAGATTTGTTACACAAGATCATTTTTAATTGTGGGTTTTGAGCACATATGTTACTAATCTCGTGCCTACTTTCGATTACACAAAATATTCCCTATGACAAGGAACACACACTTTGTGTTAGTCAGTATATTCATGTTTTTAATAAAAGAATGCATCCTAAACTTAAACTAATAAACATTGATATTCTTCTGATTTGTTTAATAATTTTCAGATCACGATAAGACACCACATTTGTTAAAACATCCACATATTTCCTCTACAAAGCTATTCCGTAAAAACCTGTGTGGATAGAAAGTCTGATTGGACTAAGCTTTTATGGGAAGCTAAGTTTGTAGGAAGATGTAGCAGATGCTGTTAATATAATGAGATAAACTTTTAGGTAGTGAAAAGATTATGTGCTAAAATAATTACGCACTTTTTCAGTTATAATAGTTTAATAAGCAGTACTATTCCAGCTATGAGCCATGCAACAGGCAGATCATTTATAAAAATAGAACAAAATTATTAGTTAACTTAAAACATGTTTTACATTTACAGAATTCTTTTTCTCCCCCAAAAGTTGTTTTGAGCTTTAAAAATGCAGGCCAAGCAATTTGCCTGTATTCAACTATCCCACTTCACACTGAACCAGGAAATGTTTATCCTGAAGCAAATTGATCCAGAATTCCCAAAGTATCATGCATCATAGCTAGTATTCATGATGTCATATAGATGATACCCATATATCCCAAGAAAAGATTGCTTAATGAACCACAAGACCTATGAACAAAGAGAAGGCTGGCAGTAAGTGTACAAATTTAATCCAAAAATCATTTAATTTCAACCAATTTTCAATTTACTTTAATGGAATTTAGATTTATTTTCTCTGGGAAGGCATACATGTAGGAGGTTACAGCCATGAAACTTCTCAGTGAACACATTTCCATGTAAGCTATCTAGAACTCTTAACTCCATTTGGAAGACTAAGTTTATGTCTTTAGCACCACTTACACTTATACACATCATTCTGTATGGGAAAAGTGAAACCCCTGCATAAAATGTGTGCATAACATGTTAGAATTAATCTGCAAATGTGTGAAATAGTATATTCATATCCAACTGCTTTTAGATTCTCTGCTTTTGTTGCTCCCTTTCAAATTCTTGAAAGTATGATAAAAGAGATGAAAGCTTCAGGTTCAAATAGCTTTAAAATAAATCTGTATTTATGCTAAAACATCAGTTCTTTGTCCAAGCAATGTTTGGACTGCTACATGCTCCGAATTTTGTACTGCCTCTCAGGAGAGAATCATCTTGGGAGCTATTATCACTGAGACAGAATTGGCTGCATGTTTGTACAAATGTACAGGGCATATCATGCCTGATAGAGATATTTTAGCAAAACTGACAAAACGGGTAGGTTGCAAAAGTATGTTGAAAAGTATTTGTAAATGTTTAAAAAATCCCAAACTTTTACGTGGATTATGGTAGAAATATAAGTGAGGATGTGTGATAATCAGGAATGATCATTGATGATTTGGATGATAGCACTTTCTAAAGAGACCATGAATTACATTGAACTTCAACAAGTATTTTAGACCTCATCTAATTTCACCAAGTAAAGATTATTAATCATTCAGAGCAATCTGGTAAATTCAGATTGATGACAATGGGAAACATTTTGCATCCCATTATCATTATTTCTGTAATACAAACCTCTATTTTTGACATTATTTGTGGGGTTTTATCACCAGTTCTGTTCTAAATAAAAACACTTCCATATACACTGCTTGGAAGAAGTACTTGAGCATATAAGAACATGAATAGACTGTAGTGATATGTTGATAGTCATTTCATAGATAGTGGTACTAAAGCTGAATAGAGGGCTCTGTAATCAAGAAGAAATAATATTAAATATGTAAACCATGGATTATACACTCTGATATTGAAGGTAAAGTGGCATAAAATAAAAGAACAAAGTTGATACTATATGCATTGTCAATTTATTTGCTTGTTTATGATTGATGGATGTAGAACAAAGAGTTTCCAAGTAAAAATGCTTATGTACCTACATGCAGTGACTCTGAAATCCGTACCTTAAGGACAAAGAAAGGTCGCCAATCTCTCCAACTCCTAGTTCTTTGTCAAAAATGGACACAGTTAATGAGGTTTGTTTGGTACAGCACAAATTCTCAGACACAGATAGAGATCCTTTCAATGGAAACAAATTTGTTTGGCTTTACCAGGTTACTTAGCGATTAATAATAGCCTTGAGATGCAGGTCAGAAAGGTCATCATCCCCGCTTGCCAACACAATCTAAAATGTGCAGCTAGTCCAGCTCTGCGGGCTTTGAGGCCCCGGAATGCTATGCATAAAGTAAAACAGGCTATTTTCCAACTTCTTTTTTCATATTAATAAGCAATTTTCAAGAGAAGGGTGGCAAAATGGGGGCCATGCCACTCTAAGTAATTCATTTATTTTGCAATTTAATCTTATGTTGGAAAAAAATTACACTGCTGCAAAAGCATAGCATGGTGATTTTTAAACGTCAGTGTGCTTTATAAGTAACCTTGTATGAAATATTGTATTAGCAGCCTTTAACAGTAAACTGAAACAAAAAATATTTTCAGGGATTGAAACATACCTGTACATTTTTTCCAATCTTTATTTCCTTCTCATTCTATTTTTCTTTTACAGTCAAAATAATACTGTTTAATTACTGAATATTTTACCTATTTTAATTGATAAAAACTTGAAAGATAGTATGAAACAAAAAAATTTCTACACTGCAACTTGTACTTAAGAATGTGATTTCATAGTTTTCATATTTGTAATTATTGTTCTTTCATATATTTTGATGAGCTAATTTAATGATAACTGAAATATCAAGAGTAAGTCTGAGCCACAATCTTAAAAACACTTTCACGAGCAATATGTCTTTCTCATGGGATGATTCATATCAGCAAACTTATCCATGTGCATATTTTGACATGATTTGACCCATGTCCTCACAGTGTCTTATTTGGTACTCATTGAAACAACTGAGACTATTAATGTGGATCTCTAAATAATCTGTTTTGAATTATCTAGTTATGTGTATAATATTTTTTCTTTTTATTTTATCATATACACACATGCTTAAAAAAATAAAGACTAGAATTTACTCAGTTAATTAACATTTAAGCAACCTAAATGCTTGACTGAATATGCTTGGTGTCTTTGGCACACAGGTTAATTTGAACTAGCCATTTTGTAATAACAAAAATAACAAATGTTAATCAAACTAACCTTTTTTAACTGGGTCAAAAAAATTCCACACACGTGCACTGTGCACAATATCATGGAATTTAGTTTCTTTTAGAATATTAATTCACTCTATTGTTTGCATAATTTATTGCAAGCCTGACTCTATCAAAAAAAAAAAAAAGCCTTTGAGAAGGAAATCTGTGCCCATTTTCTGTTAAAATCATGAGTTTTCTCCGTTCTCTGAAACCTGGTATTAGGTATAGTTCCTTATTTCTTGTATGATGAAAGACTTTTCTACACAGGCAGTGGTCCATGAGGCAGTTACGTTCCTGTTTCTTTTGGTGGCCTCTACAGTTCCTATCAAACCAGAGCAGGAATGACCTATGCAAGAAGTCTAATGCCATGGAAACTCCTCTTAAGGACAATGCATGCACTAAAGGTTTACATCCAGTTTTTCTCTATGCCTACATTCTCAACCTTACAAAAGGCTCAAGGATCTAGGAGTGAATATCATCTTTCATCCCATGTCTACTGTCCTCTCTCATTCCGTAAGATCTCCCCTGTCTGCATATCAGGAGGGACTGCAAGGCACTAGCTGAGACATAAGTGAACAACTTTTATTTTGAAACCATTTTCAGGAAAATCTCTACATTCTAATAGCTCCTGCATAGAGATAATAAACCTAAAATGACACCCAAAATTAAAAAAAAAGGACATATATGAATACTATTTTAGCAGGCTGTAAAAATACATGGGTTGACATATGCTTCAAAAAAATAAGTGATGTGAACTCATATACTGTTCATACTTCTGATCACTTTAATCCTGTTTCATCATAGTTATATCTGTGTAGATCCTGCTGCTGTGGAATTGAATTAACTGTAATTTTGCATTCCAGGGATGTCAGTATACTGCTAATACATAATAGCAGAGCACTGTTTAGCTATGAAAGGGTTAAAGTAAAATAGAGCATTAGCACATTTTTTTATTGTTGTAATATAATAGCAGACGTATTTTATTACAGGAGTGAACTTCAAGAGTACGTAGAAATGAAGGAAAATGAAGAGAAAATGAAAGACCTGGAAAAGAAAGAAAAGGAAAAGAAATACCAAGCCCGAAAGATGCATTACCTCCTTAGCACTGAGCAGGTTGGTATACCTGTCCCTGACAGCTCATGCAAACCACTTGGGTCCCCAGCCTGACAGAGATAAAGTAGCAGGCTGAATGGGACATGACTTGTTGAAAAGATATCACAAAGACACTACTTCGAGTTCAATTTAGTGCCTTTCTATAGGCAAGAGCAGGTACCATGACTATTCCGAGACAGTAGCCTCATAGAGGCAGCATCAGCACTGCTGGCAGAAAGAGTCCAAGTCAGCAGTTTGATCTGCCACTGTGATAACACAACATGAAGGGCATAACCTCGCTTTAAAAACTCATTTTGACTGGCTTATTGTTGTGTTGTTGCACTTGTCAAGAACTAACAAGTTATTAAGCTGAGAAGGGATTTCATTTTTTTCCCCTTTTTTAATTGACTTAATGCTTGGATTGGTGCTGTGTTCTTGTTTTTAGGATAGATTGTAAATGCAGGTTTCCAGCTAAAGCTTTTCCTAGAACTGCCTGAAACAGCTTATTTAGCATGATTGTTTTCATTGAGAAATGCCTGATAAATTTTAAATATTTTCTGATTAATTTGTTTTTTATCGATAAAACTGGTATGTTTTTCCAAGCTTTCTTATGTAAGCTGCTTTACAGACAGATGAATATGGCAGTAGATATACCATATGCAAAACTGATGTGATTGGTAAAGCCTGTGGGTTTTCCTTTTTTTTTAGTCATCTTTTGTGAACTTTAAAAAAAACCCCCAAACCCAAAAGGTTTTGTCTCCATAAATGTTTGATGACTTGTTATTCTTCATGTGAATATGGAATTAAAGTGAAATGTTAGTATGAACTAAATGCTTGCTTTTCATGGGTTGGTAATTATAATCTGTGTCTAAGAACTGTTAATCCTAAAAAATGCAGAAAAATACCATGACACTTAGTGACAAAATATTTAATCTTCCCCTCTGTTTGAGACATTTGTAATTTTATTTAAAAAAAAAAAAAAAGCATAGCATAGTATTATTAAAAAATAGCATAAAATATGTTTTGAGTGCCTTTTGGACAGAGGAGCTAGTTAATAACTCAAATTAGATCACTGTAATGGATTTTTCCAGATGTAGATCTAAGATATTAAGAATAATCTGCACATTATTTTTATATTGTTTTAAACTGTAGAAAATTGGGAATTCTTGTTTTGAACAGAACAATTAATGTAAACAAATGCATAAATATTACTATGCTTACCTGGAGCACAAAAATTGTCAGGTTAGAGACATTGAGTGACCTGTGGTCTAAGATCTTATTAAACTTAGTTTACCTAAGTATCTGATGATACTGGCTTAGCAATCTGTAACATATTTTTAAGGAAAGGCAAATAGTGCCTTATTTCAGCCATCCACGGGAAGACTGCTGGTAGAGGTCAGCAGTAAGTATGACGTTCTGAGGAATTGAGATTTCTAATTTAATTAGAATTTAGATAGCAGTGTCTTACAGAACAAAAATATGCTTGGTTTTGCTTGCTGAGATGGTTTGTGAATACTGGGACTCACAGCCCACAGGATTTTTCCTTTATGATGGAACTGTACTCTGAGAACCATCTTCTTTTGCAAGTATTTCAAAACATAAATGAGTGTAAATCTATGCAAAACTTACAGACAACCTGAAAAACAGCAAAGATATATTTGAACTTAACTACTTACTACAATCAAATCTATATTCCACACTTGCACATAGTTGTAGAATTTATATCTTGCCAAGATACAGGACAAATTATTTCAGTGCAGAATTTACTGGTTTGATTCTCTGTTTGACATTTCACTCTCTATATGCCTGGTCTTCTGATCTGACTACAGCTGTGTCTTGTTGTCTTCAAAGGATAGTTAATTGGAATGCTGAGCAAGGACCATTCATGTCTCAGCAGAAACAGGCAGCAAAAGTTAACACTTTTGAGTGATTAAAGTGAATTGATAAGCTGGATGAGTCATGTGTTAACTAAAGCCCAGTTAAGTTATAGAGACCTGCTAGAGTCTGCTTCTCCTCCCCTTCCTGCCATATAGTGATGGAGCTGAGCCACCTTGTGCATCAAGGCTGCAGGTGGTCAGGCAGGTTGTAGGGACAGCATTTCAAAATCTGTATTTGTAATAATTATTTCAAATATATACTATAGTTTGGGATCTTTTTATTTTACTACAGGCAAAAAGGGAGAAGAGGGTGTTTACTTACCGAAAGAAAATATTTAAGGAGTTGTTGCTACTCAGTTTTTGTAAAGAAAGGCATGTCAAATTTCATTCTCCACTCCCTACAAGCTGAAGCCCACAAACCCATCTCAGAAGTGTTTATATATATATAATTATTTACCTAGATATATGTATGTACAAGGTGTGCCCATTCCTAATTACTAACACTGTTTTACACTTCAAAAAGTAAAACTGAAGAATGCAGTGTCTTGAATGTACAGGGATGTCTACTATGTACTTAACAGCATAGGCTAGGACAAAGCCAACATTTTGTCTTTTTCATGAATTAACTTGCTATTAAAGCATTTATTTCTTTCATAAACTGTTATCTCTATAAAGAAAAACAAAGATGAAGAAATGGATATCAAACTCTGAATTAGAATGCATTATTTGTCATTACTGGTACCAGGTATATATACATAGTCTTATACAGACAGGTGTGAGCTTGCTTTGATTCTTTTCCAAGCCAATCTGGAGCTATAACATGGGGCTGAACCCAAACTAATTAGCCCTGTTGAGAGTCACAGTATATTAGCTGAAAAATTAATGCAGTTACACAGCTCCTGGTCAGCTAAAAATATGAGAAGAATAAATGTGTGTATGCTTTAAACTCAGTAACAAAGAGTTTGATCTGCATACAGAGTATTATATAGACATAAATACAATTAAGTTGTTTTGTCTGCAGTACACACCTTTCTGGGGGGAAGTTGTATATATTGGGTACCATTGCTAGGGAACTGACATTCAGGGAAATCATTGGATTATTAAAAATATGTGCTATTATACCATACTCTCCAATTTTCCTATGTATTTTGTGAATGGTTGATTGTATTTTGTGTGGAAACTTACACAAATATGACTATTTCCCATTGCTGCTTGTAGCAATACATTGCATTTACACAAATATTACAATCCACTGAAGAATTAAGCAGTCCATTTATATAAAAGAATGTTAGTACTTTAGAAGTTTAAACTCTTATTAAATAATGTAATTATTGACTGTCTTTCTCTGAAAGTACAATGTTATGTATCCCACCAATGTCAACCACATAATGTCTGGAGAAATAAAGCATGAGCTCTAAAACTTAAGGGTTATGAAATACTAAGCTTTTAATCAATGTGCTATATGCCAGTAGTATCAGTAACTAGTCAAATAGCATGAGTTTCTCGTGTTTAAGGGAAGCTTTTCCTACATGATTCCTTTAATTTTAAAAACAAATAAACAAAAAACCTTCTTACCACATGATAAGTTATGTTCTCTGCTCCACTTTCTAGTTGCTTATTGCAGGAGATTCCAGTGTAAAACACAGCAAGAAATAAATCTATGGGGCTTCCAAACTAAATTCCATTTTGAAATATGATCTTATATTTTGGATTTTAAAATTGTTATATAATGCAATTTTTTCCTTATCTGCTTTTTACCCTATTGGTCTGATAAATTTTGACATCATGATGAACATGATAAAAGTTACAGTACATATTTAACAATTCTTTACCTTTGTTAAGAATATTTCTTATAATTTCTTATTGGGAACGCTTTTTACAATTATTTTATCTGTTTTATCATGAACTGCATTGTGATTCTTTATTGAGACATGAAACTTATAATAATTAAGTTTTTCTTATTAGTCCAGAATCACAGTATTCTATTTCCACTCAGTAGTTATAATCCTTTTTTTTTCAAGATCTCATTAGTAGGTGAACTACTTATTAAATGTGGTTTTCCATTTTAAACATATTTACCTATGCATATTATTATTATTCTATGTCCCTGTAGTTCCCCCTTCTGCATGAAATACATTCACCATAGTTGAATAGATTCTTACTTCTGCTCTTTGTCATATTTTCAAAGCTGACATTTGTAGTAAGGACCATCTCTGCAAAGTGCTGACAAATGACCTCTGAAGTCAATGGCAGACAGAAACTCTGAACACTCTGATGGCACTTTGTAGAAATGGGTACAAAGAGTCCACTTTTGTTGAAATATGTGGTTGCATGATTCCTGAGGTCATTGATGTTTCCAGCTTTTCAAGAAATTTTGCAGTTGGTCTTTGCCTTACAATGATGATTAGAATTAGGCATATAATAGCCTAAATCCAAAGATCCAGTATTGAGCAAGAATGAGGACCTGTGTCGTTTTAAGTATGTGCTGACAGAGCAAGCAGCAATGCTGAGGTGATTCTGTGAGAGGGAGCGAGTGTGTCAGCTCTGCTAGAACTACTGCTGCTACCCAGGCAGAGCATCTGCAAGTCCACAGTGTGACGGGGAGCAGAAGGCAATGGTAACTGAAATAGAGAGCAGAAGTGGTGGAGGGACAAAAATCGTGCATGTCTTGTAAGGTATTGAGATCAGGAGAACAGTCTTATGGAAAGTCTTCAAAATGCCCCAGCTGAAAAAACCTTTTGCTATTACAGTTTCTCCTGTCACTGAGAATCAGCAGAGCAACAGATCTTTTTCCTTTTTTGGTCGTTTCCCGTGTAGCAAACAGTACTGGGCTAGATAATTTTAATTCTCTTTTTTCCAATTTTCTACTGTTTATAAACAGGTAAACCACAATTACCTTTTGTCCGAGAAACTGAACGTACAAGTAGTCCAGGAAGACAAAGTTCTTTTGATCTGCAAAAGCTTGAGAGCTTTGTCTCACAACTGCAAAACATATTTTTACATTGTTGATAATGGGATGTTATACATACATCGCTTAACCTTATCATTGCTGTGGCTGGTGGGCTGAATCATGGCCTCATTTCTAAACCTGGACCTCCTGCTCTGTGATAAATCATGCTGAGAGTAGATGAGCTAATACTGGTCCTCTGTTCTCTGGGAGCTTCTGTTCTATCAGAATTTTTTAACTGTTGAGACCTTAGAAAAATTAATCATGCCTGTTGTGTATGTATGCCTACTCTTGATTTTTTGTGTAGCATCTTCTTTCTATTGGTGCCTGACTAATTAGAAGACCTGACTGAGTCAGATTGCCGACTCCTCTGGCCCAGAATCCTGTCTTTGACAGTGGTCAATAGCATGTGCCAAGGAATGAGGCAATACAATTACTGCCAAGAATATTCTCTCATTTTCCAGCAAACAGCGGTTGAAGGACTTGTAGCCCTGAATTAGGGCTTTTGAGTATAAAGGAAGCAAAAACATGTCCCATTTTTTCATCTTTTGTTTCTAAGACAAATTAATTTAATTTTGATTTTCTGTAGTTATTTTAAAACTCTATCACTTGTATCAGTTGTATCCATATTTATTTCATATTTGTCAGTGCTTAGAGTAAAATATTTTAAATTCAAATTCTAGTCAATACTAAGGTATTCTTTTATTAATTTTTTCTTGTCAACAGAGGTGGCAATTCATAGACATTACACTGATAGTTCTTGTGCCCTTTTCACTTTACTGGAAATCAGGAGTTAATTCTGTTGAAGTTACTGCACTTTGATCAGGTCTAAGTGTTCTAAGTGAGAAAGAAAGAAGGCCACAAAATCCTTTGTGGAGCAGGCTAATGAATATTCAGAAGACACAACTGATTAATATGCTTCTAACCTAATGTGCTGTCCTGTAAGAACTTGAAAAACAATTGGTCCAAAATGACACTATTTGACATCCACTCTGTCTCTGGACAGCTGGCAGTTTTGTTCTTATAAATGTGAGGACTCAGTGGATAAAGCCCTGGCCTTTGATCTTCAGATCCACAGTTTAAGAGACAAGGCAGCAAGTTTGGTCATTTGAGCTTACTCCCGAGTGAACAGTCCACATCACAGAATGATTATACATAATTTGTTACTATTGGCAGAGTCTGTTCAGGAAAGGCCAAGGACTGAGCTAGCATGAAGAATGAATTAGCTCTTACCTTTTACATTTTATTTCCTCCCTCTTTACTGTTGTAATTTTATCATCCTGTCTCTAAAACATTCAGGGCACGAAATTATCGTTCATTATAAGTACTAATACTTCCTGAAGATGAACTAAAATAGTTAATTTTTTTTTTCTTTTTTTAAATTTAGGTGCCCCAATCAATGAACAACCCCACCTCTCCATGGGTGTTTAATATCCACTCATCACTTCTCTGTCAAGAAGTCAGATCTTTCTGAGTACTTTCCAAAGCTTGTAGCATAAAAAATCCCATTTAAATTAAAGAGGAGAGAGTGAGATTTCCTAGTTCTCTGGCAGGCTTGCAGCTACATTTAAATAGCATTAGTAGGAGAAGCACTTCGTGCTGCAGTGTTCTGTTTTTATAAAATATTAATTCCAAAGTTTTTACAATTTCCATTAGATCCTTCTTACGGCACCTGTGACAGGTATGTTTGGTCAGCAAGCTTTCTTCGTGTATTCACGTCCACATCGGAAGTCAGATGTGTCAGTCTATTCACAGGGATTCGCTACAGGAAAATCATTCAGCTCTTGTGCCTCATGGGGCACTATACACACAATCTCAGTTCACTTGGAAGGGATCTCAGTTCATGTTGCTTAATATCTCTGTCAAAAAGAAGGACAAAGTAAGATAAACTTAGAAAAGAAGCCAGTAGCTGAGCTGTTTGTGATTCTGAAAGACATTGTATCTGAACAAAGAAAAATGTTTATGTCTAGAAGATTAGTTCTGCCAGGTCTAAATTCCAAAAATGACCTTTAGGTGGTTTGCTCACACAATCAAAAATCTCTAGTTTTCTTAGAATCTGAGTCCAGCCCTTCCCCTTCGGGATTACTCATCGTGGGGACACTCAGACCTGTAATTCTGCTACTCAACACAGCTTGATGGTGATATAAAAAAAAGAGAACAAGTGCTGGAAGCCAAAATATACCTCTGGAATCTGTCTGGTGCACACTCTGCCAATATAATTTAGTGACAAAGTTTATAACTTCCATAGATTTGCAGTTTTGCTCATATCCCTTTCAATCAGCCTTTCTTTATCTCTAAGAAATATCTGTTACCTCCCTAGAGAGGACAAGAACAGTAAAAGCCAAAAGTAAGATGATATGCTTGGTGATCTTCATGCCCAGAAAAGGATAGCTGTGTGGGTAAGGAAGCAATGGAAAGAGGATGGGGAAGTGCTATCTGCTGACACCATAACCTAATTCCCATGAGAAATCAATGGCTATGCAGCATTTCAGGTGTATTTCTTCCTGGTGTCAGTGAACAGAACTTCCTTCCCATTTGCTGTTCTCTTAAGTCTCAGCATAGCATAAGTGGTAAGTGCAAGTGTTTCCAACAGAAATCAGTAATTTCCCCTTTGTCACACTTCACAGAAAACAAGATATTCACTTCCTATTTTTTAAAGATAGGGAGTGAATGAACTTTTAAGCATTATCTGTGACAGTATTGCAAACTCTATTTTTCCTATAGGCTGCTTGTTATAGAAACATTTCACTTTGTTTGATAACTGGTTAACTGCGCAAAGAAATTAGAGTTCACACTGAAAATTCATCTGTCATTAGAAAGAGCTTAACACACAATAGAATATAAAGTTTGAGTGCTGTTTTTTGATTGATCCTTTGCAAGCTCAGTTTTTAAAGGCATATTCATGTAGACATGGCAATATTTCTCAGAGCTTCTTCTAAATAGCTTGTTACTAGCCATGTCACTCACACTAAGCATGTTATTATAACTTAGTGGCATCTCTGTATCTACCATGTATTATAACATTGAGCATCTCTGCATCTAGCATTAGTAACTTAAAAATCCACTAGCTAGGAGATCCCTGCACTTAAACTGTCTTTTTCAGCATCTGAATTGCATAATCCCTATTTGTGTGGATTTTTTCTAGACAACAAACTTCTTGCTCAATTCCTGTGGGTAGGATTAATGGCAGAGTTTAAAGGACAAGCTGTGTGATCTATCAAAAAGTGTACATGCTGAGATCTTAGGAAAACATGACCACATTTTGTGTATTACTGTCAATTGGGGTGGCAAAAGGGTTGGATTGCTGCAGGGTCAGAAAACTGGTAAGAGTGAGTTGTATATTGAATGCTGGCTTTGTGTATGATATGATAGAAATGTTTAAGAAAGAATCTATATTGCAAGCAAATGACAATGCAGTGGAGTAGCTAAATAGTTCACAAAGCCACATTCACAGACAGTGGAACTCCACTGACATTCTTGAAATGGTTACTGGTATAAATTTGATTGATGCATAGTAGTCCACCTGGTATTTATACAAGCTTGATGTGAGGTATAGTCCTGCTCAGGTAATTTTTGAAACTATTATATCAGGAGAAATACATGCTAAGTAAGAGATAAGTGCATAAGAAGAGGGAGGTTAGGAATGGCATGGGAGAAGTCATGAAGATAAAATACCATACATGTCTCAACAGCAAACCTTCCTGTTGATTAAGAAGTGGCACTGATGGTATCCTAGCTTTAATGAGACTTCAAGATGAGTGATGTACACACCAATTCTTTTGTTTCTCAGCTCTTAGGCTGCTGAACAGTATAATGGTAAAGTTCTTTCATTAACTTGCACAGTTTATTCAATATATAGTGCTTTTGTTTAGTATCTAATATATATTGTTAATTTGGGAGTTGTGTCTGTCCTACAATGGACATGATGAACACTGTATATCTCCTGCTATCCATTGTTTGCTTTGCTTTCAGTTTTTCTATTTGAACAATCTTTTAGTAAAATCTTCATCTCTGTGGTTTTTTTTTCTTTTTATGTCACTCTTTTCTACTAATTTCTGACTACGTTTACTAATCTGACTAACATGATTCTGTTCTCTCATTATTCTTTCCCATATATGATATGACCATTCATTAAACCTTCACCTCAATGTAGGCTGTTTTGTTAAACGTACTGCCACATTCTAAGTTTTTAGTCATTGCCTAATCCTATAGGTTTACTAGAACAAATTGTTTAATAAATCTGTCAGAATAAATGTCTTGTGAGTGAATATTCACATTTAAGCACAATGAAACAGACATAAGGCACAATGAAAAGCAATGAAATGTTATGTTGTTTAGTTGCACATATGTATTTTTGAGGAGTGAATGAATTCACTATTTAGCAGTTATTTTGTTGACAAAGGAAATTTCCACATGGTTTCCATCTTTAGCTGTTATGAAGAGCTTCTCCTGTCTTCTGATATGTTGTCGCAGGTAACTTCTGGTGTTACAAGTTCAAAGATATTAAATGGAATAAAGATTTTTCTCAATTCAGTGAGAAAAGGAGTGCATCTCAAGTAGATTTTTTCTGTACAAGGCTAATCTTTTCCATTATGTCAATGACAGTGGATGGAATTTTAATTTTAAAGATGTAAATAATTTCATATATTTGAGTGTTGTAAGGCTCTGAAAACTTCTCAAATAAATAATTTTAGCCTTAAAATAGTTCTATGAAAGAAGGAAATAATGTGTGTTCATATGCAGTTATTGACATGCAGAAGAATAAAAGCACCTTCAGAGATTATTCTTTGGGCTAAGCTCTTTAATTTCCATTTATACAAGGTGGTTATAGAAACAGGTTGGTTTTCAGAGATTCCTGTAATTTGTATATGATCCCATACTCACCCCAGAACTTCTTAAAAAAGAAATTATAATGGTAGTGGAATTTCCCATTCCTATTTTTAAAATAAAGCCATAAAGCAAGTTAAATTGCATTTTTCTACTTGTTTTGAAATCAGAAGTTAAATGAGGAGACAGTAAGAGAACCTTAAATGCACTGTCTCTGTTTTTTGTCTTCATCATAAGAGTATTGTTTCCCATGCCATCACTCACTCATTCAACTTATTATCCCTGATCTAGTCAAGTCATCAAGAGCCTGCATAAGAATTAGATTTGACAGAGTAAGCCTCTGTCAGAGAGAGAATCAATGAAAGGTGGACACAATTTTGGGATGCCTCTGCATTTGCTGGGCTGATGTGTTTTGGATATTGTGCCACAGTGATTCATGCATTAAACTAAGATTATGTTTCTCTTTTGTCTTGTTGCCTAAATACCCAAGCAATTGGTACCTGTTCGGAGACTCAATTGCGGTTCTGTTTCCTGCAATTGAACTTAGTGCCTGTGCAGGTTTAGAGGTTGGTTTTATGGTCTGTGGCCAGGATACTGGACTGGAATGTTTTCCTAACGCCTCATTGTATAGGCCATAAAATTGCAGCCTGGATTACTTATAAAAGTGCATTTAAAATGTGATTGCACTATTATTTTGATATCAAGCAAACATTTCACAGATGAAAAGGACTGAACCAAGCTTTACAGTCTGAAGGCAGAATAACAATAATTAATGCTTCTATTACTCTGTTTAAACAGAATATATATTAAGCAGAAGACAGGTAATTAATCCCACTTGAAAGAATATACGCTACTCATCACTCATTTATGAATTCTTCAGTCCCTCCATTAAAGCAGTATCTCAAAGAAAGGTAAAATACCTTAGGTGCAATAACAGGCTATGTCCTCCAGTTCTTATTTAGATGAAATTCCTGAGAATATATTTTTTTAAAGATTATAGGATCAGGCCAAAGGAGTAGCATTAGTTGAGTGAGAATTAAACCTACATTTATAAAGCTGGGTGACATTTTTCCTGTTGTCACATAAGGATGTTTTATCTCAGTTTGGAATGTCAAATACCACTATGGTATTTTTCCAATGTATGAATAAACTTTACAATGTATTTCTTCATTGATAATAAAGAAATGTGTTCAAATCAGTTTAAATATTGTGGATTGTTCCTAGTAGAATACATTATAATGTGACTTAAATATTTTGATGTTTCAAAATTGAGTTCGTGGACATAGTTTTATTATACTTGTTGCTAGAACAGTATTTACAGATTTTTTATAGATGCTTTTTCCCCAATAAATCCCGTGATAAATATTATCCTTTCGTTTTCACTAAATATGGAATATTCTGACAGCCTGTAAAAACCTATCTCTTTAGAAGTTTTAAATTCCTTTTCTTTTACAGACATGGTTGCAGCATTATATAAACACTTATTTCCTTGTGAATCATTAATGTTTTAAGGTATTTCTTTTACCTCCTAGAGAAAGTATATCTGGGGATTAACAAGATTGTTCACTGGAATTCATGTGGAAGCATAACTGCAGTAGCTGAGAAATGATCATGTTTCCTTTTAGTTCTCAGCAAGAGTAATTGAATGTTGAATATCTTACTAAACGCTGGACTGTGACAGTGTGTTAACACTCCGACTATCTCCTAACAGCAGGGCAATTATTTGCTGAGTGGGATTTTTATAAATCCCCTGGCAGTAGTATGTCCTGATAATTATGATGAAGTGCACTGGTCAGTGTTGATTCAGCAATCCCATCTCTAGCAAATATTTCATTCACAGCTCTCCTTCATGCTTTTACTTTTATGGCTTTTAAAGATCTCTTACCTCTCCTCTCAACTTGCTTAGGTTTTTTTTTTTTACAAATTACAATGGAGCAAAAAGAATTTTCAAGTTTAGTCCCTATTTTGTGAAAGTCTTTTCCTTCTCATTTAACTCCTCATTAAAGACCAGAGTGAGAAACTAGGACTTTATTTAGGTTCTTGCTGTGACAATCACTTTCACAGGCTTCCTACCTCAAAACTGGTTTTTTTTGAGAATAATTGATTGTTACATGAAACATTTGTATTCGTGATATATGTTGGTTATTTCCTTCTTTCAGAATTGATATGAAAAAGTAATTAAAACAGAGTATATATTATTGTTTAGTTAAATTACAGTAAAAATATTTAAATATATGAGAATACACTTTCTATTGACTTAATGCTTACAATTTATCTTCAGCTCAACTTCATCAATTTTTAATTTTGCATGTGTGTAATTATTTGCAGCATGGTAGCTATGCTATATCTTAGAACGCATTTTGTCTGTGATTTTTTTATGTAGACTTTAAAAGCTCAGTCAGGAAGTAAGAAAGAAGAATAAGAAATAATTAATTAATAAATAGAATTGCAGAATCTAAACTGTTCAGGTTTTATCATACCATTTAGGGTCACCTATCTTTTCTGAGGAACTGTCCAGAGTAAACAACGCATCCTTGTCTTTCTCTTTCTACCTGCACCTTTTTTCCTTTCTTCCTTACTTCTTTCTCTTTCTTTTGCTGGTGCCTAACCTTACAGTTTAGCTTTCAAGGCAACCCCATAATAATTTCTTTCTTGTATTTTGGAAAATAAAATTAATTAGACAGAAAGACAGTTAAGTCTTTCTCTCTGTAATGAAATGATAAACATAAAAAGACAAAGGTGGATATTCTGTAGCAAGGAGTAAATACAGGGTTAGAGGTGGAAACAATACAGACTATAAAAAAAACCCAAATCTTTTCTTTGCTAATGTTCATTAAAATAATATTTGTTTTCTTATGATTTTTTTTCTTTAAATGTGGCCATTAATTATAAAGATAAGAAAATGATTGGGAGGAAACTAAATGATAGAGTGTTAGAAATGCAAAATGATTCAAAATATTAATGTAATGCTAAGGATGACTGGGTAACAAATGGTACATTTGCCAGTATGCTTGACCTGACACAATTAATATTCCAGGTCATGCTTGGGTTTCCATGATGGAAGGTCTGAGGCAGAAAATTCTAGGGGAAAATATATCTATTGTATAACTCATTTCTCTCTCTCTCTTTTTTCTTTTTTTTTTTTTTTTTATTTTTCCTGACAAGTCAGAACCATAGTCTTAAAAAATATATCTCTCTGCTTTCACACCTCATTTGCCATATTCACCACTGGGCCACCATTCACCAGAAGGGCCTGATGCAAGGAGGTCAGTAAGAAGCTATTAGCAGAGTCCCCTCCTGAGATTTCTTTGGTCTTATTGAGGTGGAAGTTAGCACGACAATACTGCAAATAAGTCGGTTTTAAGTTTTTTAACAGTTAGCACAGATTTCCCCATAGTGTTTGTCACTTTAGAAAATTGTTCCTGGAAATGGAATCCCAAAAGCTGGCTTTGATGGAGTCCCTTCTGAGTGTTGAAGAGCAACACTCTGGTACAGAAAAATGTCATTCTCCCTGAGACAAGAGGTACTTTTTGTAATCTGTGATAATATTTTGGAGGGTTATGCACATTTTTCTTGTGAACTAAAGGTGGGGAAAGTATTGAAGTCATAGTTTGAGGTAATATCTCAAGACAGATATTTTTCTACCACTGAAAAAGCAGTATTAAGTACAATGGCTTGGTAGTTGAGAGAATATTGTATTAAAGTAGGGAAAAAATTAAGTAATGCTTTTTATACATTGCACTTGTCTCAAGAAGATATGCAGATGTATTAAGTACCAAAGGCTTTGATCCTCCAGGTTCTTAGATTTCTGCAGACTGCCAGATCCCTGCAGAGGATAGAGTGAATAGGGCATTCATCACCACAATGCACATGTGCAAGAAATTCAAAAATTAGGATTAAGATTCGCGGAGATGTTTTAGTGGAAGCGATTTTTCCAGAGGTTAATCTGAACTGGAAAGTAGAATCCAACTCTTCCTCTTGTCTCTCCTACCAAACTTTGTGAATTTTACATCTAGGCCTACCCTTACCACAAACCTTGGGGAATTTAGAGTAAATTAGTATTAATTTTATCTGTCTAGATACTAACTCTGCTGATTGCTCTGCTGTCTTGTTGAATACTTAAACATATAAAATTGAAATGTAAAGTAATTAATAAGGATTGCTTGAAAAATTATTATTTAAACATGTGCTTCATAATCAATTTTGACCCATATCTTACAGTTTCCACTGTGGAAGAAGCAAAAAAGTTTCAGCTGGCCTCACTAAACTCCAGATTCATTTTCATAGTTGATACACTATCTGTATATGTTTAATCTGACAGTAGGTGAAAAAAAAGCAACAAAAGATGACTCTTTGTTAAGACACCTTTTCAGCAATAATAAGTCAAAAGACACTGAATCAATGGATTTCTGCATCTATTATGGCTAATTCTGGTTTCATTAAAAGTGCTAAAAGCCAATCCTATTAGTGCATCTTGAGATATTCAGTAGTATTTCACAGTGTTTGAACCTTTTATGAACTATAGCTTTTTATTACTGCCAAACATTTAATCAGAGGAACACAAAGTAGAATATACACAGTATCTCAATATAGATTGCAAAATACAGTTTCAGAAAGCCCCTATAATCATGGAGACCTATAGTAGCTCTCAGTGTGACTAAAAGAAGCAACACCATTTCCTAGGGCCCAGACAGTGCATCAATTTAAAGTTATTGCATGTAATTCTTCAGAGGAAAAACATTTAAATTATTTGAGGTGTTGTATTTTTCCACTTCAGAGAAACAAAACCAAAAATCAAACCTGAGTTATGTAGATTGAAATAATATAGTATTTTTTTGGTTAAAAAAATGAAAATATTTCCTCCCCAATTTGCTTGTCAGCTTAAAAAGGGGTGTAAATTTTGGGCAGATTCAGCCCTGGTCAAGATTTGCTACTGATCAACAAATCCATGCCTGCCAACTGCAGAGACTTACCATGCCATAGTTTGTTACGGATCACCCTGATTCTTAGTTACACACATGGAGATGTTTTTCTTCTGGATGATGTTTACATTTTCAGTGACGTTGTCAGAATGTAGGCAGATCCAATGGCCATGGCGGGACTAATGAGTGAAGGGATATAATGACCATGGCATAAAGATAGTTTGTGTAACTTCAGCATGGAATCTAATTTGTATGAATCTAATACATATTGTATTTGTATGGAACTTGTATTGACTGTGGCATTTTATATTTGAGAGAACTTGTGTAACAAGTACATAATGCAAATATATTCAATAATTGTGGGACAGTACAATAAAGTCAAGACAACATATGGAACTTGTGTTTATGTAGCACTTACAGGTCACCAAGTGTTCACAAGCAAAACCCAGTACTGGGCTGATAAGAAAATTGCAATTTGATGGTGTATGAACTACTGAAAAAATAATAACAATATTATGAGGATCTGTTACTTTATGAGGTGTTTATGTGAGTAAGAGCCAGACTTGCAGAACCAAAGATTAAGATGCAGCTGGACTTTACAGATCACACAGATGGACCTGCAGTTTCATATTCACTCCAGTGATTCTGCTTGCCTGCTGTTTGAAGCATGGATCCCTGCCATTTTAGTTTGGCATCCTGAAGAGCTGAATGAACAACCAGTGGTTGCTTGGCATGCATATGTTCCTACCACTTATCTCTATTCACGTCCTCTTTCCCATTACTTATTTAGACCATTAGTATAATAGTTTGTAGGGTTTGCACTAAGAGGGGAACATACAACAGAGGACCAAATAATTTGTCATTAGAGCCAGATCACTTACAGAGTTGAAGAATATAGCCCATAAAATTTTGAATAGCCCAACAGTATTTTGAATAAGCTACCATCTCTGAATATTCTAGTGCATTAAACACTGTTTTATATATGCCTTATATTAACTGTTTTGACACAAGAAACTGGAACTTCCCAGTAGGATATAATAATGAAAAATGCATTATAGCTAATTGGGAAGTGTTCAATCCTCTCAGCCTCAAGAGATTAATACTTTATGAGGAGGCTGACTCCCTACATAGTTTTCTCATGGGTCCTCTGTAGCGTTCCAAAGGAGCAATACAAGATTTTAAACATTTACTCTTTTCCTTAACTTTCCCTGCATCATGAAACCGATTTCTTTTCCCTATTTTTATTCAATATTTCTTAGCAATTAGAATTAGGATAAAAACAAAGGATAATGTATTTTAACTGAGAAAATCTACTTTAAAAGTCTTAAGAATACTCTGAATATACTGTTGTAGAAAATATAGTTATCCTTAAAGCAACTCGTATCTTTAAATTAATTTTTGCCAGGTGTATTTTAAGCATATGTTATCTGTTTTATAGAAGATTTAGTGGCTTTGTGCAATATGTGTCTCATGTCTAACAGTTCATAATTAATTCAGTAAACTCACATATGTCTATTTGGGAATTGTTTATATACAACTGATAAAATGCCTACATTTATAGGAATGATTTGGTAACAGTCTGCCACGTAATTTTGACTTGCCAGATATTCACAGATTGTTAATTATGTAGATTACTAGATTAGAATTTGAAAAGTGTGCTTCTTATTAGCCATTGTTACATTAGATCACAGTAGTGATTCAATCAATGATGTATCCTGAAAAAAATGAAATATCAAATTCAGTGAAGAATGAATCTTTCAATTTAATTCACAATTCAGAAATTCTTATGCTAAATTTTGGGGGTTTACAAGTTTTATTCTATTAAAACTAAACAAATTTGAATAGTTATAGGAATTTATTGTGGACATATTGTTGGGGAAAAAAGCAAATATTGAGTTTTGGTATTCCATAAATTTTCTTCTATTTCTCCTTAACTAATGACTGTTTTACTTCTAAAAATGCTGCAGGTGCCACTGTCTATTTTTGTTCCTATTGTGGATTGGAATCTAAATAAGTTGAAGTCAAAGGTAACCCCATCTTCTGCTCAGATTGCAGGCATCTACAATTCGCCATTCAGAAAATCCCCAGACCCAATGGAACTGCTGCTACGGAATTCAAAGCCACTGAGCCACAGAACGAAGCAAGTGAAGAGTCCCTTTGCCTACGAGCTCTATGACTGGCCAACCTGTAAAAAGCCCCCAGCTTTTGTTGCAGCGCTGCCTCTGCCACCTATTGGCAGACAGAAACCTCAGGTAACGTTTTTCAGTGTCTTTGAGGCAGCTTTTTTTCACATCTTTTATCACAGATTATCTCAAGTTAAATCATCAGGTCCAAAAATCCCTTTTGTGGATTTTTTTTGTTTGTTTGTTTTTGTTTTTTGTTATATAGGTCTAGTGCTTGCATGTAGCATATAAAGTCTTTGACAAAGATTTGACTTAAACAAAAAGAAATCTACAGGGAAATATGATTCTTTAGATATTGCTTTTTTGTCCTTTGAGGAAAAAAGTGTAATTTCTAATATTTCAAAGGTACGACCTCATATAATTGAATATAAATATTATGATTCATTAGAGTTAGAAATCATAATTTCCAATTTTTAATCATTTAAAAAATAGGACAAAGGTTATAGGACAAATTAACAAATTAACCAGTTGTAATAAATTTTTCCTCATTTTGCAATTGTTTTCCATAAGAAGACTAAGAGAGATGCTCTCAGTTCAAAATAGTTCCTGCTCTTTTTGTCCACTGTGTGTCAGCTTTAATTACAAAAATTTTTACATTTTGTTCTCCATCACAGCCAAGTTGCCCAGCTCGCATTCCATGGTCTCAATTTTAATTTCAGTTGATGTCAGCATGTGTTGCAGATAGCTTTTTTTTCCTGTTCTATAAAGTAATGGACATCTCTGAGATAATGCATCAAAGTGAATGTCTCACAAGTTGGCAAAACACTGTTTGTCACCTTATTATCAAAATCTGCTGGGAATGTGCCCAATATGCAGACAAAATTTTGAAACCTTTATGCTCCTCAGGCAAGTTAGCAACAAGACAAGAGGAGCATAGCCTCAAACTGCACCAGGGGAGGTTCAGGTGGGACATCAGGAAGAATTTTTTCACTGAAAGGGTAGTCAGGCATTGGAATGGGTTACCCAAGGAGGTGATGGAGTCACCATCCCTGGAAGTGCTCAAAAAATGAGTGCATGTGGCACTTAATGTTATGGTTTAGTTGACAAGGTGGTGTTCAGTCAAAGGTTGAACTCAATGATCTTGGAGGTCTTTTCCAACCTTAATGATTCTGTGATTCTAAGAAGATGCAGGCCTGTGAGAATACCTCTGGAGAAGTATGAGCTGCATAGAGATCCACACTGCTTATAAAGTAAGAATCAACTTAAGAGCAGTTCTCCACCTTTGTCCTTCCCTCATGTTCTCCCTACTTTAACTGCTTGAGCTTCTTCATAGAATGAACTCATTGAGTCACTTTAGAACTGAGACGAAGTGTGAGCCACTAAGCAGTTTGGGTGATCAGGGAGTTTGGAGTTGAGATAAACATGACATTATAGCTTTACCTTCTGGGACCAAAGTGGCTGTGACAGTCCTTGAGCAGGACGTGACTGAATGCATTGTCTCTCGGGACAGAGGGAAATATTTTGCCTAGTGGACATGGTACAGGAATCATGCTTTTAGATAATAAGGTAACTCAAGAGTTTTCCATTGTTAAGGTGCTCTTGCAAAACTGCTTTACTGTGTACGAAGTTTCTTACAAGCTTCTGTTTGGATTTGAAATATTTTACAGACCTTTCTAAGTTCAGACTCACACACAGCAGTCTTGCACAGATAGCCTTTTAGAACAAACCAGAAGAGTTCTGTTTATTTTCTGCACCTCAAAGAGGGAATTTACTATATAATACTTTAATCCTTTCAGCACCCTGGGATGTACACTGTGGGGTAAGTTTTCAAAGCACAGCGCGTGGATTTAGCTGTGCGACTCTTATTGATGTTAATGGGAGTCACACGGCTAAATCCCTGCACAACACTTTGACAATTTAGGGTTGTATGTCTAAGAAAAGGACACTGGTTTGAGCTGATGAAACAGCTGGAAACGAAAACACATCAGAACACACCATCCTGAAAGTTGTCTGGTGTGACAGTAAGAAATTTAATTACTAGATATACTTGTGTCCTAGTTCTCTGTGGTAACACTTTTTGGCACCAAGCTTCTTTTTCTAATATCGATCTGGCTCACTCTGAGTTACAAGTTACTTTCTTTCAGGTATCTAAAATTTTTATTGCTCATATGTTTTGATTTTTTTTATGAGGATGTTTATATGTTTAAAAGAAAAAAACCAAACTATCTTTCAGTTTTCTCTTAGGGAAATGGGTATGTAGCATTCTGTAGGTAAGATCTGTGTGTGTAAGATAGCGTATTTAAAAGAAATGTTTTAATGATGCTTATACCTTAGTTAGATATATCATTTTTATTACTGAGTTCACAAGAATTACAGTTTTGTAGAAACACTGATAATGCTAAAATTAGTCATATATTCATTAAAAAACATTAATAACAAAAAGCACATTACCATTTTTAGGAGATTTTTTGCATGCTATTAGGTGTTCTGCAATGGAGAACAATGAAGAATGCATAATTTCATGAAGATCATATTTTTTATCATTATTTTATGGTAAAGTAGTAAGAATGCTGATCTGCTAACCTTTATTTGGCAGACCAATTGCTATCAAGAAGATTTATGCTACTCAGTACAAATCCCAAATAGAGCTGTGTGAGTTGCTTTCAGGGTGAAAACTGCTGGTTGCCTCCTTTCCTTCCTTTCCTTGCCTGATCTCCCCAGGAAGATTTCCATTTTGAAGCAGGATGCCTGAAATGCTTGCAAGCATTGTCAATTTGAAAACATTTTTAAGCACCATTCTACTGCAGTTTCCACAAATCTTAGAGTTAATCTTGTAAAATGAAAATAGGTAAATGGATTTTTAAGCGGTCTTGTCATTTAATATACCTTCCTTAGGTGCCTATTGCTAGGTAAGTTTCTTCAAACAGATGAATCAGAGAAATGGATAATTGTGCAGGGAATGTTTAGAATTATGTCAGTATTCTAGTACTGACATATATATACTGATATATCTACCCTGCTTTCATTAGTGATGACACAGCTTTGTTTGAAGGACCGTTTCTTAATTACATTCTTTCCCCCCTCCTTCCATTATTAGTTGTAGTTTCATTTGAACTATGGACTGATATTTATGTTTTTTTCATCTAACCCCTAATTAGGTCTTAGAAATTAGAGATGGAGAAAAACCCTTGCTTGGATGTCTGATTTGGTCTTTACCATGGTGGAATATGAGTCAATATTTTGCAGTGAGGAAAAGATGCAATATTTTGAAAGACTACATTTAAAAGCAAACATATTTATCCTGATATTGTTTGATAATAGTACTTTTCTTTCTTCTTTCCTCCCTATACCCACTTAATGTAAACATCTTGCAATGAAGAACATTCCTTTTTAATAATAAATTTTAAACTTTTCTATAACTTGATCATCAGATTATGGATTATTAGGTAATGCTATTACTAGGTTTAGTGACCTGTTCTAGTATTGATTATTCTCACAGGAGGTAATGCTTTTCATTCTGTTTTTAAAGACTTATTGTGTTCTTTTAAAATGAATGCATTTTTTCATGCAGACTTAGAAAGCAGAAACAAGAGGATATCTGCAAGAAGTGTAAATATTATGCTTATTTTCTTACTGGGACCTTTTAAAAGATCTCGAAATCTTGTTGCTATGCCTTTAAAAAGTAAAGTTCCAATAAAAATCCATTAACTACTTTCAAATATAGCAATCCTCCTGTCCAGCTGTGAAAAGTACTAGATGATACTTATTTGCCATTTGTGTTATTTACGGTCCATGACTTTTATGGTAACTGGTTCCTATTATTGGTTTCTATTAATGTAAAACATAAGTGAACATAAATGAGGCGTGAATCATTTCTTTTTATTAGCCCCACAGTCTTCACTCAGAGCTTGCAGTAACTCCAGCTGTGACTTGTTAGTGATAACCTATTTAAAGAAGGATATCTTTAAGAATAAAGGCTGTGATTAGGATTCTTTGTCTGTTCATAGTTTGAGAAGGTTTCACTAGTTCATTGCAAGATCAACAGAGATGAAAATAAAAATTAATTAGTAATACTTCTAAATCCAGGGTTGCCACTAAACTGTCCTGAGTGTAACATGGCGCTAATTATACTCCAGATAAGTTCTTACAGGTTAATACATAGAAGCAAGATATATAGGATATGTCACTTCAGCAGCACAGGAGAGGACTTCCTGCTGCTATTTATCCATGTTGTTAAATGGCAGATGCTGATATAATCAGTTACTAAACAATACACTCTGGAAAAAGAAATATATGTGTATTTTTTAAGAATAATGAAATTAATGTGGAATTGGACTCTTCAAAAATGGAGTATAGACCTGTATTACTGAAGTCATTAGTTTGAATTGTATTAGAAGAATTATATCTTAAGTCATGTATTAAGTTCCCTTACAGGTAGCTTTATAGTTAAATTGAAAAGAGCATGTTCTTTAAGGTCAAATATTATTTGTCCTGTGGAAAGAAAAAGACTTAAGCTATCTGCTTAAGCAGAATCTAAATACAGCTAATACCTGTGTATCAGATTTTGTTTCACTGATACTTTTTCCTAAGGAAAAACTAAGTTTTCCTAATCAATTCTAACAATATATTGTTTTAAAATAGTAAGTGTTTATTAGTAGTTAAATAAATCTGTAGTGTACATTTCTCATTCTCTCTTTGGAGCTTCAGAGTATGTTATCAACCTCTGTGTTATCTGTAAGTCTCTATCAAAATGAACTGCTTTAATTATTTTGGAAGAAAAGTCTCACTACACTTCCCAGACATTCTGTGTCCTCTTTCATCAGTGATGTGCCATGAATAAAAGACGGAAAGAAAAGAACTGTAAGCCCACAATAAAACACTTACATTATCCTACACCTTTCAGGGGCCTTTCCGTGATACCGCTGAAGTATTGTGGCAGCGCTACAAGCCTTTAGAACCAACCTTGCGAGTGGCAGAATCAATCAATTCACCACTGGAGAAGGCCAGAGAGGGAATACAAAGGGAGGAATGGAGAAATCCTATACATGACAATGAGTAAGTTCTTTGTTTTTTTCTTATATTGTTATGAGAATATTTTCTTTATTCCATTGCTTTCAGAAACCTTTCATGCCTGACAAAATGAAATGTCAAACCTGACAGCTTACTAGCAAACATTCTATGTACATACTTCTAAATTCTGTGTCCTTAGATTATAAACTGCTCAGGGCAGAGACCCTATCTTGTAATTGTGTGACATGTGCCATCCATATCTATGAATCTATAGAAGAACTTGTAATAGTAATATGTGATGCAACAGATGTGTTTAATGGGAAATAAGAAAACAAATGCAAATTCCATTTTGCCACATGCACCTTGCCAAGGAAAAGATACTGTTTTAATCTCTGTATTCAGGGAGCTTACTGCTTATGGGAGGAAAAAAATGGTGTTGCATGCCAATGAGACTTGTTTTCTCTCCCAGTAGAGTAGCACAGCTCACTTGGAAGGGGAGGGAACATATGTCGCACATGTTAGAACATGATACAAAAATTGTAATCATCTTTGAAGCAGTTTGATTTCCTAAGCCACAGCATCTGTAATAGTGTCAGACAGGCCAGTTCTTTTCCGTAAAAATCCAAAATACGGACATAATCCATCCCAAAAGATTAAGGCTTCTATCCCAAAAGACTTAAGGCTATTGCCAAAATTTTTCCAGTTTTCTTTAATCATGATGGAAGTCTTTTGTCCAATCATAATAAAAGACTGTTAAATCGCCATCTCTGGCTTTATAAGTTAAAAAATTACGTTTTGTCAACTTTTCCCTTGAATTCACTGTTCTTGGCAATCCTTTGGCCCTTTAATACCAGAATTCAGGACAGAAAGGAGTCACTTTTCCTCATGAGCAGCCTGTGATCCACTGATTCACTGGTACCAGATGCTTTGCTATCTTTGATCTATTTCATGCTTTTTTGTCAGCTCCATCTTGCAAAGTGTCAGCTTAAGGACTGGAACTTAAGAATGCCAGAAACAATTGCATTTACATGGTTTACCTTCTATGTATTTATTGGAGCATAATTTTCCCCAATTTAATATTATTAGTCTCTTTGAATGAAAATTCTACTCAAAAATAGTTTTGAAAGAAAAAAAACCTCTTGATTTGGCTACTTTTTCACTTTCAGGCAATGTTTTTTGCTTGTGGCGTTTTGGGGTTTTTTTTAAATGTTTGGTGTCAAAACTTAGCTATAGCACTTTTTATTCCTTTCATACCAAAACCATCACTGAGTTCACTTACAAGTAAAAGTGTATTTCCTTTTTCTACTCCTCCCTGTGTTCTTTCATGGACTGGTGTGAGGAGGAAGCAGTTTAACTTTCACATCTCAGCTTAAATCTGTGCTTTTTTTTTTTTTTTTCATTTTTATATCTAGCTCCTGCCAGTGAAATTTAAAAGAACTCCAAGCACTAGGTAGTAATTAATGTTCTCATTTGAAGTGGGTTTTTTCACTGAATAAGTTTTGACTTATACGTTCCAAGGGAGGATGGATGATGTCCTCCATTTATAGGCACAACTATATTGCCCAGTCTTTATTTGATGAGGTTTACTCCAGACATCACTGTGTCAACAGTTTCAGAAGGTCAGATCTTGTAATAAATACATCACTGACTCTTCAGTAAGTGAATTGTGAAGCTTTGGTCTTGTACAGTTTAAATTTGGAGCCTCCAACTTCAGCAGATTTTACATGATATGTGGTCTTTATTTACCTTATGGGTAAGGAAGCATTTAATGCCATCCTTAATGCACAGAAACAATGTCCTAACAATCAATGATTCTCAGCTTCATGCACACTAAATGCATAGTGTATTATACATTTTCAGGCTGTGATCATTCCGTTTGTGCTTCATATTCAACCAACCATGCAAGGGTCACATCTGTAACCTTGAAAAGGTGATGACAGAGTTGCAGGTCATCATCAGGACTAATGCTCACTAGTAATGCTGCAGCTGCTGTGTGGGATGTTGGTCTCCAGGGAGGAGTCAGCAAAGGGTTACTCAGATTCTACAGTAGTTTTTTCTCAGCACTGTCTATTATGAATTGACAAATTTCTGTCTTTTTCTATGTAATTGTGTACTTTGGGACTTTATTTCTTCCTAGAAGTGCTTCCTATGCTGATTATTCTTCTATTTTAGAAAATAAGGAGAGAATGAGCAGCAAAAGTACGTTGCATTTGTTGAGAAAGCTTGTGTTTGGGTGAAATGACAAACTAAATCCTCAATATGTATATTTCCAGAGTAAGTATTGTCCGAAAGCTTGTTGACGTGTATCTGCAATTTTCAACAGCATTCAGCATTCCCACACACCTCTGATTATCAGAATTCCTTAAAGTGTTTTTTTATAGGATGATAGGATGAGTGTCACAAGCTCTGAGAAACTTCTTGCTTCTGATAAAATGCAGAAAAATTTGAAAAAGCTGTGAGAGTTTGAGGCAGGCAGAAGCAGTACAAACAAAACCAAGAGAGAATACTGTGCTTACATAAAGCAACTGCTGGAATTTCCTATTCTGTAATGAAAGAGCAACTGGGTAATCTAGCCTAATAAAAATGATTCCTTTTTCTCGTGTAATTGAAGCTGCTACTGCCCTATTGTGCTATTTTTCATACAAATGAAGAGATTTCCTCCTCCGCTTGGATAGGAATGACAATTGTACTCCTTCGGGATGGCCACTTAATAAACTAGTGTCTAGTTTGAGACACCAACTGCTGGATCCAGCAGATTTAGATCACTAAGCATGAAAAGTTCTTTACTCAGTTGCGTGCAGCTGCATGCTGGCCTAATTATCCAGAGAACAAAAATGTAAATTATTTTCATTAACTTTGTTGAAGTCTGTCTCATGTAATATGTGCCTCATGCTTCAAAGTATACTATTAAACATCTTCAAGAAGTCAACAAACATCAGAATGAGATGCAGTGTAGTGAGAGCAATAGTTTAAGGCTTAGGTTTCCTGATTTATTGTAGTCTTCTGGTGTGACATGAGGCACGTCATCTCAGCTTCTGGCCGTGTCTGTGCTCAGTGCTGTACTGGAGATACAGAACCTAGTCCTGCTCACTGGTTCACTCGTGTGCAGCAGAGTGCAATGTTTGCACACCCTCCCTCTCACATGCTGGGTGAATATTGCAGCACCAAACTCCTCATGGGCTTATTCTCAGCAAGACTGTGCTTTGCTTTAGAAGCAGCTTAGGTGCCTCTGTGCTACTCAGTGCTGTGCATGAAAGGTATTTACAGGGAAATTAGTGACCTAAATAAGCTCTGTACTTAGAGAGCAGTGTTATGAGCTGCCTGGTATTAATGGTAAGAAAATTTAAAAAGCGAGTGACTTTAAGATTTAAGAATTTAAAAAGTCTTTTAATTTCTAGTTATAAAGTCTTTTACTGTATTTCTGACTTAGCTGCAGTGAAAATGGCTACTACATTTTATGTCATACAAATACAACACATCTGAAAACTTTTTTCAAATTATACTTAGTTTTTCATATGCTTTGCAACTTCAGCAATTTGCATATTTTCCGGACTGTTATTGTATTATGATAAACAGGGATTATCATATATTTTCAGATAATGTTTTCTTAACAATTCAACTTCTATTTGTAACTCTTCCATTTATTTTAATTACTAGCACAGTGTGCAACATTTATTAATCAGCAGAGTCTTTTTAAGTTAAAATACTAAATTAGCTAACCCCATTAACACAGAATACTCCAAACAAGCAGTAATAGGAGAGGTAGTTACTGTGCAAATCGTATTATACATGCGGGTGCTCTAGGGCACAGTTAAGCATGATTACCCTCTTTTGATCCAGTATTCCTCTGCTTCTTCCAGCTAATTTCCACTGGAAATTTACAAAGTAGCGCCTTCATTTTTCCATCTTAATTTTTCTAATGAAGTTCTGGTACTTTATAACACTGGGGATGCAGATAATAAGTCTGTGTATAATTAAGAAGTTCCAGAATTTGCTGCAGAAGAGATCTCTTTTACTTCCTAAAAGAACTAGACTATGCTTTTATTTTCCACTTTCATTATCACAGACAGGGATTAAATAAAACCCTGGATTCTTAGATTTACTGATGCCATGATAAAAGTGATGGATAATTTATTGAAAAAGTATGTATTTAGTATATTACCAGAAACAGTATTTGTAATAATGCACCCAAGTAAGTTTCTTATGGCAAAAAGAGCTCACTGAAGATAATGTGACTAGATATGTTAAGTAAAATGTTCTTTGTTTTTGTAACTAACACTTTGATTTTAATATGCACTCATTATACACTAAATAATGGCTGCCTTGCTGCAATTGTTTTGCTATGGAAAACCATTGTGCTTCTTTCTTTGTTCCCTGAGTGAAAAGATAGACACCGTTGGATTTGATGAAAAAATTGCTTCAGGTATAATCCAAATTTGAAAGCTTAAAATTAATTTCGTGTTTTATGAAAGAAAAAAATAATATAAAGTATTCCCAGATTCCTGATAGAGAAACATGGTTTGTTTGGAGCTAATTGTTCATGGAGTTCTTTAATGGGAGATAAAATGGTTTGATTTGAATTAAATCAAGACAAGGAATTGAATTACTATTGTGTAGAAACACTTTAGATAAAAATTTAGCAACACTGTCACACAGAGAGTTAATATTTTGGTGGTATTTTTACTACTAAATTATAAAAATGTACAGTATCAACAAATGTGAAAGTTTAAAAAACCACATAAGTGGTATTCAGGGTTTTATATTTCTTACTGTGCCCTGGTAGTGTAGCATGTGTGGCAGTTTAGCAGTAGATCTGACAGTTCTTTCTCAGAAGCCTGGGTATGTTTTGAAGCATTTCTGGAAACAGGATTACATGCTTTCACTGCTAGACTGCTGGGATTTTGTCCCTTGGGCAGGTTCAGAGAACACGCTGAAGGACCACTCTGTTCTTTCGCTGCCCTTTAAATTCAGGAAAAAGTTACTGCCTCTGTACTGTGTCCCACTGGTCGGTACCATGTAGCGCTGGGACACTGCTGCCCAGAAGTAAATGATGGACCTGACAAATCCTCCTCCCTGTTTGTGCTGCTGTACTCTCCTCTCACATTGCTGTAGACTCTGGAAACCACTACCTGCTGCTGCTTCTGTCATCTCTGTCATTCCAACTGGAAAGTCCTCAGCATCAAACGGGCCTCTTCCATCTCCTGTCACAATAGTAAGAGAGATTGCAATAAAAGAGACAGAATAGAGGGAAGAAATGGTAGGTGAGGAATGCAGGAAGGGGGCATGTAAACATTTTGGGGGGGAAAAGATTAGAAAGATGGAATTAATAGTAGAAGGATAGGATTGGTGCAGGGTAGGATTAGTGAAGGGAGAGATAAAGAAATTTTTGGTTTTGTTAACAACAAATATCGAGGGTGTCTTTGAAGTCTAAATACTTACCACTAGCAGCTATCAGGTCTACAATTGGCTACTAAGTGAAGGCTTCTAGATCTTTTTACACTAATTAGGTTCAATATAGTGTGATCCTGGCAACAGTGCAGCTGCCCTTCATTGCCAGTGACACTGCCAGCCTTGGTCCTGGTCCTCCTCCCTCAAGTTGTGTATTTTTAATACTGCAATTTGTAGAACTTGAGATAGTTTCCCTTTTATGGTTCCAACTCTTTCCCCCTGTTTTGAATGTATTCTTTGGCATATATCTCATTCAGGCTGTTGTGGTATTTAAAAATAAAATAATTTTTAAATTTATTTCTCCAGGAAAAGTTCACCTCCCATTGAATCATTAACTTTTGGGAAAGCTCAGCTTATACTGACTATGTTTTATGGCATGGTAAATTATCAGTGTGAAATTTAATTCTTCTTTGATCCTGCTACTTCTGTCTCTGTCATGTGTAATGAAAATCTGTAAGAATTTCTGAATTTTCACCTAAATCACAAGGAAAAGCTGAAACCCAAATGAAGGAATAATGAGTGAACTTTTGTAGGAAAGAAAACTGTTGAAATCTAAACTTGTGCAGTTGATAATGGTATCCTAACATTGTCTGGATTTAATTTTCTTCTCCTTCCATCACTCTCTTCTGTCACACTCAGAGCACATACTGTCATTAATTTTGGGAAAAGCTGTATCAGGTTTATACACAGAGCTAGAGAACATAATACCATTATTGAAGTGTTTTGCAGTGCTATTACTTTTTGCTATTTTTATTGGTTGTGGGGGTATAATGACTTTTGTATGACTCCCATTAATTTGGTTACTCTGCTTAACATGAAAAATTGTTTAAATTTTTTTAATTAATTATTCACATAGAGTAATGAAAATTCTCAGTTACTTTAAACAGACATTGAATTTACAAGCATATGATCCTTTCTTGTAGTTAGAGCATTACTGCTGTAAGAATCTTCCCACCTGACTGGCAGCAGAATTATAAACAGAAGGAAAAGCTTCTACTTGATACCATTACACCCTGTGATATTTTTATTTTTTTAATTTAAATTTTAATAATTTTTATTGTCCAGTGTTCTTCCTTTAATTACTTTAATTTTTTTTTTTTACTCAGCCACAGACATACATTCCAGGCTGTGTGGCACATGTTCCAGTTAATTATTTTAGAGGAGATATGCAGAAGAATGCAGAAGACTGCTTTTGTGCTAAAGTAAATGTAGAATATACTGTTACTTTTGTCTCAAAGTGTTAAAATACATATATTTTTTTGTTCAGAATCATAGTAGAACATACATTACTCTGAGTACTCGTTTGCCAAAAAGACTAAGATTAACTGATCCACAGTAAAATCAAAACCTCTAGGTAGAAAATTTTATAGGGAAAACTGAAATAATTTACTTCTACTTTCCTTAATTTTTTTTTAGTATTTTGTGTGTAAATTTTACAGACATGGTTTTCATATTAAATTATGAATGCTATGGCTCAACTAAATTTTGTGCATATATGGGCAAATCCCTAAACTGCAAGCCTTGTCTTCTCAGCTATCCAATCCCCTGAGAAAGCCAATTTTCTTTCATGTCTGAACAAAAGAAAAATGTACTATTAAAATGCAATTCAGAAGTGATAAAAACTGCAAGTGGAGCAGCCGGCTCACAGCACCTTCAATGTATTCTCTGGGACACTGGGGCCACATTAATTTTTGTGTGTGTGTGATGTCCATCCCATGTGCAAATTAGCATTACAAGTACCGTAATCTGTCTTATGTGAGGGTGTCATTTCCCATGGGTATACACATGCTACTGTAGCTTTGTATTATTTAAAAGTCTGCTAACTCAGTGTTTTCCTTTCACTAACTTTACATGATATTTGTTTGTGGTTCTTGATAGAATAAATTGATACAGCTGATAAAATTCTAAATAATTTCTTTTTATGAACTACAAAGAAAGAAATGTAATTTAAGAAAACAGTCAAATAGTTGCTGGTGAATCAATTAGTAAAAATAAATAATTTTCTGAATCTGTATCAGCTGAGAGACAAAGAAAATTATTTTAATGCACATCTTTATCAAGAACTTGGTTGACTGCCTGACTCTTATAGGGACTCTAGATTCTGAAAAACTTTCAGCTGGGAAAAGGTTCTAATTAACTACACCCATTGTCATGTCAGTTAAAGTGACATTTTAAACTTCTGAAGCATATATTTCTAATTTTACTATGTAATACTTTTTCCTGCACTTCTAGAGTAAAGAATGCATGTTGTTTTTTCAGAACACCAGCAATGATAAGCTTAATTCATGTTTTACTTTGTAGTACTTGTTTGCTCTTGTTACTCTCTTGCAAACTGAAATAGATGGCACTAATACATCTTTGTAGGGTGTCTTGCAGGTCTTGCAGATCCTTTATACATAAGACATTTTTCACCTTGCTTCATGCAGTTTGCTCTGGAACCTACCCAGAAAACCTGTAGTTGTCCATGACACTTAGGGACATCCATCTGAATACCTCTTCCAGCAGGTAGCTGGAGCTTCACTGTTCACTGGCACTGTATAAGCAGAGAGTCCATCATCAGTATGACCAAAGCTGAGAGAATCCAGCTCCAAACGACTGCTGATTATCACATAATTATAACTTAAGAGTAAAGTACACGATTTGAGAATTCTTGGATTTGTGGTTTGCCAATATGTGTCAGACAATGTGAAAGTTTCTGCTAAATGAGAGAATTCTTCTAAATTTTAAATTCTAATTTAGAATTGCTAGATTTTGCTAAATATGGCTTAATTATTTTTGGTTAACAGATATAAAAGCTGCATACTTGGTTTAAGGTACAGGGAGGATTCTTTATGGTGCAAGTATGTCTTGGTTTATGCTCATTCTGCTGACATGCTTGAAATATTTCTGTCCCTAGGGAATGATCAGCTTAAGGTTGTCTGTTGGGAGCCTACATGACTTGCAAAGTGGATGCCAATTTCTCCAAAAATGATATCCATCCTTGTCCATGGTGAGTGCCTGCCACTGACAGCTGGCATAGAAGGCACTGCCTGCTAAGGTTTGAGGGATCAAGATGCAGATTCCAGCAAATTGAATCCTGATTGTTTTTCACATCACACCAGTTGTTAGTGCAGATACAAAGTCACAATCTAGTAACGCAAGTGAACCAAGTTAGAACTTTGTACAGAAAGTCTTCATTGTATCCTATGGAAACTCTATATCTCTTTGCTCCCAATTGAACTTGAAAGAAGCCACAGGAGAAATTGCAGTAATCCTCTCACAATACCAAGGGGAAACATTAAGAAGGTAGTGAAAAATAGCAGGAACGTGTCTCCACGTCACCTCTTGCAGCGTTGTTATCCATTATTTACATCCATCTGGTGGCATCTAGAGAAGAGCATAACAGATTTTTAAAATATTCTTGAATTTCAGATTCCTGCCATTTTCTTCATATCATAAAAATGAGAATGAGAAGTATGAGCCATCACTTTGTAAGTCAGGCAAATATGTCCGAGAAGCTTATGGAACCAAACATTTCAGAGAAGTATATCCTAAGAAGTGGATAGCAGACAAGGTAAGTCACTGCAAAAATCAAAGAATTATTTACTTTTTTAGAGTGCTGTTTTATTAGAACCAAGTGAATTTGAGTCTGATCCAGAGATCACAGAATCCAATGGGATTCTTTCTAGCATATTATAAAATCACATAGGGCTGATGTGATGAGATGTCAGGTTTCCTTGACTCTCTGGTAAGTTCAGTTGGAGGAAATTTAACACCTGTTCTACCTACAAGATCAGGACTTAAAAGCCTGATTAAGTACAGTTTCAGTTATGTACGTTTTGCTAAGTTTTGTTCTATTTGTATTGCCTTTTATGATTTAAGAGAGATTGTGTATTTACTCTTGGACATTAAGATAAAGCATCAGGGAATTATGGAAAAACCAGACTAAAATAAAAAAATATTTTACTGCCTATAGTCTTTGAAAAAAATCTTGAAACTACTGAATAGCTGTTTTTCTTTTAAGATTATCTCATTAAGTTGCTTATTTTGTCAGGAGCATCTCATATATTTCTGCTGCAAGAGATAATTTTTCTCAGAACATGCTCTAACGTGACTTTGTGTATTGTTTTGCATTGTGCCTATTTGCTTTAGGTATGATAGTCACATTAAAATTTCCAAGTACAAGATAATGGACTTTGGGGCTCAGTGCTGCACTCTCTGCCAAGATAGTTAAGGGGACTGTAGCATCTTTTGTAGGAGGAGAGGCTGAGACAGCTGGAACTCTTCAGTCTGGAAAGAGAAGGCTCAGGGGAGATCTTATTAAAATGTATAAATGCTTGATAGGAGGGGAAGAAGAAGAGGGAACCCAGCTTCTTTCAGACTAAGTAGTGTCCAGTGACAGGACAGGATGCAATGGATACAAGTGAAGTGCATGAAATTCCAGCTGAACACAAGAAATCACTTTTTAAATTTTTTTTTTGTTTTTCTGTGAGGGTGACAGAGCACTGGCACAGGTTGGTCAAAGAGGTTGCAGAATCTCTATTCTTGGACATATTCACAGTCCTAGGCAACCTGCTCTAGCCGACTAGGGAGGCTGTAGGAGGATGATCTCAAGAGGTCTCTTCCAATCTCTATAATTCTGGGATTTTGTGAGAAAATATTTCCCTGGAAGTAGCTTAGCCCCAGCAAATTCCAAGGAATCTTATTTTGAGAAGGAATATTTTTTATAAAGAATTATTTCTCTAAACTTGAAGCTTTAAAAATGAGCTCAGAGTAAACTTTTGGTATTTTAACATGCATTAATTAAATCTCATTGCATATAAAACATAGAGGTCAACGTTCAACAAAAAGATCTGAGTTTGTCTTTCAAAAGCAATGAATGGATGATATGACTGGCTGAAGTCCTACAGCACAAGTGTGATATATAAAAAGGACATAAATGTCTTATTTCTGGTACTCCTCTTGTCCTGTAAAGACTTCCTTTTCTAGTCCTTTGCATCTTGAGCAGGCTCAGATGATGATATATAAAAAAGTAAAGATATTTATACTGTGCATCATGTGACACATATATAAATTATGGGTTTTGCTAAAAGAACTAAACTCACTTTACTTGTGATCTTGGATAGATATCAACCTAAATCTCTGGAGGTGAAGAGCTGTATACATTAACCCAACATGACATACAGCCTTCCAACCCCAATTCTAAATCAATATGAAGCTTCCATTAGGAGTCGCTTACCCAAACAGAGAGATAAGAGGAGAAAAGAGCTATTTATGACCTACCTGCTGCTTTAATGGGTCATTATTATCAGGGAAAAAACTAAAAAGAACACCAAAAATTCCACCTCCTCACTGCAATTTAATGGAAAAAGACCTATAGGCAGGTGTGAGGTCATACTTTCATAACTGTTAAATTTGATAAAACTCTGTTGTTTTCTTATTTCTAAACTGTATGAAAACTTTGAATATATCAGTGGTATGAACAAAATTATCCTGTTCTAATGAATCACAAAGCTAAATGGCATGTAACAAAATATTAGAAAAAAACAGATTTTTGCTTAAAACACTTTGCTTAACACAAAGAGGGTTCCATTTGCTGAATGGAACTTACCTTTGAGTTTCCCATGAGGTGATATTTTGTGGATCCAACTTCTCTTACAGAGTGTGTAGCTGATAACCCTGCCATAATCTATATTCAGCTTCTGACACTCTTGTGCTAGACAAGTTCCCCTGATTATTGCTGTTAAGACTGTGTAAGTTCTTCCAAGGAGTCAGTTCAGTGGTAGAAGATCAGTGACCTTTCTGAGCTGCTGAGGTATTATTTGTTGTTAGCTGATATTAGGTGGCTTTTTAAAAAATTTCATATAAAAAGACCCTGTGTATGTTCATGAGCATGTCCTAGCTGTATTTTCCTGAGGTTTTCTTGTATTTGAGTATGCATTTTAATTCAAGTCACAAAAAGATTAGTATGTAAATTATATAATTACTTTAGAAGCAAAATGAACAACAATGAAAAATATTGCCTTGTTATATTTTTTCTGGAAAATGAAAGGGTATTAACAGAGACTTCCTCTAAACATAATAATTACCATATCTATGTGAAAAAAAGTTAATAGTTCTTTTTTTCATCTAGTTATAATCTGAAAATTTTTATCTCATTCCGTTTACATTTCAAAGAAGTTTGAGGGAAAAACTGTTCTATTCTAATTCTTCATTATAAATAAACAAGAAATGGAAGTACCTCTAATGAAACTGAATCCAGTTAGTTTAGTCAGTAAATCACTATAAAAAATAAAATTCCTTGCATATTTTAAGTTTTACATTGTATGTCTAAATACTTGGAAATGCCTTTGATAGAATTTACGTGAGATGTTTCAATATAAAAAATTTACCAGTCATGAATTTAAAATACAATGATAGGTTCCAATGTAGCTGAACAGTCAAGGGATGAAATACACTAACTATAATCTTTCAGTTGTCAAAACACTCACATATGTTCATATTTACTGAAGCAGAAATGGTAGCTTACAGTCTTTAATCAGTACTGGAATTAGTTTGCATATGCATTTTAGAAAAATGACTTTAATGACAGCATTTAATGCTTTCTTATTTATAAAGTTCAGGAAGTGATATTTTAAGGTGTTCCATTCTGATAGATTCTTCCCTCTGATGCCTTATTATAGTTGAATTACAGTACAACTGAATCACTGTTTCATTATTTGCACAGGCATTTTGGCCCTAAACAGGATTTTATTATCTACAAAGCATAAAAATACCCAGGACTGCAAAGAATTAATTTAGAGAACCTAAGCATATTGCACAGAACATAAAGTTGACCTTTACCGTCTACAGCTCTTGGAATGGAGTGGGATGTGGAACACATCATAGATTTAATGTGGCACAACGCTGTCTGCAGAAACTTGGGTGGGACTGTGACTGCCTGCCCACTGCACTCGATGATTGAATCTGCTGTCACCAGCATCCTGATAATAATGAACATTCAGCTTAACGACCGTGATTATGATTATCATAATTGATGTGCAAGTGCAGTGTGTGGGGATCATTACAGCTGAACTGTACAGCAGAGAAACATGCCTTAGTTATGGATAATTTTACCTTTATGCATTGATTGGGATAAAATATGCCTTTCAAATTCAACAGGCCAACTTGATAAAATTTTAAGATTTCTACATGTATGAATTGATGCTTACGAGCTTCCTGCAAAGCAGCCTCCTAACTGTTTGTTTTGAATTGTTTCATTCCATTAATAACAGGAAATAGTTAAATAATTAGACGTTGTCGAGTGGAAATCACTTACAGAGTACTGCCAGTGTTAATCAAATATCAACTTCAATATTTCTGATAGTCATGGTCTTGCCTAGGCTAGGAAAAATAGCCCTTGCAATTCCCCACCAACACAATTCTACTTTTGGTGGAGCAGTCAAAATAGGGCTGTGGTCAACACTACTGGCATTTTCACACTGTACTGTGTAGAGCAGGCAATAGTTGTTCCATATATAAATTATATCGCTTCCATCTTTGTCACCAGAGGCAGAGAATTACAGGCTCAAATTCAGCCAGTGTAGATAAAGGTGCAATCAACAGCTTCAGTAGATTTTGTTGAACAGTGATTACCTTCAACTGCCGTTACATGAAGCTGCAGAAGTATTTAATTAAATTATGACGTATATAACAGATAAACACAAACATGTGTATGTATTTTAAGCCAGAGTTTATATAAAGAATATTAGAACATAAGAATAATTGAAAGTATAGAGTTACGTTTTTTTACACTAGGTGTAAATTTGGCTCTTTGTCCGAGAACTGACAGATTTTCAATCTGGGATTATAGAGAAAACAGGTGACAGAAAAAAATCCTTGTAGAGGGAGAAAGTGATTTTTTTCTGTTTGAAAATTAGCTTAATCTCTTTTAGGACCACAACATACAGTAGTCATGTGTCTAGTGGATGATGTCATTGGATGATGTCATTGTGCAAGGGAATTTTTGATACACTATTCATGTTTTTCCATCCCTGACTGTATTAAAATTTATTTAAATTTCATCATAACCCAATTTTTTCTAACCTTCCAGTGATTGGACTTGAGAATAGGAATAATGTATGTGTGAAGTTTTAAATTCTTTCTTGCTCAAACTGTGCTTGTTTTCATTTTAATTAGGAAAAAAGATTATCCAAGAACATTTTCTAAGACAGTGTGATATTGGCTAATGAAAGTGCATCTGTACTATCAGCTTTATTACCTTTTAAAACTTTAAAAGCCATATTTACTGGTATCCTTTGTGACAGAACGAAGTCACTGACGTACGATAGAAAAGCTATCACGTATTTTGAATATCAGATTCTTAGTTCCCCAATCCAACCTCAATGTGTTTTCCTAGGCAATGCAGAGCTTACATAATGTGGCAGCCTAAGGGAGTTATTAGATGAGCTGTAAGAGTTTGCTTGTTACAGTACCGGTTTCCTCATGAGCCATGTCACAGATAATAAGGATTGTTGCCAAGTGTGTTGCACTCCAGCAATCCTCGGCCAATGACATGGTTCCTGTATGGTTATTACTGCTGGCATGACTTGATGTATCTACTCAGATGCTCCAAATGGACCCTTAGTTTGAGTTATCAACTATCTGTTTCCAAGAAAAGGCTTCTTTCTGTCACTTTTCCTCCTATCCTGAGTCCTGCATCAAATCAAGTCATTTAAATCCAAGGATCTTGTCCTACAACAATACATCCTCTACTATTCATGAAAATTCTCTCTATTGTACACTGTAGCATATATTTCCTGCTCTCAGAACAACCCTTGTGAGTCATAACACAGCCGCATTTTCATGTGAAAATCAACTTGAGTAATTCCCTGCCTCCGTATAGGGTGATTCCCACAGCAGCACTGCTCTTCAGAGCTGGGAACTCCTTGGAGCTCAGGTGTTTAGCTGCCAGGGTAGGTAGTACAAAAAAAGAGCAGTGTTAAGAGCAATTTAATATCACAGTGCAGCTTAATAAGCAGGTGGTAACAAAACTGGGGTTTGAACCTGGGTAACATCTTAAAGTCACTTTTGAAACTACTACTTCTGATTTTTTTTTTTCCAAATGTCAGAATGTACTGTTGAGAAGAAAAGGTATTACAAAAGGCAGGAGTATGTCATGTCCAACAGTGGGAACACCAGACATTACCTCTCATTCATAGGACTTGAATGAAATATCTCTTATTATAAGATTCACCCATTCAGTCTTCCAGGAAAGCAAATGACAATTTCAACTTTTGACAGTTGACATAATGATCTTTCCAGATCCCTTATGACTGTGTCATATTTACAGAAATACACTTTGTTATGATGATCACTTTCAGTGCTCCCACTGGAAAGATGTAGATTGTTTCCTTTGAGAAAATCCTTAAAGTCACCACTGTTGGGTTGCCTTTAAGAGATGCTATCCTTGATATATGATTATTAATGATTATTAACTATCAGCAAGCTTTCAAATTATTTTCTTATTTGTAGAAAGATGGTAAAAGCTGTGGAGGAAATTAAAACATGCAAAGTGTATCCTTGGCTAATGTTTAACTAAATGCAGAAAAGAGTCTGTGGATTACTGGAAGGCTGAAAATACTTTCTCGTGGAGGTTACTGAGGAGTTACAGAGTCTGATTTTGAAGGAATGCTACAAAGTAGTGACTGAGAAGAGTCAAACTGTTCAGTTATTTGCATAAGAAGAGATACTGTCCCCGCTCATCCAATCAAATCCATTCTAGTGGTTATTTGTAAGGGTTTGTCGGCAACTAGTTGAATATTTTATAAAACCTGATTTTCAGTTCTGTAATTTCTCAGTGGGAAAATGCAGTCCCTTGATGATGATCCAAGGCTTTGAAGAATAAATTGATTCGTAAGAGAAAATTAGATGGTACTTATTATACTAACTAGCAATCCTGTGTCATTTGTCTGTTGCATGATAAATGTCTTGCTTCACCTACCTTCCTTATTTAATAATGAAACTTGTATGTTAGTGGTATAAAAGAAAATCTTGATTTTTTAGTAAGAGTTAACTTTAATATTTCTTTGAGGGAGATGTATCTATGTTTAAGCTTTCTAAATAATTGCCATTGTATGTATTGCTTAAACATTTTAAAGCTTCTTATTTAATTAGAAACACTTTGGAAATTGAGTATCTTGACAAATTCCTTCACGACGTGCTCAGAGTGCATTACAGTAACTTGTGGCAGAGCTTTTAATGGAAAAAAAATTAGTTAATCTAAACAGGAGAGATAGAAGTTACACCTAATTGTTTAGGTTTCGACTATTTGTGTATGATTTTGTTGGAATTCAAAATCCTCACACTAAACTGGGAAATGATTGGCCTTGCCTTTTCATGTCAGTTTTGGATAGGCTATTCAGTATGCTTGAAATTAAGTAGATTTTTTTTTTTAATGTATGTCAAATATAATGTATTTCAACTCAATTCAATTTGCCACAATATTGAATTAAAAAGGCTATATTTTGAAGTCACTTAAAATTCTTTATGGAACTTATCTGCAAAAGCAAGCTACTTATTATTTGATAATACTCACCAAGACCTTGTTTGTGCTTGTTAAATAGAGTTGAAATTAAAGTAATGGAAAGTTTTCACAATCCTCTAAGAATTACATGGTCCATACAACTGTTGAAAACTGCAGGTATAAGTGCTGATCCTCAGCACTTAGCATAATTGAGATATATCCATGGACCTAGGCTAATTTGTATCAGGTAAAGACCTACCTTGTAATGAATATAATCAATATGTAAATACATGCTATTTAGAAAGAATGTTCCGGGAAAAATAGTGTTACCTATTTTCACAGAAAAATAGACTTTTTTGGCCATCTTTAGATACACATTGCTGTTGAGTTTACAAAATTGAAGTCTAGGATCAGAAACACATATTCTGATGGCTTTCTTGCAACAGATATACTTAGGTCTCAGACTGTTGCATCTTGAAATGATGTGTGAATTACAGATTTTGTTACACTGACTCATTATGATTGTATAGTTGTATAATTCAAGTGCTGTTAGTACCTATAGTTGTTCTGGGTGAATTTGAAGAGATTATGCCAGGTATGTGCCCAAGCTGAAAGGAAGGGTGCAAGGGTGCAAATTTTTTTTTTTTACTCCAGGGAGTAAAAGTAGATTATTCTCAGAGCAGTAGGACTTCAGTGCAGAAATATGGATTTTAGAGTAGTCTACATTCCTTGAATAGAAAAAATCGCAGTAAAAGCTTTGTGCACTCATGTTGGAGTGAATGAGATATCGTTTGTAATACGGACTTCTTGTTGTCCTTGTGGTTAGATGTATCTACTGCTTTGTACTTCAAAATTTATATTAAGAATCAACTCTGAACTCGTTTGCCCCATTTTAAATAGTAGTATGATACTCACTTTGGAATACACTTCAGTGTTTATTCATTTAAGGTAATGAAGAGCTGCTTTCAACATGCCCTTTACAAACTCAGGTTAAAAAGATATTCCATTCCACCATGATAAACTATATTATTTCTTCTCTTACAGGTTTTGTTGATCTCAGCATAATATATGTAGGGAAACTGAAAGGCATATCCACATAAGGAGTTTTTTATGAGTCGGTGTATTACCGTGTGTTAATGTTCTAGAATGAAAGTTATGGAATTACTCAGAAAAACCTATGAACTTCAAATTCAGACTTCACTTCCAAATAATAATCTTACAAGCTTTGAGTTAATGTTAAGAAGTAATCGCACCTCAAGTAGAGGGGATATGTTATGAAGACTGTGATACACACAATATCTGTTTCACAACTGTAATGGTTTGGTTTTTCATAATGAGGCTATTTGAGTAGGAATTTGTATTTTGACTGTGATAATAGGAACTAATAATATTCCCAGCTAGAAAGCTGGGAGATGTTAGGATCTCTCACCTGTAAGTTCCATGAAGGAATGGCAGCATAAGTGGTAAGTGCTTATCATCAGCAACCAAATACTCTGCTCCTTTGAGGTATAACTTGTTAGGTATGAGAGTCTCAAACTTAGTGGAAAAAAAAGAAAAAGAGAAACGATAAAAACACTGCATATTAACAGACTTTGTACACTAATGCAAAGCTGCTTGATTGAGCAGTGTAGTGTCAACCATGTCTTTCTTCTAATGCTAAAAGTAATGCACATAGACAGAGTGACAATCAGAGTACAGCCTCCCATCAGCTGTAATTAATCTTTTAGTTAACAGAGACTAGAAAAGCTTCTCATCAGCCTCTTCTGAAGTCTGAGGCACCCTGTTTTTTGATGTTTGCATTCTGAGTAAAATTGTCCCCACCAGTTCTAACAAATTGAAACACCAGGCTAATTATGGCAGCTAATGAAGTGTGTGGAATGGTCACAGCTTGTCGTGAAACTGTTCCTTCAGCTCAGATTAGAGTTTCATCAATCACTTTTTTAAACTGATCCAGAATTGCTTCTGCCCAGTGCTTGGCATTTTTAATGCTGTTTCTGTAATTGGTTTTTTCCCCAAAGCTTAGGCTATTTTTTGAAATATTACATTCTCAGGACAGGACTTACAAACTCCAGTTTATAAAAAAACATTTCATTATCGCCTCTATCAGCTGATCAAGTGCTCGAAAGCTAATAAAAGAAGCAGAAATATAAAATTTGATATATTGCTTTTAATCCAGCTAAAGGTAGCAATAAAGCATATACACATATATGTATATGAATCATTATTACTGTGGGCTGGATGTACACTGCAATCTCATGAGACATGGTTTGTGGGCTGGATAGTTCAAATCCCACTGAAGGACCTAAATGAAATGAATGACTATGTCTTAGCTTATTTCCTGGTGGATTATGGCCTTCCATATATCACTCAAAGAGTTTGGCATGATTTGTAGTTTTTGCAGATGCCCAAGCCTTTGGCAGAAGGAAGACCAAAATGTCTTGCTATTTAAAGAATTTCCACACTTCAGTTCAAATCCAAAGTCCTCAGAGAAGTATGGGAAACTTTACAGTATAACTTACATTGCTACTACCCTGTCAATGAATAAATTAGCATATAAAACGTTGTAAAAATTCCCAGTTCCTCTTCATTTATAAGATATAATCATATTCAGCTATACATTGAAAGTTCTGTATAGATATTAAAGGCATAGATGTTAAAGTCTAAGGCTAAATTCTTTCCTCGACATGGACAACGGAGTGTAGAATTTACTTTGGAAGTTATCCAGCTGAAAAATTAAATAAACTTTTGCTTATGCACAAGCATAGAATATCTTTGCACAAGGTGTTACATTTAGTATACATAGCATGTATTCTTATCAGAACCAATACAGCATGGGTTTAGTTTTTGAATTGTTCAACAATCTATTTTTAACATTTGGGCTGATATGTGTAATCCATTTCATTTTTCTGGACACTCTTGAATCTGAAATAATGTGTGGCTATAAATATCAACTGTTCTTCTTCCTAAAGCTTCTGATCAGCAGCAGTTTGTCAGAACTAGTTTCATGCCAATGCCAAAACAAATCTGTGGCACCTGAGTGAATAATCACTGTAGTTGATGCTATTCCTGAACTGTATCAAAGAACTGGTGGATTTACATGGGAGAAAAAGTGCCATTGAAAACGTCACACAAAGAAGATATGTTATCACATATGAGTAAATACAGATAGAAAAAATAGTCATAGATATTAACCTATAAGCTTTTTTCCAGTTTTATTGATTAATGAGAGCATTTGGAAACACTGGATAGGAGATGAGTAGTTTCTCTAGTGTTAGCTGACCTGCAAAGTAAGCTGCCTGCAAAATGATAAAATATTCCTGTTTGATCATTTCAATCTCTTCTGAAGGTAGTTTATATTTCTGAAAGAAGAAAGCTGTTTTGCTCTTCAGCTTTCATCAGTGCTAGGGCACATTGCCGACTCATGTTTAGCCAGTTAACCATCAGGATCACCAGGTCCTCTTTTGCAGAGCTGCTACTCAGCCTGTCAGCCTTCAGTCTGCTTTGTTTCTGGGGTTAGCATGTGCCAGGTTCATTTGTCCATATTGCATTTTGTAAGGTTCTGTCAGGCCATTCCTCTAGCCTGTCTACATCACTCTGAATGATAGCCCTCAAGTGTATTGATGGTACCCGTTATTTGATGTAATCCATGAACTTGATGAGAGTGCATTCCATCTCCACCTCCAGGTCACTGATGAAGATATTTAGATAGGTCCCAAGACAGCACCTAAGGAAATACATTTGTACCCAGTTCCAGTTAAGAGTACAAACTGTTCATTGCTACCCTTTGAACTTGATACAATAGACAATTATTACACCTATTAGTCTGCGCATCTAGACTATAATTTACCAACTTGGTTAAAATGATTCTCTGGGAGATTGAAAGCCTTGCTAAAGCTCAGCCAGACTGTATCATCCACTCTTCTCCGTTTATCTGCATATCTTGTCATTTCACCACAGAAAGCAGTCAGGTTTGAAAGCGTCATCCAGAACAATGTGAAAGCAGATGAAGTCTAACTGGAGTGCTATTTTTGCTGCATATCAGAAGCCAAATACAGTGCATCAATGTGCCTTTTTTTTTTGTTAATTCATTCTAAATGATTAAGACTTTTTTTTTCTTCAAAAAGATATAACTGAAACTGGTAAGATAAAAAATATTTTCAGTTGAGGATTTCAACTCAGAAGTTTTCCTCATTGACTCTTCGTGACATGATTTTGGCAAGTTAGAGAGAGTTGCAACTTGATCTTGGCAGGTTAAACATTTTCTGTCTTTAGTCTAGCAGGTTAAAAGTGGTTCTGAATTTGTCTTGGCAGTCAGCACTTGGCACGGGCTTATTTTCAGCTGGAAAGAGAATGTGATGGTTGAACAGATTAGACAATGAAAGGAGCAGCTTATAAATGGCATAATTCAAGATGCTTATCTCTAAGTGCAGTAGTATCTAATACAAGTCCTGTTACTAGCAGAGTATGTGTGATGGACAGGACAAGAAGTTGGTTTAAAAATGCAAGCACAATGGTAAAAATATGTCCATTACTATTTTCATGAGATGCTTTTTAAGACTGTATTTTTCTGTACACAGGAATGTAGTGTTAGGCATAGCTCCACCTCACATTTAGAAACTTCATAAAAGGGTTGTATATTTCTCATCAGAGTGTTTTCATTCTTGCAAAGTTATCTATACATCTTAAATAAATTAATATGAACTTCTACTCCCCTCTTCAAAAATATTTTGTTAAAATACACTGCAAGAAGTAGACATTTGCATGACAATAGCAAATAAACACCTCATGGGATTCTGAATACTTACTGAACTATTTCAACTGCACATTTGTTTTTTAGCCCAGATTCAGTAAAGTTCAAGGGTATCCAAGTATGAAATAGCTTGTGGAGAAATTCACATTGGTTTCTTAATTTAATTTACTTGTAGAAAAAGGCTACATAGTTGAAAAAATAGAATATTATCTTTGGCAATTTTGGTTCAAATACAGACCTTCAGAATAGAATTTGGGTGATGTTTCATAACATTGCCTGAAGTACAGCACAGCATGTACTCTAACTTCATGTGGCAAACAATGCTTTTAACATTGATACTGGCTCTGAATAGGTCTAAAAGTACCTGAAAAGTGACTTCATCAAGGTGACTTATTCTTCTTCAGTAGATTAGCTTTATACACATAAATTAATTATATGAACAGTAATTTATAAAGGTGAATGTATTTATGAAGTATTGCAAAGCTAGTCAGTGTTTGAGAGGAAAGACCAAGCAGTTCCTGACTTGCAGATCATTAATAAATGGAATAAATAACTTAGAGGGTACAGCTGGGAATTCCACCCTTCCTCCCCCTTGGACAACGACAATGACTGCAGGGTACTAAGTAAATGTAACAAATGCAAATTTGGGCCACAAATCTTCATTGCTGGTTATATTACACATGACAAAAAGGACAGCCTAGTTCCAGATTCCAGGTTAATTTTACAGAGGCAATACTTACAGGAAAAAGTAATTTACTGGACCAAATCCTTCCCCTTTTTTCCTTTGTCCTTCCTTACACAAAATTTCCATCAAAGCCAAGAGATAATTTGCCTTCTCTTGTGAGAAAGGACAGCAAGGGCTGACACATTTGTATTCCTTAATGAACACAGATATCACAGAATATCTTACTCGTTTAGGAATAGTTGTGCTTTCCTTGTACAATGGCTCAAACTATTGCATTCTGAAGAGCATCATTATTTTCTGTCATATCATAGTTTAATTTGTGCAGCTATGAAAGGGTATGGTGGGATACACATTTGTTCCTTTGTCCAAACTGCTTTTTACCATGCAGGAGCTCAAATAGCTTCTTTACAACACTAGAACACATCTTCTACTACCTTGCACAGATGAGGACAAGAAGTTTTAGAGCTTGACTTGTGTTAGCCAGTTGTCTCCAGTTATCTCCAAAGCACAAATTAGCACAATTTAGCTGCTGAGCTGTAGTGAGCACAGATGAGTAGCAGAACTTCCTTCTCCAAATATTAGAGAAAGGAAGGAATGGAGTTATAATTTCCATGTCAGGCTGCCACAGGGGAGCACATGGGGCTGTGCTGCTTGTACTGGACACATCATGCAGAAAGAATCTAAACCTGTGTGATTATCAGGTCAGTGGTTTTTCAAACTTCTGAACCATAATTAGAAATATTTTATGATTTCTAGCAAGCACTGTTTGAGTTTAGCTTTCTCATTTTTAATTGCAAAAGATGAAACGTGTAAGACTCAGTGATAGTTATAAATCTCCATAAAAAATTATGTGTAAAAATAATGAAAAGTTTGTGACATAAATTAAGTAGCAATTAATGCTTTCTCTTTCTGTTTGGAAGATAGGATATTAAAATAATGTTGTTAAATTTCCTACTGTGAACATAATTCCCTGATTCTTTTTTACAACACATTATCATAATGTCAATAAAAGACTAAAACTAACAAATAGAAAAAACTTGCCTGATGTAAATGCAACATAGAAGGTTATAAAGTTGTCTTTTATGATGGCTATACAATATCATTTTATTTTAAGATCTAATAGCAAGTTGATTCAAAGGGTATGACTTACAAAGTCATTAAAGCAAGTAGAAAATTGCCTTCTACCATAGTCACCCAGTCTTTTTAAATCAAAGAGTTTTATTGTTGTTGGTGATGTTTGCATTTGCAGGAGGTAATTAGGGAATGAGTTAGACATCACAGTCAGAGCCCTCAAGCTTGTCAATAAGAACCATAAACTTTTCTTGGAAAAAAAAAAATCAGTTTAAAAGGCAAATTGCAGAGAACGGAGGGCAACAGGATCATTACATTTTCAGTCAGTTTGACCTCTGCTGTGTCTGTCCACAATATGGAGAAGCTCATAAAATAACCTGTGTTTCTATGACAGCTTTATTGCACTTACCAAATGGAACAAAATTTGGAGGTTTTAGAATTGGTGGTGGCAGTTGACAGTTGAGGGAGGAGGTAGATGATGGCTACTTGTTCTCTTCTGCTGCATTGTGCTGGCAAGCTGAATAGGGAAAGGTGTAATTCTACCCCCTTCATCACAGCAGTGGCCACTTGTCCACTGTGGTGCAAGGAACTCTGATTAGGCACGCTTTTCCCTGGAAGTCAATACCTCTGCTCTGACACAATGGGATGCAGTCCCGAAGGCACGATCCGGGCTTTTGTTGTTATCTCTTATTTGAAGGGGCTAGTTGACCCAATTGGTTAACACATTAGTTTTTTCAATTTTATAGCCTTAAGTCATGGAAGACCTATTCCTAGGTTTTGGCTATTTCTCCATGGCAGAAAGTAAAATTGGCAGTCTGTGCCCACCAGCCACAAATACAGAGTTATGCCAAACAACTGTGTCCTGAACTTTATGGCTAATTAGCTGTTGAAGCTATGCCCAAGAAATAGGTTCTGTTGCCCATGGGAAGAAGTGTGTAGCCATTATTAATGTCCCAGCTCATATCTCTCAGTAGGTCTTATGAGCAGTGCTGCTTTAAAGATACTAAATGTACAACAGGGAATTAAAAATTATAGTACCCCTTTCACTGACTGAAATATTGTAAACTTGTTACACTGAGGCCAGGATTGGTGTCAATGTACTTTGTGTGAAAAGTGCAATAGAAGCATTAGTATTTGACAGCCCTGGTTGAAATAAGTGAAATTAATGGAGCTCTTTTCATATACGACAAGGCCATGGCACCCCTTTCATGCTGCTTACAGACAGAGAAAAGTCAATACTTTTTTATTACTTGATGCTGACCTACATTCTGCACTACAAGTGCCAGGCCCACTAATTGGTTTCAGTTGTGAGAAAAGTTTGCCCCAAAGAAACACTGGAGCAGATAAATCAATCTTTTTTAGGGTAGCTTAGTGGGTTTTGAGCACTTGAAATGACATTTGTGTTGTATTGACAGAATGGGTTGTTACACTCATTTTGTCATGTCAGAAGGCCCTGTACTAGTTGGAAGTATTGTTAACCAGTATTGATAAATTTGCTGAGAATAAAAGTTAGCTGGATCAACATTTTACTTGTCTAACAGCTTGCTGCTTCTGGTTTTCTTTGTTGTTAGAGAACTCCGTGGCTATTAATAGGTCAGGGGACTTACTATGACAGCTCAGTTTAAAACTCTAATTTTACTACTGCAAGCATTAGGATCATAGGGAACACTTAAATATGACCATTTAGTGTTAAACAGGTGGGGTTGTGGACAGTGACACTTGGCAGTACTGCCTGGTTTTCAAATGAGGTGTGCTCATGAGGTGTCTCCCTTCTTTGTGGCAGTGGGCTTACCACTGCACTAAGAACGTAACTGCTGCATGGATGTTTATGCAGAATTTTCCACTGCTCTAAAGTCTTGATGTTTACCTGTGTATTGATTTCAAAGTAGAGAAAATGGACTTATTTCCTGGTTTTACTATTCGGTAGCATGAAGATGGAATTATGATTCCAGCAGCTGTGCTCACTTTTCAGTTATTCTTTCTGCCATTGATTCTCAACAGAAGTTACCTAAGGAGTAGATTTTCCCTGTAGAGAAGAACGGAAGAAACATATAGGTCTCTATATGAGCAACAGATATAATTCCAGCACTACAAAAGAGTTTTTCTAAGATCCAAACTTCTCATGGATTGGTTTACTTTTTAGACAGCATATGGTGCCATGGTTGACATAATGCAATTATACAGTGTCTTTAGTATTTTCAGTTTGACTCAGAAGAGGACTCTGTGCTCTGAATCTCTGGTATAGAGGGAATACTTTAAATTACAGAGAATACTTTTCATTATGCAATTTATCTTTGAAACCTCTGCACATGTTACTTCTCCTAACCTATGAAGGAAATCTACATTTGTACAACCTAATACAACTTTAATCTCCATTTATGCAACCAAATCACTATTTATGCAGCCAAATCAAATTTTGCCATTACAGAGAAAGACTGTGCTATGCTGTAAATCAGGTATCATGAGTTTATTGTATGCTTATTGTTCCAAGTTTATCACATGCTTAACAGCTTCATAATTATTATGGACTTGAGAGATTTGCTATACAAAATTACCTGAAGTGTGTACGCAGGAATCTGTGAGTAGATATGCTACTGCCGTTTGTCTATTCCTGCTTTGGTCTGAAGCAGCTGACTTTCTACTTCATTAAATTTCCAAGAAGATATTCAATTGTAATTCCTATCTCATTCCAAACCGCATTTTTATATTACAGGATATTACACAGTAGTCTGAAAATTGCTCAGAAAGAAACAGTGTTAGTGCAAATATATCTCTAGAATATCATGGAAGGCATTTTCAAAGGTTTTCAAGCTGATATGTAGGTCTACAAGGTCTTGTTCATTTGCCAGTGTTTGTATGTGGTCTGTATTTATGTATGTCTGCATAGTCAGATGAAAAATGTCTTTAGAATTTGCTTTAATAACATTCCAAAGATAAACTATGTGACAATTTGACAAGTCTAATCTGTGACATCACAGTGTCCTGATCCAGACAAATCTTTGAAGGCTTTATGCCACATTTTCTGACTCCACTGTTTTGAACTGATCAGCACACGACAGTCAAGTAGTCAAATGTATTAAAAGGCTCCATAGGCCTTGTTAAGCTCTGTCAGTTGAACTTGAGTCACCTAAAATTTACTAGAGTGAAAGGAATCAAAGCTTGACAAGTTTAAAAAGGAAGTGTAGTAATAACTTAATTTGGGAATTTAAAAATAGGTCTCAGTCCTGAGAACTACAAGTTTCTGATGCTGAGAATATTCTGAGTTGGAAGGGACCCACAAGGATCATTGAGTACAACTCCTGGCCCTGCACAGGACCATCCCAAAGAATCACACCACGTGCATGAGAATATTGTCCAAACGCTTCTTGAACTCTCTCAGTCTTTGTGCTGTGACCACCTCCCTGGGGACCCTGTCCCAGCTCCCAACCACCCTCTGGGGGAACAACCTTTTTCTAATATCCACCCTAAACCTCCCCTGACACAACTTCAGGCCAGAGATCAGTGCCTGCCCCTCCTCTTCCCCTCACAAGGAAGTTGTCACTGCAATGAGGTCTCCCCTCAGTCTCCTCCAGGCTGAACAGACCAAGTGACCTCAGCCACTCATCATGTGGCTTTCCCTCAAGGCCCTTCACCACCTCTGCTGCCCTCCTTTGGACACTCTCTAAGAGCTTAATAGCTTTTTTTCATTGTGGTGCCCAAAACTGCACAATATTCAAGCTGAGGTTGCTGCAGTGCAGAGCAGAGGAGGACAATCCCCTCCCTCGACCGGCTGGCAATGCTTTGCTTAATGCCCCCTAGGACACAGTTGGCCCTCCTCTCTGTCAGGGCACTGCTGATCCATATTCAACCTGCCATCAACCAGGACCCCCAGGCCCCTTTCCGTGGCACTGATTTCCAGCACCTCATTCCCCAGTCTGTCCGTACATTCGTGGTTGCCCCATCCCAGGTGCAGAATCCAGTACTTTCCCTTGTTGAACTTCATAATGGCTGGTGATTGCCCAGTCCTCTCATCTGTCAAAGTGTCTCTGCAAGGCCTCCTTGCCTTCACAGGAGTCAAGAGCTCCTCTGAATTTTGTTTCATATGCAAACTTGCTTAGTAACCCTTCCAGAACTGCATCCAAGTCATTTATGAAGATGTTGAAGAAAACAGGGCCTAAGATGGAGCACCACAAAACTCTGCAAGTGACAGGTTGCATGGTTTAAGAATGCATTGTGGAAAATTTCCATAAAGCTCAGCTCCATGTTTCTGTGATCCTGAGACTGCAAAACCATGGGGTCAGTCTCACCAGTTTGTGTGAATTCATATTTGTAACCTTATTATTTCCAGCTACCAACAATGAGGGACTGATGGTGAAAATAATTTTGAAGAAGCCTGTTTTTATCCCCTCACAACCTTTGTTCTTCAAAAGGATTATCTACATAACTTCATACCTTCTGTGCTATGTTGCAACCAGATTAAATTCCGGATGATCCTGGCAGCCTACCAGAATCAATGAGCAGTGCATTGCGCTGCTTCACTGCACATTTTGAACTGTCATTTTACCATCAAAATAGATAGACGTGAGAACCTGGCTTCCAATTCCTTTCCCTTTATGAGACAGTGTCATAGACTCTCTTCAGTGTTGTGAGGTCGATCTTGCAAGGCCAGGTGGTATTTTCAGGCCTTACTTCATCTCACTGTTGAAACCTGATTAAAATCTGTATCTACAAATACAGAAACATCAGGTTACTTTCCTAAAAAGATATTTATTTTTTTATATGCATACTGTGCAGCACTTATCTCTATATATTCTAAACTTCTTTAATTAATCAAAAGCCATGAATGCTTTTATTTATCCATCAGATGCTGTAATATTTTTTAAATGTGGTCCAACATAACTGCTGTCATCATAATAGGAGCCAGTTGTTTAAATGCTCAGTTGTGAGTATCTAGTGAAATAGTTTTAAATAATAAGATAAACAGTACAGCTGCCAAACCAAAGTAATCTTACACTGAGGGGGCGTGTGGCACAGAAAATTTCCTCTTTGTCATTTTGATTTGAGTTTGAAGCTGGACCTGGGCTTAGTTCCAGCTCAAAAACACTATTCACTTCAAAGGCTTCTAAATCGTCCCAAGGAGCTAATTTTGGCAGCCAATTGTTTTTGTTTGGCCAGGCATCCTAATAGCAAAAGCCGTCTGCTCCAGCAAATGAAGATTTCTTCAATGCTCAGGCTTACCATTCCTGATTTTATCCTGACATGGGGGGTGCACACTTTTTACTGGTTTCCCTGTCTCAGCCCAAGTTCGCCACTTGTTAAACTGTTCGCCATTTTTTAAACTGTACCTAACTGTCCTGCATGTAAATTCAAAATATACTTCCTATTTTAAAACTAGAGGATCCTATATTCTGCTCTGAATTAATGCTTAATCCTAAATTATTGCTGGATTATCTGCTTGCTTTCTCAGCAACTAGTGAATGATTTGTTGTTTTTTTTCTATTCCCATGAACAGTATTAATCTGGTTAATTTACTGAATTAAAAATAGCTAGCTTCACTTTAGAAGAAAACCATTTGCAGTTGTGTTGGAGATACTATAATACTTTTTATAATAATTATATAGACAACTTTTCCGTTGGTAATAAGATGCTTGTGGTGCCAATAAGACACTGACAAATAAAATACTGTGCCATTTTTAAAGCTTAATATGAAAACGTGCAAATAAGCTGTTTCTGTTGGGGAAGAAATTGGTCAGTGTAAGCCATAGAGAAACATTAAAAAGTAAATCTTGTGAATCATTTAAGAATGCGACAGTACTCACTTTCACACCATACATTTAATTTTGAATGTATATGTCTACTTTGCTATTTTAAGATTTCTGCACCAGAATTTTGGAGGAATCATACCAAACAAATTTAAGTATGAGATGTAAGAAATTATATGGTTACAGTCTGGCAACATGCAATGCAGATGAAACTCAGGTGGGCCCTGTCAGTGTTTGCATGAAGCTTACCAGAAGTCAGACTTGCTCTGTTTATGGAGATGCAGCCGAACAGTGATCTGTGAAGTAGCTAAATCCAAATTATCCGGGGAATAATAATTCAGCTTCATGTAATTTAAAAAAAAAAAAAAAAGTTTTCATTCTCTTTTTAAGAGAAAATTAAACCTTTTAAATTGAGAAATGCATTGAAAAGGTAAAAATTTTGGCTTTCATTCACACATGGCCTCAGACATGTTATGAAGATGGCGCAAGATGCACTTTTGCAGAGCATTATGCTGACAATAGAAAACAGTAGGAAGTGTTCAGACCAACTTCTTAAAAATGTATCATCAGATCCTGGAAAGCGTGAGTTCATCTGTGCATGTTACTTTCTGAATGGAAAAACAATTTTAATGCAAACCAAGTATTTCCTAGTGTTATACTATTCTCAGTATTTCATGGTCAAAGAAAATAATTTTATTAAGAATGCTTTAAAACCTTGATATTAAATACCATTGACTTGCTAATCATTTACCATGGGCATTAATTAGTAAGTAGCAATATTAAAATATTGGTTAGAATACTTAGTTTATTTTACTTTTTTGTTTGTTGGCTGAATTGAAATTATACTCTTAAGGCACAGGGTCACTTGCATTTCTCTTATTCAATTTAGATTTGTAAGCATTCACATTTTAAAAAATTGAATGTAATAGCCATGAACTTTGCCTAGAAAAAAAAAGGTGTTCAGGACTCACCCTGTTTGTATTTTTTCTAGCAGGACTCCTAATCAATTTGTTGCCACTAATACATATTTGATTTTTTTTTTTTTTTTACCATATCATATGGAGCTGTTTTAGCATCCATATTTTAATGTTAGCCAAGGTGGAAAAGTTTAAATATAGCATGGTTATCTTGCTGTCTTTAACCTGCCCGATTGCCAGGGAGGATAATACACTTCTGAATACCATGATTTACAAAAGGCTATAAAATCTAATTTCTAGAGAAGGAAATTTTTGCAGTGCTTATAGTTGCTGAGAGTTTGAAATACATATTTGCTTTCAATTAAATAAATTCTTCAAAGTAAAATTCATACAATATCTTCATAAGTGACTTGGATGCAGTTCTGGAAGGGTTACTAAGCAAGTTTGCACATGACACAAAACTCTTGACTCCCTCAAAGGCAGAGAGGCCCTGCAGAGAGATCTTGACAAATGAGAGGACTGGGCAATCACCAGCCATTATGAAGTTCAACAAGGGAAAGTACTGGATTCTGCACCTGGGATGGGGCAACCACGAATGTACGGACAGACTGGGGAATGAGGTGCTGGAAATCAGTGCCACGGAAAGGGGCCTGGGGGTCCTGGTTGATGGCAAGTTGAATATGGATCAGCAGTGCCCTGACAGAGAGGAGGGCCAACTGTGTCCTGGGGGGCATCAGGCAAAGCATCGCCAGCTGGTCAAGGGAGGGGATTGTCCTGCTCTGCTCTGCACTGGGGCTTGGACAGGGGCACTCCCTGCTGGGTTAGGAACTGGCTGGATGGCCGGGCCCAGAGAGTGCTGGTGAACAGGGCTACATCCAGTTGGCGGCCGGTCACCAGTGGTGTTCCCCAGGGACCAGTGCTGGGCCCAGTCCTGTTTAATATCTTTACTGATGATTTGGATGAGGGGGTTGAGTCCACTGTTAGCAAATTTGCAGACGACACCAAGTTTTGAGGGAGTGTCGACCTTCTGGAAGGCGGGAGAGCTCTGCAGAGGGACCTGGATAGACTGGAGAGCTGGGCTGATTGCAATGGGATGAAGTTCAACAAGGCCAGGTGCCAAGTTCAACAAGTGCCGGGTCCTGCACCTTGGCCACAACAACCCCCTGCAGCGCTACAGGCTGGGGACAGAGTGGCTGGAAAGCAGCCAGGCAGAAAGGGACCTGGGAGTTTGGATTGACAGGAAGCTGAACATGAGCCAGCAGTGTGCCCAGGTGGC
>JAWWLV010000121.1:19443304-19455166 GCA_035041135.1 Platyrinchus mystaceus | reverse complement strand
TATCCTTTTTTACAGGATTTTTATATTTTTACAGTGAAGACTGCATGATTGCTCCTCCAGTATAATCATACCTAAAAGGACAAGGTACTTTTGCTGCATCAATATTTAGACCACTTACATCTCTCTTATGATAACAAAGAAAAAAATTATAGATCTATAGTCGACTGGGAACTATCAGTGCTGCAATAGTTCCACACACATGCACTTAGAGATTCGTAGCTTTGTTAGGGATGGCTTGTGATAAGTGATTTGATGCTCAGTAGTAACCTGGTAGATGACCACATCTGGACTAGGAGAGTATCTTCACTGGCTGAAAATGTTTCTGGCAGGTTTACTTTTCTACCCTGAAGAAGGCAAAGAGGCACAATTTTGTGGGTGGTTTTTAGAAGCTCTGAGTAAGGGCATATGTGTGAGAGTTTGTACACTAACAATTTGCTTGAATTCGCAGAGTATTACAATGTTTGCAACTCTGTCCCATAATATTATCTTCTGGAATCTCCAGCAGTGATGTATGTAAAATCTGGCTCTTTTGAGTGTCTTTATTTCTGTCTCCTATAATTTTCTTCCACTTGTTTGGCTCTTCTTTTATAATGATTGCTCCAAATAGCAAATTTTGACAGTACATGCTCACCTCTCACTGGTCTTTTCTTCCACTCTGCACACATCTGACCGATATAAACAAACTTGTACAGTTGGTCATATGCAAAAGATTTTCATTGCTGTTGTAGTTGAAGGTATTCAGGCTGGAAAAATGTGTTCTTACATCAGATTTTTTTTTTTTTTTTAAGAGCAGATAAAAAATTGGCAAAGAAAGTACAGGTATTTTTTTACAAAGCTGATTGTCTTAACATGGATGAAAAAAATTGTTCTGATAAATTAAGAATCTAGAAAAAAATGGAACTCATATTTCAGTCTTGTAAATGTTTGCTAAGTGTTGTAAATTTGTTATCCATAGATTTTTCTCAAAGTCCAGCCACTAGCCAGAACCAAAATTGTTTTAAAAACTGGGTTTACGTTCATTTGGGAAGAAAACAAAAATGTCTGTGCTAATGATTCTCAAGAATTCTTCTTTCTGGGGAATCACAGATTCTGTTATAAATATGAAGAGCTCATATAAACAGCTGAAGTTTGAAAGTCTCAGATTTTCTCCTCATTATGTGTACATAAAGATAGATTGAGAGAAGATTCACCTTGAAAAAGTCACTACTAACCTTCTGCTGAACTTGAGAACTAGTAGGCTGCCCCAGTTTTTACACTGATAAGAGGAGCCTGGCCATGCTGTTTTCTCAAAATATGTTGATAAACTGGCTCTTCACAGCAAGAACACATTTAGCTGATACATCTGTTACTCAGATTGTCACATAGAATTAGCAAATCAATTCAAATATTAAGTATTTTATTGCTATCTAGAAGTAAGAAGCAAGGACTAGGGGGATCGGTCTTGGCACTTTCTATGCAGAAATTTTAAGCCAATAATCTTAGAAACAACTGAGTCATATTCTCTGACAAGATAAAACTAATTAAAGAGGACAAAAGGACTTTAGAAGTACTCAAAATTTTATAAATATCAAAGATGGCTTTACAAGAGAGATTTAAAATTCACAGAAATGTTCTCCTGATCATGTCCAACAGGTTCCTGAGAAGTTGACAACAGTGGTTTAAGAATATTTGTCCAAGTCCAAACACGACTGGGGTGTAAGAGCACTCTACAAGTAACTGAAAAGCAAAATGAAAAGGAGCAGTTTGAAATAGCGTTCAGAGGACACAACTGATAAAATAGGATTATGGCAAGCTGTCATGGTTTAACCCCAGCCAGCAACTGACACCACCCAGCTGCTCACTCACTCCCTCACCAGCAGCATCAGGGAGAGAATTGGAAGGGTAAAAGCTGGAAAACTCATTGGGAGTGGGATTGTGGTGAGGCACCAAGCTGAAGGAGGAAATAAAATGCCAGCAGAGAAGGGAAGTAAGTCAGAAGAGTGATGGGGCTAACCCTGATCAGGGTCCTGGCTGTGGGCCTAACCCTGGGCTGCCTTGGGTTACTGACGCTATTCAGAAACTGTTTGCTACCACTTGCTATGAACCTCTCCTGGGACCTCAGAGGTAGGAGATGTGTGTTTTACAGCTCTCTGTCATAATACTTTGAAGGGGTGCTCAAAGTGTTTGCAAAATTGAATATTCATACACTTTGTAATTTTTGACAGAGCTGAATTTAAACAAGCATACCTGAAAAACAACATTGTAGAAAGTGAAAAGTTATTTCTGTATTGTCAACTGGAATCAGAAGCTGAAAATATTAATCCTTGTGATCATAGTGACACCCTCTCTGATAATGAAGCCCACTTGTGTTTGTACTCAGTGATGGGTTCTAAGACAGATACCCTCTATACTTTAAAGTGTCAAAAGAAAATGATCTTGTTGAGTTTATATTTTTCCAAAATATAAAATACACTGGTATTATTTGGTGCCCAAATAATCCAAATCTTTACTTAGGGACCTGAAGTGGAACCTATCAGAAAAGAGTTACATGTGGAGCAGAGGAAATTTTTATGTGGATCTCTCTTTGTTTCATTGAAAAAACTATAGCAGGTAGCCTCAAGAAAAGATCTAGTCTCCCTTGGTCACAATTTATACCTTTCTCAAAAAAAAAAAAAAAAAAGAACAAGCAGGAAAAGTAGTGATGCATGTCTGATATTGATGGAAAGCAAGTATGTACCTCATCCATTGAAAACATTGATCAAGGCCACTTCGCTCTTTTTTAATGATGGCCCCATAAATCTGCCAGTATCAATGAAAGTCACTGTTATCTACTCGAGGTTCTTGGCTACGCTAAGGAAGCTAAGTCGTAGCTAATGGTTCTTTGCCTCCAGGAACCAAATTGTCATACTTTCCTCTATCAAAACTCTTCTGCTTCTCTTTTTTTGTTTGTTTGTTTGTTTGTTGCTTGTTTGGTTTGGGTTTTTTTCTTTGGGTTTTTTTTGCTTGCTTGGTTGTGTTTTTCTGTAAACTGCACATGAAGAAAACCAGGACACACTAAAAGAGAGGAAGAAATTCTACGTATCCATGGTAATTTTTAATGAAGTGGCTTGAATGTTCAAAAGCTCTTCTCTCTTTCAGTCAAGAAGGATGAGAGTCCAATAGGATGTGATGTTTTTCTGTGCATGCAGTCCATAGATTATGGAAAACTAATTTAAATTAAAAAGTTCTGGAAAAGTGATATTCCTGTTACGTATCATGTACATGTCTGTGGTTTAATATCAGATCAGAAATAAGATTTAAATTCAACAGCAATGGAGCCTTACAAGTTTTTCTGACCAAAAGGCTATGGAAAATGTTCTCTTCCTCCTGATCTTCACTCAGTAATGGAGAGAAATCTGTGACTGATCCAAAACTTCATAGGGACAGTAAGTTATAGGATCTTTTCAATATCACCCAACCCAAATCAGAACAGAGAAAAGGTAATGAGTCTGAAATATTAAAATAGGCATCTGTTGCCAATTACGTGATTGGGTTTAACTACCCTATAACTACTTTATGTATTCTTTAAGTAATAGGATGAGGACAGAGTCTAGAGGAAGGGTGTGCTATGACTGGAAACTGACCCAAACTGCAGGCTTCAGCCACAAAGTTGTTCCAAATACAGAGTAAGGGAAGAAAATTGGGAAATCTAGTCCTATGGATATATAGTCATTTTAAAAAATCACCTTATAACCACAGCTGGAGAAGCATTGCCACTGCCAGAATTCCCCCTTGCAAAACATACTGTACTTGTTTAGTAAACTAAGGCATTTAACTATTTAATAAGGTCAGGAAGGTGCCAGACATAATATGTGGGTGCTAAGGAGATATGAACAAATGAACAAACAGGTGGGATCAGGCTCATCCTAGCTCACAAACTGTGTTTAAATATATGGGCTTGTTCTGCACTGCCGTCCTGCCTGCCAGCAGCACAGTTCCATAACTCCCAGTATGTCAGAGACTCCTCAGCAATACCCAGGATAGGCTGAAGAGTCTTTCTTGGGAACCCAAGTGATTACCAAACAAGGAGTACCGTTTCAATATTTTATGCCACACATATTCAAGATTGAGGTATATCCTCAGTGGAGAACTTAACTCACACAATGGAAAGCCGTAAATAACCCTTCTCCAAAGAGATGCTGAGAACATTTTGAAAAGGAAATTTACTTATTTTTTTGCCTCAAGAATATCAGAGATTCTCTAGACAGATCTGACTGTATCTCAGCAACCTTTGCAACGAAATCCCTCCTTAGCCTTGCCCCAACACACATTCCTGTGTAATATGTACATGAATCTCAGAAACAGATGGAGTATGCTTTACCCAGAATCTAATCCTAGTGAGGTAGAGAGGCCAGATGGTCTCACTTTCCAAATGAAAACTTTCAGAGACTCTTTAAACTAAGCAAAGATTTTATTAACATTGATGGCTAGATATAGTGTAATACACAGAGAAGATTAATTAGAAACCCTAATTAAATGTAACAGTGTAAAAGAACCAAAGCACTATTTGGCACCAAGCAGCCTTTTAAGAAACCTGGAGTCCTCAGCATGGCTGAGCTGCAAAGCGAACAACAGAAAATCGGAAACAATGAGATTTGCTAAAAGGTGACAAACTCAATTCTACATGCAATCATTTCGTGTATTCTTTTTTATAGAATCATAAGAAAGAGGGCTGAAAGGAACCTTTAGAGGTCGTCTAGTTCATCCCACTACCCCAAGGCAAGATCAACTATACCTAAATCATTCCTGACAGATGTTTGTCTAACCTGTTCTTATAACGCTCCAATCATGGAGATTCCAAAACCTCCCTAGGCAATCTATCCTGGTGTTTAACTATCCTTGTTGTTTGAAAGTTTTTCCTAGTGTTTAACTCTGAATAACCATTGCTTCAGTTTAAGCTTGCTATTTTTTGTTGTATAGACCAAGGACATGGAGAAAAGTTTATTCCTTTTTTTTTTTAAGCAGGTGCCTTTTACAAATGGAAACATAACTCCTATCTTTCCTGCTATTTTTCTTTTTTTAAAAAATCTAGCAATCCTAGTTCTTTCATTTTGTTCCCATTTAGACTTCTGACCATTTGGTTTCCCTTCATTAGGACCACGTCTCTCTCAAATGTGGCATCGTAAACTGAACGCTGCAGCTGCACTCTTACCAGTTCTCTGCAGAATTAAAGGCCTGTATCACACATATTATGGACAACATTCCTCTTAGGAATCATGGAGGAGGCTTGTTTCTTTTCTAAGGCTTGACTCTGTTGTTTGGTGCTAAATTCATGTTCTTTTTCTACAGAACTCTTGCCACTCATTTCCAGCTTGGCTTTAATAAAAGTTGACTGAATATACTGAAGAAGGAATTTCTTTGCTGTTTTCACTGAGGACAATTGCAGAAAAGGAATATTTATTCACATGAAGATGTTATCATGTCCCCAAAGCAAATGAGGTGAAAGAGTCAGTTTTCTTCAGCCTGTTAAAGGAATGCACATCTGGAAGGAATATTTTAATTCTCAGACATATGGAGTGGGGAGCTTGAGGATACGAGCGTCACACATCACTTCTCCCTTTAAATTCTGTGCTCGTACCTCTAGTGCGCAGCAGGAATTCTTGCAGATCATGGACAGTAACCAAGAAAGTGTTGCCATGTTTTTACAACATCCTGACCTCTTGACTGTTACTTAGTTGATTAGTTGGCTGTGCAACCCCGCAAGGTTGTACCATCTTACTAAAACTACTTTAGATCTTAGAGGTGAACAGCATACTTAGGAAAAGCAACTGTAGGTGGCCAATGGCACAGAGAAGGACTTCCAGGAGCCTCCTCCTGATCCCACGCATCAAGTATGCTCCCATTCCAGCTCCCTCAGAAAATGCTGCAGTGAAGTATTGTAGGCAAGCACAGGAAGAGGCATCTGGACCCCGACTGTTGTGAAGGTTTGCTGAGGCAAACACATGCTTATAGCTCATAGAAAAGGGAACAGATGTGCAGATTCAAGGAATTTTATCCCCCCCAAATGCTGCAGCCACAGCTAAAGAAGAAGTAAAAATAGATGCAGTTGTGGGAGCAGCAGCAATGGCAAGGACTAATGCTGAAAGGGTGCAGAAACAGAGGAGAGGACAACTTATCACAGAAACAAGGATGAGAGAGGAGGACATTAATTATGGACTGCCCTGAATAGTGACACTACCCAAACTGCCTCCCTTAACAAGTTTCCTCTTTTGTAGTTTCCCAGCATCAGCTGCATACCACCCTTTCCCACTACCAGTGTGCAGCACATATGGCTGCCTTGCAAGAATCACACAAATCATCCAGTAAGTTCATTTTTATTAGTAGCTTCTGCTTAATTAAGGGATGCATCATGCTTCATCAATCAGCTTCTGTGCATGTTGGTCTCAGCCACTCTGCTGATGCAAACTCCAAGCAGACACAGTTCTTGTGCTGTAGGCAAGAGACTGGTTAGCTTGACTTTGGGAGCCAGGGGCAGAACTGTATCCCTGATCATTAAAGGGAAGTTTACCACAGCTATGGCAATGGTAGATCCACATTGACTTTTTGCTACTGTGCACTGAGAGATTGATGCAAAAACTAAAGGGAATAAAAATATTAGAGTTAAGACAGTGAAAAGCATAGTTACAGATTAAAAGCTTTGGTTTGTTTATGAATGTAAACCTTTTTTAGCTCTCTGCTTTTTAAAGAAACCAGGTAAATCGGTGTCTGGAGTCACCACTGGTTTGCACTGATGTATCTAAAAGTGGATAGCTGGATCTAGCTAGTCTGGGATTGGCTTGGGATCTCTTCATGGAGCTGCACAGTGAGATGTGTATGTAATTATAGATAATCACATCCTCTGGTCTTTCACTTAATGGTAAAAGGGGCCGTCTGTTATCACCAGTCCATTACTGGCTCTGGAATAATGCTCATAGCAGCAACTCAGTGAATTACTTTTTATTTGCTTAATAACATTAAAGACATAATTGGTCAGATAGTAGCTTTGCAGTTCAGCTTTTCCATTGCAACCTCTTTCATGGCCTCAGATACACTTTCCCTGGATTCCTCTTGTGCAGGAAAGATTAATTCTGATGAATTATACCAAATTCCATCATAGTTTTGCTCCTTGAAAGATTCAGTAAGAAGTGAAACCTACAAAACACCAACTCTCTAACAGCCAAAATCAAATTTGACTTCTGATGTGAAAAGCCTGTGCATTAACCCAACCAGGTTACCTAACCCTCAAATGCATCCTTCCAAAAAAAATTTAGTAAATATCAGTAACACCATAACATACATGTAAGACACTTCATCTAAAAAATACGGAGGTTATAATTTTCCCTGGCAATTTTTGTGGTAGCTTATCCTTGCATATTTTATTATTAAAGCCTTCATATGCTCTATGGATTGCTCATGAAATAGTGTATGTACAGTATATATGTTTTTTAATAGTGCAATTGAGGTAGCTCTAACAGTTGTATTATATACACATCTCTGCAATTAGAATAATGTAAGTTCTGCGAAAGAGTTATATGATTTTTACATCTGCAATGCTTCACTACACACCTCCGTAAGTAGATTTTTTAGGCTGTTCCTAGCTCCCTGATAAAAGCAGACTTCTGGGAAATTTACTATTTTATCTGGGACTATTCCATGCCCTGAAGCTCGAGTGAAAGTGCCTTTAAAACTATATTAAAGAAAATTAAAGGAAAAGACCAATAAGCACACAACCTTTATTCTTTCATCATCTATAAGTTACAAAACTAGGGCCGTTCAATAGTCCTTAGGAGCAGTTTGGCCCTTGACCCAAGCTTATTTCCCAAACCTGTGTGATTAGAAGGGACCCTTCACACAAACTCCCCACACAGTCAAAAGTAAAGATGAACTTTCCACCTTAGCTCACTTCCTTAAATCTCCTAACCTGTGAGGTGGAGGAAAAGCAGTGAAATCAAGCTGCAGACTGGAGAAGACAGCCCAAAATGCTTCATGTAAGTTCCTTCCACCTGCTTGGTTCACTTATCATGGTGGGCCTGCGAAAACAACAGCAGAGATTTGTTAGCAATCTTGTCTTAGTGCAGTCAGGTTGCTGGGAAGTAATTGAAGTTTTGACAGCATCAAAAGACTTTCCCAAAGAGTATTCTGACCTTGGAGAAATTTTTTCTGAGCCTCAGGTTTGGGAGTGGATTGGTGCTGTGGCCAAACTATGTAACAGAAATTTCAGGAAGGTTTTGCTTTTTCCACCTTAGACCTCTCCTATACATTCCTCCTTGAATCCCTTATTTTATTGACTTATTTTGCTTACAAACACTTGCTCAGAAGAAAACTAGAGCTCTCAGAGGGGTTTCCCTCAAAAATATGAGGGGATTCTGATTTTGATCAAGTTCTGGACCTGAATTGTATCTCTCCTTTATCAACACACAGATCATTAGGTAAATCCAGCAAAAGAATCATTCACAACTGCTTGATGTCGATGCACATTAAGATCTTTGCTGTCAGGTGGTTTTTCATTATAGGGTGTGATTAGGCCTTTCTGCTGAAACATGACTAATCTAATCCAGGGAAAAGAGCAAAACCCCTGGCATCAAATCCAGGTTCCCAAATGACTGACAGATGTATTTTGCCAAGGGATCATGCTCTACATGAAGGGATGGAGAACAAGTCCCTGTAATCTATGACTTACTAGCTGTTTCTAAGTGATTCTGGCTGTGTCAATAAATTTGTTCAGAGCTCTAATTGTGTTAATGAATTGAATATAATTAAACTTAGAGTATGCCACAAGCTTCCTCTGGCAACTTTAGGAGGTTTCTTAAGTATCAGTTCATCAGCATCCATCCATGCTGCTTAAACTTCCCTACCCTTTGTGTTGTAGAAAACTTAGCTAAACTTGGAGCTAGTGGCTTGAACATTAATGATAGCTAGAGCAGACTAAACAGCATAAGCATTAATAGCTAGGAAAGACAAAGCCTATAGGTCATGATATACCAACAGTAACAACCAAATTACAACTGAATAGGTAACTACAGAATCAGCCAGAACCAACCTGTGATGCTGTGTAAGAAGATCACCACATGGCAACTGCTTAGTAACGAAACAGCAAACAAATAAAAAGTAAGAACTCAGAAGAAAACTAGAGCTCTCAGAGGGGTTCCCCTCAAAATGTGAGGGGATTCTTTGCGTTCAGGTGGTCTATCTCCATTAAGGTTTTGGAAGACATTTTCTGTTTGGCTACTCTACTTTTAAGTGTTTAAAGAATTGTAATAATTCATACATTTTCCAAGCTCTTTCATTTTGATCTGTCTTGACTGACCCTTTGGTCAAACCTTAGACCATGAAAACCTCATAAATTTTTTGCCCTAGAACTTGGATCTCCTCTTTGCTGCACATACAAATATTTGCAGTCTGTAATCAGGCAGTATTAATAAATAGCAAGATATTATGAATCCTTTTCTAAGTTACACCATCACTAAAAATCTGTCCTTAAGCTTGTATCTTATTCCCGTGTTTTTCTTCATGTTAACAGTGTTGTTTTAACATGTACAGAATTTGTTATTTTTAATTTAAAATGCAAGCAAGAAATGGTGTCTATTTACACTTTACTGGTAACATTCTTATTTGTTGAAGAACCTATATAGGATTTATAGTTCCAACAGTAAAAAAAAAAAAGATACTCTATATGTGTTATTTTTTAATCAATAGGCTCTGTCTGTAAAAACATTGATTCTGTTTCAGTGTTTTCATAATAGCACAAAATGTTGTAGGAATTACTGATGGTGCAGAACATTATCAGGTGCACACAGCATGATGCCTGCGCTGTTTTCACAATGTAATTTTTGAAGAAACTCCAGCAAACTAAACCCTTCTGATGGAGCACTAGATAACAATATGGAACAAATAAAACGATCTAGGAGAATTGTTGCCTCTAGCACAAGTGACTGAATCTCATTAATATCCATGCAGTTATCTGCAGACCACAAAAAAATTCATCTCTATGCATTAGCTAGCACAGATACCTCTATGCAGTACTGCCTTAAGGTTGTGTAGACATGCACAGAGTATTTTCTGATTAAATTAACTTGTGTCGGGTTCTTAAGGTTATGTTTTTCTTTCTTGTGCATTCATATCTAACCTGAGGGTGAGCCTTATTTTCAGCATCTGTCTTAATAAAAATTTTGTGATGATCCTTAGCACAAAGAATTTCTGCTTTAAATATTTTCATTATTACCGCATGCTTTGTAGACCAAATAGTAGCAAACTCCCAGTGCAACTTAGCCTTTTTTCCAGTACTAGGAGAAGGCTGGCTAACATCTTAAGTGAGTAGATAAGCACAACACAATCAAACTTGTAGGATACACACGTACCATGTATGTGTCAGAGACGTTTGTGTGATAAATTACACAGACCATGTGGTAAATTGCAGTTTGTGCTTTTGACTGCCTCATCTACCCTCTGCTTACTAATCCATCTCCACTGGGACCACTTCTATCATTTAAAGATCTGATCAACATCAAATAGCTCCCTTAAAAAACCCCACAAAACGACTTGCCACTATACATATAGCAGGTTTATCTAACCATAGTAAATGCTGGATATGTCAGCAACCTTCAGCTAACCCATTTCATGTCATTTTAAAGGGCCATAAATGGCAAAAAAAGAGGGGAACAATACATGAGAAGGCCTTACCACAGCTCTTAGCAGGAATCTTACTGTCTCTGGAAAAATCTGTATGATGGGACTGAGAGGAGAAGGGAGGCTTGCAGCATAATCCAAAAAAAGTACTCTGCATTAAAAAAGAGAAACCAAAGCCTAAACAAGCAACGACAACAACAAAAACAAATAAACAAAAAACCAAATGCCTAAAAAAAAAAAGGAAGAAAAAAACCTCCCCAACTCCCCAGAACCGTTCTATGAACTCTCCAAGTCCTAAACCAGAAAAATAATGTGACATCTGATGCCATATTGAGACTAATACGCTAATTCCATATGGTTATATTAATCCATTAATCACTGCTAAAAATAATTGTGTAGGTACCTAAATTAGCTGAATCTGTTTTATGGGAAGCAAAGAAGAATAAAAAGCTTTATAACACTAAAAGGAATTCCTGTGGCTGATAATTAGGATTGCATTTAAACATTCATTCTTACAATGCTCCTTTCCCTTGAAAAAAGCAAAACAATATCCTCATCTTCACTGAACATGGTATTAGCCCCTCAGAATTGCACCACTCTGGAGCCCAGACTTAATTAAATAACAAGGTTAGGATCAGACAATATATCAAGGTTATAAACTGGAGCACTAACCTTCTGGAGGGGAGACATTCTTAGCTTTCCAAAGGAAACAGGGGTTTGTGTCTATATTTGGAAGGTCCTGGGAGAACAAACTTTAGCATCAGCATAAATTAAGTACAGAGAAGGTAATTTAGGTACAGTTAGTCTCATTCTGTCTGTGCCTTGGTTCATGACTGGAGTTTCTGAGCATGCAGTGGTGGTGATGCCACAGCTAATAACAGCATCAAAAATGAAAGCAGGATGATTTCCAGGACCTTTGGGTCAGGCCCTGAATACTGTAGGTGGTAGCTGTTCTTTAGGAAGAACTTCACCTGAGCTTCAGCTTCAGCTCAGGGTCCTTCCTGCTTTCTTCTTTCTGCTCAGTACTAGATTTAATTGATTTCAGTGGTGCTGACAGGATCTGGCTCCAGAGCTCACTCTGACATCAAGGACATCTCTTAGATGTACTGTAGCTACTCCAAAAATGTGCATCTCCACAAGAAAAAAGGTTAACATAGGCCAATGCCGAATAGGAGGGGGGAAATGTCTTTTCTGAAATATGTCTATACCAGCAGCACATTGCCCTCTAGAGCAGTGAGG
>JAWWLV010000121.1:19426846-19443204 GCA_035041135.1 Platyrinchus mystaceus | reverse complement strand
GAGAGGAAGGTGCTGTACAAAGCAGGCAGAGACTTTCTGTGCATGGGGAGAGAGACTCAAAGGATTAGACCATAAGTGTTTAACTGAGGGGAGATTGTCTGGCGTACTAACCCTGTTTGTCTGGCAAGACCCAGGGAAATACTACAAATTAGACAAGTAATCAATAACATTCAGATTTCCAAGAGAACAACACAGAATAGAAACCTCAAACTCATTTAATTGTATTGCTGGAAAGTTTCCCTCTGTTCACAACTAAAAAAACACTTGCTGTAGTTTCGTAAAAGTACTTCTTTGACTGTGACTGTTTTCCTAAATAGAAGATAAAGCATCATTATTAAATTTTCATGCAAACTGCTATACGTGGAGTAACTCATTATGAAAGAACTATTATATTTCCAAAGTCAATACTTGAAAGGTTAATAGCACTTCAGTTAGACAAGGGTTGAAAGGCCTGAAGATACGTAATAAAAGCTTGGCTAAACAACAAATAAAGGAGGATGAGCTAATGGTTTGCAATGATCTGTAAGTTGGATGAGCCAGAAGGAAAAAATAATTATAGAAGAGCACAGTAAAATGCAGCAGGGGCTACTGAAATGAAAATGAGAAATGGAAAATTTAGGTTGAGCACATCAGGAAAAATTTCTCATTGGAATAATTGCTTAGATAGCCATACAGCCTTCAAAAAGAGAATAGCTGAAATTCTTTGAAATAGCTAAAATGAACCTACATATAATAGAATAGCCTATAGTGGCAAGAGCAATGTCAGGATTGGTGACGAGGAAAAGGTGTCAACCTACGGTCACCTGGTTACATCTCTTCCTTGCACTGTCCTGAGATTGCACTGAAAGCCCCAAAATGTAAGTGGGAGGAACAGAACCATCTGGTAAAAGAAAAAAAAAAAAATCCACATTTAAATAGTTTTGGTGCCTGTATATGTATTAAAAAAATAAAATGGAAATGTCTTCATAGGTCTCAGAACAATATGTGAATTATACAAATGTGGTCCCTGACCAGCCCATGGGGGTCAGAATTCCACAAATAACTACTTTTATTTCCGATGACTTTCCAGGCTGAAACTGGATCTCTGTCTGGCAAACCAAATTTCATGACATCATGTCAATTTTTCCTTTGCTGAAAGGCCTCACATTCTTTATGTGCACCCACGCTGAGGTAACTGCCTAATGTCACATTTTGTTGGGAAAAAGATCTTGTCAGCGCAGGATTCCTTTATAATCACACTTTTGGAAAGGACCTTTTCTATGTGTATATGCAGGAGGCTTACTCTATAACCAAAAATTTTCTCTTCTGATAGCAACATTTGCTCATTCCAATTTACTCATTCCAGTTCTCCCACTGAAAACCATATGCCAATGAATAGGATACTTGTGGATGTTTTTCCTAGCCATGCAAAGCAGTGTAACTTTTTAAGATTAGATACTTGGGCTCAGGCATATGCGTATCCTCTAAGAAAGTACCCATCTGTATGTTGAGGTTGCAGTTATTGGGGTTTCATATGTGATCATGTGCAGGAGAAATTTATTCCTTTGGCAAAGGGGAAATGTTTTCTCTGGGTTTAGATTTTTTGGTTCCATCAGCAGAGTCTAATACTATAGAGATGTTCCCAAGGCACATGCACATACATCTACACACATAGATATGGAAGCTGTTGAGTAAAACTTGTCACTGCTCATTTCAAGGAGAAGCCTTACAGGCAAAATGCAGAAGAGGCAGAAGAGCCACCAGCATTGTTCTTCAGTCAGCAGACTAACCCCATTCCAACAACAGCCTGGAACTGAAAAAAACCCGAAAAGGTCAGAAAGGGTGTAACACTACTGCTGTCAAAGGTGGCTCTTCACAGTGGTTTAAGTCAGTAACAAATAGTGGGAGTTGAAAGACCACCTGCCAGTGTGTAGTGTCTGAAAATCTACTTCCACATACAGGTTGGAGAATCCAACTATTTTCCGTGCATAGGGATATGATTCTAACGTGCTTGACTGGCTAATCTGAAAAGCTGTTAAGTTCAATTCAGTAAAGATTTCATTGTTTGAAAACAAAATACCTGGACAACTGTGATCCTGCTTGGGGGACCTCCTGTTTCATGTGGCTGGATTGATTTGTGCTTCTACTGTGAAGATAGACAAATGTGAGTTTGAACTGGTATGAAGTTGGAAAACATGGACTTCTGCTAACTGGCCATTTCATATCTGCCAACAGGGTTTTAATACTTAATTTTTATTTAACATCCCTTCTGAGTAGCTGAACGCCTAATACCACTATGTTTTGATATCAGGGTACTTAACCATCTAGCATAATGGTCTTATCAGTCTGAAGTTAACTGTAATTCTTGATTCCAGCTCCTAATGTGCCCTGTTATAATATATGTTACAGTAATCTATATATATAATAATCTGAATAACCATAATCTATGATCTGTATTTGTTTTCAAAGGTTTGTAAAAGTATTGTATGGTCTTTCTCTGGTTAAAAAATAATCAACCAACAATATATCAGTCAAGTAACTTACCATATAAGAAGAAAACTAGTAATTATTAGAAAAACAAATTGCATTTCATTAGTTTTCAAATGCACACGTTTATGGCAAAATCACCCTGCTAATTTTCATAGTAATATTTGATCTAATATTGACCACATTATTATTAGACTGGAACTAATAGTGTCTCATCATTTTTAGGGAATTGTATGATTGGCATTATGCATTCTGTTGTCTTCTGAGTGTAGAAACATCCCCAACTTGTTTGCAGCAAAGTATATTTATCCTTTATACATCTATTCAGGAAGGATCTTCTCATAGAGACTGGTGATTATCCTTCAACTTAAAAATTATTATCCCTTACCTTTATGGAACCTAACGCACATCCGAAATGAACCTGACACCACTCTGCTCTTGAATGATCTTTCTCAATTATTTTAAGAATGAAGTCTACCACTAGAAAAATTATAAATTATAGAATTCTCCCACTCCCAGGTTTACTTTGATTCTGTGCAAATTTGCCAGAATGAAAAGATTACATCTTTAGTAATCAGGTGAAAAAAAAAAGTACATTGAGGTTTTTTAAATTAAAATATTTCTTTTGACGAAGGGATTAGCCTAAGTTTGCACACTCAGTGTAATTAGTGCATATGGTCCAGCTGTGAAGAAATAGCTGAGGACTTCTAACTTATTATTAATTAGGCTCATTAAAATGCAAGTAAGAGAACGATGCCTAGATAAACAATACCTTATGTCATAAAGTCATTACTTGACAAGAGCTAGTCTTGCTAACAGAAGTCATTACTGATATTTTAAAGGAGCTTTTTTTTTAGACTCCATGGGTGCCAGTTAACTACTTTTGACTGACATCAAGGACAGACATGCAAAGCTGTAAGGAGCCAGCCGTACAGCACAGCAATTCTTTTCACATCATTTCAAAATATGTCTGGTTGAGGTCAAAGGTTGACAACCAAATGACAGGCCTTCTTCAATTGCTGTGGTGTCACAGCAGGAGTGTGTCAGGGAAATTTTCCTGGGCCCCTCTGTGAATTTTTACATGTTCACATTTCTTTCCTTGTCTTGTAAGTGGGACAGGATTGGCAGATTTGTGATTAACACCTCAGAAGGAGAAGCGTAGACACCATCCCAGGTTGGGAGCTCATGGTAACTGCAGCTAATAATCAAAAGGTTCTCCTTCCACATTAGCAAAGAACAAGAGACCAGCCTTTTATTTGTGTTCATTTGTATTAGAAAAGGGATGTGAGATTAGCAAGGGCTTTAGCTGTGTACATTGGTAGGACTTACTGCATTTCTCACTATCAGCATATCTCCCAGTGATAGTAGTGTACTGAAAACTGTCCTCTAGACAAAGACAAAAAGATCTATTTATTAAATACCAACAAACCAGACACCAAACTACTTTCAGAGTTTTATAAATGTTTCACTTTCTCTAGAGTCCATGCATGCTAACTTACAAATAGCTCTACTGGAAGAGCTCCACTCTAAATGCATCAAAAGACGCTATTGACGGGTGCTGAAATGAGGGTCTACCTTTAACACAGGGTCAATTGATAAGTGACTGACCTGGACTTTTGACTGACATGAAGAGCTGTCAGGCAAGGTGCATCATTATAAGTGGTGAGCAAGCACTGAAGAGATCTTAGTCATTGCTATATTTGGTAAAATAACTTGTGATAGAAAGTAGAGATGAGAAGCAGATTACAATAAAGTAAGAAAGCACGGAATGTAATTGTACTTGGATTTGGACAAATAATTATTGACTTCCCCTTGTCTGCTTTCCATCCCCTTAAATAATTCTGCCTGTTGAACAAATAAATAAAAAAATATATTGAGTGTATCTGAGAACCACTGGGGATTCTGTAGTACTTCTTACCTCACTCCATCTCAGAGAACCTGCACACTTTGTACCATCCTTGTTCCCCATACTCATCAAGCACTAAGTTTTCCAAAAAATAGGTAAGTTTGGGCCCTTGGGGCTATTTTTCAACACATATTTCGTCATGTATTACACCTCTTAATTATCAAACACATTTTGGATTTAGAAGAAGGTACTTCAGCACTGGCGATGACATATGATATGGAACTGTAAGCTACTGCAGAAAAGTCTGGGAGATGCAATGAATTACAGTCAAGACAAATGCTTAGATCTACATATCCAGATATATATCTGCCCCTGAAATGGAATATTACTAACCCAAGACTTTGAAACTCCTAAGTGAGAGATGTGTCCTACATGTGGGCAGTCAACATTTACCTAGTAATCTTCTCTTCATGGCTTCATAAAAAGATACCCATGTCCTCCTTGAGCTGATACAGGAATATCACAGAAGTCAGCTTCTGTTTTTGTTCACATCCTGAACTTGCAAGGGTTCTGCTGTGCTTCAGAAGCAAAACCAGCTTTGCTCTAACACTGGAAACTCTCATGAACTTAAAAACATTTTGTCCCAGTCTTATGACATCTGTTTTCACTTCAGAGTAAAGGGAAGACAACAAAAGGTAGACAAGACTATCTTGATTTTGTTTACTCTTTAAGCACAGGTGGAAAAAAATGGTAGGACAGAACAGAAAATGAAATATGTTTGAAGATGAAAGTGAAGAATTAGTTAAAGCTGAAGGTACCACTAAAACCTTGCAATTAGTGTAAAGCAATGGAAATAATACTCAAAACCATATGATAAATTTTTATGTTTAAATTCTAAGCACAAGGGAAAGTCTCTGATCCATTGTAATTGAGTATCTTCTCTCCATCCTAAATTTAATCCCCAATGTCTATAGGGTACAGGTAAGATTTTAAATATGAACTGAGTAATAGGAGCACTTTCATTCTCAAGAATCTAGAAAAATCTCACAAATGGTTCATGAAATGTAACTTTTTTCTCAACATAGTCCAGTGTATGACCAGACCTTCACACTGTCTTTTGGACAATGTGAGCATGCAACCTGATGGCACTTAACACCTGGCTGATGCAAAATCTGTAGTCTTATAGGTCACAACCTGTATGTTAACAAACCATAGCCTGTTGTTCATGAAATTATTATCTAATGGGCGCATCTCACCACCCATTAGACCACATGTAGAACATTCCACCTTGTCTTGGTGGCCCTCAGCACAAGACCCTGTAACCAGCTTCTTAGTTGGAAATCCTAGACTGTTGTATGAAACAGAAGAAAAAACACTGGGGAGAAACACTTGATCTTACTACATGGTTAAGAGGAAGTGCAGCTTCACAGGCTGCATTTGAATCCATCACCAGCCACCTAGCCTGAAGATGACTTGAGTGACCAAATCTGTTCTGGCAGCTGGGACTTTTTTCCTTACACACGCATAGACACACATTTATATGTCCACAGCTCACTTGCTGCAGCAGCCCAAACCATTTACATTTAAAAATTAAATAATTTGAGTTGTCTGTAATATAACCATATTATTGAATCTATTAGCTGCTGAAACTAGTCCCTCTGAGGTTAGTTCATAATGTCAACCCTTTGTTTTCATGAAGAGTTTAATGTGAGCATTTGATAGCAAAATCAGTGCATTAATTAATTTTGGTATAAGTCTGTTATAGAGTTCAGTTGTAAAAACACTACTTTTTAGAAATAAAAACTCTTGTTTTCAAGAATATTTCATGATATTCTCTCAAAAGAAGTAGTTTGCATACATAAGCTCATTCATAAACTTATCCGAGCAAATATGTGCACAAATAAATCTCTTTTTAAAATTTATTTTTTTGTTATTTTTCAAAATGTCTCTTTTCTAACTATTTTGAGTCTCCATCCAGGTAGTGCTATTATGTCTTTTTTCTAAATATTTTAAGTCTTCATCTAGATAGTACTATTTTACAATTGTAATTCTTCTACAGGTATCTAAAAGAGCACATAACTCTGTATCAGTGGAGAACAATTAGGACAGAGAATATGAAAAGCCAGCTTTCCTGTATGCTTTAGAAATGCTTGCAGGCTATGTAATTGTATACACAATAAATAAATTGTTTATGTGCAAAGAATAACAGTAAAACAGAAGAAGCAGTGACTGTCCCCAGTGTAATGAGAGCTTGTGAGGCTGGAACCTCAGCCTGTTCGCTTGTGTTAGCAGTACTTTGGGAAACACTTCAGCAAATATCTTCCTCTCCACTTCAGGCGGTCGGAAACACGAAGCAGAGATGAGGATTGCTGAGCAACATCTGCGACAAGCCCTGATGGAGCAAACACTTAAGTAAATTAGAGACAGTCGCGCTGTGGAAAAGGTGTGATGGGCGGCCAGGCCGGCCTCGCCAGGAATCACCGTCGCGCAGCTACCTGCACATTGAAACGCCGCCCGGCTGCTCTGCTGAGCTCACTGCTGACAGCTGGGTATGGCTGGCACCAAGCTAAAGCACACTCGTGTGTCCTGCCCGTGTCTGTTCGGACGCGGGGTGGACGTCGCTGTTGCGGCGAGGAGGTGACGGCGCGGGCCGAGGGCGCGCGGAGCTGCGCTGGCCGCACGTCAAACCTCTCCCCGGGTTGCGGGGCCCTTGCAGCCGGCAGGAGATGTCTTGCCCTCCATTTCAATGCTGCAAGCATCCTCCGTGACCTTCCCTCTCCCTTCCCAGCACACGCTGACACATCCAGCCTAAATTTGCGTCTCGCATCACCTCAGGATACTCATGGCTAATTTCATTATTTTGGAGAGAAAATGCAAATGAAGCCAGACAGCTGGTGCTTTCCTCGTGGCGAGGAGTGATGGAGGGGCCTGAGGCCTACCTCATCAGAGGCTCTCATACCCGTCTGCTCAGACAGGCCCTGGCGGGAGGAGAGCGGGGAGGCTGTGGGAGCAGCGGGAACAGATGGCAGGGAAGGTAGGAAGATGGAGAAGCAAGAGGGGCCGGAGCCATTCGGAGGAAGAGGCAGTGTCAGTTACCTGTGGGCTGAGGCAGCCTCGCAGGACAGTTCGGCATCTCTCAACCTCCCCTGCTTTGCAGAGTTGTTTTAATTCAGCAGGGCTGTGAAAGGTGGTCACCGGTCAGGTGTTGCACAGCATCCTTGGATACAGGATATTTTAGGGTCTGCTAATGCTGCTTTAAACAGGCAAGAACCTCAGTTTGCTGCTCATCCTGGATGATTGGCTGCTAATTCCTCCTAAAATCACCTTAACTCTAACTCCAGCAGGTTCAGAGGTTGTTTTTTAAATCCCCTTTCAAGAGTAGGTAAAGACTTAGAGAAAAAATATTTCCCCCAGTACTTGAGAGGTAGAGATTTTAAATCTATTTCTCCAATTATTCATGGAAGAAGGAAGGGAAAACAAAATCATGCCTGCAAAAAAACCTGTCAAAACATTGTCTGATAAAGCACCTTTATAAGAGGTCTGCAAGAGTAATGTGGCTCAGCACAGACTGCCCAGCATTTCACAGCAGTTCAGCCCAGTTTGTACCAACACATTTCACAGAACAATTTTCTATCATCTAAAAAGGTAATGAGACCATGGGCATCTTAGTTGGTATATATAAAATGTTTTGTATTACTGTTTTATAATTATTCTTATTTTTTTTAGTGAAGTTGTTTCTGTAGGAGTCTAAAATCTCCTTTCATTTGACATACCTGCAGGCAAATAGCAAGTGTAGCATTTTTTAATACGTTAATTGGAGGGGTAGGTACTTTCAAGGGAGCAGATCTCTCCCTTTCCCTCTCTCTCTTTCTGGGTGGTATAAGTAGATATTTTTAATAAAAGAATAAAAAAATAGATTTGAAAATGTTAAGTTGAATAAGTAGCATTTTCAAGCATTAAACAGGAGCTAAAAAAGGCAAAAAACCTACTATTTTAAACATACTGTACTCTGCAACTTTTTAACAAACTAACTGCCAAGATTTCACATGTACCCTATGTTAAAAAAACCTCCACAGCCACCCCTCCCCACCACCCCCAATCTATAAAAGAGTTCTCTTAGATCCCTCTATTTAATAGTTACTCAGATCTGACTAGAAATTGTAATAATATATCAATTGATTATAGAAGCTAGTCACCTATCCACTAGGAGAGTAAGGAGAAGTCAGTATTATCACCGAAGCAGATTCATAGGCTTCAGAGGAAGTGACTGATGCTCTGCTCACAGATCTAATAACTGGTATTTGGCAACAAAACTAATAACATGGGATTTAAGGCACTTGGTTCCCGGTACTTTTTAGATACAGAGCTGAAGTTAAACTGCTACTGTAAATCTTGTGGTCATCAGTTCAGAGGTATACTGGCAAATACATGTTTTGTATCCCATTTGGTAAAGGGTGCAAAGGGCTGTTGAGGGCTCTTGCTGGGAAACAAATCCCCTTCTTCCCTTCCCTGTTCCCCACCCCTCGCTACATCCATACAAAGCTAGCCAGCTTTCCATTCACCTAATTTGTGTCACTTGTCCATCTCTCCCGTGTGACTATTCTTGTGTGTTATGTGCCTCCTCCACTCCTTCAGGTTTCTTCTACCCCTTTCTACACAAGGTTATCCAATACCTTTTCAGCTTTCCTTTCTTTTGATCAACACTTGACAGGCACAAGGGCTCCTCCTTGGAATGATGCCCACACTGTTTTCCCTCAGATGCTGTGTGTGTATGTTTCCTCAGTGGCCCATGTATGTAAAAGGCTTTTCCCATTCTTCTCTTTTCCACTGTGTCCTTTCTTTTTTCAAACAAGGCTGCAGTAAACCTTCCTCTCCTTCTAAGCCCCCATCTAAACTTGTTGTCACCAGTTGGTTCATTCAGTTCCTCCCCATAGTACTACTCTCTGATTTTGACTGATAGCCTCTTCCCTCTTTTCCTCACCATCTTTTTTCCTCTCATAAATCAGCATCCATGATGAAGGGTCAGCGGAACATCAGTTGTGTTTCCCTGTCCTCACATCTCCCATTTGCATGTGTCCTGCAACCAAATTTCAATCCTCCTATGCTCTCTTCAACAACAAAAATGGAGTCTTCTTCTTCCCCATTCTGTGGTAGATATTTTTCCTCTTGGGTTTGTTTTCTGCTAAATACCATCTCTCTGGCTCAATCCCCTTCAGCTCTGTCTGTCAGCCTGCCATCTTCCCGTGACTTTCAGCCCATCAGCTTTGACGTATTGTCTTCTCACCTCCCTAAGTGTACTGCATGGGATTTCTCTATCCTTGCCTAACTTTTTCAGAGATTTAAGATGATTCTCAGTCACCACAGAAATTTTTTTTATGCTTTTCCTCTAAATACTCTGCCAACCTCAATGTTGAAACATAAATCTGTTACTTGTCCAAAATAAAATTGTGGACTCTTTGATTACCCTTTTCAAGTGTTTAATGATAATTTTAACTTCCTATGAGGAAAAAAACAAACTTTGTCAAGTCTTCTGACATATGACTTTCTACCCAGATTCCTTGCTTTCTCCCATTCGCTATTATCAGTTGTTCCGGTGCATATCTTGGGCATTATCTTCAACATGGCATAGATAGAAGACTGTGTCTAAGCTTTGGAGATATTTATTGCATAACACCTCCAGGATATAGATTTTCAAGTCAATCTATATACAGATAACTCTTTGATGGTATCTGCTCACTTCATATCCTGATTATTGCAACATCATTTTCTCTATTGTGTCAGATTATGCTCACTTCCAGAATCTCTTCTACAAATTATCCATCATCTCCTGGTAAGTAGAAAGTTGATTCCCACTTCTGATCAGTTTGAACAGCTATCTTTCATTACATACTCATACTTCACTGTCTTTACATTTCTCATTTGCAGCAAAGCCAGAAACACAACAAATAGATTTTGGATGTATACACATTGTAAGCTCCCCTAGGGGTTAAAGATGCTTAATTTCTCAGGCTGTATTTCCCTTTTGCTTTGTCTGTATCCACATTTTGCCACTACTTTCTATGTTGAGACTGAGATGCAAGAGTTGGGAGCAGACTCTCTTTCAATCGGTGTGTTCATGGATTAATGGATTCACAACTCTTAAGTAAAACCAGCTCCGATGAGCTATGCTAATGTAAAAATCAAGTAACACCAAAAAGTGTTACTGCATTGCCCTCATGCATCTGCTTGTTGATAGAAGAGAGGTATGGGAAATATCAGAAGCAGCCTAGTCTTCTAGGTGGGTCACCCACCACGTATCCCACTGACAACTCCTTTATATGGAACCACTATGAGTCTGACTGAGAAAAGAAGTGGATTTTCCATCTCAGGGTTTAGGATATTCCTATGTATAAGAGTCATTCCTGAATCACCTCTCCAGGATCAATTATAAATTGCAATTATATGGTCACTAAAAAGAGAAGAAGACTGACCAAAGAGCAGTAAGAGGAATACATTTGACAGGACCTAGTCATTGTATAGTTACTTATATGTTTAAATCTTGCCAGACTGAAGCTGTTTTGGGCAGGAGCATCAATAGAGGGGTAAATACTGCAGGAACTCTACTTGTAGACACAGGAGTATGCCAGTTCCAAGCAGAAATGAGCTGTATTAACAATCTCTCTGCCTGCTCACAGAGAAGCTGAAGCAGAGCACAGCAAAGCCCTGTGCGAGAGACACTAGCTGAGGACTAAAAGTTTTTTGATCTGATCTGCTCTACACTTCCTGCTGTGCAAATAATACTCACACAGGACCAAGCTGACAGATTTCCACTGCTTCTTGTTCTGGAGATAGCTTAACAGACACTCTGTAGCTCTGCACAGCCCTGGGTTGTAAGATGTAGGATAATATTGGGCACTGAAGATTACAGCTCCCTAAGGAGCTGTGAATTTTTATTTATTTATTTTTTTTTTTAAATTCTAGAGGTAGAAAATATTTTCTCTTTAAATGCCTTAGTTCAGGAATAGGGTCAAAGTCACACTTGATAATAAATCAGGATTTCATTGATTAAGCAAACAAATTATCTATTAATATCCCTAAGATACACAGAAGCTTTCTCTTTTTTTTCTTTTCTTTTCTTTTCTTTTCTTTTCTTTTTTTTTTTTTTTTTTTTTTTTTAAATTACAGGGACACTCTGTTTAGCCATCAGCATTTACAAAAGCAGCAGCACAGACATGTCAAGTTCAACATGTTTTCATTCTGTGTTACCGAGCTCAGCAGTTAGACCGTTCATTAATTTCCCCTTCTTCTCCACACACCGTCTGTGCACCTTATTTATATTCACCTGCTGCCAGTTGAACACCCTGAAGAGGCACACCTGCAGTGGCAGCAGCTTCACACTACTGCTGCTGGACTCCATGTTTTAGTCCCTTTTAAGGTTGTCTCCGTGGTAGAGTTCTTTCTGCCTAACCCCTGGCTTGCTTGAAACCCACACTGGCTACAAAGCCAGCTCGTTTGACTTGAAATCTGCACCCATCCATGACCTAGCTCCTCTGGTTTCTCCAGGACTGCACAGCATTTTGCCTTCTGATTTCACATACCTGTGTTTATGTCAGGAAACAAAGTATCCTGCAGTGTCTTAAATAAAGAGTGCTGGCAGCGAAATAGAAACCAGACCTTCTCTTAAATCACAAAGCTGTCGACAATCGATTTCAAATCATGTTTCTTGCAGCCCCTCCCCTCCACGTGGGCTCCACAAAACCTAAAACACATTACAAAGGCAGTGCTAAGCATGTTGGTCTTATAATGCAGAGAGCCTTTTGATTTGAAGATAGAGAGGAAAAGCAGAACTAATACACTCATCAGTTCTTGTTCTCTCTTTTTGGATCTCCAGTGGAAACCATGGGCTCTGGAAAAGTAGTCCTCTTCCTCCAGCCAAATCCAAAGTTTAATCTCTTTCACACTCTCTGTAGCCAAAACCCCAAAGGCAGAAGTCCAACAACCTTGCTGTTTTTGAGCAGAACCACATGTCATAAAATCAGAAAAGGGAATGGGATGACCTTGTGTGTATCTTCTAGTGTTTTGTAGCAGCAATAGTCACTCCTGATCTGAGCCTGGGCTCCAATCCAGTCAGCAAGATTTCTTATTAGCAAATTCATAGACCTGAATATCACACAAACCTTCAAAGATCAGGACAACATAATAATTTCTAGACAGAATTCATTTTGTCAATAGGACCTACTTACAGAGAAGAGTCTGCTAACCCTATATGCAGCAGAAATACACAAATGGCAGTATTTATTCATGTCACCACTTTGGGGTGTGCAAAAAAGTAAATACACAATGCATCCGTGGCCACAGACCTCAGGCAGAAACTGGAGGATACGGATTTAATACATCACACGTGACTCCCCTATTTGTTAGACTGAGTTCTCAGCCTTGCCAGTGGTGTATAAAAAGTGCTGAAAGCATGCCAGGAAAGTAAATTGTGTGTTGTTGTAGCCACATGTGATGTGAGGTCTAGTTCAAAATTTTGGCCTTATACCCTAACAAACTTGCAGATGAAATCCCATAGTCCAGTGAAGTAGAAATAAAAAGCCCATTCTCTTAAATGAAATCAGCATTACTCCAGATTCTGATATAGTTGTGTGCAATCAAAAGAGTTGTTAAAATTGATGAAGCTCACAGCTTAACTTGCATGGGTCACAGAAAAAAAGATTTCTATTTGAAGTGCTCACAGTTATGAACATGACATGAGTGCTACATTCTATATAATAATTTAAATTTTGAAATCGAATGATGAAAGGGTAAGGCAGCACCACACAGTGCTATATGTCACAGGATGTTTATGAAAACACAGAGAAAAAATCTTTAAATACTTAGCTATTAAATAGCAGTTAGTAGAATGGGTTCTGATATTGCTTTCAGCTACAGAGAAGCAAATCTTCCTCATTTAGGCAAGAGTGTATATACTGCACATGAGAGAAATCTAGAAAGTAATCAATCCTATGTTGGTTCTGAGTTTCTGTGACATTTATATTTTCATTTAAGGCAGAGATTGCATATTTGTTTCTATTTTAATAGAAATATTTCTTTTGAGCTACTTTATAAGGAGGGTGTGATAGAGTGCAATGGCTTTCTCAGGGTGATATTGACTTTTGCCTTACCTACATAACACTCTTGTATACTCTGCATCTACCTGTACAAGTAACCAGTGAATGCACAAGAGAATTAAGATTATTCAAACTGTTTCTTCTCTCTAACCATACACCATATGATGCATGTTAAATTTAGCAAAGAGTGGCTCAAGGTAATAAAAATACAATGATAGACAAGCATTTTCATTTTCAATTTAGATTAGTTGATTGTCACCTAAAACAACCAAGAATTCCCAGTGTCAGATGCAAACTTTCTGTATCAAGACACACACCCACTTAATTCATCCATCTGTCCAGATTCATAGTATGTCAGGAGTCATGACTGAGATGCTTCCATACAGAGGAAAGGGATTACTAACTCTGGACATAATTTTGTGTCCCCTGTCAGAGGTCATTTTCACAAACAAGTCAACATTCTGCAGAGGGGAAAGGAGAACTTCAAGAACCTGGTGCTGTTTGAACTGATAAAGGCATTGAAATGCTGAAGAAGCCCATGGAGAAACAGATTAATGGATGGGTGACATCAGTCACAGGAGGTGATATGAAGTGGTGAGGTCATATGAGTTAGATGGATCATGGAGGGTAGATCTGCACTTTGTCCTTTGTCCTCTCCAAGGTATTATTCAAATATGATTCCTCTCTACATTGTGTGACATTTGCTATGATTTTAAGACCTGTGCTTTTGAGCATTAGCCTAGGAGAAATTGTCCTGACTGACACGGACAGGCATTTCCATAAGGCACATTGTTACTTTAATGTCATGTAAATATTGACAATTGTAAATTATCCACTAGACCGAGTTTTTGTTGTATCTTACACTGTATGCCCAATATACAAATCATTTAACAGCTTTGAAAATTTGACTAAGAATGTATCTTAAAGAAGTATTAAATTATTAGAACTGCTGCTTTAAGCAAAACTGTACTTTCCCATTTGTGAAAAACACAGCCTGAAACAGGTTCCTTCATGTCTGTAGAGCTTAGTTCACACTCTGATCCATTATAGTGGTTTCAATTTAATTTCCACTAAATTAGTTTAATTCATGATAAAATTTTGCCAGAACACTATAAGAGTATTTAGACACTGTTAGGATTAGATACCACTTCCACAGAAGTAAATAGCAAGACCACTCTGCTCCTGAAAGCAACAGAAGACCAAGTAATTTCTGAAATGTACAGCATAAAAACGCTGAAAAATAAAATAACAGAGAACGAAAAAAAAAATAGGTAATAAGGTATATGTTACCATATATGTAAAATTTTTCTTTAGAGCTGAAGGATTTTTCAGTTGAAGGATTCAATAAAAGACTAAAATTATTATCTGTTTTTAAAACCATGTAAAATACATCTAGAAAAAGGAGGTTTCATGTAGAAACCCCTCAAGAATTGCTCTGTGGTCAGCAAATAGAACAATACACCAATATTAATACCTATTTGAAATTAACTTTCTCTGAATTCCTTTCACCACGACTCTCTGGTCTGTAAATCTTCATTCTGTTTTGACCGCTGTACAGAAACTGTGATTTGATATCTCATTCATAGCCCAGCTGTGCATGAGCTCTGTTTAGTGCAAAGCTTTGCAAAAAGGAAAAAAAAAATATCTTATTTGACCATGAACTTTAGATGATCTAGTTAGCGTTACTGTCAAGCGTCCCGCGGTCTTTTTGAAAAGCAGGACTTGTCCATGTTGCCCTCTGGCCAACTTCAGTGGGATTGAAGCACTAGCGAGAGCCATCAAACTGCCTGACAGCTTGTCACCAGTGAGACTCCATTAATTTACACACATTTTCCACTGTTTGGCATTTACCATGATAACTCTTTTCTTTCCAAGCAGCTCCTGTTTGCATTTAACACTCGGGTTAATTTTCATCAGAGTTTAAATTTAGCCATCAGTTATTTCAGGGGAGCTGTCAGCCAACATATGGAGGAAAAAAATCCTTCTGAATTTATAATAAAGTGGAATCTGTTGAATGTGAAACGAAAAGCAACTGCAATATACTGCAAGGCCCCGATGGGGGGACCAGGGTCAGCAAAGAATAGCAGAGTGGATTAGTTGTTCTATTCACCGGAGTGGCATCTGAGCACCTCAGGAGCTTCTTGATATATCAAAAAATGATGGAAAGACACAGTTCAATTTGTCCCCCTTTTATAAAGGATAATTAACCTGTCAGTCTTCCTACTTTAACAACTTCATTAAATTGGAGCAGAAATGGGTGCAGGGAGCCCCTGTCTTTTTCCAAAATGAGCACAGGGCACTTGTTTAAATGGTTGAATAGCCACCTTCTTCCATCTTCCTCCCCCCCAGAATAATATGATGTTATTTTATTTTTTAGCTGGAATTGAACACCTTTCCTTAAAACATATAACTGAGCTGCCTCTCGTATGGCCAAGACTAGGAATCGCCTTAACTCCAAAGGATGAAAATAATCAGGCACGCAAACAAGCTGCATCAATTAAAGATGGAGCTTGCAGGGTTGCTGTGACACTTCTAGCATACTGTGATGCTTCTCATAGGTGAGATGATTTTCCCAGGTAAGGCAGAAGGAGACAAACAAAACTCCCAGTTTCTTTTGAAGGAAATATAAACTTTACAATTTTTGTTCTGAACTGGGTTAAAAATGCTGTCTGTAAACCGAAAAGTCTTCAGAAAAGTTTCTATTAAAATGAAACATCAAATGAATGTGTACACATCCGGAAGACACATTTAGGTTTTCAGAAATAATAGTCCCTATAAATAATTAACTTGGTACAGACTAAATTACTGGTCAGTCCAAAAACATTCATCTGGGTCTTAAGTGTACCTATACTGCTTTGCAAGGTATTTTTTATAGACTATAATATTTTCCTCTCCAGAGAAATTGTATATGCACAAATGATTTAAAAATACCAGCAGGAAACTATGTCCCAGAATAT
>JAWWLV010000121.1:19401955-19426746 GCA_035041135.1 Platyrinchus mystaceus | reverse complement strand
AATATTTTCCTCTCCAGAGAAATTGTATATGCACAAATGATTTAAAAATACCAGCAGGAAACTATGTCCCAGAATATTAGCTTTCATAACAACAGGAAGAGTGAATATCCTCATAGAGTACACTGAAATCTTGCATTTTGTAAGTTGAACATTTTCTTGGTGATTGTTCAGAGGAGTCTTCTGGTATTACTAAGAACTCCCCCCAAAAAACCAAACCCCCTTGTGCCTATTTCTGTGTAAAGAATCTCATCAGTTTTATGAAGAAAATAAACTTTATGTAACATGGCTAAACCTTTAGATGAAAAAAATTATATATATTCACTTATTGCAGGGGAGATTTGAATAAGTGAGTCTGCATGTGAGACAGCCATTACCTAATTATAACTTGAAATTACAAATTAATCAACTTAAAATAACTATCTAGTGTTGTTCTTAGGTTTTGCTTCCTTGCTGGTTTGGTTTTAAATGTTGATATACATTCCATCCCATAAATAAAACTCCATGGTCAACAAGAATAGGATTTCAACACCTTAACAAATGAAAAGGAATATAATTGGAAGTTATTGCCACCACAAATTCCCTATATGAACAACAAAACTTACTCTTATTTGTATTAATTATTTTTATTGACTGTTTCGGTATCTTTTAATCGTAAGTGACCTACTAATGGAATAATTAGGGGGATTACCCTATAATTCTGTATCTACAGACCCATAACTGCAGCTGCATTTTAATGCTATTTTTAGAACTGTATACAGATTTGCATCTAAATTTAAAGTCACTTTGAATTTAGTATTTTAATTTACATTTTAAAATTCAGGCACAGAGATTGAAGATATTAATGTGCTAGAGGAGATTAATGTGCCACACTGAACTTGCATTTTAGCTAGATAAATATGCACAGCCAGTTTGCCACACACATGAATAAAAACATAAAGATAAGTTAAAAATAGGATATTAGTATTCTCAGTCTTATGAAACAAGCCAAATTCTTATCAAACTGAAGTTGTGGTAGGTGTTCACCCTCTCAACAATGTGAGAAAGTTCTTTGAACTTTGAATAATGGAGAAGCTTAATTTTCTATTATTTACTGAACTCTATTCCTTAGCAAATAGGCAACTGCATACTGATAAACTCAAGACTGAATTTAAACATTGCAATGTCAGGATTCTATATCACAAAACACATGCTCGATGTGCACTTTTAATTCTATGCTTGTAATTCAGAACTTTACAAATTGTTAAAAGGCTAAAATTTTCCTTAGTCGCTTGTTATCTTTTCTGGTTTTATTTATAACATTTAAAGAAGATATCTCATGGACTTACAGCCTTCGTTATACAGATAAAAGATGTGCAGCCCCAAACTTAACATAGTAATTGATTTGGCATACTTTGCATCATTCCAACACAGACCACTGTCTACCTGCATTTGTAAATAAAAATTAAAAGCTTGATAGTTTCTTCCACAGCATTATTGTGAGTCAGAGTGAAATTCAAAATGGCAACTGCTCTTGCCACTGGTGGTTTTCCAACTTGTACACTGCCTCAAAAATTGGGGTTGCAGACATGGAATGTCAGTATTTCACCAGAACACTGACATCCCACTTTTTTATACAACTTGGCATGTTTGTTAGCTTTTTCTTTTAAAGAAAAGCCCAAGGGCCAGAAAGGGAGGAAGAATCCTGCGCTCTGTTAGATGTGTAAACAGGGATAGCAGGAAAGGCATAGCAGTCAGGAAAGAAAATGACTCAAATTCCTTGTGAAATAATGTTAGAAGATCAAAGATGTTATGAAGGCAACAGAAGGGAAAAGCTATCAGTCAAGGCTTATTGGACATCCACTAAAAGTAAAATAGTACAGCAGGTGGAAACTTTAAGAACCAATTACATAGATCTTGCTCTGTATTTGAAGCATAGGGGAGAGGCTCATGGTAAGGTTTCTGTAATTAAAATGTAGCAATTTGTTGTCTAATTAATAAAAAAAGTATGGATATGTATGAATATGTGGAAGTATGTGCGTATAAATTACTCCTTATAGAAATAACTGCATTTCCTTCCATTCCCCAACCCTCTTTCTCTCTTTACCTGCTGATTTTTGATGATTTCAGGTACTGTATACTATTTTTTAATATCATATCCTTACGCAATTACACTTGTAGTTTGAATTTTAATCACCTTTAAAATATATCCTATAATAAAATACTTTTATTGATGTAATTTAGTAATGTGAAATATTTTAGCATTGCCAAACAAAGTGTTTATGAAAGTCTAAAATAGGGGAATAATGACTAATATGATTGGTAATAGGAAAGCAAGAAAGCCCAACTAGCTGTAGATACCAGAATGGATGTTCATATTTAACAAAATGCTTAAATTTGCTCAGATTTAATCATGAGTCAGCTGTTCAGTAGCTGAAGTATCTTTACAAACAACTGAAAAAATTTTCTTTAATAGTTATATTTGCAATTAATTTGTTCCAATCTTGAAATGAAAAATGCAATTAAAAGAGAATGAAAAAAGTACTACTAGCAATTTTGAATGGGTATTAAGATTCACTAACAGTTGTCATATAACTGTATAAATATGACACCTTATTAACATGAGGGTGATTTGGAGTTGCATTAGCATCAGAACTATAGGTCATGTCAGTTCTGGGTCAAAGTTGAAAAATCCTAGTTGATTTTTTTTTTAACTGTGGTTTCCATGTCACTGTTACTCCAGCATTCTGCACAGCAAGATAAAAAAAAAAAATAGAAAAACATTAGGAGCACTTAAATACAGTGAGGCTTGCAGAACAGGATCTGAAATCACATCAATGCTTTGATCATCATTCCTTCTCTGGAGAGAGGGCTAGAAAAACAATTTATTCTCTCCTGACCTGGAAGCAGCCAGATTGTTCCTGTGGGTTTATAAAGTTTTGGTCCAGAGGAAAATTACTGGTAAATCTCAGAGAATACAACAGTGTGGGTATACTTGGTGCCATTTCATCCTATGTTACATGAAAATCTATCATAAAGCAAATAATAACCAATATGTTCCAACCTGATCATCAATTTAAATGACTCTTAATTCTAGTGAAATGCCATGTTCAAATATTGATGGTTTTTCTTTCAGAGTCCTTCCCCACTCAGGCTGCAAGTTTCCAAGCTCCTTCCCAAAACAAGTTGCATCTGATGAACTATCCAGCAGAAACTCAATCAAGTATGATTGAGTTATAAACCAGTAAGTTCAATATACAGAACTGAAGAGTTACTCAAGACCCAAAATCTATCCAATCCATTCTTCTGCCCTCACAACACTAAACTTAAAAATGTTTTCTCCTGAATGGCTTTAAAAGAGCTATTACATGATTTTCACCACTTCACTTTCGCATACTTACACTAAATTTTCTCCCTCTTAATTGTTCCCTGTAGTATTTCCATCAGCTTTATCACACTAGTAGGCTTTAATCCCTTTTTCTTTCTTCGACTTTGATTGCTCTTCGTGGCTTCTGCTTGAAAGGATGCATCTCAACAGGGTGAGACCAGTGATGTTTGACTTTGACTAGTCAAGGTTTGAGAAATGTGTAATCCTGGAAAAGACTGCAGGGGAGGGAAGAAAAGGGTTACTTTGGGCTTGCAATGTCAAAAAAGCACATCACTTATCCTGTATTTTTGTCAGCCACCATTTTAGTTCAGATTGCTCTGGACTGTCCTGTGCCTTGAATGCGATTTATTTTCTCTTCCAGTGAACAATTACTCACAGTTTAAACTGGGAAATGTGTTGAAGAGGAACTTGCCATAGGATAGTCTGAATTCAAAAGAAATACTGGTTCACCAAGTGCCAGGACAGACTACCAGATTGTCTTCAAAATATAGCCTATATTGGTTTTTGAATAAGATATGATCCTCTTCATTATCTGATATGTTTTTATCACGTTGCTCTCAGTTTTATTTGTAGGAAAACATATACATGGCATTTTTTTTTCATTGCAGTTTCTCTGTATGTTCTTCATCCACAAGCATAATTACTTGAAAGTCAACAGAAAAGTTGTGTATATGTATATGTAAAGCACCCCAAGGACACCAGAAAAAAAGAAAAAATCTGAATTTAGAGTAGTTGGTAAGTAAGAAGCATTTGCAGATAAGAGAAGAAGGTGTAACAGCTGTAGGCTGTTTGGGCCTGTAGGCTTTGGTTTTCTCAGGGAGCTTTGAGTCTACTTGGGCAGTGCACCAGACCAAACACGAGAACGTGAGTCAGTTGACAACTCCTGTTGCTTAGAGAAAGCACTATGAGCACTTTTGTAACAGTTTTTTGACTTGATATTTTTAGGGTGCAAAGGGCAAATATTTGATCAGATCACGGACTTCTGACCCTCTTACTTTTAATGGGCATAGAGTGATTAGAACTAATTATTTGGTAACTGTCAGATTTTTGTCTGCTGTAGCATGAAGTCCTGTTGTGATGAACATGTGATAACTGACAAAAAATAATCATCTGCTATCAAGCCTGAGGTTCTGCAGCTGCAAAAAAGAGCAGTCTCATGAAATGAGCAGTCCCATAAAATGTCAGTGATGCTACTCACTGGAGAAAGATTGCAGCATCACAACCTTACACAGCCATCTAAAGCAATAATGTGATGCTATAACAAAACAAAGTAGACAGTATAGATGGGAATGACAACCCCAGTATAAATCCAGACTCTTACTTCCAAGCATAAAACTGACTTTCTCACTGATCCTATTTTTGAACACACCAGTGTTTGCTTTTATTATTTTGTGGATGTATACACATGTAGTGTGTACAGCACCTTTGCTAGTACACACTACAGAAAGGTCATTTATATTTTAAACTATTAATTTTTCCATTTCAATGCTTTTTCAGTTTTTGGGACTTTTATTTTAACCAACATCTATCCACAGATTCCAGTTGTTAGTTTATTACACTTACTCTGGCAGTTGCAGTCTATCAGCTATAGTTAAGGAAAAGTAATTTTTTTATTGACACTTTAAGTCCCAACTACAATGCAAATAAAACCTCCCCTTTCATAAAATAATTTTAAATGACAGATTAAAATTATTGTTTATTAAAAGTGCCATTTATAACTATGATTTATTGTACTAATAAAAATAATAAAAAAGCAACTGTATATTTATGCAGAAAAAAGCATTCATATCCCAAACTGCAGTTGAGATTCAACTAGTATTTCAATGACTGATGTATCTGAATGCATGTAACATGGGTCCTTTTGTCAGAAGGCTGGTCATAGGGAAACAAAAAGCTTTATTTTCCAGCTAACCGAAATAAACAATTCCCCTCAAATATAGTTTTTCCAAACTCTGCATCTCAATTCAGGATAGGCAAAATAACTATTTGTTGTAACAGTTCACTCAGCACTTAGCAGAGTGGCTGCAGGAATGAAAGGAGATGAGATAAATAAAAGAACCACATGGGCCACTGACAAGACTGGAAAGGTAGTGATGACTTTTTGTCTTACCCACTGGTCATGTAACTAGAAAGAGACCACCATTCACTTCTCTTCCCCAGAAGCCCATCACCTTCACTGACCTCCAGAATGAGCCCTTCTGTTTCCTGTCCAAAAAATATGCAAGTTTTCGATGTTAAATAAGGAAATTTTGATGGGAAAGAAAGAAGGATGCATCCTAGGTCTGTCCAGGACCCACTGACTATAAACCTACAAAAGGCCTGTTATCCTGCATCACTGACTTAAACATGGAGGAGCAAAAGACTCCTGTGTGGCCCGACCTGCATGGAGCCATCAAGATGATCCTACTAGTTGCAAAATTCAGGGTCAATCTTTCATGAGAATGAACTCTGGATCTGTATTCACCCATGGGAAAACAGGTGATTCGCCTTTGGCTCTTTCTAGGGGTCTTCCGCTAATGCTCAGAAGGCAGTGTGTGGCTTAACTGCTGATGGGAGTGTCTGGTCAACTCTCCTTCACAGAATGAAGTTATCCATGCTAAATGACAAGAAATTAAAGTTTTCAGCCTTGGTGCTTTGCTTGTAGCCACTTCCACTAATACATATTCAGGATTAGGAGTGTACGTCATTAGTTCAGTGGTCAGTGATACCTTGCAATGTACATTTTCAGAAACTTTTGAACTGCAGTGCTCAGACACACCAACAGTAATTTAACCCTTATCATCTGCTTTTCTAAAGGTTATATCAAACTCATCATATTGCTTTACGTTTAGTTTCTCTATGTTTAGACATGTAAAGGAACTCCTGAGCAGACATCAAAACAGGTTCAGGCTTCCTGATGAAGTGAAGCACACTGCTGTGCTAGGTCCTTTGTGTACATAAAGTACTACATGCTTTAGAAGTAGGGAATATTTAAGTGGGTACTGAATATTTTTACCCCAATTTATAAGCAAAAAAAAAATAATTATCAACCTGATATAAGGACAGAAATTGAACCAATCCCTTCCCCAGTGTACGCCACATAGCTTTGAAGTGTTATTTCTTACTTACAAATAATTAATAATCTCTGTCACTTGAATAAAACCCATCTCTTAGCTCCTCTTAGGAGGATGCTCAATGCTCAAAGCTATTTTCAGGTAATTCAGGATATATTTCTATTTCCAAACACATTATGAAATTGGAAATCTGTGGATGCCTTTTGAGAGGATAAAATCAAGCAAATCTAGATGGCTCTCCTGGGAATTACAGAGGCTCTTCAGATACAATTCAGATACAAAGGCTCTTCTAATTCCTGTGTCCCTACAGTGTTCAACAGATCAGCCTCTGTGAAGTGTTCTCCTTCTCAGAGAGTCCTCTGGTCTGGTTTGAGAAAACTGGAGTAAAAATGGATGGTAGAGTAATGCATCTCCTATTAATCAACAGATCAAATTTGTTTATTTTCTCTGCAAAATTAAGTCTGTGACACCTGTAATTTTGTTTGCAACAACTTAACAATTCAGTCTTGAGTTTCTCCACTGCATTTCTTGCTTAGGAGTTAATACAAGAAAGGCAATTTACAAAAAGATTGCAATAACTTATTCCCTTACTATTACACTTGTAGCACTACAAGGCAATACATATTTGACGTATTTGTATTCCATTACATCAGATTTCTCTCTTCAGCAGCTGGTACGTGGATATTTATGCTGTGCACTGATCTTTTAACTGTGAATGCATCTAAATATAAAGAGTTGAATAAATTTTAATAGTATTCATAACTCTGTGTACACACACAGTTACAGTTAACTGTGTGTGCACAGTTAAAATTATTAATACCATTAAAATTTATTCAACCCTTTATTTAGATGCAAGCCTATTAAAAATCTACTCCTGACACACGAAAGCTGTGTTCCAGGTAACCTGATGCTTCATATTTTCCAATATTGCTGCTGTCTCTATTTGCTGACAGAAGTAATCTACACACAATAGATTAAGTCACATATTTCAGTAACCACCTCTGTCTTTCTGAGTGTGCGACCCACTATGCCTGTGTATGGGGAGGCTCCGGGAAAGGCACCTGTGGTGAGGAATGAATATTCTAATGTTTCTGAACCTTTTGGTGAAGGTGAAGGGGGCTTGTTGAAAACATTGCTGTGAGCAGATGGACCCCTGAAACCATCTGCTATCGAAGCAACTAAATGTTCAATGATGCATTACGAAATTATTTAGCTCTCAAAGAGCCTGAAAGTAGTTAGTAATGATGGCATCTGTACTGAGAGCAAACAACCTATTTATATATGATCTATCACTTCATAAACCGTTTGGAGACCATCTTTCCTTAAAGCAGCAGTAGTCGTGTTGACTCCCAGAATAAAATACTGACTTGCGTGCGTGAACTTGTAAAATCCCAGCTAGTTCATTTTTTCTTCTTGTAAGAGCACTCTCTTTGCTGGGATGTGCTGGAATGCAAGCTCCCTTTTGGATAAAAAGAGTTGCACTGTGCACTAGAGCTACTGTCTGTAACAGTGCACAGGCATAGCAAATGCAAAAAGAAAAAAGAAAGCGTAAAGTTTTTAATTAGTCCTAATCAAATAAGGATCCTTTTTCTTTAGTTTGGAAAAATTCACCCCATTTAGTTGTATCAGTAATGGCAGAGGCATGTAGGAATCAAGGCTTCTAAATACGAATTCATTTTTTCTCTACTTAGATGATTCTTGTACATTATATAGTTATCATGGGAACTATTGAAACTTGTGTGGATTTAGTTATGTTCCATGTATTCAACAATTACTAAATATATTAAGTGTACATAATATATAAGTTTATATAAGTATATATATAAATATATATAAGTAAATAATACAATATACAATGCATTATAGATGGTTTTGTACCTGAAAAACACTGTATTTTTAATTATTATTTTGCTTCACATATTGATACAAATAATGAGCTTTAGATGAATATTTACTCTGACCTAAGTGATATTACATTATTTCCTACTCCAGACAGACAAAACAGAAGAAGTTATTTCTTTTGTTCAGCTTGACTCAAAAGTACTAAACATATTTAGATACTTATTTAAAAAATGATGTCTCATTTGAAAGCTCTTTCAGCTAGATAAGAAACCTGGATTTCAGTAAAAGCTTTATATATAAATATGAAGAAAGGCAGATCCAAGTTTTAAGCAGAAATCCTCATTAATATCAACAGTGACTCATCAGCTCTTCTGGTCTAACATCTTTGTTGAAATTTGACAAGTTATTTTAATTCTTTATTTGGAAGCAACAATCCTAGTGATGAAAGCAGAGAAGATTTTGCCCAAGGAAACACATCAGATTAATGTGCAAACCGTAATTAAACTGATAAGACCTAACCTGGGTATAGAAAAGTCACTTACCAAGTATGGACTGCCCCATTCTCAAAGCCCTCACTGAGGCAAAATTTAGCCCTCTGCAGTGGAAAAGAGACATTTCTAATCTCTGTGAATAGAGGAACAGTCAACTAGATACTACTGACCATCTTGAACTGTGTCAAGAAGATTTTTTACTCTACTTGCTCATTTACTGACCTTGGAGACTTCCTCAGAAACTGCTTCACCCTCCCAGCTTAGAGTGGCCCCTACCTGCAACTACCACCTCCCTCGGGATGCTTGCCAGTCTCAGGATGGCACTGCTTAGGCTGCCAGCTCAGTGTGTAGCAGAGATCCCACAAACATGAGCAACTTGAAGCATTGCTTACATAGTTCATGTAAGTGCTATGGAGAGGCAGAGCAGCTCCCACCCACTCGCCTGGCATGCACTCCTTGTGTAGACTGCACACCGAGTATTCGTGATTCAGCTCTGCATAAAGACTTTGCCATGTGCTTGCACTTCCAGGAACCAGTTTACTCAATGCATATTTAAAGCAAGCAAACCTTGCTCAGCACAGCATAAGCCTAAGTCACTTTAATTTTCAGGGAGGAGCAAGCACTTCAGTCCCAAACATTTTTTTGAAGTGCAGCAATTCGGACCATTGCAAGCTTAATTTTACTTGTTAAGCTTCAGCTTTTATAATTAACACATAGAAAAGATGTTATTATAAGATGTTTAAAGTTGCTATAAAGTTAATGTGATAGAACATAAAATCACTCATTACAGCCTTGGAAAATGTGAGCATGTGAGAAAGGGAAGATAGGACAAAATATCTTCTTTAAATCACACCTCTTTCACAGAATTAATCAGTGAAGGTTTGAGAGAGTCTGAGTGTTTGGTCAAATACTTTCCACACTCTCTTCAGTCCTTCTCTGCAGATTTCAAGTCTACTTGAGATGGAGGCTGCAATGCGAGTAGGACTGAAAGAAAAATTGCCCCCCTGGTAGCTACACACACCACAAAAATTACAGGACTGAAACAAAAGGCTGGTGTGTCTGGCTGACACACTTTATCCCTTTCCTCTCTACCACCTGTCAATCAATCACCAGTCAATCACAGAAAGCCACAATCAGCCACTTAATGACAGCCAGATGGCATCTACTTCTCATGAACTGTACTCCTGAAGTCATACTTGCTCCCTGTAACTAGCAGCATTTCCTATCCAGGGTAATAATGAGGTGTTTTTTGTATTCAGACAAAGCCGTAATGCCTCGCACCTCTGACAGGATGCCCCTGTGAGCAGAATACGTGCTCTGCCAGAAGCATTGTTTTTCTTTAGCAGAAGAATCAATGCGGCTTTATCTCTCAAACTTTGATCAGGGAAAGGTTTGCTGATTTGTGAATAAGAATTGAGAATAACAAAGAAATTTTAGCAGGCATTCATTCTGCTTCCCTTATTTCTCTGCAGTCCTGACATAGGGAACGAATCCATACGGAGATCAACGTGATCTTCTTCACATCGGTTTACCAATGATTTCAACCTTGACCCAAAGGGAACACTTCTTCTGGAAGTGACAGGTAATTTAGCTTTCTTGCTTAGTTCTGGGGCTCTCTTGTGGTGAATTATGTATAGTGCTTCTGTGATATGGACCTTTGTCCATGAAGGAACCAGCCGAGGCTGTTAAAGTGCTTTTAAAGGCTTTTTATCCATAAACACCCAGCAGTCATGAGGGTTCCTTCCAACAAAAAATTTCTGCCTCAGGGCAAAGTGGTAAACTCAGTTTTGAAGTGACCAAGTTTGGCCCCATCAAGCATGAAGCTGGATTCAGACCTTGCTTGCAACACTTTTCACTGAACTGTGTAGAGGCTTTTTTCCATTATATGATGACTATTCTGTCACTGCATTACAGCCGGTACATTTCAGGAAAATAAAAATCTCCTATTATTACCATACACTCTCTGAGCAATACTGCTTGCTTTCTAAGATGTATCTAATCCAGTTTTGCAGGAGAGGGCTTATTTATGACCAGACTGTAGAACCATGGTTCTAGTACGCCAATTTTAGCCTGGGATGGCCCCGCTAAGTCCAGCTCTGCAGCATCTAGTAGCTCTCACTTTCTTTATGGAAAACTGCTTGGAAATGGCTCTGTGCAGTTGAAACAGATAAGAGTTGGATTTTTTTAGTGAGGATTAAGGATGGCTTGCATGACTTGCAAGCAATGCTTCACTACTTCCCATTTCCTGGGACCTTTAGAAGTGTATAGGCTCTTTACTCACAAGGTAAGTAACTATGTCTGCTGTTCAACAAAACCAGTTTGTTCAGAGTTCTTCACAGAATTTATTCAGTTCTTCCTGGCAATTCCAGCTGAGGTGCATCCCTCCAACCCACTCTCCATCTACTTCAGAAAATATTCCAGCTTTATCAGGCAGGAAGGCACAAGACCTTCACAAGATTCCTTCCTGTACTGTTCCTGTGCTTACATTCTTTGCCATACCAAGACACATCAGTGTAAAATACATATCTTTTTTTCTTAACAGTTTCAGAAGCTTCTCCCTCAAGAAATCTTGGAGGCAGATACCTTGCAACTCAAGGACGGGCAGATTTTATCCATTAAAGATGGGATGTAAATGGAGGCAACCTTCCACAACATCCCCCCCTCCCCACATATACATACATTTTCAGCCTGGTTTCTGGAGTGCAGACAGAGAATCTCATTAGGAATCTAATATAATAAGGGCATGTAGATACTGGGGTTGGGGGGTGGAAATCAGATTAGCTTCATTACTTTATTCTGCACCTCACAGCGCTTCTGCCAGTGGACAATTGCATTAGATCAGAGAGGAGATCAAAAGGCAAAAAACTCCCCAGAAATACTGCTGCTCATTGTCTGAGACAGGAATGGGAAAAGTGCTGTTGGAGGACACGGACCATGTTAGATACCAGAGACATTTGGGAAGGGCGGTACTTTGTTTTTTTGAACTTTTGCCTATTGAGCAAAACCTTTCAAACACCTCATGGTACTTGAAAGGCCAGTCCAGAGTCCACTGCACAGAGTTATGGAAACCAGGCAACTTGGCCAAGCATAAGTGGGCATCCAAAGAGCCTGGATGGAGATGAAACTCTCAGTGCCAGACATGTCCTGCCCACACAGCTCTAGCGCCTCAGTCACCATTACCTCTTCCACAGCCACTTTTTCCAGACACGTTTCAGTTTTGGACATAGGAGTAACAGCTCAGCTGAGTGCTCTGCTTCAGCAATGATAACCTGGAAAAGGAACACAAGGCAGTTGCCATATAAAACAATAACCTCCTAGGCCAGTTTAGGACCCTCCAGCAGCAGTCTTCTTGTACCAGTTCTGAGGGGACACAGTGACTACAGTGACTGCTTAATTGGCTGTCCACAGGTCAGGGTAGTCTGACTTCAGTCCAGGCAGTGAAAATCTGACATAGTTTATGGACTCCTGAGAGTGAAGCCCCGAATCCTACCTCATCTCATATCACTCCTTGCCTGGCAGTCAAGAAAAGTGAGCTGGATAGGACCTCTTGGCACAATAAATGCCATGTCCTCAGTGAAACACTTTAACAGGCTACTGAGTTGCACTGGGGGACCAGTCACTATGGATTGTTGCTCTTGTCAGCAGAGAATAGGCAAGATGGTCTTCACCAACGTCTACTCCACATCTCTAACTTCCCTTTAAAGAAGTAAAGTCCAGATATCTGCATCCTTTTCAGAGAGCAGATGTGAAAGACTGACTCAGACCAAAGCAGAGCAAGAAGTCCCTGGAGCTCAGTCAGGACAGCTAAGCCATGCTGGTTGTATCCAAGAATGTTGGATGCACTGTCAAATCCCAAAGCATTGATACTGTGATATTTTTTCATTTCCAAGCATTGTGCATATATCTTATGCACAGCTGGTGCTGTTTTTTCTTCCGCTGCCATTTTCTTCTTCATTACTCCTTATGGAAGTCCTGTAATTTAAGCAAGAAAAAGAAATGCTGCATGCTAACTGCTACTGCTGTGACAAAAAGGTTACCCTTTACATATCACTGAAAGAAAATAAAAGGGGAAAAAAAAAAGTTGAGACAGGTGATTAAATCAGAAATATGAAATGGAAATATGGCTTATATTAAAAATTAGGTATTCCTTTAAAAACAACTTGTGAGGAAGTAAAAGCCCTATAAACCACATAATGATCACAGAATCAGCTTACTCATACTGTCATACACTTGGTGAAAGTGTTACAGAAGTCCTGAATTCTATCATTATTGCTCCAATCAAATGTCAAATTCAGAGGTATTTGTCCTAGAAATATAGAATTTTTAATACTCCATTTCGTGATTCATAGACTAACAGTCTTCAGTTGGCAACCAAAAGGACCAAAATCTATATCTATAAAAACCTCAAAGTGCTGTTTACATGAATGAACAGATCATGCTCTTTATCATTTCTATTTACTGAGACTATAACTTTCTCTAAAATACAGAAGCAATGTAAATTTTCATAGGTCATGTCAGGTTCACATATGCAACATTACTTAATAATTTAATAGTATAAGTGAAATATACTATGGTACTCAAGTGCCCTCTTGCCTCAGATTCTATGCCTTTCAATATAATTTAACCTAATCCAAAATTTTTTCCCTAATTTCAAAATAACTATGCTCACTTAGAAGTTTTACCCATCTAGCAAGTACCCAGAAAGATCATCTATTTGGCCCAGACATGACATTTATTCCTGTCAAATGTTTCTTCTATTGAGAAATTAGAGTTCAGCTACTATTGTAGAAGTACTGCTATTAAAGGTTCCCCAGTGAAGATTTTATCACCATGGGTGAAACATATATCTGCTTCTTCAAAATCACATTTGCAGATGACAGAGAAACAGAAGGTATCAGAAAAACACAACAGAAAAACAACTTGAGCACTCAGAGGTAAGAAGAGGCTAAACAAAGACAAGATGCTTGAGGCAGTCAATAACACGAATACTCCAATAATAATGACAGCAATAGGAAGTTCTTTTCAAACTCCTTTTTCACAAGTGTGTACAGAAAAATCTATACTGCGACTTTTACTGTCAGGGGTATCTTTTTATATATTATTCTGTATTTTTAAAGGTCTAACAAAAAGCATGCTTTAGGGTTTCCACAGGCATCATGTATTGTATCCCTTCCCCAACAACATCAATCAAATAGAAAATATTTTCCCTGAATTCTTCTCATGCTCCCTTCTCTTATTTCCAGAAGTACATTGCAAATACCCCCATTTGCCTGTGTGTTAACTTCTGAACTGCCAGAAAAAGCTTGAAGGCAAGATATACTGATAGGGAGCATTCCTTTCTTAAAAGCTCAAGTCATTGGGCACCTTTAATTAAAAATTGCATTGATTTTTTCCATTGCTTTTAATGACAGGCACAGTCTGTGACTTCCATTGTTAGCCATTGACAGTTTAAGTAGTGAAACAAAGGGCACTTATACAGCACTTAGTGCAAAATTATGACTGATTAAAAAGTAATTTGTCATGGTAACAGCATCTGCTTAGGCTTCACAAATTTTTAAATGCACTCTTGCACACAGTGTGTGGGAAGGTGTGGTACATGCAAGTCTTCACAACCATGTCCCTCAACGACTTAAATATATTATTAAAGTGTCATGTAAATCACATTTTTGAGCAGCTATTAGTTTCTCAAAACATATGCTTTAAGAAGTTTGAACTCAGCTAAAGCTTCAGTGTTTGACCACGTAGGGGAATGTAGTAGAAATCTAGGCATGTCTGTCCAAACCTCCTAAACATGTTACAAATCTCTGAAAAAAACCCAGTATTAAACTGGGATTTTAAAATAATTAACTCACAGATCTATTCCTCTATTTTCCTGTCTTCTCCAAGGCAGAGTCCTGCCTTCAGATGTGTCAAGGGTGCTTAGCAAACCAAGGTGCAGACAGCCAGCTTAGTTAAATCACGGTTGGTCAATTGCTGCCAATAGACCACAGTTACTGACATCCAAACACGAATCCAATGCAGATACAAGCAGAATTTAAAAAATAATTTAACTATATTAATTAGCAATACTTATCATACCTAATAACAGTAATGTTATAGTTCATAGACAAACAGCTACGGAAAGTGCACTGACAGTCATTGTGTCGGGCAAAGCTGAAAGAGATGGGAGAAATTTGAAGGACATTGAGCATAGAAATGACAGTGGGTGGAAGTCAAATATTGCCCTCAGGCCAGCATCAAATTCTGGGGCAAACAAGCAGTCTGCAGTCTTATTCTTCTGCATGACTACACAGAGGGTTTTATAATTGTTAATTCCCTTAAAAGAAGCTCCAATTGCATACTCTAGACCATTTCCTTTACATCATACATACATTGTAAGCTTCAGTAATTTTCTGGAGGCACCTACCCAGCATAAGCTGAGCCTAAAAATTATTTCCAGAGATAGCTGGTGTATTTTGGACTAATTCTTCTCCCTTTGTTTGGAAATAACTGGGAAAACATTTGTTCAGAAATGTCCACTGCTTACATTGTCCCTGGTCTTCTCTGGCTGCTATTTCTAAGCTTCCATTTTTAATGGACTTCAGATCAAGCTCCAGGAAGTATTTTGTCTATGCACATGTATATATTTCATGAATTTGTGATGGTTATTCTTGACGTTGTAAAAGTGTTTTCTTGCTTTTATTTTCTTATACCTTTTGCCCAGGTTTCACCTTTTTCTCTCCTCGAAGGACCACTGTAGTATTAGGCCCCTTCTCAACCTTCATTTATGCTCAACTTCTCCAATAACCTAAGTTTTGAGGAAGCAAAGATAGTCTTGTAGCTCAAGAATTTGAACAACACAGGAAGAGAGAACATTATTAGCGATAAAGCACAATTATTCTTGTGGTGACAGTGAGATAGCAGAGTATATAAATCAGTAGAACCTCTGATAAGACGATATTAGCCCTTTGAAGTACCATTAAAATGAATTTGAGCCAACAAAGAACACTTTTACTAAGTCAGCACTTTATGCCATGCCAACAATGAGGTTTTGATTTCCAGTCAATCACTCTAGAGTCAGTCTTATTCTGCACAGTTTTGTTTCAAAATTCATGTTCATTAGTATAGAGATACATAGACCAAGAAGGAGATGTTTTCTCCCTACAGTCAAGGACCTTCATTAATACTATTTCTAAAAATATTGCCCTTTGCCTTCCTCACAGAGTTTACAGATAGAAATTAATTCAGCTCCTTCCTTTGTTGCTTTTTTTTTTTTTTTTTTTTAATCAAAGTGCCTGATAGTGGTAGTAAGTTGTTAACAACTCCAAATCCATAAAAAGAGGGGACATGAAAACTCCAGGCAGCCAGTGAATATCACACTAATTTGTTAGCAGCAAAGGCATGGTCAGGCCCGGAAATATTTGGTTCTCTTGTAACATTTGGAAATGTTTTCTTATTGTTTTTTCCCCAAATCTGATGAGAACATTTTTATTGTGCTCTGGTCCCCCTACAATTTACCTGCTAAAGTCTCTGCAGAAGAACTGAAATTTTGCTGAAGTTCACAGCTCTCTCAAAGATGGGTGCATTCCCATTCCTGACAAAACGACCAGCCTTGAAAATTCCAGTTTATGTATAGTTTTTCAGTGGCAGTTTTTTTAATAATTTCCATGATATAGAAGATATTTTTTCCTAATAATATGAGTTGAAACGGCTGAATTATGTTGACTAAAGTTTTCTAAAGCCTTTTCTGAGCTCTTAACATATTAGAAGTGGCAAATTTTAATTGTTTGTAAGTAAGTCAAATGTTGCCATTTGGTGAGTAACAATTTCAATATAGTTTTAGAAGGATTAGCAACTGTAATACCAAGCAGTCATATCTGATTCCCCTGCCATCTGCAAGAGAGTGTGGCTTGGAAGTTTTCTAGAAATTTTGGCCTAGATTTTAACTTAATGGTAACTGACTTATGTGCCATAAAAATTCATAAGATATGGAACACAGCAATTGAATCCTTTGTAAGTGAACTGTAATTATGTATATTTTGTATGTGGTGAAGAAACTAACCATGTAAATGATGACAGCTAATTATATACAGCTCTCCTGGGCATTAGTATCACTCTCCCTGACAGCATACTCCTCTTTAAGGGTTTTCCTTCTTTGTATATAGGCCACTATTTCTGTACATTCCTTAAGGGAATTATGCTGTTACCTTTGCACTGGTTAAATGAAAACTAAATGTTTTTATCACAGAAATCCTTAGTGTAATCTAACTAATTTCTCCCTTATTGTGCTAATAAGTCAAATCCAGCTCTTCTTCTTACTGGTGTCAAGCCAAACTAATTCCACTGATTTCAATGATGTTGCTATGGATTTGCACACACAAAGCTGTCAGCATATATTTGGCTGCTGGTTTTGCTCCCCTGGGAGAGCTGGAGATTACAGCCTGCAGAAGGAACAGTGAATCATATGGTGTCAGACCAGGGCCTGCCATGCAGGGAGTGTGGAGAATGCTACATGTGAGGAATTTGTGGAAAGTAAATCCTTTAAAATCTTCCCTAGAAGAATTCCTTCCAACTTCTTCCGGCTTGAAGGAGGGAAGAAGTGTGCATGGGGAGAAGTGGAAAGGAGGGCAATGCAGGGATAAAGAAGGTCTCTTTTCAAAAATCTAACGTGCAAGAGTTCTTGCAAATTGATCAGTATTTTGGAATCCATTTGAAAAGGTGTCTGGAGATATGGTCTGTGGGTGACCATAGCCATTTTGACATCCCTGCATGTTTGGAGCACTGTTACTTTCCAAAGCTGCTCTGACTCTTCACAGTCAACTTTCTCTAGACTTTCTCTAGGTTGAAAGTATGCAGAAGAATCTACATTGTCAAGGATTACAGGAGGAATAAAGACAGTAAAACATGCAGTATTTGTGTGTAGATTTGCTCGAAACTTCAGAGATAAAGGCTGAGATTGTACTCTCTCCCTTCTGCCCTCATCCTCTTGAATTTATGGAACCAGACTGAGAGAAGGAGATGGGGATGTGACTTACCTTATTACTTAATGGTTAAGAATTGCTCATGCTGATCGTAGTAGGCAGCTCCCTCTCACTGTCATTTTAGTGTTCCACAATGAAAAGATCTGCATTGAAGCATTTGCTAAACAGTCTTAACTGGAAATAGACTGGCCATGCAAAGCATGGTGCAGTCCTTTATAAGACTGAATTTTACCATGCTGCAAGAACACGTATCTGGTATAACTCTGACTAGTACCATGGGAGATAACAATTGAATGGACATGAATATGCATAAATACATGTGAATGCTGTCTCCTGGAGGCCATGCAACTTCTGAGATCACTTGTCAGAGATCCTACACCCCTAATAGATTTTCTGTATCTCAATGTTTCTCCAGTTCTTGTCCTTGAGCTCCTGAGTGCTGTGGGGAACCCAGACACATTATCTTATTCTTGATAGAAATGTAAACAAATAAATTGTCCTTTTAAAAAATCCCCATGGTAAAACTAAAGCAATAAGTTTGCATCTCTTCAACCACAAAATTGGTTCAGCTTTTCTACTATTGTAAAGGATCAATGCTTAAACTTCTTTTTCTCCACTGCTGTCAAAGCCACTGCTGCACTGCCCAGGCAGCCTGTTCTCTTCTTGTGTGCAAGAACAAATCCTGTCTTAAATGTGGTTTCATTCAAAACTGTCTCTTGACTCTATCACTTTCCATAAAGCAAGTGTAGTGATGCACTTGCTCTTGTTTCCACAGTCTTGATAATTTCAGACTTTTCATGTAAGTTGTAGCAAAACCTTTGAAAACACTGATCCAATTAAATTATTATTTGCCTCAGAAACCCCCACTTCTTCTCATGAACACGTTCTTACCTCATACCCTCACCCCCATTTTTCCTGGCAGATTATCTCATTAAGCAGCCATCAGTCCTATGAGTCCTAAGATGTTTGCCAAGGTCACACAGGTAGTTTTCAGCCGAGTCAGGAGTAGTTCCCATCTCCCAATTCCCAACCCTACGCTCAATTTCTTTGAAGTGATTTGTACACGTATGAACAAACTATGCATCTTGAAAAATGAATACAACAAATTTTGTTCAATAGCAAGATATTTATTTTATATTTATGTATATGTCTTATGATTTACAGACACTAACTTCTTCATATTTTATTTCAGCCTACTCGTGGGTCAGCCTTTACCATATAAGATAAATGTTGCTTCTTAATTTCAAAACAAATATTAAAACTAGGAATTCTCCTTCCTGTTATAATCTGAAACACTTGTAAGGATTTATTTATAAATTTATGATTAAACAAAACAATAACAATAATAAAAATTATAATTAAAAATATATTTTTTTTTCTTTTAATAAATAGAGAGGTTCAGCAGTGGATGTATATTAGCATTGTTGCTCTCGTACCAGTGGAGTTACACCAAATTACATCGTCTTGGAGCTAACCCAGAGTTTAAATGTGGCAGTGTCCATTGAAAAGAATAAAATTAGAAGATTACTTAAAGGCATTAATTATTCCTAGATTCAGTATATAATGCATATTTAGGGAAGGTAAGAGAAAGTATTTAAAAATTAAAGGAAATCTGAGAATGGCAGGATCTGGAATTCTTGTATGTAATAAAATATGAGAGAATTGCAGGATTCTTACAGTAAGTGCTTTGTTTGGTGTATAATGATATCTCAGATTAATTTTCTTTGATGTCTGCATCTTTTTTTGTTTCCTGTGAAAGAAGATTTGTTGGGTTGGTGGCATTCCCTGTAAACACAGGTGTCTTGGAAGAACTGCAGGTGTTCACCCTCCTCAGCTTATTCTGGTCCCTACGGGTATGGGGGAGGGCGGGAGGGGAACTTGCCTCACCAGAAAAAATATTTTCTGCATGACCTTGAAAATGTGTAAAGCTCTGAAGCATGTGATTATGCCTTGGCATGTGAGCAGTACTTGGCCAATACATGACCTAAATGTGGTTTTCAAGTGGAGATACTGGGCTTTTCCTTTTGTGTTTGTGTTTGTTTGTTATGCTTTTTGCTTTGCCTGTGGTAAAAAAAGGGATTTGCACATGTATCCATATTCACTGGTATCTACCTTCTCTAATCAGGGAAGACTTCCCATACTAGCTTATCCCTCGGATATTATAGAATGATTCAATATAGACATAGAAGATGAAGCCTGGAAACTTGGCCCTTACTTTATTTCTTTTGGCCCATCCTCATTCTGTCTTGATATCCATATACAGACAGACAAGGAAGCTTTGCACAGAAAGAGAAAAAAAGCTCCCTTCCTCTTCTCCATCCATCAAAACCCTTTGGCCAAGTAGAAACAGAATAGGCAATTTTGCTACTAAAACACTTAATTTGCATGATTTCTTAGCCGAGAAGAAGGTGTGACAAAATTCAAGTGATAGAGCAGAAGAAAAAAGTCCATCTGATTTTTCTTAAAATATCTTGCTTGCACATCCTTCTACCAGACACTGGGTCTTCCTCTGAGCGCTGCATAATTCGGAGGGAGAGATAGGTGCTGGAAGCAGGTGAGGAGCAGGTCACAGAGACCTGAGCCACTCCTGGGGTGTGGACACCCCAGAGAGCAATGCCCATTTGGGGCAGAAAGAGGAAGATTCCTTTCAGAGCGTTGCTAATGACCTGCAGAGGAGCTGCACAGCAGTCATTTCACAGATACGATGGCAGGTCACTGCGACAGATGTTCCCAACATATGTGGAGAATTAATTACCCACTAGTAAACAAAATCTGTGATGCGGAGAGTCATTTTGTCCAAATTTCTTTCGATTTTGCTGTTATTAGGAGCTTAATTTTTCTTGATCAGCCAGACCCTCTTGAATTAAAGTGTTCCTTAATGGGCTGTAGTGAACATTTTCTGAAGTGAAGTGAGGAGGAAAGTGGCAAGGAGTGGGTCAGGGGAGATGAGTTTAGTTGGAAGAGTTGATTGTGAAGCTGTACCATAGTGAGTGATTAGTCAATTATTTGATTAAAGGTTGAATGCCAGTCATATGGTTTTTTTTTAGAAAAAAAATCTAATTGTTAACTAGCATGTAACAGCATTTATGCTTAGTTTTAGAACATCCAGTAGAATGTCTAGACCTTCTGGGGAAAGGATAATATTTTGAGAGAAAGAGCTTTTGACAAAAGGTTTTATTTTCCTTTTCCGTCAATATTCTGAATGTGTTAATGTCTCAGGGCCATATTGTGTCATTGATTTTAAGCAGAACTCCCCATTTAAATCAATGGCAAAATCTGCTTAAAAAAAATCAATGGCATGATATGGCTCCAGGACATTAGAATGAAATTCTTATATTCATGACCCAGATAACAAATCAGAAGGCCATAAAACCCCTGCTGTTTCTTAAAACTCATTCAGTGCATCAATATTTGTAAACTAAATAGTGCATGGAAATGAACATACTTCAATAGAAGGATGTTGAAGATCAAAATATTTAGCTATTTTTGGTTGATTGTCCTTTCATAAATTATCCCCAGTGTCTCAGGTCTTGACACATTGCTTAGGATTTGAGCTCATGTCTCTCTTTTGACCCACAAAAGGTAAATTGATATCACTATCCTACTGTTGTCTATTCTAAGACAATGCTTCTCCATTTTCAGCAATCTGAAATTAGTTTTTTCAGATCTGGTACTGGTTTCCAAATGGACGTGATGAAAGAGATCTCTCTGACACACTGGAATTGGCATACTTTGTAAAATCCTGGGCTCAGAAACAAAATCTGTAGTTTAGCTATGTTTTTTATTATAATCTGCAACATAAGAGTTCACCACACTACTGTGGTCTGATGGAAAAAAATAAAAGTATAAGAACAGTGAAATCCCTTTCTTTTGGCATTAAGAATTAATACTTTTTTTATAGCACCACTTATTCCTCAATTTGGAAAACTGGAAAAGTTTATGACACCCATGAACTGCTGCTGAATACCTCAAGATGCCTGAATTTCTCAGTTACACTGGCAAATTTCTGGTGCAGAAAAAGGTGAGGTTCCAGCAAAGAAGAAAAATCAAACTGCCAGAAATTTGCCAGAAGAGAATAAATGTTCAAGTGAAATCGAGGGGCACTAACATCATTACCCAGAAAAGAGTAAAGGGTGACTGAAGTACAGCAATGTAGCATCAAGTCATGATTCTGCTGTGAATTGGAGTTTTATTTGGTTAAGTAATTTAGTTTATTTTTAACTATTCTCTTTATAAATATTATTTTTCTCTACAAGTAACAGTTTTCTATCTTATTGCTACTTGCAAAGGACTTTGAGAAATTGCAATAGAATTCCCTATAGAAATCTAAATTGTGTTTTTCAATTAATTCAATATAATTAAATCACATTCAGCTTATAAAGTACCATTTGTATATATGCATATTTTTCAGCTGTGAATACACTTACATTTGAACCTTAACAGATACTAATGCTGTTGAAGAATTATTTTCCCAAATATTGTCTTTGCTGCAGTGTTAGATGGAAGTTTGAGACCTGTACGGCAAATAAACTACTCCACACAAGTACATCCACACACACATCTCTTAGGTACCAGGTGCCACACAGACCGAAGGAGAAGTGCTGCAGATAAGTGTGGGTTGAGAGTCTATGCAGGGCAGAGATGAGAGCTCAGTTCAGCAGAGCTCACCAGCATGCTGGACTAGTCAGTTCTCACGCTGGACCAGTCACTCCAAGTAGCTCGAGTGCTGCTTCAAACCCTGGTTGTCATCACTTGAATTAGGACATCCAGGATAGAGCAACCAATGAGACAACTAATAGACTGCAGGGATTCACTTAACAGTTTCAGAGATTAGTGTAGCAGTGAATTTCCCCTCTCTGCAGAGGGGATTCCAGCTGACTATTGCACAGAGCATAGCTAAAATATAGTTGAAATGTGTAAATCAGATAGTGTTTGTGTCAGAAACTAATAGTAGAAGATTCATCAGCCACACTACCCGTCCAGTCTATGTAATATGGAAATGCAAGTTTTACTTCAGATTGTTCTCGTATTGTGATAGATCGCACACGTAACGGCACATGAAACCTCTATGAAGTATTATAGGTTCAGAATAACCTGGTAGTGGATTCTGTACTTTGCTTCCTCTTCTTGGATCAAAAGCCTTCACACTACATACAGAAAACATATTCAGCAGCAGGCAGAGAAGTATGTCACAAAATGCTTACATATGTCAGTGATGAAGACAGAAAACACCCTGCCTAAAACAGGTCTACTTTTTATTTAATTTCTTACTCTATTTATTGATTTTCTGACTATTTTTTCTAGAGAGCTGACCCATCACAGGAAGTGCAGAACTCTCTGAATCAAGGTACATGACATATAACTACAGTTGGTATTAGTTTTCTGAGGTCAGGACTCACATATTGACAGCTGACTTTTATCTAGGTAAAAGCTCTCTGTGTTACATGATTTCCTTTCTCCTTTTCAGAGACCTGAAGTCCTTCTATAGAGAACTGTGCTGAGAGTAACTGAGAAATCTATTTTCTATTTGAAAGGGCGCTTATGTGTGTGTGTAAACCTATTGGTTTTAAACAAAAAAAGAAACCAAGGGTACTTACATTACTGATATGAAGTAACGGTTGATTAATTAAAATGAGAGCACACGTGTCTAAACAGTAAGTCTAAGCTTGCCATTTGTATTCACATGAATCCACAGGACTACTGGAGTGAGGAGGGCCTACTCATCTGACTACAGGTTATAGGTGTGATCTGGTAATAATCAATTTGATCTGAAAAATAAAGTGACCCTAAGAGAACTTTTAATGCAATTCACATTCTGTCACAGCTACAGCTTCACTTCTTTGACACATATAAAATCTCATTATTATTTGGACACTCAGCCTGCAAAACCCTATTCACCCCTGAAAGTCTTCCCTTATGACAGAATATTCTTCTCTATGACTGTTTATTTTTTCAGCCTGCCTTCTCTCCTATTGGGAATACAGTAAATAAAGGTTTTGTATTTTATGGTCTTGTAAGCATATGAGTGATATTTAGAGTATAAAGATATTTCCAAAAAAGTGCCAAATCAGTGAAATCCTATTTCTGTTGATATTTGTATTTGAAATGGGATAGCCTAATGCAGGCATGATGACATCCAATATATAATTATAAAATAATTATTAATGCACAGATTTCAGGGTTATTATCTAGTATAAAAGTTGTAATATATTGGAATAAAGTTTGTAGACGATTAATTATCTTTGTCCAGAGTCTCTCTCCACTGTAGAATTTTATCATGACTCCATTATTCAAAATGCCAGCTAATAATATTAATATGCCTCGCCACATTAGTTCCTAATATTTGCTTACCGTCTGTGAATACAAAAAGAAATTAGATGTTAGATACAACAGCATATCATCTCAAATGCTTTAAGCAGAGCAGTGAGGACTTAGAGACCAAGTGTATAAGTGAATCTTCTTACTCACATAGGTAGTTCCTCTGAATTTTCAGGAATGTCTGTGATACCAGACTCATTGTTCAACAGACAGCACTATGGACTTCATCTGCATTAATTTATTATTCCTAGAGACAAATGATTAAACCAATTTTCTGTTTAATCAAAACTGTGCTATGTAACCATCCATGTGAGATCAGAATTTTTAATCACTGTGCATGGGCTGTAGCAATATGAAGAACAAGATGGAAAAATCTATTTTATAAGAAATATTTAGCAAATAAGATCTAAACCTTATTCAGAGCTCACGTCACTGTGAAGTATCAGTTATTCCATAATTGCACACCTGAAGCTTTTTTGCTACTCTCTTTGAAGCCTTTTCCTAGCAACAGAGAAACTTGACTTAAAATTACTACTAGTCCAAATGAATGTGGCTGTGTCCATGATGTCAAGAGCAGACAGATAGTGATCATCCTCTCAGGACTGGAGCTATGAAAGGAGAAATTGGAGACAAGAGAAAGGTCAAGAGGATCAGGCCAGATTTTAGAATTTACAGGTATGCTGTGTACTGTTGAACCAGTCACTCTCTGACGTAGGTCAGGACTGTGGCCTCATGGTCATTCACACTGCAGAAATCATTTGCA
>JAWWLV010000121.1:19383109-19401855 GCA_035041135.1 Platyrinchus mystaceus | reverse complement strand
ACTGTTGAACCAGTCACTCTCTGACGTAGGTCAGGACTGTGGCCTCATGGTCATTCACACTGCAGAAATCATTTGCAGTTGCTCAAGATGCCATTAAAATGTATTTCTGCATATGCATCCTGTTCATGATATGAACATAGTGGGATACCACCTAAAGATGATGAGGCCCAAGGTGATATCTGTCACTCCCTGTGCTCTCATGTGTGATTTTTCTGCCAAGAAATTCTCCCAGCAGCAGTGTGATTAAGCAGCAGCAGAGCTGGCACAAGCTGGCTTCATAAGAAATGGCAAATGAGTCAGCCCACATTTAAATCACAGAAGGCTACTTATTTCCAGGCCCTGCACGACTGACTGGCTTAGTGATTTCAGGGCTCCTACTATGGGTACTATTTGACAACCACTAGCTTGAAGCCTGCCATCAAGATTGGAAGGGACAAACACCTCACAGTGTTGTTCTTGGTACTCCTGCCTGTGCCATGTCTATTTGCAAAGCAGCAGTGGCTCATTTGGAAGCACCACTACTTGTATTTGTGGCAAAGTACCAAGACTCACATGGCATATTTGGTAGGGCAGCAATCAGTAACCCTATAGACTGTCCCAGGTGTTCACAGGAGTGCCTACCCTAAGGTTATGGGAGCCAAAAGCCAGACCGAGTTTTGACCTCTGCTTCTTTTAAAGGAACAGAACGTATAGAAAAGGGACTGTCTGGAATATCTAAATCCCTGTGCACACCTTGTGAGTATAACAGTGAAAGTGGTTGAATGACCAGCTGCCTCCTTGCTAAGACTTGGTGCTACAAAGGTACTTTGAGGCTGGAGACAGTTGGTGCAAGACAAACCTGCTGTCTCAGATTAAGTACTTGAAGGAGGACTATTTGAATTTGGAATGTTAGGAGAAATGCAATGTTTAGGTGAACTTGGTGAGGAATGGTTGAGTCAACTAAGTTGAGAGTAATAGATCTCAAATATCCCTTTAAAAAGGGAAAATATATTTTACTCCATCACCTGAAAAATGCACAAGTACTGCTACTGCAGGTCTGACTTCATTAGTTAGGTACTGTATAATTAATCTATATGAAAAACATGCAACTATATCTAAAGTGCACTGGAATTAAACCACTGTTCCTGCAGAAAGGGATATTATGCAGTAGCATTACTGTGTTAATAATCTTTTATAAGGTTGAGCTGTTAAATCATAATCAAAATTCCTGCTCAAATTGCAGAATTACTGTAAGAAATCATTCTTAAGGAATCTCTTAAAAAAAATCCATAAAGAAATTACAGGCAGAAGAGGGTCTATCTTTTCTGTACGGTACAAGATGACCCTTCACGGTACTTGACCAATGACATTGTCCAGTCTCATTTAAAAGTGTACAAGGAAAGGTTATTCAATAAAACACTCTGTTTAGTTGCCTGAAAGCTTTACTCCCAAATTTTACCTGCAGGTGTCTGTGTCTTTGGGTTTTTCTGTTGTGTAGGCAGACAAAATAGTTTTGTAGGTAACGCATTTGGTTCTTCCATTCTACTTTCAGTTGTTCCAGATTGAGATGCTGAAGTGTGTCCAGAGAAGAGCAATGAAGCTGGTGAAGGATCTGGAGCACAAGTCTGATGAGGAGTGGCTGAGACAGCAGGGGTTGTTCAGCCTGGGGAAAAGGAGTCTCAAGGGGCACCTTATCACTCTCCACAACTATCTAAAAGGAAGTTGCAGGCAGGTGGCAGGCAGGCACTTCTCCCATGTGACAAGCACTGGGACAAGAAGAAAAGGCCTCAAGTTGCACCAGGACAGGTTTAGATTGGATATTGGGAAAAATGTCTTTACCAAAAAGGATTGTCAAGCATTGGAACAGGCTGTCTAGGGAAATGGTGGAATCACCATCCCTGGAGGTATTTGAAAGACATGGAGATGGGGAACTTAGGGACATGATTTAGTGGTGGACCTGGCAGTTACTGGTTGGACTTGGTAATCTTAAAGGTCTTTTCCAATCTAACCAACTCTATGATTCTGTGATTCTAGCTAAGTCTGTTTCCTTAATGCTGGAAAAAATTTTGTTATAAAACAAACCCATAAAACCCCCTGATGTGGCAAACATCAAAGGAATTAATCATGAATGCCTGTCTTCTCATTCATAATTAAAAAAAAAAAAAAAGGCTTAGGTTACCTGAAAGGATGAAATCATTTACAGAACAAGTTACCTAATGGTACTACAATTTTCTAATTAGTCACAGGTTCAAATGATATCAGTATTGGTTTATGCTTCAGGGCATGAACAGCACTGAATTAACTGAATAAACTTATTATAAACTGGTAATTAATGATAATTATAAAATGGAAAGAAGAAGAGTGATATGATTGGCTAATAAGAGTGATGAGTGCTGAAATTAATACAACATAATTTCCTGCTCAGTACATGTTAGCCGTGTAAGCAAATTAACATAAGCTATTTTAATGCATTTTATAAGAAAACTTTATAACTGCAATGAGGCATTATGGCATATTAGTTCATGCCTAGTTGCATTGATGGTAATCAGCCAGTATTATTTTATGCCTAATGTGTTAGTTGAATATTGCCAATAAATCTAGATGTGAAAGAATTTGCACAAAAATCGTATTTAAGGTATAATATCTTTTTTACAAATATGAAAAATTAAATTTTTCAATTACTGATGAATTTTTTGAGCTAATAATCAGAGAGAAGAGGACAGCAAAAAACTAACCGAGGTAATTAGCTATGTATCATGACTCCACTAACCAAAACTGGGAAAACATGGTGACGCTCCTGCCAATTCCTTTCAGAAAAGTGACAATCTGGCAGAAGCAAGAAACCAAAACAAAGTTTTGTACGCATTTGATTTTAGATTATATATCTCAAATCATTCTTACAAAGGCGTGCATTTCAAGTACCAAGAGCAGCTATATAATTAACTATAAATGACTTATTTGCATATACTTTTCAGAAGTATAAAGATATCATTAACTTACTGCTGATCAACCACCTGAAGTGAGTAGGAGAGAGATCTTGACTTGCTGGATCACTGGGCAGTACTCATAATCATGTTTTTTGCCTTAGTGCTTCATTGTAATATTGCATTGACTCTGCTGTCATGTTCCACTATAGTGCTTGACTCATGTCTATCCTGCTACAGAACAAGAGGGACTATTTGGGTTGCTTCTGTGGATTACTCCCTTCTGTAGCATTTTCATGGTCCAAGGAGTCTCAGGTAGAGCAAAGCAACAATCAGAACATTTTCTTTTCTGAAAAACGCGTCTTCTTGGTGCCAAAAATATTTTATTAATTTGTACCAATTTCTGATTCTTGCTACTGCCAAAAACTAAAGACAAATAGAAAGCCCTCTGTAAAAGGGGTGGACAAAATAGTCCATTTCAATATTATCTGGATCAGAAACAAATGTTTCAAAGCGCATAATTTTATTTCAAAGCTTTCTATATGAAACTGTTCCTCTTTCAGTTTGAAGCAATGTTTCATTCAAGAACAAACTTGAAGTTTCTATGAAAAATAAAAGAAAATAAAAAAGTCAGAAATTAAGCATTTTATTCATCCCAAATTGATGATTTCCCACTTCTCAACTCACAATTATTATTTTTGAGAAAAATTTTCTGCAAACTACACAAATTAACAGTTCTGACTCTCAGACTGAGAAATGTAGAAAACAACAGCACTTTCAGTATGTGTCATGTTGCTCCTAAGGTGGCTTTATTATCTCTACTACACTCATCAGAGGAGAGGCACAGACATTCAAAAAGTTGTGGTTTTTCATTCTTTAGCATCCTGACCTCCAAATCCCAATGGAATTATTGGCATATCAGTATATAAATGTAGGCAACTTAGCAAATGCCTAAGAAGAAACCTCGGGAAACCTCCTGTGTTCTATCTCCTCTGAAAAACAAAGCTGGCATTCTTCCAGAAAAGGTCTTTTTTTACAACACCCTGATTCATGCCTAGAACAAGTTCCCCATGGAAGGAATCAGATGAAAACTTTGCAGCACTGAAGAATTAAATATTAGAAGACAAGTTAAAAAGCACTAAAGTTAGATTGCAAGAAATGTTACTTCTGCTGTTCTAAGTTTGAGTTTTTTGATTCACCATCTTTTTGCCATGCTGCTGGATGACTTTTTTATTACATTTCCTGTGTAAGGTCTATACCAAAGGTCTACTCTTTCTCTAATGAGCTTTCAGGCAAGTCTTTCACTTAGGATCGGCAGATGTGTATGCAAATTTGAGGTAAGTCTGCAATATTCTCTGCGTTTTACCATGTTCAGTGGTCAGGTTTTCTGTGTGCATCCAGTTGTGGATGTGCAGATCGTGCATGAACCATTTTAGAGACTGAGAACCTGGCCTCTACTTCATGACTAATTAATCTCCCCAGGGGCTGTCACCGATGCACAAAATTGTGATTTCAAAGAATTTATTGCAAGTAAATGCATTTTGAGACACTGAACCATCATGTTTTTAGAGACTTTTTGAAATCTTTTGCAGGAAGAAAGATGCTTTGGGGTTGAGCAGTGAAAAAAGCAGCACTGAGAAAATAGGTCAAGACATTAATATAAATTTGATCACTTCCTTTTTATTCACCAACATTCCTCACAATAAATCAGATCACCTCCTCACCCGTACACCCCCCGCACACTTCACCCTTCCTGTCCTGATTTCGGATCACCGAATGTAAATCTGTGACAAGGGTATCTATATATAATATTAATGGCGCTGAGGAGTGTTGGTGTGAAGCGTGAGTACTTGCCAAGTAAGGAGTGATCAGAGCAGAGCTGTTCATCCTCTGCAGCATGCTCTACATCATCTGCAGGACAAATGTAACATCATTAGGCAAAAAAAGGCAGCCATTCTGCAAGGAAATGGCTAAGTTGGAGGTACCAATCAATCTCACCAAGCGAGGTTCCCTGTGATACTGTCAGAAGCAACAGACAAAACAGATTGCAGTGTAGACTACAGAGTGGTTAAAAAAAAAAAAAAAAAGGGAAAAGAACAGGAAAACCCCCCCAAACAAAACCAAACCAAAACTCCCCTTCTCCTCTACCCCTTTCCTTATTCTGTCCCCCACTTCCTAAGATTAACTCATGTAACCAGTTGTCCCTGATCTGAATCCATTTGCCAGATAATCCAGACTTGGCTGCTTTAAGTTGAAAAGCACAGGACTAAGCATTGATGTTTGGCTGTTAATTTAATAAGGCATAAAATAGCTGCTGAAGGCAGGCTCTATCAGTATTGCAATGGGTTGTATTAAAGTCAATAGACATGAATTGTGAGCTTAAAAGAGTCATTACCAGGCTCCCGAAAAGAAGTTACAATAAATAAATAAAAAGTAAGCTAAAGCAGTTCCAGTTATCATCATTATTTAAACTCAAATTGCAATTAAATCATTTTCTCAGATACTTACAAGACTTATTGACTTTTTAGCTTGATAAATATCTGCTTTCAAGTTACAGTTTTCTCCATATCTAGGGCCTGTACACGCTCATGCTGAAGTCAATGGGAGTATTTGTGCTGCCTGCAGTGGACAGCGAATGAGACCAATCATGAGACCAAAGCAAGGCAGTAGCAGTCTTTTTGTATGATACACATTCAGCTTGCTTTGCTGGTGAAGGGCAAATGCGACTGTGCAGGTTGTATAATGAAATGTTTCCCCAAGTCCTCTGTGTCGCCTAAAAAGATATTTATTAGTAAACAATCAAGGAGATAGAGAACATTAATTTGTTTCCCATGGATAGCTAATTTAAAAAAGAAAAGGACTTGTAATAATATTCACAGCATAGAAATTCTACTGTTTAACCACAGCTGACGTTTCTTTTAGCAGGAATTTATTTTTAGAATCAGCAAGGGTTAAATCTACCATTCGCTGTTTCTGTTCTTGTATCAAGGTCAGAATGAGCAGGTAGCCCAGTTCACAGTTTGCAGGACTAATAAATCTTTCCAAAGGTCAGCATCTGCAGTCATTATCAACTAATCAGTTTTAATTTGGTTTTTAATATATAAACACTTGGGATCATGTAGAAAACATCATGCATGTTGTTTAAATCTGATAATTTTTTTAAAAAACATCACTTGTTTTAGTCAGTTCATTAATATTTTAAATAAAGGAAATCAATAGGTGCATTAAAGCTGCTTACCTTCAAGTCTTTCTTGTTTTCACAAAATATTAAAGATAACAATAAATAGGTACACTTTTTTTTCAGTAAGGCTTTTATTAGAGCTGCCGCCTCTCTTATGAGACTAATCAGATCAACTGTGGTGTAAATCAGTATACATTGATTCACTTGAGAACTGACTTGATCCACCTGACTTTCAACTTTTGCAAACACACTGTTTACTGTTTAGGCTATTTAAATCTAGAGGGGTAAGATCAGCAATGTGAAATGTCATTGTACAACATTTCCAAACAAAGGGTTTGAAAACCTTTTGAGAAATGTATTTTTAAACCACAGCTCTTGAAGAGTTCCAATTTAACTTATTTAGTGGTGTTAATTATTTCCAAAATTGGTCATGCTTTCTCACCAGAACTAATCTTTAAGAATTCGGCATAACGTCACCCTGTGACTCTTAAGAGCCAACAGGATTACGAATGTTAAGTTGAAAAAGGATGTTTGTCTGGTATGCCAGTTCATTGCCACGTTATGCACCTAAATTTCAAATTTAGTTTTTAAAAAATATCTGCCTAGATGCTAAGATCCTAGAGGTTCTTAAATTTGATGATCCTCATTAAATGTTAAGCTGTCTTTCCACTTACAGTAGTTGTGCCTGCACTCACGCTCCCCTTGAAGTCCCAGGACTAAATGGGAGTGAGTGGTGCAGGTGGTCTCAGCTGCTAAAGAGGGAGATTTCTTGCTATAGCTGTGGCAGATCTTGCACTCACTGGCTCCTACTTTAGTTAATGTTATTTTGTGCTCTTTGTTTCCACATTCACTGTTGTCACTTGTCTGAGATCCGTTTTCTTACACCTGCCCTACGTTTCACAGACACTTGCTCCCTGTGTGGGCTGTGTGAGGTGATGGTGCCCTCTCCCTGGAGGAAAAACTGGGGTTACCAGGCAGCACAGTTTCTCTGTCTTCTGAAGTTGTAGCCTGATTTGTGAATGGGCACACAGACCAGCAAATTACTTTCATGAGCACTGACATCTTGCAGTGCCTTAATACTATATACATACTGTAAAATTCAATCATTATCAGTGAAATTATTCAATATTAATCTACTTCTGACGTTCTCCAGAATGGAATAACACTTTTAAAAGAACTCATGCATCTTTGTTTCTTTTCTAAATTAACTTTTAAAGCAAACAACACATTTTTGAAATATAATGTTTCTATAAAATACCCAAATATTTTAAATAGGGGTTTTTTTAGCCCTATGTTGATATTAGACTTTAATTGTGATATAAAAAACAACAGATGATCTACCTACATAATAATTTCCAACTTTTCTAGCCTCTTTTCAACTGAAAATGCTCCAAATAAGTGTTGTCATTGCAACATTTTGCAGTGGATTACACTCTGTTGCAGGAACAACATCTGGATGCAGTACCTTTCAGCTTATGATCTATTAAAAGTGCCAACAATCTTGGACTTTGGTAAATGTGTATCTAACTAGATGGTGGATGAGGGACTATACTCATATGACCTGATCAACCACATATGAAAATGTTGGAAAACATTTCCTTTTGATGTAAAAAGGAAATTGATTAGACTAAGAATTTCCCAAAGTTTTACTTACTGTTCGTATTGCAGTAGGCTTGTCCCATTGATGCCATGGATGTTAAGGGGTGTTCTGTGGGATTGTATATGATCAGGAACTACTGTATTAGTGAAATGTTAATTACTTAAAGTCACCTATTAGAACATGGAAAAACAGCAGAGGTAGCAAAAGTTAAAAGGACTACAATCTTATTACAATGGCAGAATAAGAATATTAATAAGAATATAAAATAAGAGCTCTGCAGCTAGCCAGGTAAGGCCAACACTGTAGAGAATGCTGGAACCTTCAAGAGCTAAATCTGACTGGGATTTCATTTGATGAACACACAGAAAAGCTGGTATACTCAGCTGCACAAAGCCATTCTTCAAGCATTGTGTCAGCTACAGAGGAAAAGCAGCAGTATCTGAATTTCTGGAGCAGCCTAGGACTCTTGCAGAGGTGTCTAATCTTAGTGTTAAAATTTTTAGACTCATACTTGCCAAGTATAATCAAATGAAATATCTGCAGATGCTACAGCTTCAGAAAATTGCCACACTTTCCCAGTTTGTATTATTCATACTTTCCCAGTTTTCATTATTCATACTGTAATGGTGAAATACTTCTTACATGTTATTTAGACAGTATGTGCCATGAACAGGCAGCAGATGAACACTCACTGGGGAATCCAATACTCAGGAAACTATAAGTCCAGAGGGAGGGACCCTTAACCTAGTGTGGCAAACTGGATACTTACTGGCTCTTCATAGGTATAAGGATGCAAATTTCATATATTCAGTTCAAATAATGTATGAGTCAGTAGGCTACTGAATGAGTTGCATGTGTCACAGAAATCATGAAAGCCTTGAACCAGTAATAAGTGAGGTTTTATCATTGTGGAGAAACTAACGGAGGAACATATCAGAAGTTAGTACACATGGAAATGACTCACTTCAAAACTTGTTCCTTATCTTTGGATAACTCAGTGTATTTTACACAGGGAGATATTACCAAGGTTGATTTTGAATAATTTATTCAGAGGGATGGACTTCTTTTTGCTTTTTCAAAGTCATTGAAGGCGGAACACTTGGCTCTGAAGAATTATGAGCAAAGATTAAAAGGACTGTTGGCCCATTCTTGCTCTTATTGAAATCAACAGGAAACTTTCCATTGATTTTGGTGGATGGATCAAGCTCTTTAGCCTTTGTACATGTGACCTTTCCCTTAATGCTATCCCATCAATTTAAATATCTCATTGGGAACAAATGAAGGGAAATCCCTAGTGTTGACTAGAGAAAAAGCAAGTGCTGCTTTTGCTTTTCAGTTGAGAAGCAAAAAATTTTTCATATTACATTTGTTTGGCCATAAATACAACTATGCACATTATGAACCAAAATTTACTGATATCACAAAATTATTTGTTTTGGCTTCAGTTGACTTTGGAACAATTGTGTGAGATTGTTTGTAAAAGGCTGTGATGCCAAAGCATTAACATGCATTTCTACCACATCTTTTGGTCATTTTTATTCAAAGAAGACTCCTACTGAACCAGTAAGATCAAAGCAAACTTATGGAGAGTTTTAAAAACCTCACCTAGGGACAAATAATGAGAGAGGACTTCTGGGCGAAAGGAAGTCAGGAAAGGCTCAAGAAGGCTGGACTGTCCCTCTAGTTCAGGTTTTGTCTCGGTTTGGTTATCAGCAATAGCCAGTTCCTTCATTAGTGTGGGCTTCCATCTACTGTCTTCTCCATTCTCCCCCCTGGGGATAATTTTGATTCTGTTTAAGTAAAGTCTTTCCCATCATTGTATATGACACTATAAATCACACTGCTACTTAAACTACTGAAATTGTACAGCTACACAAGTCCTTGAGAATGGATGCTACATTATGTGTAGGGGTTGTCTTATCATTTACTGTACAGTTTAGAGATAATAAATCTAATTGATTCTCCCTTCTGTTATCTAAACACCAGAGTCCAGCACAAACTGTACAGCAATATTTAAATGACCACAACACAAAGTCAACATGATGCCGTGGAAAAGAATAGAGCAATATTCTTAATTCTGAAAACCTGTATTGGTAATCAATTGAAATGTTGGAGAAATTGAAGAGCTGTCCAATTTTCAATTGCAGTATAAGTTGGGAAACAATTTGAAAATAATGGCTCATACAAAGAGTTTTTGAAACAGTCAATATGGTCTTCACATGAAGGACAAATAAGAATTTGGCAATCTACCCACTGTTTGGTCTTTGTACATTAGACATTATCTGCAGGACTCACTGCAGCGGCCCAACTGAGAACAGAGAGTGCAAACTTTCAGTGTGACTCCCATGAAAATGGACTTAATGGGATAGTTGTTCTGGAGATATGTTCAGTGAATATGTAGCAGTCTTACTTTGAGCAATACTACTAATACACATTCAACAAATACTTGCTTTAATGAAATGATTCATATTTGAAATGATTTCTCACATTGTGTTGTGTGCAATTAAAAGTAAGAGTTTTAACTCAGTGTAGTTCACTGATATCCAAATAAATTTTCTTGCATACGAAATATTATGATTTGGAGACAATGATTATGCATCTTTTCTTTGATGGAAATGATAATTTCTAAAGCTTGGTTCTTAACCTGAATCAAGACACCAATATGTCTTTCTGTCTTCTGATTGTCTTTAAAAAAATTATTGAGATTTATACCAGCAGAATTCTCGCCTGGGTTAAGTTCCAGGGGAACTTCTGACTGCAAGCTAAATATTTTTCACATGACATCCTACAGTCTCTGGTGTGACTGAGGACTCATTTGACACCTTCAACATCTTATCCTTCTCTGAGAGAGCCAATGTACATCACCACAAGAACTGTGCCTGGACAGAGAGACTCCAAAGGCAAACACCACGTTAAGGTAGAGCAGGACTGAGAATTCAGTGAAGGAGCATTACACTCATTAATCCCTCTTAGTGTTTTATTGAGGCTGTCCTATGAAAAGGCCATTTTTAATAATAAAGATGAGGATTTAAGCTTTGGCAGCCTCATTCTGGTAATCAGACATTTCTTTAATTTTCACTACATGAAGGAAAACTCCAAGAATACCGTCCTGTGTTTTCCTTTGACAAGAATAACTTTAAATTAAAATAATTTAAAATAAAATTGCTATTGAATTAATAAAAAAAGCAAACAGCTATTTTCTGGACCTCAGAAAAACACTGGAATTACTTTGGATTTGCAAAAATATCTGGGTAATTAAGACCTTTGAAAATTTTTTTTATGAAAGTGTTGAGTGAATGTATAAATACAAATACTATGTGCCTACATTTGCAAAGTGTGTGTTTTTACAGCAGTAAAATTGATAAGAGCTAGTTAGGTGTTATTCATACTCACTATATGCAGTTTTCTAAGTGTGCATCTATGAATTTGTTTCATTTATGATTGTACTATTTTAAAAATTTCAGCTTAAAATGTGGTAGCTTGGCAAATTCTACCTTCTTGATATTTACATTTACCTTATGGCATTAGTCGAGTATTTTTCTTCCTGTTCAATGTGAAGTTGCTGTGCAGTTTTTCCCGAATCTGAAAGAAATGGGTTTACTTATGCAACATGGAAATAAGGGCCAAGGAAAATAAAGTTTCCAATTCTCTTATGATGCCTTTGTACATAAAAGACTGTTGCTGCTCTCTAACAGGGAAAGGCCTTGGCTGATGCAGATGAAAATACATTTATGGTATTCAGAAAAACAAGGACAAAGGTAGATCTTGCAGGGATGTCTACCTGCATGTTCATGGGTCCCCCAATAGCAGTGAGGTGCTACTCTCACAAGGGAAAAAACCCCAAAACAAAACAAAACAAGAAGATTAATGCTCTGGGTTTAACACTCACTGGATCTTATGCAGGCTTTCAACTCCCAACTGCAATGATAAACAGGTAAAACCTGACAGTCAGGTAGAATTCTCGACATTAAAATAGCTGCACCAAACAAAGCCTTTGCAACTTCAGTGCCAAAGCACAGTACTCAAATTAAAGTTAGAAAACCAGTTGATTTCTGTAAAGTCATTTTAGTAAGACACTAAAACATGTAGTCTATGATCAGTGACATAGACTTTGCAAGGTTGCTGACATAGTTAAAGTTAGGATGCACTTAAAACCTTTGTTGGATCGACTTTAATTTACCCACCTATTATGGGTATTATTCAAAATATATTACCTCTGGCTACTGTACCTTTGGATTCAAGAACATGTTTAGGTTGCAAAGCTCTCTTACTTGCTCCATTTCTGAAAGAGAAAAAGTTACTTTGTCTTGGGTTAGCTTTAAAACCACATAATTTTCCATGGAAGACTTGGATGGACTTTCTTAGCTTATGACATAATTAGTTGACAATCTGGCATAAAGATAAGATAGGCAAGCATTCCAATAATATAACAAATTGTAAAAAAGTTGATCAAATGAGATTTGTACCTCTGAAATCTTTACAATTATGAGAATAAGCCTCTAGAAAATATATAAAAAGAAATCATGCTGTAATGTTAATCTTTTAAGGTAGATCAATTTAATTTATTCCACATGCTAGGGAACTATTAACAATTTAATTGCTGTCTACCTAAAAAGACTGTCCTGTATGAAGTACAAAACTAGCAGCAGTTGGGCACATACAGCACGTCTTTTGTTGTATGAGTACAAGAGAAAACTATGGGAACATAAGCCAGTGATGTGTAAAATTGAAATGGGTCAGTATTTAAAATTCTCTGCACAGATACTTACATCATGTCTAAATGAGTAAAGCAACGTCCAAAAACCTTTTAGGGTATTTTTAGACCTGATTATTTTACCTTCATGCTAGCCCAAAGCAGCACAATGAGATCAGATCGATACTAATGCCGAGGGGAAGTGAGGGAGGGATGCTGGGGGTAACCCAGCACCAGGGCACGGTGCTGTCCTGGGAGAAACACCGTCCCTGCCGCCAGCAGTGTGCGGGAGGGGGCTGCCTCTTGTGAGCCAGGGACTTTTGTTTTTTTATGAACTAAATCCACCGCTCGATTGCTGCCCTCTCATGTCCTATGCAGCAGTTCGTTTTCCTCTCCCCTATCGTCCTTTTTTTTTATTTGCCTGCAGCAATTTCTAAGGGAAGCCAGAGAGAGCAAGGCAGAAGAACATGTTAGTCCACAGCTGCCTATCAGTGGAGGACGGTGGGTTTGATTAAAGGGGAGCTCCCTCCTGGATTTCACACATCACATCAATCACATTGATCAGCCCCCAGAAAGGCAACATATTGTCTGGGAATAAGCCAAGGAGGGATATCAATTTCACAATAACACTTATGTCTTTCAGCCAAGAACTGGTTTATTTTTGGCTACTGAAGGCTGAGACTCACTTTGGAGCTCCATTTATGTCCAAAGATTTTCACTGCTCACTTGCTATTTCACTAACAAGTTGTTACTAACTTTTGTCTGAAATTTCTAGCCCTACATGTGATTTCTACACATAAAAATCATCTTCTGCTTGCTGCTCATGTAGAGTGAGGGGACTTCACAGCTGTGTATCTGTATTATTTATTTCTTTCACTGCTACTAAAAAATGTAGAGACTTAAGGAGTGCTCACAGTTTTTTATGTCATTTCTTATAATCTTCAAGGAAGTGTTAAAGTCCTTAGAAAAAATTATATATATAAAATACTCTGTATTATTCTTTGATCTACATGATGTGGTAATTTTTTTTTTGATATACCATTTATTAATTCCGTTTGCATAGGAACTCTATGAAAGGTATCCTACTTTGCAGTAATGGTATCTGCGCTTTCTGGTCCCAAATATTCCAGGTTTATAGATATGTTGCTTTTTCAGATAGAGTTATGATTGATTATCTCTGCCTGTCACTTTAAAGAAATCATTCTCACATATTGTTTTATATCACACTCCCAAGGAGGTTTCATCTAGTTTGTTGACATAATGAATCCTACACCCCATGATTAATTACGTGTATTATATTATTATATCAACCTACATTTACCCTGGCTACTTTCTCAATAATTGCTGCTCTGTAAATGTATTTGGGAGTGCCTCTGTGTGTGAGAGAACTGGGACTCAGCTAAGCTGCAAACCGCTGTAGCGAATGAGTGTAGGAATTAAAAAAATGACCCCTTCATCATTAAAAATAAGGACTTGAAATAGAAAGAAAATTACCAGTATGTCATTACTCTCATGTAAATTCTTGATGACTTCACCAGTTTTCTAAAATAACAAGTATATAATAAAATATCTTTTATCATTTAGTACTCAAATTGTTATTCTCCCCTCACTATCACTACCTACTGAATTATTAACCTAATGACAGGGTGACTACAACAATCTTTAAAAAGGAAGGTACAGCCTGGGTGCCCCTGTGCTCTGCTAAAGAAACAATATTTTTAAAAGAGCTATTTAACATGTGCAGACATGCAAACGCTACCAGCTCCATTACACTCCACAGATTTGCCCCCTTATTTCTTGTTAAGGAGTCAGAGAGAGATTATCTCTGTCTTTTAATAGAGTCATTTAGTTAATTTTATTTTTCAGTAAGGTGGTGAAAGAAACACTATGCAGTTAGTTAACACATTCTGGAATTTCACAAAATATACTGTTATGTTTTTTACAGCCACTTCTACATTATCCAATCTCAACACACTGTTTCCATAATATCTCTAAAGACATGATACAGAAAATTAGGATACATGAAAGTTTTAATTATGTTTTGTAGCAGAAGAACTCAGACTATCTTCTCAAGGTTTTCCATTAAAAAGACACAAAGTTAACCTTAAGTGCTGCCATTAAAAAATATCATCAGAACACAGTTTTTTCTTTAGAGTAATCAGGAGGATATAACCCTGTTTACAATTATTTGAGCAGACTGTCAGCAATGCAAAGATATTATTGTCTCGCATTCTTGAAACTGGTATAGATATACATGGGGTTTTTTCTAGTCTATATTACCATACTACAGGTATGAGGCAGTGCTTGTGGAAATCTCATTTTTTACTTGGTTAAAATAGGTCCTAAAGTATCAACAATACTGTCCAACTTTCCAGTGCTGTGATCCCTAACTACTTGTAAGTCTTTTAGGAAGATTTGCATTTCTCTTTTCATCTCTAAGCATACAAAAAATTCTGTATAATCTTGATGCTTGCATTATCAAATTATTTAATGTTTATTGAGCTTTGAGGTGAGGTCTTTTCCATGTTAGACATTTAACAGTATAGTTTTTATAAAATGAAATGCAATTGCATGCACATATCAACTCATAATTTTTATTAATTCTCTTAGGCAACCTGGAACACTGCATTTTCATCAGTTTTGAAAGTAAAATCTATTACATTTTATTGCTAAATTTCAGGTTTTTAAAATTTCTTTCTCAGCACCCCATATTAATGGGGTTTTGTGACAGGCATTATCTTTTGGAAATACCTTTGTACATTGCAGGATATGTATTTATATTAACATTATTAAATATACTAGTAAATACTTCTGGTAAGTTTTATAAGGGTTTACATAAAATGGTTATCATAAAAAATACTAAATGGCTTAGATAAAGGAATGTGAATTAACTACATCTGTGGAACTAAAATGTGCTATGCTGCATATGGTAAACTCTCAATATCTTCTTTTTTCTCCCAAATATCTACTTCATGTAAATAATCTTAAACAGCAAATGAAATCAAATCCAAGCAAAACAAAACAAAACAAAACAAAAAAAGAAGAAAACAACTAAAAGTCAGCCCTGTGGTATCAGAAAATGCAAAGTAAAGCTTTTTTTTGCTTAAATGAGTTTGAGAGCCTTCAATAATTTATCATCAATTTCTCCGAGTTCCTTGACTTTCTTCATCTTGATCTCTCCTGTTATATATATCCACCATTTCAATATGTAGCCAATATTATCATACTCTGAACCAAGTCAGCAGTTTTGACGTCTTCATTTCAATGTCCTTTTCTGTACCTTCAGCAATGTTAATGTTACAAATTACGGGAGGGTGTATTAATAGCCATACCCAAGAAGCAGAAAGAAAAGTGCATTTTTTTAGACTAAGTACTAACTTGGGATTTCCCAGGCCCATTGCGGAGCTGACGGAGCCCCGGCTCCTCCGTTGTGATGATAATGGATTCCGTGTTGTTGGCTCAAAGGTCGACGGGTCACCGTAAGCTCCTTAATGGACTGTGAAATAACTTTAACTGCATTAACCTCTCCAGATCACATGGGTGGCACCAACATCCACTCCTGAAATTCTCATTCGCTTATAGAGACAATACCATTAGATTATTATATTTTCCTTTTGGAATAGCAATAGGCTCAAAGCAATTATGCAGCTAAGCGTTTCCATTAAGCGAATAGGGCCTTAAAGAAGATTAACTGGAGCTTCTCTGGCATTCAGTATAAAGGTGGAATAAGTCGAAAGATTTCAACAGAATTCAAATCTGCTAAAACCCCTATCTTTGATATCATGATGATCTAAAGTATGAAGTCATTAGCTGAAATAGCAATGCTGTGTCCATGCTTGTGAAGGAAGATGCAGTTGGGTGGCTGCCCAAACCAAACCCCTGACTTTACACTGCATTTTCTGAGTGTTTGCTCTTAAGAAGGTTATGAAAAAGTTGGCACTGAAAAGAGCAAGAGGAAGACTGGCTTCCCTCAACCATCAGCAAGTTACTTTAACCTGTTTTCTAGGTCCCATATTTTCTGAAGATCAAAAATTACACCTGTTAAGCGATGCAAGGATGCAACACCCATCTTCAGCCCCACTGCAGGATCATTGCTGCTGGAGGTAGGATGAGATGTGGATGCTCAAGCCTTACAGGCCCAAGGTTAGTTTGTTAGTCACTGGAAAGCCTGGGCAGAGCCTTGACTCCAGAATTCCTCATTTGGTTGTGTTGGGTGGTAGTCTCCAGGCTGAGGAAGTCATGGCTCAATTCATTACAGCCTATTTAGAGACACTAATGTTTAAACCTCCAAGTCAATTAAACTCGAGTGTATGTAAAGAGCTAAGGGCTTGCTCAAGTGATGTGCTGAATCTTTCATCCCTCAAATTACTCTCAAAATAGATCTGATGATGGCATTGTCAGACTTTCCTTCTGCCAACTACAATGAAAAGCATATAGGAACAATGCCATGAGCAAGCTTTCAGGTCATAACAATTATAGGTACTATTGCAACAGTTTGTTTGTTTTGTTTACATTTAAAAAAATTATTTAAGTACCCATCCCAAGTTCTAGGCACTTTGAGAGATTAAAAAAACAAACACAGCATCATCTTCTCAGCTACTTAGCAGAAATCCAGAAATCCATCTAAAGAAATTGTGGAAGATATTCTTTCTATATCATGGGGATTTGACTGATTTGGAAACAAACAAGCAAACAAAAATGAAAAAAAACCCCCAAAACAACAATGACAAATACTGGCAGGATCTGTGGAAATCGGAATTTAGAATGTAATGACTAACCAGTAAAACCTGTATTTACCCCATAATTTTGAATACAAAAAGGATAGTTAAGCTGTGATCATCTGTTATTACACCAAATATTTGGAAAAGTTTAAAAACTTTCAATAGAGTAAGATCTTATTGTCAGAATATTTTCTATTAAAGTTGATTTTACAGAGGAAATGGAACTTTGAAATTAACCCTCGTGCATTTTTCTTTACTACTAGAAAGCTATTGATTATATATCTATTTCAGCAATAAAATATAAAATTTTTTTCATATCAGGTTTAAATATTTTTACTTTCAATTTTATTTTCCTTGAAATGCAAGGTATTTTCTGTGGAATAACAAAACAAACAATCCCTTTCTCCATTTAACAGTTCTGGTTATCATTAAAGACAATTTTCTGATTATTGTAGACTTTATATTTTGGTTTTCCTGCTCAAGATTCATACTAATGATTAAAAAGCAGAGATTATGCATTTAAATTTTATTTATATTTTTCTTTTATCTCAGCAGGTTCCAGTATGTTTGGACATTAAGCTTCATACAGATCCACTACAGTGAAACCATTATCTGATTACAGGGAAAGGCCAAATGATCAATCAGAGGTACCACCTGTGGAAAAGAGGGCCTCTCATTGTGTTTTAACTGGGTTTGTAATTGAGTTTTAGTCTTTCTGTGAGCCGAGAGTTGAGCCCAGAGCAACTTGGGCTTTAGCAAGCCAAGAGATACATTTATCGTCCTGCCCTGTCTCTGTTTCTCTGCCATTTCTCAGTACCACAGCACTGTCTGTATTTTCCTGCTATCCCAGCAGCCCCCAGTGACCAGGCAGCTGCCAGCAGACTTGTCATCTCGTACATGCTATGTGTGAAACTCAATATTTTTTTGCACCTCTAACATACCTGCTGTTCTTTCTTTCTCCCCTCATGGGTACAAATCACACCACTCTCATTTAATTCGACTGACATTTTAACCAATATTAAGGTTTTCCTCACCTTTTTTTCATTTTTATTTTGAGGGAGGACGAATGTTTTTTAGCGTTTGTCATGCCAAGATAGAGATGTCAGCCTAAATCTAACACATCTTTGGCAGATGTAGTGTGTAGACTGATTTGCTGGATGGGACCCTATTTTGAGCACCTGCAAGTCTCATGAAGTTGAAGAAAACAACTTAGGAACAGGTCTAGAGAGAGGAATTCAGGAGACTGTTGTACTTAATTTGCCCCGGCACCTTTTGCCCACAGCAAGCTTAAAGCAATGACATTTAATAATAACCTGAAAGCTTGGACCTGTCAAGAAACTGCAATGGCCCAGCTATACTGAATTTTGGCCTCACCGCTTACAAAACACGGTACAAGTGCAGCAGTAATAAGTCCTCAGAACTAGTCTATGATCTCGTACTTTCAAAGGAATTAGATCATTCCTATTTTAAACAATATTAATTAAAAAAGAGAGAAAGAGAGAGAGAAAGAAAGAGAGAAAGAGAAAGAGAGAGAGAAAGAGGGAGAGAAAGAGAGAGAGAAAGAAAGAGAGAAAGAAAGAGAGAAAGAGAGAAAGAGAGGAAGGAAGGAAGAAAGAGAGAAAGAGAGGGAAGGAAGGAAGGAAGGAAG
>JAWWLV010000121.1:19366889-19383009 GCA_035041135.1 Platyrinchus mystaceus | reverse complement strand
AAGAAAGAAAGAAAGAAAGAAAGAAAGAAAGAAAGAAAGAAAGAAAGAAAGAAAGAAAGAAAGAAAGAAGGAAAGAAGGAAAGAAGGAAAGAAGGAAAGAAGGAAAGAAGGAAAGAAGGAAAGAAGGAAAGAAGGAAAGAAAGAAAAAATCCACACAAACCCCAGTGTGAACTGGATTGGGAAACTTTGCTGATTTTTAAAACCATTAATTTTTGCTGGGTACCTGAATTCCATTTACCTTGTCTCCCCCAGTCTGTTAGACCACCATGAGAAAATCACCAAATCACAGAATATGCCAAGTTGGAACAGACCCATAAGGATCATTAACTGTTGGCCCTGCACAGGGCCATCCCAAGAGTCACACCATGTGCCTGAGAGTATTGTCCAAACACCTCCTGAACTCTGTGAACATGCTGAGGTGGGGGGCAGAGAAGAAGCATCTTGCTTCCAAAACCAATACTCCAGCAGCAACAGCCTAAGACTGGAGACAGCTGAAGTTACTTGCCTTCATTATTAGACTGTATATGATTTAGTTGACTCTAACTCCCACACAAAAGAGAGATTTCAGAAGCAGAAACAAATCCTGAGGAATGGAGATCCTCCATTGCTCTAAATAAACCAGGGGAACTCTCAAGACTAAGCAATTTCTCATTTGTTGTGTCGTCAAAAAGCACAAGAGAGAGAATGAGGACAAATTTTAAATAGAATTTAGAAGTTATCTCTTAGGAAGTCCTTGCTTGAGAGAAATTATCATGTGTAGTGAAACAGGACTGGTATGCTTTCCAAAAGCTACAGAAGATCTCAGATCCACCAAGGACTGCCATACAATGTTTAAGTGCAATAGGATTGTTTGTAGTAACAGCAGGGGAATTTGCAGGACAGAGGCCCCTATTCTCAAAACTTTGTTCATAGAAAATATTGTTATCAGGAGAACCTCTCCAAAAAATAACTTAATTGGGTAAAAATATTTTTATAAATAGAGATTTTATGAATAAATAGAAAATATATCTTAGTTAAATATGATGAACCAAGGTCTGAAGTAAGAACATATTTCAGAAGTTTTCTGAGAGCAAAACAATAATAATTCTACACCATTATGTTCATTTTTAGAATGTATTTAAGTGAAAGATGCCCAGCAAAAGTCCTTATTCAGCAGGGCTTACTCACAAAGAATTTCTGTTGTCAGCAGATTCTCTTTGACCCAGAATAAAATCTTCAAAACATTGCTTGTGGCTTTCTTGCTTATGGCAAGAATGCTAAAGTTTCAGACAAATCTCAGGATTCTAGAAATGTCGTTTGACATACAGAAGAATAAGCACAAAGAAAAAACAAAGGCTCAGAAAATGAATAAGATTCTATAGGCCAATCTGATCTTTTCTACATCCACTTGAATTATATCAGTTGAAGGTTAATCACTGGATTCTAAAAAAGTGAGGGTAAAATAGTATTAAATATCAACAAATATGTATTAGTGTGAAAAAACCAGAATGCAGTTATTAACAATGAGTTGGAGATCTCTTCCTCAGTGGGATAAATTGCTACTTACCACAAAAAGAAGTTGTTTCTTCAAAAGAAGTTTCAATTCAACAGTTCTGTGAAGTGCTATTTGATTAAAGGACAATTTATTTATCCAAAACTTGCTCAAACCTGGACTGTCTCTATTGTGAGAGAGTTACAAGCAAACTATCTCCCAACAGAGACATACTTAAAACTATATGAAATGAGTTTGTGAATTCTGGACCACATCTAGAAGGTGAAAAACTACATCCCCAAACCACCACACTGTTACCACAACCCCTTGACTGTTAAATTTCCTCAAAACAGAGGACTGAATGAGTGCAGACACCTTCAGAGGTGTTTCCAGGTCATGTCAGAAGGATATTTCTATTGCAATATCAGAAAACTAACACTGCTCTGTGTCATTAGAGCAAATGGAGCCTTAAACTCCTTTTGTTGTCATAAGAAGGGATAAATTGTGGAAAATAAGTAAATACTTCCTTGAAGTAAGGCCCATATATAGTTGTTCTGCCCTTAGTGGAGCACATTGCAAAGAAAAATCTGGATTAACTAAAACACTTAATGTGTGAGATGTATCAATGCCATAGCTCCAACATGAGTTGTATATTTTATGTTACATTATAGAAATGGGACAAGAGAAGGATGAAATAGTCTATCATTTGCTGACACTAAAATGGGGCAATTGACAAATATTCATAGTCTATGTCTTTCCTTCTTCATGACTGGTTTTGAAATATGAACTGTAGCAATACTCAAGTATATCAGTATTTAACACTTGAACTAATCTTAGCATGTATGCTTCAGGACATCTGCACTTTTAATTATATTTTCAGTGGGAGAAAAAAAAGTTGAGTAATGTTTTTTCCTTGACAGAAATCTAGACAAAATTTGTGTTCTTTCCAAGAAAAGTTTTTCTATTTAGCTAGGTTGAGGCTTACCTTCAATTATTTGGCCATATTGACTATATAATGGTGCAGGACTCATTTCTGGCAATCTATTAGGATGACCTGTTTATTTACCTTTCATACCTATGTATTTTGTACCATACTTATGGAAACACACACTGAACAAAAATGCCACCTAAATAATAAAACAAGTTTACCTGAATCATGTTCTAAGGCAATGTCTGTTGGGCACCATAAATCCCATCCCAGTGTCCACTGGCAGTGTTTGTCTTCATGGCTTGTTTTTTAAATGTTGGCTGCAGTACATAAGGTTGATATGAATTTGCATGTTAATGTAAGTCCTTCTTGCCCTCAAAATTCATCATTTGGTTCCTTTCTACCTTAATACCATGTTACAGGGATAGGTGTGTTACCCCTAAAGACAGGCTCTCTAAACCTACAGACATCATATCACTTAAGCCATGAGTTTCTTCAGAACAAAAGCATTTATTTACCTCATCTCTACTCAGTGTGTGTTTAACCACAGTTCCTCACTTTCTGGAGATTTTATTGAATGGAAATGTTTTTCCAAATCCTGAGAATTAAGTTGTCTCTCTATTGGCTGTCACGTGTCTTCCTGCCATGGAGGCCTTCTTCATGAGCAAAGCAGTTACAACCATGCAAGTTACCATCAAAGTCATTCTCTTGCTGCAGCTCAGGCTTTCCTGTTGAAGCTCAACACCTAGATTCTCTCATCAGATGTGCCAGGGAGTGAACTTGCAGAAGGATAATGCATGCTTTGTTTAAGGAAAGGCAGTTTATAAAAAAAAGTCCATTCATAAGCTCTCACCAAGTACCCATGCATGAACATGAGTGTGAAGTGAGTGACCCTCCACATTTCATATGGAAGTTGTAAACCCTGCTTATGTGCATTTATTTTGAACCTGCATACCTACAGTAAGTATTGAAAGTTTTATACATCTGTCTGAGTAGGAAGGGAAAACCAAAGCCAAACAAAAAAGGTAAACCCGCTACTCTTTTAGAGCTATTTTTTATGTTGTTGTTTTTGTTTGTTTGTTTTTCCCCAAAAGCCCCAACACTCTAAGTTTGATTTAGGTAGATCCATTTTAAATAGTCACTGAAAGTATATGACCAATTTACATTTTAGAATTTTTAGATGAACCTAAAGCCAGAATGCTGATTAAAAAGGTAATATCTGTTTCCTCGCCGAACAGAGTGTAGATAATTTCGTCACCAAAGAAATTGCCCCTGGCTAAAGTGACAAATCTGTGTAAAATGCTGAATACAAAGGACATGCAAATCTGGACTGAGACTTTTCAGATCCTATCTCTTTTCAGTCTTCAACTGAACTGTTTCATAATCTTAGTGTAAATCTTCCAGTATCTGTGTGAACATCAGATTATGTACCATGATAAAATAATTGAATAAAATTATATTTTTGACAGAATGTCTAAGATGATTTTGACATGAATACATGTATTTTATGTCATTTTAAAATCATAAATTTATTCATTGGAACTTGCTATGTATACTTGCCAGCATACATAACCGTGTCACAATGAAGTGATGAACTGGACAGTCTGACAACTCTCAGTTTGATTGTGTTTTTTGTTTTACACATATAAGTCTTACTGAAGATAAAAGTAGACTGGCAGGAGGTTCCCTTGAATCTTGGAAATTCCAATTAGATACAAAATCTTCATTGTCAAATGAAAAAAAAAAAAAAGGAGTAACAATATCACTTTTTCGGGGGACTACTAATCTGAGCTTTGGGAACACTTGCCAACATTTATCAAGTGCAATTAATGTTACTAGTCTGAAATCTTGTTGTTCATTCATCCTGTATATTGTATTGTAAGTCCCATTGTCTTGAAAAATTGACTTTTAGAGCCCAAAAATGTAAAAAGGGTGGTAACAAGGCTGGACGAAGTTTGTGTTTTGGAATAGGAATGACTGAACCAAGTAGGACTCTGTGTTACTTTTCTCAGACACCTATTCACAAGAAATTGGACAAAATTCATGGATTGCTGACCCTGATACTTCTCAGTAAATCAACAGTAGGGAAAAAATCCTCAAACTAGTAACGCTCTTTTCCACTTCCCTCCTCCCTTACCTCCTCCAGAAGTATAGCCTCAGCTGTACCAATTGGGGTAGCTTAAACTTTCACATATGTCTACCATCCTGGATTCTGAAGGTAAATTGCCTTTCTCTCTTGCCATGTTAATGGAAGAAGGTGGATTTTGCTTGAGTTCATTATCTTGGGATAAACAGTTGACAAAATCCTTGCAAAGACAAGACAGTTTGTTATTCTCAAATGAGTTAACAATTGAGCTGAAAGGCAAGGCTTTCCCGAGACACCTGAGAGAAAAATATTATTGGACTTGTTTTGATGAGTAGGGAACTGAAATGAAATTATTTGACCATCAAATGTATCTAAAGTATTACTTTTTCCCATTATCATGGACTGTACATATATTTCTCCAGTGCAAAGTGAGATTAAAAAGCTGCCAAATAAGAAGGTAAGGCCACCATCTCTGGTGGTATGAACTGATATATCTGCACTGTCAAAATGGAACCTCTGGTATTTTACACTCATTTTGTATAGATTAAATGACAGCACAAAGTGCAAGGCATCAGAGGATAAGTCCAGAATCCCAGAGGAGCCAGAAATGTTACTTGGAACTTGGATCCCTTTCAAGGGTAAAACAGAGCTTCTGGAATTTCCCAAATCATGGATATAGAAATGTTAGTATCTGCTGGAAGACAAGGGTCATTCACATTTGAGCTCTGTTTGGTTGCTCTGGAGATAGGGTATACGTTTCCAAGTGGGTATAGCTAACATCCCCCTCAGAGAATAAAAGTGTGTCCCAAATTGTATAAACACTTCCAGCTAAACAGGTATAGGTGAGTTAAATATACAGATAGATACAGCTCTGCTTTAGATTGCTGAAATATATATGTTTCAGCAATCTAAAGCAGAGGTCCTGTTGATACTATCAGTAGGAGGCAGCCATTGAATGCATAGCACTGTAGGCCCCTCCATACAAGTTTTGATTTAATCAAGTTATATTCCCTAAATACTTATCACCTCTGTAGAGTATAAACAAAATAAAATACAACACAGTACCAGATCTCCTCAAGGCTCTTGTGCCTCCCAGCTGTGACATGAGTGTATTCAGTTATCAATTATGAAATTTAGGTGGAAAGCACTATGGTCAGCAAGGCCAAAGAGGATTCAATTATTGGTACAGCTGCATTAAAGGACCACCCATAAATTACATAAGTGGACTCTAACAATTATGAAAACTAATGAGAATAATCTTAAATGGATGGGAACAATCTTACATAATTTTAACATTTTAATAATAAAAATAATTTTTTTTTATTGAAAAAGTCCTGGGTCCTCTGTTACTTTCAAGTTTGTTGAATTTAATGACATAGCTGAAAAACTGGCAAAGTCAAAGTAAAGTTAAACAGATCTGTTGTTTGCCATGTCTTTTGTCTTAAAGCCATAGTACTTTGGATGACAGAGTAGAAAAGCACATTACTGCAATGGCAAGAATGATTATTAGCAGACAAGAACTCACCTTGGCACTGACGACTACTCTTAGGTCTACTGGACAGTGAAAGATCAGCTTTTCCTTTTCACTGAAATTCTCCAAGCACGCTGAAATCCATGACAGCACAAAACAAACAAGCAGCACTTCTAAAAAATAAAAAGGTAGACTTCCTCTTCTTTCAAAAAGACAACTGGGATGCATTAAGTACGAAAGAATCTGCCTCTGGAAGTACACTGCTTTGTGGTATGATAATCTTCTGACTTAGCTTTAAAAAGTGGAACTAGATTCTAGGTATATAAACATCTTTCCAAGTTATCTCAGGAGCTTGGACTCAATTTCCTGGTGAAATAAGACACGTAAACCTGCACTTGAGGTAGAAAGCAAGAGCTCAGCATGCACACTGCATGCATTGGCTTTTACTGTGTGGTCAATAACTCTGAAATGCATGACTTTGAATGAAGCTTTTATGTGCAGGACTCTGTGCCCTATTTTGGCAATCAAGTTCAGACATTTGGATCAAAGTGTAATTATAATTTAGCTCCAGAACGTGGGCTTGTCTTTAAATAGAGAAGAAAGAATGTGTTCTAATACACAGAGACACCGTCAAGTTTATGGCAAAACTCCCACTGAATTAACTAGAAGCAGAACCAAGGCCATAGTTTACATAAGCAACAAAATATAAAAACCTTCTGAATTGTGCCAGTGAGAGTACAGCACCCAAATGGAGCATTTCCAAAATTACATTTGTGAACTGGTATTTATTTCTCTTGGTACATGTGGATATGAATATCAAGCTGGCAGTAAGGAAGAACAAGTCTATGCAAAAGTCTATTTACTCTCCATTTGGTGTCTTCTGTATTTTAACCTGGGGGAACAGTGCTGAGAGTCACCTTTCACAGCAGTGTAAGAGCAACAATGGCTGTCTCTGTAAAATATATAAAAGAGCTGGTCCTGTGTTTCTCCACAGATATAACTATGCAATGGTCATCTAGAGTCTCTTGCCTTTGAAAATGGTGAGTGAGAAGTGATGTGAATTTCTCTGTTGTACTAACTCAAGGATGTGTCTTTTGGCTGACAATCATTCAGAATATTATGCAATAAACCACCATCAGCTAAGCATCTCTGTGATTGGCAGCAACATTTTGTAGTTTACCTCTGGAGACAAAGAGAGGGGATCCAATCCACCTCTTTTGCCTTTTATCATCACCAGCTGGATTGGCGCTGCCTGTACAAAATGTGCCAAGACATATCTGGTAGAGGGTAGCTTTGCCCTACCACCCTTCATACTAAGGAAGCTTTCCCAGCTGTAAGGGTGAAAACTGAACCAGGACAATTGGGTCCTGAACAAATAACTCAGGCCAAGAGGGTAGCTGGTCCCTATTAGGGAGTACCAGGCTTAGAGAGTGTGATGTAGACTTATTAGCTTATTAACATAAATACTATTTCTTTTCCACACTAGAGTTTGCACAAACATTTTGCCTTTGTTTAATCTGTTGCAGAATCAATATTTTTAACCTATGCTGGGCTATGCAGCTATAGGTGCACAGGTAATTTCAGTTGGATCCCATCTGAAAGTATGGAAACCACTTAGTTGCCTGTTATATAGATTCGTAATTTAGAAGTATTTACATTTTCTTTTTTTAACTGCAAAGCTAGGCTAGTATTCCCTTAAGGTTTCTAACCATATATTGATAAGGGAATAAAAGTTCATCTGTAAATTGTTAACCAAAATATTTTTTTTGGTTTTGATACCAATATTAGAGTCTCACACATATGTAGCAGATTCCTGCCCTCTTTCTAAGAAGTGATCTGGACATAAGTCACACCTGGAAATTCATTACTAGGCTTACAAACCTGAGACAAATTCACTACTTCTGCTCTTACTAAAATGGTAATGTACAGATCTTGAAGCAGATTCAAAGCACAGGTGAATCAGTGCAAAAGTGTCTATTGAATTTTAATGTAATTTTAGATCAGGCCCATGGCCATATTTAAATGTGTCCAGTGATCTCCCTCATAATATAAATGAAGAAAGACAACATGAACATACCTCGTTGTAAAACAGATTGCTAAAGCCTAAGTTGCAGCACACATTGCTTTACTTAAAACTTGCTCAATTTTCCTTCATTCTTATGTCCTGTGAAGGGAGGATTAGGATACTTTTTGAACACCACTATATTTAAGTGCACGTACGCCTCTGAACAGTGGTGTTCAGAAGCAATGTTCAGTAGAACGGTATTTCTCATCCATTGCTGCTTTTTCTGGTCTTAAATCTTTTAAAACTCATGCTTCAGGGTTTCAGCCTGTCTTGAACTATTAGAAATCAAGCTGGCCCTTAGTTGAAGGCAACAAATAAGACCACTTTGCACCTTCTTATTTATTCTTTCCGCTGGCCACTGTCATGGACACAGCAATAGACTATACACACCTTAGGCTTGAACTAGCAGGACAGTTCCTGTGGTGTCTGCTTAATAATCCATTTTTCATTCGATTGCAGTGGAAACTGGATTTGCTTATCACTGATATTTTCGAGGCAGCAGATGCTACTGCTGCTGAAATCAAACATCTCATTTCCAACAGCATTCTGGGGCTGGGGAAAAAAAAAAAAAGCAAAGGCAAGCATTTGACTCTCCTTCTGGCTATGTGGAAAGGAGAACTGGGTGATGCTTTGCACCATCTCAGAAAAAGAAGCAGGAAAGGACTTCTGCCTGAAGTGCATGTTGCCAGCACCAGTTGGCCCCCTTAGGCAGAATTAGATAAGATGCAGTTGTAGCTGCCCCAGCTGCACAGTTCCCTTTTGGCATTAAATGCATGGGCAGTCAGTACAGTGAACTTACCAGGCTGGAAGATAAAATGTAAGGAAGAAAGAACTAAATAAAAGCACCATTGAGCAGCAAAGAATTACAATCACACTACACACTCCGTAACAGGGGAACTAAGAATTGTATATTACATTATTCCATTCCCAAGAAGCAGGAGCTTTTCTGTACAAGGAAATATCTTTCTTCTCCCTTGTCTTCTCTTTCAGCCCTGTCCAGCATAATGCATACTCTATTATTTTTTCTCTACTGAAAAAAAAAAAAAATCCAACAAAAGTTTACATGCGGCAGAAAAGAAAGTGTGGACCTTTGTTATTAATGTTGTAGAAATACAAATATGTCCACCTAAGAAAGGAGTCTTCATTAACTCCCACAGCCCAGAAAATTAAGGCACGGCTCATCAGGATCTGTGCTTGCTGTTGGCTAAATTGCAAGGGACTAGTTGAGTTGCTGGGGTTCATAATGCTGATAGAGCGGTTTCCACGTGAATGAAGGATAAACAGCGATTAATTTCAGCCAATAAATAATGGTTTGAGGCCCACATTGAAAGAAGAACAATTACTTTTCCATTTTTCCTGCCAAATGAGCTGATAAGAGAAAACAGGGGAGTTGGCCACGTAAATCAGTCTTAATTTTATCTTCCCCATTAAAAAGCAGCCATTAAGACCATCTTCGGCTCATTTCATCCTCTTCTTGTTTCACTTTTTCAATTTGCACAAAAGGGGGAGTTTGCTCGTCATAAAATTTCACTTTGGCCAACCTATCATTTGCATCTGAGCCAATAAATAGCAATTAGCATAAACATTTAAATCAGGAAGTGGAACAAATTCTTGTTCCCCAAGCAAGCTGTTAAATTACTGTATTTCACTGTATATAAGAAGCATTAGAAACAAGATCTGCTGGGCACAATTATCCCTTTCAAACAAGACATGCTTGAAATAAAAAAAAAAAAAAGGGATATCTTGCTGGGCAACCTTCTTGCTCATGGTCAATGAGCTTAATCAATGCAGAGGGAAGGTGTTCCATTAATGATGTTCAACAAAGCCTTATTTCAAGCTTTCCTTCCAAAGGGATTTATTTGATCTTTATCCAAAATATATTCCCCGGGAATTAATTTAATTTGCACTGATGTTGCATCATCAAACTTAATTTTTTCTTGTCAATTTTTTCCCACTTTGCTAAAATGTGCATATCTTTACATACTGGTGAGCCTGAGCTATGCAAGTCTTGCTTTATTGCAGCATGTTAATTATGTCAACAAGCATCCAGTGAGCATGACTCTGACTGCTTACGATATGGTGGATCAGCAATAATTCTGTCAATGCCAAAGTAACTCCAGTGGGTGCAAACCTCTTGAAATAAGCTATGGAGGCTCAAGCAAATTCATTTGCTTTTAGATATGTTCTTTTTAACTTCTGAGAATATTTCAACTCTCATGCAACATTTTTCATCCTCATAGACTACAACAGAAAGTTAATTGGCGATATGTCCATTTTGCAGTTGGGGAACCTAGAGCACAGACATTAAGTAACTTGACAAAAGTCATACTGGAACTCTATATTGCAGCCACAGTTGGTACTTAGGCCTAAAATATACACCTAGCCCTGTGCTTAACTCTTTCTAATGTATGTGCTGAGAAAATTGATGGCAGATATAAATCAATTCCCTCTTAAGGTTATCTAAGTTCCTTCTGGACATAACCCATACACATTAGTACCAAAATAAGAGGTGTTTTGAAGAAAGATGACAAAGCAGTAAACTTTTTTTCATGCCAAACTGTACAGGTAAGGTAGAACCTCAGTGTAATTCAAAATAATTCTCTAAAATACACTGATTTTAGTGCATATAAGCTACTGCTGAAGGTGGCTTCAGTTGGCTTCAATTGTGGGTTGGGTCATTTTTAGACTGGAATATTAGGGGGAATCAGTACAGTGAAAAGAAGAAGAGAGGTGAAAATCAATACAAAAGGAGCATCGAAACAGATTTTGCTCAGGTGCTCAAGAATTCTGAAGTGCTGGCTGGGGACAAATCTTCACCAGTGAGCTGCTTCAGTTGCTGTCTGTCCTTAACCTTTTATCAAAAGCTCTTCAGTCTTAAGGAGACACTGCATTGAAATGTCTGTGGGACAATGTTAACACAAGGTATTCTTCACTGTTGTTTAGTTTTTGAAACAACAAGAATCATAATTAAAAAAAGTTATTATACTGTGTATAATTTCTGGGTCACTGCACAAAGATAGGGAAAACTTCCAAGACTTTTCTCATGTCTTATCCCATCAAATGTCAATCCTTGTTCTTAGGTCTCAACTACCTCCCAACTCACATTCAGATAAGGGACAGGATTCCATCTTTTATCTCCAGTGAAATTTTGATAGAAACTCACTCTAAAGACAGCCTTGTTTTGGATTGATTGCCTTGTTGCAGGTTTATAGTAAAATGGTTGAATTATTTCTGAGTGTGTTTTTCTAGAAGACTGTGTCTCAATAGTAACAAATAAAATGTTTGTATTTCAACAGCATATTCCACCCAAGGATATGAGAAGTGAGTAAGTATTATTATCCCCTCTTTATGAACATAAAAACTGAGGGCTGATTTACAGATAGAAGTGCATTATTTAAACTGACAGAGTTAATTAAACCACTTTAGTAAAACTAATACAAAAATCTCTTCAGAATCCTATTATGGTTTGGAAGAGGTTACATTGCCATAAAAGTCATTGAAAAATAATATACTAACATCCATGTGCTGCATTATAGTATGCTGATTAAATTATTTTTAAAGTAAAGATGACACCATTTCTTGGTGTAAACAGAATTTGTAAATCATGATAGGTTCAGTGATTTGATGTAAGGCCAGAGAGTAGCAGATTTGTATCCAAGACCTGCATTCACAAAGTTTGTTAATATGATAATTTTCTACCTTATAGAGCAGTTTATGAATAGATACCTTGTATTACCCTGGAACTTTTCTCTTTCCATTTCCAATAATAAAATCAATATTATTATAATCTCTTAGTAGTGTATCTATCTTTAAGTCAGCAAGATAAACATAGATGAAGAGAAATATTAAAGTATTCCTAAGTTATTAATAATAAACATTAGTTTCATTTTAGACAGTGTTTATCGAGGATTGTTATTTAGTTATAAAATTCAGAGGTGCATTTCTGCAAATGGATGGGTTGATATTTTTGTAAGTAAGTAGATATCAGTTCTGGATGCTCTCTGAGCTCCAGAACACCTTTGAAGAACAGAACACTTCTATTTGCCCACTTGAAAAGTGCATATTTAGGCATTTCAGTTTCTCATCCTTGCAAGTGGGAAGGACCCTTCCTGTACCCAAGAAAAGTTTTGACGGTGGCAGTAGTTAAAGCTAACCTTCAGTGTACATAGTCCTGTACATTTTATAATGATGCTGCATGATTAACAACTCTTCACTTGCCAGATTATTGAAGAATTTCTGGGAGTTTTCTTTTCTTGGTGAAGCTGAATAAATTTAAGTGTGGATATAATACAAAAGTGAAAGCCTCATATATACTTGGTTGAAGAGAAACAAATAAAAAGAAGACTCAATAATAAAGGCCATTTGTACTCTGAAACTCTATACCCTAAAAAGAAAACAAGCAAAAGGAATAAAACAGGAAAGAAATAATCTACCAGTATGTCCAGCATTTTAAATTTAATCAGTTCTGTAACACTGTAATAATTTTAATATTGTGATTTTGCATGCTAGTGAACTCAGAAGCACAGATGTCAGAAATGGGAGCTGTACTGGGACCTGAGAGACAATGTGAGATATCTGACAAATATTGTTCAGAATTTTGCTTTGTGTTTAACAGGATTTAGAGGTGTGAAACTAGGAGGACAAGCCATATATTCTAATAACATTTAGCAAAAACTGCGATGGGTATTTTTTTAGAGTAAATATATAAACATCATCATGAAACAATTCAAACAGAAGAATCATCATCCAGTTTTAAGGAACTGTTTAGGGTCTTTCAAAGCTTTCATGAAATACAGTCTGGGAAGGCTTCTATCAAAGTCAGAGGTTCACTACCGGCTTCATGGTGTCAGAATTACAATTCAACCATTAGTTGTGAAATTGATATTTTATTTAAGATCTGCAAATTGTTTTTATTATATTAATTGACATATGCTTTCACAATACAAAGACTAATAATCTGATGAAACATCTTAAGCTTTAGTCGGTGCTGAACAATCTCAATTTTCTTGAAAAATATAGATTGACAGAGAATAATCCATTGTTTTCCTTATATTTAATAATCTTTCTTGTGCAAATTAAAATATATATATTTTATATATAAAATGTTAAAATTTAGGAAAACTAATATCTAAATGACCTCAAGGATCTGGCCTTTCTTTTATTTGAATTAAATTTGTAGTGCAAAGAAAACACATACTTTTGGTAACAAAGTGCGGAAAAACTAAAATTAAAACTCTTTACTAATTTTTCCCAGTCTGAGATATCGTGGATACTATGCAGGACACGGGGAGAATTTGGACAACTAAATATAAAGTTGACATGGTAGAGTTTTCAAATTGTTCTCAAAACCTGTCCTAATACATGACAAACCCCATATTTCATCAACAGAGCAAAAATAATATCTGGCATAACCTAAGGAATATTCAGAGCATGGTAACCAGATATGAAAACTTTGGTGATAAATTACATGCTGGAAAATATAAAGGTTTTAAACAAAACTATTAGTCCAATGAAGACAATTACCAAAATAAATAAAATCTCCTCAAGTCCTGTTGCTTTTCTGTGCTGGAGGATGCTTGGAATAGTTGAAAAGAAAATGGAAGCCATAGGCCTGGAATATTTGTTGCTGTATCCTGCCAGGCTCTGGGTGCATGGTGGTATCTGGATGTATATCTTTCCTCCTCCTGTCATTCTAGGTCATAAGGAAGCAGGCTGTACTGGCCTGATAGATAAAAGAGGTTTAAAGAAGCCTAACATAGGGAAATTTAACTTTTTTAATTTGGGAGCTGAAGTAGGCTGTTGCCCACTGTGATATCTGAGTCTAAACAGCTTTTTGCTGAAAACTAAATATTCACATGCAATAAAAGAATGTTCAACAGAGTCTTGCCCTAGTATGCCAGTGGGACAGATTATTTCTTTTATCTGGAATAGAATTTGATCATTTTTGGACTCTTTAATGCCTTTTTAAAAAAATACGGTATCTGTTGTCCCAAAAATGAAACCAAAATATTACACCTTTTTTTTTTGTAAATTTTTGCTTTGCTTTTTGTGTATTTTCCTGGCTGTAACAATATAATAAATTTGACAGGAATTTTAAAAAATTCCACTGAGCAGCTTTTAAAATTATTTAGGTGATTGAAGATTGAATTTAAGGGCTTTATGTAGTTACAAAAAACCCTGATTCTGTATATGTGTGTATCTACACAGACTATGAAGTAACACAGAGGCAATACCAAGGACGGGCATGCAAATGAATACATATGTATATAGAAAGAGACTGACATACATGTGTGCACGTGTTATTCAGAATTCAGGTGAGTATGAGTAATATAATGCAAAGGTAGTGGAACACCTTTTCATTGTACACCTTTTCTTTATGAGTAAAAGGAAGTCAAGGCAAGGTAATTATCAAGTCTTATGTGTCATCTGAGAACATGCTGATGAAAAGAAAAGCTATCTCTGAAAACCTGTTCTGTTATTTCAGTAACTAAAAATCAAAATTTTTACCTGATTTTGTCCTTTTTTAAATTTATGCTGGCTCTGAAGTAATACAAGATTCTTCATAATAGAAATGGATAAGTCAGACTCCAAACATTTATGGCTGAAGAGAATTACGTATCAGAAAAAGGCTGTACTCATTTTAAAGAAAGGGGAGAACCACAGGACTTAGATTTAAATTTGAATGTCCATGATGTTTGAATCTTCAAAGCTAAGATTTTGGGTTATCTCTCCTCCTCTGTCTGTCTTCAGTGCACAGAAAAATTAAATTCTTCCACTAGTGTCCGGAGACAGGAGTGGAGTTCTGTGTAGGTAAGAACATATGTTGCTTCACAATTAAATCATAAAAGGATGCTGACATATTTAATAAAGAGAGCAGCTGAGCCAGTGGTTGAAAGCATCAAATCTTCATTTCCACCAGCAAATATAAGAAAATCCTCATAAGCTGACAGATAGACAATATCTTGGAGGTTTTAAAGACAGAGAGTCCGGACTGAAAGACATAACATTTGATAAGTCCCTTAGTAATCCCTAAGTTTTGTATCTTCTTTTCAAAGACATTTGTAAAATTTGGAATTTCCTTCAACACTGTGGAAAACTAAAAAGAGGTTTTTAAATCTAATAGGAAATTTAAAAAATATTGTCAAGAACACATTTCCTTGGAAATATTGGATAGAACCTCATTGGTACTTTTGAATATGACAATTAAATGGTTTTACGCCAGTGTAAAAGGAATTTGATTTTTCCCTTGTTCCATGCTGGAACTACTTGATACCACAGCACACTGTGGAGACACATTTTCAAGTGTTACATCTGTGAGCTTTCATTTACCACAGTATTGCCTAAATTCACAGCCTTGAGCTGTTATTCAGCTCCCCCTCTCTTCTGTACAAAAGCAATAAGCAGAAAATTTTGGTCATTCAACCTATTCCTTCCCACCAAAGACAAAAGTGGCTTTTACAAGAGAGTCGTAACACACAGAGCATGAAAGCAAGTTCAGAAATTATTTAGAAATGGTCTGGACCTGACAGGAGACCTAGTCCTTGCAGGAACTGATCTAGGACCAACTGCAAGAAGAGGAGTGACAAAAAAATGAGAGGAACAGCATCCACACAGTGTTTGCCACCCTTAAGTGAGGTATGAGTTCCTCCATTAGAGGAGAAGAGCACACTGATTAATTTTTATTAGCCATTCAGTCCATGATGGAAAAAATGCACTTAAACCTCTCTATTGGAGCTGGGGCAGCTGACTTGCACAAGAGGAAAAGACACTGTGAGCAGCATGAGTATGATTTAACTGATTGATTATCAATTAAGGCACTCTTCTGAGTATGAAAAGTTCCAGATTTGCCAAGTGGCTGGAGAGGTCAAATATCAGCATGAACTCTCCCTGTGTCTTAAGGAAGTAGCATTTTTTAAATTAACATATGTGCTAACTTGTTAATATAGAACACAATGAAATCATAATCAACGTACTTTTTCCTATGTTTAAAAGAAGTAAAAATATCCTTTCTTTTTGTTTGTTTTGGGGAAAGAATGAAAGGGGGAAACAGACTTGTTACAATCTATTCAGAGTTTTGTGAAAAAAAGCAAATGTTCAGG
>JAWWLV010000121.1:19333420-19364289 GCA_035041135.1 Platyrinchus mystaceus | reverse complement strand
GCAAGTAGTCCCTACACTTTTGTGAACAACATTTACATGTCTTAACTATGCTAAACATGAGAATTTTTAAACTTTTCCTTGAGAGTTCAAATGCAGTTAGGAGAAGTAATTGATACAAATTTAATCAATGCACTACGGGATGATACCCTGGCTGAATCTCTAAAAATATGGAGAGAAATTCTAATGGTAAATTTTATTTTATTTTATTTTATTTTAATTTGAGACCTAGGAACTGGAAAAGGTCTGAATAACAACTACAACATATCACTATTAGTGCTGGACAAATTGCAAAGAGCTAAAACGAGGAAGGAAGGGACGTGGAGGACAAGTGACAAATGGCCAAAGGCAACTGTACCAATTTGCAGTTTGCAAGCAACAATTTCATATTTGTTTGTAGAGCAAAAAAAGAAAGAAAGAAACTGGAGAAATAAGTAGGACACAAGTAGCATTTAGATTGTAAGGCCATTCAGGAATGATTTGCTGCTTCAACACCCAACCAAACCAGCAATATGTAAGAAAAAATACTTGTTGACCTAGTAGTTCCTGAGATATTACTGCTACAGCCCAAACTACCCAGTAGTCAACTTGAAATTTCCATAAGCCAGAAGGTATTTTGCTAAATTATAAATTAACTCATGTATTGTTGGGTCAGGAAGGAGACACAGTAGATAGTCTGAGTATATTACCATTGCCTCCATTACAGATGAAAAGACCTATCAATCCTACTTTTCGTGTGGAAATTAAAAAACTTTGAAAGTATGAGGTTTTCCTATGGTGCATGTAAGGATGCAGAACATCCTGAGAGGGGAGAGTGGGAAGATAGGAGAAAATGCAGAAGAAGATAGAGGTATGACTGAGAAGGTGATTGCTCAGGAGTCAAGATAAATAACACAGATGCTCAGAGATCAGTGTAGAGCAAAAAAGTCAGTGGAAATTACTGGTTTAAAAGAATTGTGGGCCTGACTTATCACATTAATATATTCACATCACAAGTCAATTGATTCGGTGAGTTTCATTGTCACACAACTGAAGTAATGAAATCAGTAAACCAGGTTAAAATATTCTCTTTTCACACCTTTTCTATTGTAGAAAAGAAGGAAATACTACTGGGGAAATAAAAACAATACCAAAAGAAGTGGTCAATAAATTCAGAGTGACTGAACAGATTGGATGATTGAAGAACCTGGTAATGGTATGTGGAACATTTCTTTTGCCAGTCGCTGATGCAAACCTGGATCAGGTCGAGAATGACAAAAACTGGTGACCATATAAGAAATGAGTCAGTGCTGTTGGTATTCATGTTAGCAAAAATGCCATGATGATTGACAATAATTGGAACTCTTGTTAACATTATCAGCAGAGAGGGAAACCATGGTCTAAGCAGACATAAAGGCTGATTGCTCCTCTCCTCTGAAAGCAGAAAAAGCCCTGTTAAATAATAGACAAGACAGAAACTGGTGATTGGGTCTCTTGTCACCATATAAAGAAGTTTTCTCAGTTTTGACTGGGATCTATCCAGCATCTTTACATAGCCTTATATTAATTTTAATCTGTGGATGCAAAGAAAAATTAGGATGCTTCAGAATTAAGTACATCAAGTATCATGAAAAAATTGGTCTCTTGTTCTTAGTCCTGAGAGAAATAACAAAGAACATAGAGACTTGAATATTCTTCTTGGCCGTGTTCTGAAGAACTGAAGAAAGTAAACTTCATGTCCTGAAAACTTTTACCTTTAAAACTCTTACTTTGAAAACCTGTTGTTTTAAATGCTTGAAAAGTACTGGAGTTTTCTACTTGATGACCATATTGCCAGAAATTCCTGTCAAATTTCAGCATCTTCTAAAAAATTTCCTTTTCCTGTTTTATGCTGTAAGGCCATCAGATGAAAAATGACTCAATATACAAGGGAAATGGCAAATCAAAGTTTAAATAAAACCTGTACCACTGAAGAACTGACAGATGGAAAAAATATATCAGAAACTTGTCTCTTATTGACATTTGACCTCTTTCTTCTACCCTGACAATGGAGAAGCTCAGGCATTTCAATTTTTTACCACATGATCTTTCTCAGCTCTTGTAATCATGAATATTGATGTTAACAACAGTATTCCAAATATTTAAGAGGAAAACATTACTTTTGTATTAGACAGGAACTCTTAAATTCAGACAAAGGTCTTAAACTGGAGCTGAGTTTCAATTTTAGTCCCATTTATCCATCAAACACACTGACACATTTTTATTTTAAGAACCACATGATTTTTACTAGCATTTTGCAACAAAACTCCAGTATTCCTTACTTCTATAAAATATGCTCTGGTGGTCTAAGTTATGACTCTGTCTGCTGTTCGAGCATGTCTGAAATTGTACTTCGTCCATGGCCAAGTGTCTCTTCAATCCTGCTTTGTGCTGTCACAGCAGGAACAGAGGCTGAGTGTACAAGGTTTAGGTGATTTTGCTACTGACAGCAATCTCAGTGATACCTGGCCACTTTCCTTCCACTTCACAGCTGTGTTCATAAGTACCACTCCCCGTTCTCAGAGGTGGCAACATTTTACAGTTACTTTATGATTTTACGCACTTCTCAAAGAGGTAAAAATTGTGACTTCCATGCCACACCAAGCCTCCTCAACCTGTTCCTACCATGATGTAAAATCGCAATGTAAGAAAAAGGTCTTTTGGATGGACAAAATTCAATATGATGTGTTAAAAGGAAAGGGAGAAACATAAGCATTCTAAGTGCCACTGCAGTAATGCAGAGACTGGAGTTTGATTTCTGCTATAGTAGTACAAAATAGGATAAATCCATACAAGTCAGAGAACTCTGAGAATCATAGTAACAAAAACCAAAGTCAGTCTTACTAGACAGCTGTTTACAGAAGTAATTAAAAAATACAAGGCAAAACATAATTCAAGAATAAATAAAAAAAAAGAGATATCAAATGCTAGCTAAAAGAGAAATAATAATAATAATGATGGTAAGGTCATACATTTGCAGTAAAATATATGGTCTTAGCTTTACTTTTAGAATAAAAGTATCATAAAAAGGGAAGGAGGCAAAGCTAAGGGCATCCAGAATGATATAAGGACTCAAGGGTCTTATATATTCAGAAAGGTTAAAAAAAGTAGGTCTGTATTGTTTGGAAAAGAGGATATTATGAGTGACTTCAATGAGATACATGAAACTCCAAAGGGACCAAGGAGGAGACATGCAGCGATGGTATTTGAGCTAGTGTCAAATGCAAGCTCAAGGGGACACAAAATTATGCCAGTGAAAAGCCTGACAATGAAACTCTACAGGTAGAAATACCTTACACTAAGAGTAAAATATCAAAATTGCAATTACTGCAAGTAGTTTAAATAAAAACAAAACACTTTGAAAAGTGATGTTGGATGAAATTAGTATTTCTGAAAATGGAAAGTTCAAGCCATGGTGTTATTTCAGTTTCATGGAAAGACATGATGCAGAATTAAGTTTTTACCTCTCAGTTAGATGAGAAACTAACAGTGGATAGCAGAATGTCCTTTGAACTCAGACTCTCGACACCCTCAACATCATTTCACCCCCAGCACGCTCCATCAACTAATCAAGTCAAAATGCAGCAACCCAATGAAACATCAGACTAGGAGAATTAATTGCAACGTCAATCCCTGGCTGGCCCTTCAGATTCTTCCCTGGTTTAAATTGTCACTTCATTACTCATCTGCACGCCACCTCACAGCTTATCCACCCATCACCTTCCCACTCTGGCACCAGCTGGGTCATGGGACATTCAGTGGGCACTTACCTCTGCCTCCCCTCTTTCTCTCCAAAAGGGAAACAGGCTGTGGTGACACAGCAGCACAAGTCACCAGCACCTTCCCCTAAGATGTGCAACATGACACTGGTACCCCTGGCAGAACAATTAACAGCTGTGAGCAACTGTCATGTGAGTCCATCAGGAATGTGAGCAGGTAGGAGAAGAGGGAAGCTACATACTAAACATCAAACAGACAAAAAACTGTGGGCCAGAAATTGTGTTAAAATGAACTTAAGGATCAGGGAAACATCAGTTCTTGAAGGGTAAAAATCCTCAAAGGGTCTTATATTATCCCCAAATGAAGCCATTTTGGGCATAAAATTACACTTAAAACCTCCTGCAGTGAAGCCATCATGAAGAAAAGGTATGTATAAAATCAACAGAGTTTGTTAAAATAAGTTTAATCCAAACCAGATTAATAATATTTCAATCAAGTGGCACCACCACAGGTTAGAGTGATGGGGACTGTGATTTCTGCGATGACTGTGATGACTGCCTGAGTTTCTTCCAACTTCAGAGTACTGACTTCCTACAGAACAGCAGATACTCACTACCTTAAGGTGATATCATTATGGGCATTATTGTTAAGTTTTATAATGCTATAAATATGCCTTCAAATACATGTTTATCCATAGTTAAAACTATTTTAATATTTTACCCCCAAAAAGGTATTTATTAATATTTCTAGCAACAAAGTTAATTACCATGATACACCTGCCTAAGTCAAATGTACCTTAACTCCAGGAAAATTATATAATCTGGTAGCTAGAAGTTTTAAATTTTACATATATAAGTGATGAGAAAAGGTAGCATATTAACAGAGGTAAACCTAGCATCTATTCAGTACCAGATTTCCAGCAGAAAGGCAATATCTCAAGATATAGTGCAAGAGGATATTTTACATCCAATTAGGCAGGGAAGCCAAGCTGAATGGGTTAAAATTTGCCACTGATCCCAAGTAAGTGATTTTCTTAACCCCTTAAGGGTTCAAACTGCGCTGGGAGGAAAAAGCAATTATACAATGAAGAGGAGAAGGGAAAATATGTCCCAAACTGGTTTGCCTGCAACAAGGTACAGATTTCTCTATGGTCTGCAGGGAGCAACTGAGCTTCCCAGCTTGCTTTTTGACCACACCTGAAATAAAAACTAAAGGATATTTTGGGATATAGGAAAACACAACAGCTCAGATAATGTCCCAGGCAGTATATTCATTACAGGCTCATCAGAGTGGATGCCTGCAATAGGAAGATTAAATACCCATTTACCAGCATCAGAGGAGAGTTTGGTTTTATAATGTATTGTCCCCTATTCCCCGTGAGGCTGCTTTGTTTGATAAAATGCTGAGTGTGGTGTAAAAATATCCCTCTCTCTGTAATTTGCACTCCTCTCCATTTAAAGCTATTCTTGCTGCAAACGAGAATTGAAAGCTGCTAAAATTAAGTGGTGTCAGTTCTCAATGACACTTTAATGATAGAGCGCTCAGCAAATGAGATGAGAATAAATTCCAGCTTCTCTGCTAAAGATAGTAACCAGCACTAAACAGTATAATGCTCCAACTGGGCTACACTTCACCTGCTTCATTCATATTTAGTAGAACTGAAATAGGGAAACTATAATTAAAATGCTCATAAAATGCAAAAAAAAAAAAAAAAGAAAGATAATTCCTAATAGAGATGGCAGGAAAAAACTGAAGCTTGTGAAGTCAAAGCACAGCCCTTCTTTGTCATGTCTGTACCACCTCAGAGGCCACCACTGGCTGACCACAAGGCAAGTGTGGGGCTATGGCATGCATCCCTCTGCAAATTTGGTACAAAACTACTTACCTGACGCAGGCACAAAAAAAAATGAAGGTTACAGAATGCTGCAAGGTTTTGGACTAAATGACACTAATGCCTCTGAGAAGCATTCAAAGAAATAAAACCCCAACATGTAAACACTTTCTGTCTCTCAGTATTACTATAATTAGACCTTCAAGGATATCCACCCAATCTCCCACACAGATCATGACTACTGCTAACATGTGGCTTTGTAACTGCTAACAAATGACAACTTCAAAGTATGTCAGCTGAGTGCTGTCACCTCTGTGACCCCCTTATGCCACTTTTGTGTTGCAAAGGTGTTTTATGATGGGACAATTATTCTCTGAAAAAATAATTCTTTTACTCAGGGTTTCTAAACATGGTACAGCAATGTGAGATTCTGGTGCAGAGGGAAAGATGACCATATGAAGTTGGACACAAAGATCCTGGTGCTGCTTGAAATTAATGTGTGCCTGAGCAGAGTCACCACTGTCTTCCTTCTGTCCCATATATCACGAGCTCACAGTTTACATTTACAGTATACTTCTTTCGACAAACTGCTGTGGAAGAGAAGTAGATTGTTTCCAGCCCTTGACATAAATAAAAGTTATTTTTGTATAAGGCTATGACATCCAGTTGAATAACCAAGCCTCTCAAGCACGTGAATGGAAGATAAATATTAAGGCATGCAAAGTATAAAAAGCATTCATTATGGAGAGAGAAGTATTTATTACTGTAGGAAATTTTCAGTGGACTTACAATTATGAAATCTCTCTTGTAATAAGGTAATTTAAGTGTTTAAAATTCACTACAAGCACTTGCAGAATATTCCATATGACTAGAATGGAGATGAGGTCATTTGGGATGACTGACAGTAAAATCTTTATACTTCATAATAGTATCAGGTTTTCTTTACAAACACAATGTATTTGATGGATAAGTGATCCTCCAAATACTGTATGAAGTTTTAAAATAAGATGCTGGCACTATTTTCCCACCCTTATCTTGATGAAACTGACTGTATTTTACCCTGAGTCTTTATCTACAAATTCTTCTTCCAATGTCTTCTAACAAATTCTTCTTCCAATGTCTTCCCTTCTAACACTGAATGGAATTGTCTCATTTCTCATTTCATACAGAGAAAAAAAAAAGCAGCTTTTGCATTTGCATAACAGAATATATCCAAAGCTGTGTAAATGTCTAGGAGTTGTAAAACTGGTGGCCTAATGGGCTGAGGTCAGGTGAAATGGTCATGTGTGAATGAGAATAGTAATTCCACGCATATCTCTGTATTTCTTCCCATACAATGTTCCTATCCTGGCTGTACAAGTACTAACTTGACAGCAACTGTCAAGAGGTTCTTAAAATGAGCTATCTTGACTACTGTTGCTACTATTTGCAGATCAGACAGTACTGTATATATGGTTTTTACACGACATATCTGTGTGTCTTCCGTTACGTACACAGTTCGCAACATATATATTTTACCTATAAAGATTGTGTGACTGTGGTCATTTGAGTCTTCATTCAAGTGTAGGCAATTCACAAGTCTCTCTTCCTAACTCAGCTCTCTTTCAGGGAAGCAGGATTTTATGGGGAGACAGGAGAAATCTTCAACAGTCACTTTTCTGTGTCTTACTCTGGCAAAATTATGCCAGGGTAAACCAAAGCTACCAAAAGGTTCAGTGACTACTTATGCTATTAATTTAGCAGAAAAAGAAAAAATAATTAGTCCCCTACAGATCATGATTTCACATCCCGTTCTGCTCTTCAAGGTTCAGACTGACACATGAACATGAAATGTGGGCTGATAGCTCCAGATTAGCAAGCACTTCAGCTAAGCTGATATTGAAGTTTTATGAAGATAAATGTAGGCACATCAAGATGTGGTGTAGAAACAATTTGTTCCTGCTATTTGTGGAACCAAGGAGACAGAAAAGGGATCAAGTGTATCCTGACATCAGTGATTTAAGCCTGTTTGGCTTATTTCAGTCCCAGGTTGGTCCTCTCAGTTGTGTTCAAGTGCTGAAGTGTCTCTTCACACCCACCAGGAGATGTGAAGGAAGGCACCAGCTTGCTGGCACCATGAGTAAGGGAGGTCAGTATGGGCTGACTGAAAAATAACGAGATTGCTTTCCCTCCTCCTGGTATCCCAGCATGGGCATTGAAGACAGGAGGGAAATGGGACTCTGCAGTCTACTTATCCTCTGAAATTTTGTTTTGTGCGGTGGGAACTGTGCATGCTGATGGAAAATGGGTGCATCCTGGAGCACACATCTTTCTTGCACATAAAACATGCTTCTTTTTCTCCCAGCCAGCTCGACATCCATTAGTTTTCCGTCATGTATATTGTAGTAAAATGTGCCAGAGTCACTTACATATTCCATGAGGTACTGAGCATCACTTAAAAGATGTTAATGTCTCTGATCCCTTATGAGTTTGAAGAACCTTAGAAAGGTATTAGGCAAAACAAAACAACCCCCCCCACACACACACACACACAAAATCCTCAAAAAAACAAACAAACCCAAAACTAAAAAAAAACCTCACAAAACCTGCAAAAAAATAAACAAAAAATAATAATAAAAAAAAGGTGAGAAAAGGGAAAATAAAGGAAAAAATCTCTCTCCCTATCAAAGCAGTTTTACAGAGCTCTGGAAAGAGCAAGACAAAATAAATATTGAGCGAGAAGGAAAAAAGCCAGTATTGCATCAAATACTTGCCCCAGGTCCTACAACAGCAAGAATGAGGTGACATGCAGCCATACATGAGTGGACAACATGTCAGCTGCACAGAGGGTCTCTTCATCGTCACACATGTCCCCTAACTGGCAGTTTACCCCTTCAGACACAATGTTAAGAGACACAGGAAGAATGTTCTCTTTTTGAAAAGTGTCACATAAAGTAGCTTACCAGCCTGGTTGGCAGAAAATCATATTTTCTGATATCTGATGTCACATTTTATTAGATTTAGGATACTATTATCCTACTTACTTAGGGGTTTAAAAGTATCCTTTTTATAGCTAATGCCACAGGTAGAATGTTAAACTATAGACATTTTGCAATAAAGGACTAGACTGTTCCTTATTCACATCTGGTATTTTTTGCCCCAAACAATGCAATAGCTGTTCAGGATTTTTTTTTTTTTTTTTATCCTTGCACATTTGTCCTCAGTTCATCCACTAAAGTATGAGTGACTCTGGTTATAGAGTCTGCAGAACTCTGGAAATATAATTTGTAACTCCTTTAATATATTTTAATGAGCTATGATTATTTAATATGCATAAGATGGTTTAATCTTAACTCTAGAGCTCAGAGAGCAGTTGTCCTTTCAGTTCAAATAATGGCATTTGCTATAGTGCTTGGCAGCAGTTTCCACCTGCTAGTAAATAAAATTCACAGTATAAATGTTTCAATGCTTGGAATTTTATATCAGTTCTGGATTACCCCTCTGGATTTATGTAGAAAAGTTTTGTGTTCATTTCAGTTATTAGTGGACTTTCAAATCAAACCTTTTATTGAATCAAAGTTTCTTTAAAGTCTTCAAGAAAAATTTTGATTATTGGTAATTGAGTTTTTTGAATTGACAGCAGTTTGGAGTTTTAGACCTTCTAATTTAAATAATATTGTTTTCTGAATATAGTCATGCTCCTATTTAAACAGTAAACTCTGTGTATATAAGGGCAGAATTTGATTCATACCATCAAGTACATTCATGGTTACCATCAAATGATAATTATTTCTGTCCTATTCTGGAGGAAAGACTTATTTTCTTGGCTGAAAATTGGCTTCGTACATGATAATTAACCTTACCTACAATTAAAATATAAATGTAACTTTTCTTTATAAATTTTACAGTATTTAGCGATTAAACCATAGATTTTATCCCTAATCAGTCTCTACATCTTTAGTTACTTATCACTGCTATAATTTAGTGATCATATAATGTTACTGAACAGCAGGATCTTGGAGGATGGGATGAAGCAAGCAGAAAAACCCTCAGAAATGTGTGGCACTCTTGACTTGTTCACTCAGCTCTGCATCAACCATAACTGTTGTGAGAACGGGGAGACAGAAAATGAGAATGCTGATCAAACACTGATATTTACTAATATTCAATGGCATTCAGTGGTGGGGGGTTTTCAGTGTTATTTATATAACAAAAGGAAACTTCACAGGAACTCAAAAATATGATTTGACTACTGATAAAGGAGAAATGCATTTTACAGTGTATGCTATTAGCTGCTGCAGGCTTTAAATTAAAATATCCAGAAGACAGAGCAATGTTTTTAGTAAGAAGAAAGGACTAGATACCAGTATCACTCTGTCTTTAATATTTTACAGAATTTTCTCCAAACAGAGCTGCAAAAATTCTCCTTCCATAGATTGAAATCATTTAAGACAAGAACTTTACATATAAAACAATAGACCTTCAAAGAAAATGTAGATATGACTTTAAGGGCTCTGCAGAGGAGCAGAAATGCCCTTCTCACCACCAAACCAAACCAACAAGTTTGTGTGCTCTGGGAGCAAATGCCTTGGATCAGCTTTAGTCTAATGGCTCACATGCACTGGTGATAATTAAAGATCTCAAAGCACATTTTGCCGAAGGGACGACACTGCTTCCAATTCCCTTGGCAGATCAAAAAATATTTCCTTGTTTTTTTGGGCAAGTATTCTGAAAAAAAAATGGTAGGTGACACCAGGCTACTCCCTAAAGCAAAAGCACTTTTGTGGGAAATTTCCAAATAAATATTTTTCATGCAATTTATAATCCTTTAGAATAAAAGACATATTTGAGCAAGATCAACTCAAAGACTGCTAAATAAAACCCTTCTGTGGAGTTTTGATAAACTATAGAATCACTCTGTGCTATATCCGGAGAGAGTAGGAATTCATGGACTTCCTTTTAACTTTTCCTACTCTCTTTAAAAGTTTATCATTCCTTGGGGTAAATCCATTAAGAGGCTGTCTTGACACCTGCACTGACAATACAGTTTTTTGTCTCTTAAGAGTAATGTGTCAAAACAGTACATCAACCATGCTACTTATGCTTCACAGTCATCATTACAATATATATTCATTTTTTATAATAGAATATTTTACTGTATTTTCTAAAATGTATTCATTTGCATAAACTCAGTCAGGGATTCTGGTTTTTTTCCATTTTTTAAAACTCTGGATTTTAGGTTTTCCCACCTTTACTGAGAGTCATTCCATATTTCTGTAAATTATTTCTCCAAACCACTTTATCTTTTGTATATAGAGAGAGATAAAAAAAAAAAGGTAACTAGCTTCAAATTTAGCCCTACAACTGACCTCTAAAATTGGTCTCCTTAGTGTACATTTTAGTAGGCATAATTGTGTTGAAATATGAATTAATTTGGCAGTGGTCTTCCCTGCATACCCCGGATTATTTTAAGAAGATGAATGTAACCTTCATCTGTGCTCTGTAGAGGTTTTATTCCAGAGCCTTTCACTGTGATTTGAGATTGAAAGCTTACCAATATTTGAAGAATGCCATTGAGCACTAGGCTGTATTTGTTTGTCTCCTGAACTCATTCAATTAAGAAAATAATCCATTATGGAAAATCTTGATTAAAAGTTGGCTTATTCTCCCATTTGATTAAAATTCAGCATTACACTGAATCAATTGTTCAGTTCTTCTGTGAAACCTGCATCAACTGCAGGCAGAAGACAAATTGCTCTGTTGTTTTTGCATCTTACTCACCTTTTCTGTCCTCTGATTATAAAATCTACTGGAGAACAATAAACATGCTCTAATATTGTGGTTTCACTTGGTCCTTGACCCTATTCCGTGGCAGACAGAGTTACCATGACAGCCCAAGGGGACTTCGGAGTGGGAGGATTTTCTTGGCCATAGGCTTTAGCTCCACAGTCCCTAAGAGTCTGGGGATGGAGAGTGTTGCATAGCTTATTCCTGCCATAAACTTCATGGGTTTCTTAGCTTTTTGGGCCCTGAATAAAATCTTCAGGATTTAGTCCTTTGCATATTTCCACAATGACATCAGCAAACAAGGCTAATCTTGCCTGCCAACAAAGTGTTTTTATAACTCCATAGTAAATCCCTAATTAAAATCACCACCTAGAAAACTCTGCAACAAACAAAGCAGTTGAGGCTGGGCTGCAACCTGACAGCCTTGTGAGTGGAGAGGACAGGTTCTTTATCCCAAAACTTACCTCAAAGTCACCTCTGTTCTCCTTGTCTGTGTTCAGCTCTGGAAGAGCTAACTCTGCAGCCACTCAGACTACGGTACAGTTTTAGAGGGTGCAGTCCTGGTCTCGGCCAAATCAGTGTCAAAACTCCCATTGATTTTAATAAAGTCAAGCCATGGTTTCAAATATGGCAATAAAAAAAATCAGGAATTAAGTACTGGTAAGTTTGTTTTTCAATGAGTTTTCACTTCCAGTTAAAGTGTCCTTTGTCAAGCTGTGACAGTTTGCAGCAGGTAGAAATCTTTACTCAGGAAGATTCTCAGACATAAACAAGTAGATTAAGCCATACTAGCATAGTGCTTAATCAAAACTTCATGGAGAAGCTTTTCCAGTTTTTTCTTACGCTATGACCAACTCTTTTTACCATTACTGCAAATAAAATTTCTGCCTATTTTCCCAGGTTTCCACACAGGATTGCTAAATGTAGTTGAACTCTAATATTGAACCAACTAACTTCCAACATTAAAACTGCATTACCAGGACTGATTTTTTTTTCCCCTAGTTCTTTCATATCTCAATTGCTCCTTTTGCTCCTTTATGGTTTTTTTCCCATGGTTGAGTCATTAGGTATTGAGAAGTTTGCCTGGGGAAAGATTTTAAATGTAAAATAAGAAGCTATACTTTCAATGTACTACCAGCATACTATAATGTTAGCTATCAAAACAGTGGTTTATCTTATTATTTGATGAGGTCGCAAGTGAGAATAATTGACATAAGCACTAAAAAAGATCTCTGACTGCTTCAAAGTTTTAATGGTTAGTGTTCTCACTGGCAAACAGATTTTAAAAAGTGACTCTAGAAACAGCTCAAAATAATGCAAAAAAAAAAGCAGCTTTAAGACATAGTACATATTGGGCTTGGATTTTTTGAGTTTAATGTTTCTCCCACTTACCATTGCTAACTGGAATCAAATATTTGCAAAATTTAGGGAAACCCTATTTTATTACCTGGTTGAGAGTCTGAGAGGCGAGAGGGAAATTAATGTGCATAAATAACGTGGGCAGGTGAAGCTAAGCCCATTGGAAATAGGATGGTTACTAAAATAACTCTGAGGTCAGTATTTGTGATGAAAATAGACAAGATTTATGACAAAGTAATTCAATCAAATAATGTGAAGCAGGTCAGAAGTATTTCATTGTAATGCAGTGCTATAAAATCTATAGACATTGTGCAATTAAATGAAAAGCAAAAGCAAGCCATGGATTGTTGCTGAAGACAATAAAAGAAAAAGCAAAAGAAAATGTCAGCTGCAGAAGATCTCATTTTGGAAACCTACAATATGTTGATTGATAGGACTAGCATTTTTCAAGCTCTGTCACAGCTGAAGTATAAAGCTGTCAGTGCATATGATAATGATGGATGCCCTAAAACATGCAAATAGCATGAAAAATCATTTCTCACATAATTTTAGAAGATGAGAGGAGTTGTGAACTGAGGGGAGAGGGGAGGGTAGGTCAAGCTTAACATTCAGCCAAGAGGAATAGGCAGCCGCCTTGCCACTGCTGGAGTTGTTAATTACTATGCAAGTGAAACAATGAGTTATGCTGGCCTTCTGCAAATTTTCCCACGGAAATTTTATTGTGACCAGTGGAGGAAGAGAGGCAGAACTGCAGCTCTGGAGCTGAGCACAATAGTGAGCTCCCCTGGAACAAATCCATGCTAAAGGAAATCTGCCCCAGGGGCTCCCGCACTCTCAGGAATGTGTTGCTTTAAGAACGTCCTGTGTATTTCAGAGGTGACATTTACAGTATACCATCAATATTGGGGGTGTTTCAGTTAATTAGCCATTTTTATTAACGCTGAAGTACAGTAAAACCCAATGTAAGTGTTAAGAATGTAAATGAGCACTATCCCCAGGCCGATCCAGCTCAAAGCAGTGAACTATCACACACTGCCCCCATATTTATAGTGCTTTTTATTTTCTAGACTACGCAGAGGTTGCTGATACTTCCAGCTGAGTTTCATCTCTTGTGCATATGCATGTGCTTGCATATGTCAAAGTTCATAAGAAACAACAACGCTGTGGGTGCAACTTTTACATTGCTGGTTTTGGTTTCATTAATTATGCAATTTTGAGGAAAATCATATTTTTAAATGACTGGTGAAAACCAAATATACACTAAGGTTGAGGGGGGGGTTGTTTGCTTCTTTCTTAAATAGTTATAACAATACATCTTTTAGCATCGAAACAGAAAAATCCACAACATGCAAAATAAAGAATTATTTATGTAAAATGTCTTGCTTGGGCTCCATGAAATGGTAAAAACCACCCAGCTTACATGGCTTTGTATTCAAAATGCCTCTTCCTCAGTCCTTATTCCATACTAACTTTTGACTCTGACTTATTTTCAAAGCTCTGCTTCACTTGGGAGATGTCTACACACTGGATCTTCTCTCTACTGGATCTTTTTGCTTACTTTATCCTATCAAAAATGTCAGGTTAATATGAGCCCACTCATGTATTTCCAAGTCTAACTTCACATTTGCCTCTGATTTTATATGTTTTTCTTCAAAATTGGGGTTAACATCTCCTTATCATTCTAGTCCCTTCTAAACAGAGACCATCTTTATATGTGTCTGTATTCTTTCAATGATTATGTCCATCTCAAATTTGACAGTATAGGTATTAATAAAAATTTTAAAAAATGCTATCCTGTGTCTTTCACTGAACGGTTTATATTCAGTTTTATCCGTATCTGTGTTAGACTGCAAACTCTCAGAGGCAAAGACCACCTCTATGGTGTGCATACTGCTGAACACACTGTCACACTCCACAAATTGCAAATAATGAGCAATGGTGATGGACCTTATTTTCTACTACCTTCCATCTTATTGCTATTTACCTTTGCACAAAACAAGTGTCAAAGAGGTGACATTAACAAGCGCTGTGATTCCTCAGCAGCTCAGCATGTTTTTAGTTGAGCCCTCATTCATAAAAGAGGACAACAACCTGAACACTTCAGAAAATTTTATCCAAACATTTTACTAACTTACAAATTGAATTTCTCATTCATTTCCAAGACAACCTATTTCGTACTTCATTTTGTTAAATATTGGTACTGTTTCTGCATAATCAGGTGCTGGTCTTGCTGTTTCGAGCTGCTTTGTGGCGGGCAATTCATGAAAGCAAGGTTTAAAATGAGTCTTGTTCTGATTTTTTTTTTCTGTTGGATTTCATCTTTGTTTCTGACCTGAAGCAATAGCTCATATGCATGTCCAGATATTCGAAATGCTTTATATTTGTTATTCAGAAGGATTATGCTATTTTGGACTTCTTCAAGTTCACATTTAAAATGAATAATAACTCACTGTTGCTGCTGCTGAGTTCACACCTCTCTTTATCTTGCTGTTCACTTCTACTGTTAAGATTACAAGGATCTAAAGGTAGGTGAGGTGAAAAAGAAATTTAACTGAAGTTCTGAAAATCAATGCATGTCTCAACTAATCAGGACCCAAAGGTGTCATACTGAACTCAGACCAGCTCAAATAATAATAAATAATATATGCACAGGACAGATTAGGGAGAATTTCCCCCCTTGTCAAAATTAAAATGCATATAACAAAAATGACTAGGTGTTCCCAAGAGCCTTAAGTGAGGCAACTCCTCAGAAAGCAGGTGCAATGACTGCCCAGCATCCAAATTAGCAGGCTGAGTTTACAGAGCAGAGATGAGAAGTACTGTGGCCGAGTAAAAAAAAATCCCACTCATCTAAAACCTGGACCACAGCCAACTTTTCGCAATAATGGTAGGTGACAGGCCAGAGCTGATCCAATGTGCATTTTAATTGGTGGCAAACCCAAGTAACAAGCCATTGCTGTTCATCTGTCAAAGAAGGAAAAAAGCCCAACCAAACATGTAGCACAGTGTTTATTTAGTTATTAGACTATGTTCTACATAGTTTTGTTATGTAAATTATTTGAAGGTCTGTGGCGTATAACAGGAACAGAACAGGGATTTCCCCCCTCTAATTACCTAATACATCGATCTCCAAAAGAGAAACAAATGGGAAAAGGTAACATCTCTCTAGTCTGATGGGGTGAAGAAGACCCTGAATCATACTTAAAGCAGCCTAATAAATTGTTCAGCAGCAGCCCAGGTAGGTAAAAGTTCTCAGAGGAGAACTGGCATCTATATGTAATGATGCTTTTGACTCACCTAAAAACTGTGAAAATGTGAAGTAGCCCAACATGGGCTCTTCAGAGAAAGAGCATGCCAGTGATTTAAGAAAGATTCCTTCTTGCTGTAAACAGCTTTAACAGTTTTAACTGTTTTCATTCATGTTTTACTTTAAAGCATGAAAAGTGAGCACTAAAACTCATAACACCCTCCATTAGCATACATAGCACCTCATGCTTCTTGGTTTTGTTTGATTCTTTTTTAACCTCGATATTAACAAAACAAATCTGATCAGTCTGAAGGGGCTGTGAAGAAGATTGCATTGTTTAAGGGCAGGCTTTTGAAACCAAAAGGACTCTAACCAATTTCTTATGACCGAGAGGTGGGTACGGTTTCACGTGTTGCAGAGTATTCATGTGCTGCTCAGGAGAGCACAGATTGCATTCCATCAAAGGCAATTTTTCAGAGGTTGTCCCTCCTTTTGCTTTCCACGAAAATGAATCTATACCATTTACATGGAACACTTAACCTTCAGACTGTCCTTACTACAGCAACACTACTCCTATTGCAGATACATGTTTACTTAGACAAATCTAATTTACCCTTTGTTAATGTGTGCTGTCTTTACTTGCTATATTACATTAAAGTAGAAATAGAGTTACAAAAAAATTATCTTGCCTAAAATCATTCATAAGCTTTCATCAAGGGAATAAATTTACCAATTTCCCTCTTAGTTTATAACCATCCACTGTACTAACTTGACCTTTACCTAAACAGGGCTATAATTGCAGTTAAGATTATGTAATTTACAATAACAACAAAAAATTACTTTTGAGGAACTGCTACTGGCCATGAATGTCTCACAGCCATTAAATGCATCATTCATCTTGAGAAGAAAATTATTCTTATCCACGTCGACATTTTTAACATAAACTGTAGTACTCTCTGTTGGCACTTTTTTACGTACCCATTAATCTCAATAGTAAAGCATAAGTCTCACCCACCTATTCTCTGAAGTTTGGATGTCACTACTGTGTACAATAAAAATTGTATATTCATGAACTCCATTTGTTTTATGTCCTTCTCTCTGTCAAAGTCTCCCAAGCAGCATATGCTTTGCTCTGTGGAGAATAAAATCAAATTTGTCTGTCTTGTCATATTGTCATCAAAGTGATACTATCACAATTAGATTAACATTTTGTGAAGGAGCTGAAGGGAGGGAAAGGAAATAGGAACAAATTATAGAGAATCCCAGTTAACCCTTTCTCCAGCATAAAGCCCACTCTCAGTGGCACCTAGAGGTAAAGAAAGCAAGCGGGATCCAAAATAAGCAACACTGTGCAGCCTCTGCAGCCGTCCTCGAGGTCAGCGAGGTTACTCATCAGCCCTGGAAGGTACGTGTTCATCTAGAGGGCTGTCAGTACCAGTGAGAAGTTGTAGGGAGCAGAGCTCTCCCCAGACTGTTTTAACAAAACCTGTGACAAGCAAACGTGCAGCCACCCAGGGTAAGTCCTGGTCTGGCCGGCTGTGAGCACACTGGGGCAACCGGTCTGGCGCAGCATGCCAAGCCATCATGGGATGCTGCAGGGCCAAGAGAGCACTGCAGGCATGTCTGATGGGTGGAAAATAACAGTGTGAGAGCAGAGCAAAACAAGCAACCTGGTTTGTTTTTTTCTAGGTTTTCTTCATGACTACTTTCATGTTTATTCATTTGTTAAATGGGGGAAAAAAAAAAAAAGGCAAATTGGTGATTTTGTCAGATAAAGGGACAAAACCCAGTCTGTTTTACACAGGTGAGGAAAAAGTGTCTCAAAATTTATTCACACTGCTCAGTTGCAGTTCCCCCTCCACTTCCAGTGCACGGGCAATATCCATGCAATAAATTATGCTTGTGCAGGACAAAGATATGTATCTGTACAACTTATCTTCTTATTACAACTGCATCATCTGCACATTGATCTCCTTCTCTGGGGATTAATTCTAACATGGGCTGTGTCTGATACTTATTCTTCAAGACAGGCCTGCCAAGCATTTATTTTCTCTTCATTCTCCTGTATGAGAAGTTACCCACCAAACTGAAAAATTCAACTGCTGGGCTTACATGGCACAGCACACCTACTCTCTCTTCGAATTTCTACGAAAGTTATCAGCTGTTCAGATTGGGACTATTTCTTTAATACATTTTCTGTAAAGTCAGGTAGTATAATTACCATAATTTGCATTCCACAACACTTAAGAAAATGAAAAAAAAATTAAAAAAGAACCAAAAATAACTTTCATGTCTCCAGGCAAAACATTATGGTATTTCTCACTAACAGAACTCAGTGTTGCCCGCATCTCTGAGAAAAATATTCTATTCTCTCTAGTCAAATAGATTCTTTTTCCTAGCCTTGTACTGTTCTCATGTGCTGGGATTTAAAGGACATCATCTCTTTCATGTAAGGGAAAATTGGAAAATCACCTCGAACTGAATCTCATGTGCCACAAAGCTTGCACATATTACCCAAATAATATGGGAGCAAATTGTACATGCAGAATGAGAGAGCAAATATTTTTTTGTCCTACATTTTTAAAAGTGTTGATTGTTTGAAGAGGGGGTCACAGGACAGAGCGCTGTGGACAGAGTGTTGGGAAAGAGAGGGGGAGTGCACACCAAAGGGATAATAAAGTAATGAACAGCAGTGCAAACAGAAGAGACAGTGGGGAAGGCATAGGCAGAACAATATACTGAGCAGAACAGGACTACATTCACAAAAAAAAAAAAAAGGTAAGGTCAAAGAGGAAGAGAAGAAACTTTGAGATTTTGCCAAGAGGCAGCTTTCGGTAACCAAGGCAGTTCTGAAGGGAAAAGAATCAGAAGGGTTGAGTAACTTAAGATAGTGGTGACAGACTGCCTGTCTGCTTAATTTGGAAGTAAAATAAATCTGGGATGAGCCTATGAGATGCCTCTTCCTTCATACAGGCCACAGAAGGAAGCTAGAAGACAGTGACAAGCTTTGGAAAAAAATAAGCAGAAGGCAAGGTCTGGCAGAATGGTGGGTCTGTCCTGTGTAGGAATTGTCCTTTCTGTCAAGAGCTGGGCCATTTCAATGACAGAAAGGAAAACTTTAAACTCTCTTCTATGAGAACCTGCTCTATTCTCTGGCTGTACAGCATTGCTCACCCCTGCCTGAATGCAGAAAGAAGCTCTTGCTGTCATTTCAGGCACAAGTCTATGGGCTGATCTCATGAGTGCCCTCAACTCTCACTGAAGTCAATAGGAGTTAAGGGCATTCAGCACTTTCCAGGGTCAGGCCATGTATCACTTAAAAATAACTCACCAACATTAAACATCATTAAAGAAACTAATGCTCATTAACTAGCAATAGACCACTGGGAAAGGATCAATAGTTGTCTCCGAAATCATCTTACCTATTACAGCATATGCATAGTCTACTTAATGACAGTGAAAGATAGTGACACTGAATGATAGGTCACTGATAACAGTGAATGGAAAAGAGTGCTTCTTAATTAATCAGGACAGTATTAGTGAAGAATTCCACTTAACAGGGATACATTTGGGGGCCTAACCAGGTGATTAGGAGGAATGATGTGCTGACCCTTGGTAAAACAAAGTGGTGGCTTTAGAAGAAATACAACGAACACCCTTTTCATTCTTCTGTTTTTCTTCAGAACACAGTGCTTAATTTCATCTCATGCTTTTCATGGCATTGCTTTTCTTTAATTGTGTCTTAATAACGGAAGTAAATTCGTAGCCAGACAGGCTGATTCTGAGCCTGCCAATGGAAAGGGTTCTGCCATGTGGCACTAAAATGATATTCTATCTGAACCGAATGGCTCTTGTTCTGAAGCTCTTGCTTAGGGGAAGCTGCTGCCATATTTAACTGGAGTTGTGGTTTGCCCTGATCTGGCTTCAAGGCCATTATTTGGAAGACTGTAAACAATTTAGACTTCCATACCTTGAATGGTGTCTACAGAACTGGCCTCAGATTATGAACATTGTTTCCTTTTTCTAATCCAGATCTGAATTCCTTTTCCTACAAAATCTACATATGTGAAATCACAGAGAACTCCAAGTGCAGAACACTTCCTGCAGCCTTCAAAAGATTATTCACGGCCATTTTAAGTAAAAAAATTAAAGCAGCCCAATCTTATCTGCATTCCACCGGTACATAATGACTCTCCCCATCTGACTGAATTTATTGTAATCCCTATAAACCTAAATCTCAAAGAATTCCAATGCCTTGCACATCTCTCCTGTTCTAATTTATGAGAACTTGGTAATGTGCCATCTGGAGGTTTCACTGCCATTGGGATGCATGTTCAGCCCTAAGTGGAAACAATTCAGGCCAAATGGAGAAAGAAAAGAAAATGCAGGGGAAGGAGAAGATCTGGCTTCAAGGAACAAGTGTCATGAACTCAGAAAGATAAAAACTACATTTCAAAAAAATCAGTTTTAACTTGCATGATCGGCACATACACAGACGATAACCCAAGGTCTCAACCTAAGGACATTAGCAGCATTACAGGGCAATCCTTACACAAGGACAAAATGTTCTTGAGCAATTTCTGCAATGTATTAGACACAAACAGGTTTTTCCTCAAAACTGAAATCATGTCAGGCTTCCCGCTTCACCTCTTTTAATTTTCCCTGAGCAAACATATTTATTGTGGTGGTTTCAAGTAAATTTCCAGATCACAGACTTTTTCTGTGAGACAACAAAGGGCTTATTGGGGGGGAGCTTTTAGTCTGACTGGCTGATCTACACCCAGGCCATCAGAGGTCTGAGACCTGTTTTACTCTGAAAAAAATACGCCTGGCTCTGATTTTTTCCTTTTATTAAACTATTTAAACAAAAATAACATGAAAAATTGTATGTCACTGAAGTCATAATTACTAACCTATGAAAAGAGCGATACAGCTGTCAGGCTGGATCAATCAACAAGTTAGACACAGTACTGAGAAGCATATTAGATCACAAAATAAGTTAAATCCTCCTATTAATACCAAAATAATCAATCCTAACAATCTCAAACAGATTCCCTAATACATCCTAAAGAGGATATTAAGGCAGTTGTTCATTCGTTACATGTACCAATTACAGAGTATCTTAATGTTGAAACAAAATCATCTTCTAACACCTGATCCATGTCCTTGACACCAGTAAAAAGGTTTCTCTTCAAACACTTGCTCTCCCTGTTCATGCATACGCTAACCCTGGTCTCCCAGGCTCCATGCTTGGAGTTACTGAAGTGGAGATGTTGGCAGCACTGTCTATCAGAAGAGTCTCCTGTTGACCAGAAAGTACAGAGGAAAGTTTCAGGCAGGACCCCTTTTCCAAAATGTCATTTAATTTCACTCAGGAACTGTGCCATTAAAGATTCCTTCATGAATGCTTGACTGCTGCTCACACCCCCCTTTTCACAAACAGCTGGAAGTGCAAGGCAGAGACAGCTTTTGTACCCATGTGGGCAGCTCGGGGGAAGCAGGGTAGGGCAAGCAGAAGACTCCTGCAACTCCTTGCTGGGCTGAAGGGGATACTGAGAGGATATAAAGAGAAGAAACCTGGGGAGATGCTCTGACAAGGGCCAGAGAGGGTGGGCTTTAACTACAGTCATAAGTACTACATGGAGCCATGATTTCTTGTTCCATCAGCTTGGTACCCTGCATAGCTGGCTTCCTGGTCTATGCTGAAAGCTGGATCTGTATCAAAATGGGAAGTTCAAAAGGGCTAGGACAGCTCTATATAAATAAAAGATAATTTTAGAAAAGGAAATGGTTACATCAAAATTTAATTGAAAGTTGTATTCACAAACTTTGCAACTCTTCCTCTTTTCTGGACTGTGGTAGGTTAAGACCCAAGGTAAGGTCAAAGGTCCCATGTACTTTTCTTCTAGGTCCAGGAAGGGGCTGAAGACTGATGATCTGACATCTCATACATTCGTATTGGAGACTCTGAATGAGCAGTCTTCTGTGAGATGTCTTCTGAACCAAGACACTAACCTGCTTTTTCTTTTCACCTCTCCAAGAATTTCATCCTGATGAGACACAAGGTGCCTATGTTCAGAATAGAATATATTCATCTTGGTCCAACTTGTGAAGGCATCATTTTTGTGAGTTATTTAAAAATAGTTGATATTTTGAAGACTTTGGAGTCTGCAAGTCTGACCTTGCCTCTGCCAAACACCAAAAAAAGAAAAATCTAATTGCAAGATCATAGTGGGTCTTTTATTTATTTTAATGGGTTTTGGACAATGTTATATAACCAATCCAAAAAGCATATATGAATAGATTAAAAACAGTAGTTTCAACTAGCAGGAGAATTGTCTAAGCACAAAATTATTGAGGAACCCTCCCCCACTTTACTGGAAGTAGAGACACTGTAAAGCAAAGACTATGAGATTCACCAGGACAGACAAAACAATAAAGTTCCACAAGATTCAATATCTATTGGCAAAGTGCTCAGCTAAGACAGCACATGTTTTCTGCCCTTTTCATTGGGTAGAGCACAGAAGCAACCAGAGCAAGACATTGCTGTGGGAGCGTGGGGAATCCATGGGACATGTGCAGTGGGAGCTGGAAAATCAACTTTTTGAATGTCAGCTATTATCAGTGGTATTTTCCCCACTGCACAAATGAGCCAAAGGAACATGCCAAAACAAAACAGGCTACCTGCAAAAGAGGCAACATGACACTTCAAAAGTTCCAGTTCCCACATTGACTTTTACCTGCCTAGGATACCTTATGTCCCATGACTGAGCTATTACAACTTCCCTGGTGACTGAATCACAGCATTCGGGAAGAGTCTGTCACAGTCTTCCTTGCTCTGTCAAGGCTCAGAAAAAAAAAAAAATTAATAAAACCCACTTTCATTTCTTTCTGTGGCTTCTTGATCTCAGGCAAAGCAGTTCAACACCTACAGAATACCTTCCCTAAGGAGATAACTGTACAAGCAAAGTTCAAGTATCCCATCATTGATTGCATGTGTTTCATACTAAGCTGATTCCTCTATAATGCACTTTCTACAATAGCTGATAGATTTTTCCAGTCTTCCTCTGGGAGTCCTAAATGACTTTGCTAGAGAATTGTAAAAGCTCTTTTTCCTTCACTGGCAAAACTCAGTTCTTGAATGAAATATTTGAAAGTCTTTAGAGATATAATACATGTTGAGTTTCTTAAAAATAAGAAAATTATTCAAACAGTAGAACACAGGTGACGGTACAAGAACATGCTAAATTGCTCTAGCAGTCTGATTTTCTAACCTCGTGATACCACAGGTTGTGTAAACCCAAATCAAAATTCTCTGTGTACACTCTTATCAACCACTGTGTTTATTTTGATGCAAAGGCCTTCATTCCAGCAAGCATCTCTGTCCAGAAAAGTATTGACTTTTGTGCTTAAATTTGAATGTACATCCCATTCAGTAGAATGTAAAGGACATTTAAGCACCTGTATGCCTAAAAAGAGACTGACAGAGGGCATATATGAGTCAGAATTTTATTAATGTTCCCTGAAGGTTATATAAGATCAAATGGGCAGATTGGCTTGGCATTGTATTGCAGTGACTTTGTACAATGTTTGGGAAAATGAAACCATTAATGAAATATCACCTGAATATTTTTCATTGACACCCTGAGTAATAAAATGTGAAATGTTTTATTTCCCCAATTGAGGTCAGCACACATGTGGATAATTGCCTGAAACAATATAATTTTTGTTTAACTTGTTTAATTGTCTAGGTAACTTTTTTGTTCAAAATAAATATGCAGTTAAAAAAAATTACAAAAAAAAAGGCTGTGGTTGGACTCACAATAAGCCCTTCCTTTATGATTAACACTGCAGTTTCTGCTGGCAATCCTCTGGAGGCTGGGCTTAACAAACACGTAACAAAAAGCTGCTGTTCCCTTACAGAGTTTTGAGTTGAAATAATCTGGAATTATGCAACAGCCAACTTCTTTAACTACTTTCTCTCCGGGAATTCCTTATATTTGTGTTTATCTGTGCACTCATCCCTTCTTTTACCATCTGTCATAGAACTAGTTGAAAAATGGAATGATTAAATCCTATTTTTAATAACTACTTAACATTACTTATTTAAGTGAAAAAACCCCCACAAGTATTCTCTATACAAAGCATAGGAGACTAGGTAGATTCCTCAAAATATTGAGATAAACTTCTTTATGATTATACCAATAAAACTGGCATCTACCCACAGTTTGGTAATTTTTCTGTCTTTGGTACTAAATTCAGATTTCTGGATTTCTTCAGCTAAAAAGAGAGCAGAGTTTGTATCTTAATTCTTTGGCATTTGATTGCTGAGCTCTCCACTTGGAACTCTCCACTTGAATTCTCAGCTGGAAGTGCGTGTAACATCTGTGTGCAGACTTGGCAGGAGGAGCCCGACACGCTGGGCAGTACATGAGTCCTCTTCACCATCTTGCAGGATTAGATCTATATTCCAAGATCTGACACAACTCAGAGCACAGAGGTTGCCAGATCCACATTTATGCTCAAGTAAGTGTCTGGCTTTTCAGGAGTTGCCAAGAAAAGATCCCTGGCTTCTCTTTTCAGCCAACCCCAAACTTGTGCCAGTCATCCTAAAGGGGTGAGAGCCCTCACTAGCATACATGTGTTTGAAGAGTTGTACTGATGTTAAAGTAGCTTCACCAATTGCTCTACCTGAGGCTCTTGCCCATAATGCTTCAGAGTGATTAAGCCTTAAATTCATAGCTCTGTTTCATTTTAGTAGGATTTTGAAACCCTCATTTTAGTAAATTAAGTGCCACTCAAAAGCTGGGGTTTTATTGTGATCCTTTATCTGATTAAGGTAGTACTATAATTAGTTTCAGTGCACTAATAAATTGTTGGTTTTTTCCAGACACTTAATAAGGACCATTCATTCTCCAAGGGGATTGCAACCTGAAATTTTGCTGAAAGAGTGATGCTACAACAGAGGACAAAGAGAAAAGAGGTGAATTAACTGGGAAAAATGCCAGTTACTGTCTTGATCACATGAGTGACCATATGCTAAATGACACAGTAAAATGAATGGATGCACAGTGTGTTTAGTTGCTTTCTTTTCCCTTTTCTTTCTTGTTTGATTGTACATGATGTACTTGTTCCACATGGCAGAATGTCCACTGTTTCCTTACTGTCTCCACTATTGTCAGAATAATTGGAATGTTATCCCTCTCTTGAAATCAACTTTAACTTTTTTTGTACTTAATTTTTTATTCCTCTCTCTGTCTCTCTCTCTTTATATAAATTGCCAATGGAATGAAGTCCTACAGCTGTAACAGCTGTCTAAGTAACTTCTCAAAAAGTAAGTTGTGTTGTTGTTTTTTTTTCCTGAGGTTTGGTGGTTACAGTGATGTGAACTGACTAATATTTTACAGAGCTTAGCTGTGAATCATTCACTGCAAGTAAAAGGCAAGGCACGCAAATGTTCCTATGCATGTTCTTCTCAATTATATTTCTGAAGACATCCACTCAATTTTGATATCTATTCAGCTTTACATATTTGAAGTCTAGACAAGGGAAGTCTAGACATCCGTAGTGCCCTGTCATATTTTTTTTAATATTATTTTTTAATTTAGATGCACCTTCAAATCCCAGAAGGCTATTATGTGCATTAAAAGCTGGACTCTTTGTTGTTGCATATGTATTTAACTTCAGCTGATATCCATTGGATAAACAGAATTTTCTGAAAGTGACTGTGTTATATGGGTGCGTACGATGATAAATCCAAACAGAAGTGCAGGCAGACAAACCCTGCTTCTGTGGAAAAGATCAAGAAAAATGAGTAGTTTCCAACCTCTGTACACCCCGGTGGCTTAAGGTCTTTGAAGAATAGGGAGAACAGTGATGTTCAAATATGTATTTCTTTTTTTTCCCTCTTTCTTTATGCTGTTTCATTACCTGGTAATAAATTAGTAAAGGTAGGAGACTTTGTTTACACACCTGAAGTCCAGGAGGATGGCAATTCCCAGAGCTACATTCTACCTGAAATGTTCAAGGACATGCAGCTGACACGGTGGGCCTCTGACTGTAAGACAGACAGCTCCAGGCACAAAGCTGCTGTATAAAACTGTCTACATCCACCTAAATTAGAACTGACAACCAGCCCTGGTTTTATAATGCTGAGTTCTCAACTTTTGGACACCAAAACCTATCCAGAAAAGGAAAGAGAGTACATTAGATTTTTTCCTTTTTTTTTTTCTTTCTTTTTTTTTTTTTTTTTTGCTTTTGGGCATTGTTTCTTCTTTTGTTTCTTCTCCTCTCTGTTGTTTTTTACCCTCATTTTAGAGTACAGCATTTAATACATCACATTTTTTACTCTACTTTTTTTTTGGTAGAAAACCCCTTTAAAGTTAAACACTTAATTCTAAAAAGATACAACTGAACATTTATCTCAGTCATACTTGAATATGATACAGTGTTTTCATAAAATTAGGGCTTGTTAAGGAAAAAAATTAAATTTAATAGTAAACTGCTGCATTAAATGGAAACAGAAATTTAATAACAAATCTTTACATTAAATGGAACCAGCAGGTAGAATAGAGGACTTGAAGAGAGATTCCTGGAGCTGCTTTGCAGACTTAGCTGACTTATCACTTCTGATGAGCTGATGAAGACTAATTTTTCAAAAATAATCACTAATTTCAGGAGTCATATTTCAACCCTCTCCAAAAAGTGAATAATTCTGAGGTTCTGACTAGTCAAAACTCCCCAAAAATTGGCTGCCTAGGGAGTCTAAAAACAAGGAATTACAGTCAACTGACTTTATCTGTTTCATGCTTATGCCAAAATAATTTTGATTGCATTTTCAATCTATAACTCTTATTTTTAAGAAAAAAAATTACATAATAATTCACTAAAAATCTGTTTATTAAAAACTGCCATGAAATTTGATAGGAATAACACCAGGGACTGAAAAGCCTGACTTTATGTTTGTGAACACAAATTCCAATCCTAAAACTTCTAAAAATCAACAGTATTCTTAGCTTTCCTCAATAACTGAAAAATGACCTTACAGCTAATTTGCATTGTCTTGCTTTATTATTTTTTGGTTGTTTTTGAGGGGACAGGCATTTCTTCTTATGCAAATGTGTTCTTCATTTAGTTATAATAAACAATAAAATGAAGAAACTAACAAACACTTCTCACAGTTCCTCTCAGTTTTTGGTGGTAATGGCTCTGTCACAACTGTTTGGTTTTCAGGTCTCCATTATTTACATCTTTTTCTTTTTAAAAATGAGCAAAACATTCCAGATGAAGTCTTACATTACTCTTTGTTCTGCAACATATTTTGTTAGCGATCCCATAGTAGTATCTAAAATACTGTAAATCATCAGTTTTTAATCTGGCAGGAAGTAGATAGTGGCCCATTAAACTTTCGTAATTAAATTTCCCCTACACTCCCCCATAGAACCATTATCTGAGTTTTCTAATTAACACAAGAGGAGGGAGTCAATTCAGAGTGATGGGATCTATAGCCATCCCCTTTCATTTTAATGGCCTTTAATAAACTTTTATTACTATTGATATTGATAATTATAATACACCCTTTCCTCTGCAATGTGATTCTAAGGGCCTTGTCAAAAATTGAAAAATTCTGCCTCAAAGCTGGAGCATGGCAAATGACTGTGTCCTCAAACACCCTGAGTCTGGAGCCAACAACATCACTGGGGAAAAACAGGTAAAGCGTAGGCAGGGCTGGTGTGAATATCCTCTCTCACACGGTCTCCAGCGGGCTATGCCTCAGTCCTGGTCCGCCACAGCCCTCTGCTCTTGCAGCAGAGCCTCCCCCAAACAGGCTGACATGAATGCTGAATCATGAGGTGGTTTCATGACAGATAAACACAAAGAATTATGCAGAGTTCATTTAACTTCTTTTACTTCCAGCCTTACAGAGGTCAGATACTAGAGAGGAGGATTAACTGTCGTGACATCTAGTCCTTCCTTAGGTTTTTCACAGTTGCCTTTTACACTAACTAAACAGTTTTACATGGAGCTTTTATTGGTATGTCAACACTTCTAACCTCACCACAGCCCCAGTACAGCACGTCTCATATCTGCACGATCCTCTTTCATGTAAGCAATTATGTTCACATCAGCATTACAGTGGCACAGGCTTCACTGATTGAGATGCAAGCCAGAGCAGAAGGACCTCTTTTCTGCATGAGCTGTAAGGCAAAGGGCACTCTGCCTTCCAAAACAAGGGGTACCTATACCAAAGAACAAGCCTGCATCTGTGTGCACTTTCCTTGATGCAACTAGTTGAGAGTCCTCATGACTTGAGGACAGGTATGGGTTCCTGCTTGCCAGTTGCACTGAGAACATCACAAAGCAGTTCTAGGTAAGGAGTTTGGGTGGAGGGGCTACCTTCTCCTGCATGGAGCTATTGGTGATGGTCTTCTCTAAAATCCACAGGCTGACTTTGAGCTTAAACTGTATGTCTGGAAAGAATCCTCTACGGGAACTTCATTTCTTACCCCATACTGCTCTCAAGCACACACAGAGCTTCAAGTAGGTGAGCAGCCCACACAGATACAACTGCCCATTCACTGCAAACTATGCAGGTGTCCCCTTATCCCTGCACTTCCTATGGGAATCTCCAATACAGGCAATTTGGTCTGCAGATGTTGGACAGACCCAGCAATGGGTCTGACTCCCCTGTCTGGCCTTTCCAGCAGTTCCACAGGACACACCAAGAAGCCTTTCCTTCCAACAGAGCATGGATGTCCTCTCTGGAGAAATGCCTGTTACCCAACTACCTTAAATTACAGTTCTTCACACCCTGGTCTCTACCCACAGATCGTCAGTACAACTTCATTACTGGATGTTCTGATCTTGGAGTTGTATTTTATGACTCTTCAAAGCTGATTCTGAAGAATGATTTAGGTTGGATTCAGAAGTTCTGTTTGGGACCATTTTTAGTAATTCTTCCTTATTGCAGGTTATAATCATTAAGATAATCAATTTCAAACAAAACAAGTTACTTATTTAACTATTGTTATCAAATGAAGAAAAGATGCATAGAAAAATGACTGAAAATCTATTTTAAATTAAAGATACTAGGAAAAAAAAATCTTTTTTTTCTTTTTCTTTTTTTTCCCTAGTACAAAAAGTAAAATCTTGGTTTTGAAAGTCTATGATTCAGACAGATGAAATCACAGGTGAGGCATATTGCTTTAAAAAAGGGTCACTATAAATAGCCAAGAGTCTTTGCTTGTTAACTGCGAAAGACATAGCAGTTAATATAATCGTGAAATGTGAAGAATGCATTTCCTGTAAGAGTATGAAAAAGAAATCTTCAATTAATAGCAACATTCAGCCATACCTGGTGGGATCCCAAATCCAGATTTGGTAAAAAGCCATAAAACTGAGTCAGAGAGGTTATTAAAGAGCAGATCTTTACTTCTGTTGTTTGAACTACTGATGAGCTAATGATCAGCATTTAAACCCAAGTTGTCCAAATGCAACCTGAAACATGTCTGTCTGATTGCTTCCTTTCAGTAACCTCTAAATATTTGTGTGATGTTTGCAACTAAACTTTGCATGTCTCCCTCCCCAGGACTGAGCAAGCTGTTTTCTGAAGTTCAGTGTTAGGCAGGTGGGTATGAACTGGGTGAAAGAAGAGAGAAAATGCTTCATGAATAAGGTATGCAAAAAAATTTGGCATACGTTTTTGAAGTGATTATGAGGTCTGTGTGAAAGCAGTAGTAGGTAAATTTTGGCTGGCACAGCATATAGATACACAAGAGAAAAAACTCAGCCAACAGTGTGATCACAGGACAGGAACCAGCTGCCTGGATTTTGCCTTCTGAAAAACTAACAAGTAAAAGCATGGGGAGAGCTCCTCTGTGACTTACAGTGTTAGGGATATAACAAAGCAAACACAATTTGTACCTGTGAGCAAAAGTCCATATGAAACTCATCTAAATATGTATTGAGATGTCTTTACCACCACCCACTGCAGTCATTTCTGCCCTTAGTGTGGCCTGGTCATGAGTGGGGAAAGAGGTCTGCAGAGAGGCTTTTCTGAGAACCCTTCCAGGAGAAGAGTAACATGGTAACCTTGAGAATGTTTGGGTTTGGGGGACGTGGGATGTGATGTTGGATTCAGACACATTTTATATTAGCAGTACCTTCAGTGTTTGTTTCTATCTTGTCATTCAAACAATTTAAAATAAAATAGAGATTTTCAATAAGTATATGCAAATTCCAAATATTTCTATCATAAAAGTTTACATAATGAAACAGGGTTAATGACAAAATCTTTCTTGAAAATACCTTCTAAGAATTGCCAGAAATTAATGTTTCAGAAATGGGGTATCTGCCAAATTGACAGATACTTACAAATGGACTTAAATTTGCTTTTTTGACCTTGTCTGCTGATCATCTTAATTATGAAGGTGCAAGGTCCTCTTAAATTCTGTCCACATCAACTTCTAATTTTATCATTCTTCAAAAGTGATTAAGCTCATCCTTCAATATTAGTCAGCTGTTTTTCTCCTATGTATCCTACATCTTTGAGTTTCACAGATGAATTAGAAAAATGAGAGAAGTGTAACTAGGTTATGGAATTTCCTGAATATTATGAATATTAGCTCTATTTTTTCATACAGTGAAGATGATAAATATGTCTTCTGAACCAACAATGTATTAATTTGCATCCTTGTCTCTATTGCTCTATTTCAGTCAGTGATGGTTCTGTGAACCATCATTTATTTTACATTTTTATTGCATATAGATTCACAGAGAATTTTACATGATGTGTATGTATATATATATATATAAAAGTATGTGCGTATATATATGAAAGTAAGTGCATATATATGGTAAGGTAAGGTAATGGCCAGTCTTCGCGAACGAAGATCTGGGAAAGGTGTTCCCACCTTTCAAGCCTGCGCAATG
>JAWWLV010000121.1:19296240-19333258 GCA_035041135.1 Platyrinchus mystaceus | reverse complement strand
AAAGGAATATCTTTTGCAGTAAGGACAGCACTATGATACTCCATTCTTGCACACAGATAACTGTCCCTAAGCAGCACCAAGGACAGCATCTCCAGGTCACTTGAAAGGTCTGATTTCTTTACAGACTTTTCAAAACACTGCTTTACTTCACCATGAATAGATGGAAATTTTTCCTACCTGCAACAGATTGCCTCTCATCCATGCTTCTCTGTCATTGACTAATTTGCTCTCTTTCTTGCACTGAAGAATTGAAAAAGTTCTGCATGACATAATTCCAATAACAAATATAAAATTAATATATATATTTCCCATTTCTTTTAAATTCTATTTTTTTCTGCAAATATTTTAAAAGATAGAAGGCAATCAGGTTCCCATTAACAGGCTGCTTGACTTTAATCAGTATGTACAATAACTTCCTGATGAGAATTTAGGCCAAGTCAGGAAGAACACTCCAAGCAAAGAAACATCTGTGATAAAAGCATCAAGCAGTCTTTCTAACCATGTACCAAGTTCAAGGTCTCTGATAAGCCACCTGGCTATACCTACACACTGTGATAACCCCAAGCTGGTATTACAATGTTCAGCCAGGGAAGGTCTTGTTTCTGGGCACTGAGCTGATAGGCTTATGGCTATCTCTAAGTCACAAGAATATTTGAATATCATATAGGCAAAACACCCATAGAAAGCCATGAGAATAGGCATCTGAATAGGAAAGACTGGTAGCAACCAAAACCTTCATAAGTCAGAACTTTTGATTCTTTAGGGCTGTCCTTCACTTTTGAGAAGCTTCTATGGCAAGAGTCAGTCAAAATTCATTCCTCCAAACTCCCAGTTTCCACATTCAGTCAGTAAATACCACCAGCATCCTGGATGTCAGCCTTCTAGTATTCTTGTTTCCATACTGGTTTCATGAACTCAAAAGGAATCTAGAAGATATATATATTCATTTTTGTTTTGATGTTGTTCTCTATAACTTTATCTTCCTAAGAGTTTCTGGTTTCTGTATGCAATTCTTACCCTCTTCTTTGGGCCTTTGATGGTTGAGTTACCTGGGCTGGTAAGTTACCTGTGATGGGCCTGGGAGTAGCCTGGCAGGGGTTATTTGGGGTCCCCCTGCCATTCATTGTCTCTCTGTGCTCCTCTGTGTGTGTGTGCAGAGTTTTTATCACATAAAATGTATTTTATTCTCAGCTTCTCATAAATTGTATTTTATTCTCAATGCTACATAAGTTTTGCTGGTCACCCTGCAATTAGTTGACTGGGATAAGAAGGGTCCCTCCTTGACATATTTCAGTCTTGTTCTTCTGTTGAGGTGGAGATTTCCATAATGCAAATATTAACTGGGAAATGTCCAGAAATGTAATGGCCACTTACATTAAAGACAGTCAAATAAACAAGAATCTATGCTATGATGTGATGGTAACACATCATAAACTAAAAAACACAGGTAGACATTGGCTCTGGAAAGTTGCTTCAGAATTTGGCTCTTGCTGGTGGGTTGTACTATATACGGGTTATTTATGACTCTGCAAATGTTATGTATCTGCCTGATTTTAGACCTTCTAAACTTCACTTAAAATAGTGTTCTCCTAGCATCATGAATTATTAGAGATGAAAGAACTGAATAATAAATGCAGCATTCTCTTTTTACTCAGGTTATTCACCCCTACAGAGAATTTTGTGTACAGTCAGTTTTACTGTTTTCTCATGATCAGTCCATATTCCATGTAAGTATGAGTTATGGTTGAAATGGGAATTCAGAGACACCAGTATAGAATTTTGAATACTGCTATTGCATTGCAAATGCTCTCCATGGGAAATTCTGGTCTATCTGCTTGAAGTGTTATTATGGCATACTAGCACATTTTGATCACTCCAGACTATTTCTTTTCCCCAAATAGGAAAAGGGAATAGAAAAGCATTTTAAAGAACTGAAATACAAGCCAAAAACATTAGTAGGTTTATCCAGGAACAGGTATGGATTTGGATTTATTTTATTTAAGCAGAATACATTTAAACTGGTGGAATTATTCTCCTAATTTCATCTTCTCATGTTCTAATTTTCTAATGCTCCATGTTTCAATATTGTTACATTATTTAAATTCTTCAGTCTCACTGTTATGGCAACTTTGGAATTTGTGCATCTTGGATGTTGAAGTAGCCATGGTTAATATTTTTTCCCCAAAATAACACTGAAGAGACACTATGATTTTCAAATTTCAGTTGGTTTTCTGTAAGGACGTTGTGGCACAACATTTTCATGCAAGTTAAGATATTTTAGAAAATTATTAATTTAATCTGGCTCAGACTGCAGTGAAGAGAATCAATGGAGAGGGAATATGCCTCAGAGCAAAAATAATATAAAGCCCCTAACAAATTTAAGGCATTTTGGAAGTGTAGGGAGGAAGATGAGGGGAAAAAATAAAATTACTAACTCACATTGTCTTGATTTAGAAAAAAAATCCCTAGGAAAAAAAGGAGAAGTCATCTCAATGAGCTAATTGACAATATGCAGCTGACTGATCTCTATATTCTTATGAATTCAATTAGTCCCTTTGGAATGAATTTTGGTCATCTAGGTACAATTTTTGATGTCATTGATGGACAACATCTGTACATTTTACTTCTTTTTAAAACCGGAGACTGTAGCTTGTTTTGGCCGAGAAACAATTTCCAAACTGGATGCAGTTGCCTATGAAGTCTGGCATGGAGCCATGTACACCTTTGGGAAGGACGTCTTTCACAGCCCTGCTTCTTTATAACCTTATTGCCATTGAAAGGTAATGACAAATGCTGTGAAATGGCCAGTATAAACAGCAATATTCCTCCTCAATCAGCTCATTCCATGGTCTGTATTGCTCCATTCAGTTGTCAGCAGAACTCCCCATTGACTGTAATGAGGATTTAGCTTAAGAAAAATCAGAGTTCTGGTATAATACAGTCACTTGCCAACAGTGACAACTATATATATATATATATATATTTAAAGTTATAGTAAAAAACATTGACTGTAGAAGTTAATTCTGGATTCCAATTCTGCATTATTTCGAACCATTTTTTTCACTTCCTCCTGTCTTTACATATTGTTCTCCCTATTACTAAGGTTTCAAGAAAACACTTGTACATATAGCAGGAAATAGCATGCAGAGCATATTATATTCTGTTAGGGTTAAATTTATAGTGGACAGCTGAATTTGAAAAATTCCTTGATTAATTTCATACAAAATTTCCATGAAGAATAAATTTTAACTAAGATGTAGCTGGGCTATTTTTTACAGAATTTCTGATTGGTGGGCTGCATGTTACTAGGGTTTGCAATACGGAATTCAGGATTGCAGTAATACTGTTTTGATTATGAAAACAAAGTTTTACTTTGACCTTGAATACTGTTTTAGTGGATGGGATAAAGAAGTTCGCTTTTTTTGTGGGTTTAAGGGTGTATTGACATTTTGGGATCTGTACTCAAACAGATAAACACCCACCTTAAAAAGCAGAGTTAGAAATAACAACGGAGCAATGTGCATACAACTATGATGAGAAAAACATGTTTAATAATAAAAGCTAATTATGTCCAGTGTCTAACTAGTAACAAAAAAATGCTGGTAACAATATGTGTGTAAACATAATCTCTTTTTAAATCCTTTTGTAGAATTATTGACTATTTATTACTAGGCTTCTTTTCAATCATTGATATTCCCCTACCATAAGAACCACTCGTGGCTATTAGGAAGCTAGAACCAATGCAGCATTGAAGCCATAACTCATTCAGGTGTTAACTGCATTAAATAGCTTCAGTAGTTCTGGGACTTGCTCTTTACTAACTAAGAGAAAAATTAGATCTACAATCACAGGATTACTGTCAGCAAAGGAAATTAAATCTGTAGAAAAACTAGAAGAATGAACATAAGAAATGCATCAAAAAGAGAACCCTGGCTGACTTAGAAATTTTATGTTCTTTTCATTATGGGAAACTTCACTCATCCGTATTTGTCTTTTACAAAGGATTATGAATTGAGGACTACAACTCCATAAAATTTATATTTTGTCATCGGGTTTGATTGGTGGAATTGTGTTATTGAGAAAGATTCTGAGATCACATTAGCCAGGAAAGAGTAATGCACTACACCCACTGAAGAACAATACATGTTCTTATCTACTCAGGCAGGCAATCAATTCTCTAGTGCATATATCAATACAGGCTGGAAGTCCACTATTGGCAGATTGTGTGGATGAGGTCTTGATACCAGCTTTACCAGCAATGATTACCACAGATGAATTCACTGTAGGTTAAACAAATAAGCAAGCAAACAAACAAGCAAACAAACAAACATGGATAACCCCAACCCCCCCACTGATTAATTCTCTATCACTGTGAATTTATTTCCATAATATGATAATATAAAAGCTCCTCTCAAACTCACAAGTGCAGGCAGTGAATGATCCACTTTTAAATTGTAACCTAAGTAAATACATTGTTTTAAAATATTGAGTAATGTGAACTGTCTCTTGAAGTTAGGGATGTGAACTCCAAACAGAAAGGTCCTTAATCTCTTCAAAACCAAACCAACATAAACATTCAGGTAATGTCTCTAAACTGATTTTATGAACACTTTTATGAACTTTAGAGCCAAAGAAAGTGTCAGGCATTATGGGAGGAACTCTAATTCCTGTTCTTCTTGACCAGAAACAGTATTAAAGTATTATTAAAGTATTTTTGAATACTTTAATACAGCTAGTATCTCATAATTGTTCTGCCAGCCTAGATTTGGAGACATACCTACTTTTTCAGTTACATAAAATTATTACAGTATGACTGGTGATTTTCCTAAGATTTTGGGTAGGAATTAATAAATTATGTAACACCCAGGATAAAGCCTAAATCTCATTAATTCCTTAATGAGGATCCAGGCTCAAAATCCAGATCTGCCTGCAATCTGTGCTGATCTCTATTAACTTTCCTGGGCTTATTCCATGGTTTCTGTTGCCTTTTGTGTAGGGCTCTGCCCAAACAATTAATGACTAGTATTATCAGAGTTTAGATATACTCCACCAGGTCCTGTAGGAAGGCTAGCAGATGCCTACTTCATGCATCTTAGCAGAATATTAGAGCCCAGCAGCCTTGTCATAGCGTTGCTATCATTAGTACCAAGCCTGGGCTTTGTACCAACCCTACAAAATCTGAAGGCTGAGCCTTCGCAGACTTACTTTGCCTGGGTCAATTTTTTCTTCTTGATTTAGCTGTAACAGTGATTTTTCCAAAGATCAGCTGACTATGGCTTATTTTTCAATAGTACAGCCATAGTTTTTATTTAGTTAACACTCAACAAACAATTCTTCTATGCAGGATGAGATACTTAGGACTCTAACACAATGAACTAATGTAGCGAAACACAGGTCTGGCGTGCCAGGAGAGAGGCCTTAAGGAGTAGAGGCACAAGAAGCTGTGAAGATGATAAGGCATGGTATGATAAGAGATGGGGCACGAACTTGGCACTGGAGACCCCATGGCTATGAACAATTATTCTGGCATCAATTGTCAGTGACAGAAATATTGACCTAGAACTGTGCTGAACATGTTTCAGGGCTAATAAAGAGAAAGAAATAGTAGCTAACATACATAAAAGGCATCATATATAGTAAAGCCATATGTAATGCAAAGTTTCAGCCCAAGGTGTAAAAGCATAATATTAAACATTTAATTATGGTCCCCAGTGGATCCTCAAGTGAGGAAGAAGTAACTACCAAAATAGCTCCCTGTTCTTCCCCAGGAAGGACTTGTGATGCTGGTGACTCACTGCACTCACACACCAGATTTATACAGAGTTTTTCTATATATTAGCCCATTCCTTGTCTCTCTGTTTTGTTCCTCTGTTTCCTTTCTCCCTTCTTTCTATAAGAACTGATCTGGACTAATATCCTAATAACAATTCTTTGATCAAACCGCCAAAAATTTCAGTTGCACTAACAATAAATCCTTTGCTGTACTCAACCTTTTTTTCCCATGGCAAGATTTGTTGTCTCAAACAACTCAATGGATTCAGGCTCTGGACTACAGTTATAGTAAGACTGAGATGTCTGGGGGCCTGTAAAGAAGCACAAATTCTTGGTACCTGGGAAAGCATCAGCATTGTAACTGAGGTATCAGTAATGCTGAGGAGCTGCTAGGACAGAAGCAGCAATGGAACATTAACTGCGTGGAGGCTGTGGGGAATATGGGTCTGGTTGGAGGTGCTGACACTGCACCCAAGGCAATTTTTGACCTGAAGTACAAAGATGGGGAGAGCACCATGTGTCACATTTTCCCTGAGCCCTCAGACTCACCCTTATTGATGGGAAGGTCAGACAGGCTTAGTAACAGCCCTTCATTCACAGGCATGGTCAGCTTGTCTACATGGGAAAACTAAAGCTGATTTAGCCAAACCAATGGAAACAACCATCTCAGAATTACCTTTCATTTCAGCAGAAGCTTGGCTTGGCTTATTTTTCCTTCAGATTAGAAGATGGTAAAAAGAACATAGGGTAGTTGACACGAGTGAGTAAGTGTGCATCCAGCCACCTGTACCCAACTGCTTTAAAAACTAAACTGCTTTAAAAATCACATTGAGGTTAAAACTGCCAGATTTTTTTTCTTCTGTAGAAAGTTTCAACTTTTTTTTTTCTGTAGCTAACACTTCAGCTGAGTTTTTCAATCTACAAGAGAAAAAATTGTTATTATACAAAAAGTCTAACTGACCCCATTAAATAGTAGCATAACCACTATTTTCTGTGTTTGTATGGGGTAGAGACTTGGTTTACATTTCTTTCTGAGTACAGCAAGCTTTATTAATGATATCTGTGATTCTACTTAACAGTTCTTGAACAAGACCCTGCACAGCTCTGCAAGCTGCACAGTTCAGAGGCGGAAGGGCTGCCATGCAGTCACCAGCACAGCTACCAAAGAGACAGGACACCAGGTCACAGTCTACTTTGCTGTTTACAAGAGACATATACACCTTTCTCAATCCCTTCTGTATTTGTGTTCCTGATCAATACATGAATTTGCTGTGTTTGCAACAGAGATGAGGGAGGAATGTCAGCTCTGTTTTTCCCCACAGCCTCCTTTACTCATTTTCCAAAGCTCAGTAGCCTGCTGGGGATAAATTCAGCTTATTAGTTGCTGTCTAAGAGTTTATAAAACTCTCTGATTTGGCCTTCACCTTTTGTATCATAACCATTTGAGTGCAACATGAAAACTGTATTAATAGCCCTCTTGGTGAGCTGCTATCTGCTGGGGGACTCCAAGATCTCCCAGTTACTGCCCAGGAGTTTGTAAAACACCATCATAGCGGGAAAGAAAAACAGTCTTGTGAGCATACAGAGTTGGTTTTTGCATTCACATGAACACAAACACAAGGATTTCATGTGGGGAGGTGTTTGTGCACAGCACAATAATGCTGCGCAGGCCAGGGTGGGAGGAGGGCTGTTCAGATCTAACAGATCTGAACCAGATTCTACCAGAAATAGAATTAAAGTAAAGCGATAACAGAAGTGGTTTATTTCTGTCTTCTAGGAGGTTTCTTATGGATGACTCTAAACTGACACAGATATTACACAGTGCACATCCTAATACATAATAGAACTACATGTTGGTGGTTGAAAATTAACAAGAAAAAGAAATCCATTGAAGAATGAGTCAGAAATAAGCAACTTCAAGTCCTGAAATACAAATTAGCTCAGAGGCTTATTCTGAGGATCAATTTTTGTAGGAGAGATTTTTTTTCCCCCTGATTTACAGGGGATTTACGAGAAACCTGCAGCTTGCCATTGGACAAATGAAGTCTTCTTACAGCTTTACATTGTTTTGCCACCACTTTCATAATACTTGTTTATGTTTTAAGGGGGGAAAATGTACAGCGAGGTGGAACGGTTATTGACCAGATTGATCATGGGAACAAATCTGCCGGTGGTAACCTTGTTTAATGATATGTTGCTGGGCTCAGCACCTTGCTGAGGCTGTGATTCTTCACCGGCTGGGCCCGCATGATGGATCACGGTAGGAGGCTGATGGTGCAATCACTCACTGGCAGCCACTGACACCTGCACCAGCCTGACACCCGTCCCCTCTGGATGTATCAGCCAGCCTGCTCAGCCTACTGGGAGACACAACTATTCCACCAAACGGCGAACAAAAGTTCTTTATCTACCTTGCAGCTTCCTCTGTAGGACACTGCCTTCTCTTTTTCTTTTCATTTTATTCTGGCTCCATCTGCAATTCTCTCACTTCTTTGTATCCGCTTCTAACAGGAGCATTCTGATCCACAGCTGACTTAGGAGCAACAAAATGAAGCAGCCACCAAAACCAGAAGAGATAGAAAAATAAAAAGGGGGGCAGGGAGAGAAGGATTGCCTGGCGAAAGTATGAAAGCAGTTATTTTCTCACTGAAAATCTCTTACCTGTTCATGGATTAGAGAGAAAATTGCTGTCTGTAAGTATGGTGGAACTCACATTCTCTATGCACCATTATTTTAAAAAGAAAACTCTTAGTCCTCCTTATATTAGATATTGACCATAATAATTTCCCAGTAAAGACTCAAAGCAGGAAAATGAGCAACTATTCTTTTGCAGACAGTTCCCTCCCTCTCTTTTTCTCATGAAAAATTTGGAAGTTAATTTATGCAGCAACATTTCAGATTCAATATTTAAATATCACAAATACATGCACAATTCAGCTTCCTCTAAAAGCAGTAATAAATGGATATACTTACACATGGGCCCTATCCATGCTGTCCAGCAGCCAGTATCTACACTTAGTTTATTGGGTGGGATTTTTAATAGTTTGTCAAATTTATAATACAAATCACATGTGGTGATATACAACCACTTAAAGGGAAACATTTAAAAATATGTCTAGCCTGTGAAATAGTGATTTCAATTGATTTTCTCTTTTAGTCCCTTTTCTTACAGGGTTGATGAACTTTTTGGGGATAAAAAAAACTTTATTAGTACGACAGGTCATTATAATGATAAAAAAGTAATTATCTAGCCAAGGAGGCTCTAGCACATACTTTCCCAATCTCTAATTTTATATAAAGACCTCTTCATTAGTTCACAGCACAAATCTGTGCAGCTTCTTAGAAAAAGAATGGGGACACCACTTCAGCTACCATGTTTCTTAATTGCACATAGACCAGTTCTACAAATTACACACATCTGTCTTTGCAAGTCACTGTAAATTCAAATATATATCGTCTCATGCCAGCAGTGGCTGCACAGCCATTACAGGAGCCAGATGGAGCAGCATGGTAGTGCAGACCACAGGCCGCCTCACCAGAAGAACATGGATGGCCACCCCCATTCCCACTCACTTTTCTCTCCTTTTTGTTCTAGGTAAAAAACCTACATTACAGAGACATATTTGCTCAGTTTCCTTTCGTTGACTCAAGCAATTGTTAAGGTGCGTCCTGAATCCTGTTTAAACCACATGCTCTCTTTGCCATGCAGGCTCTCCCAGTAACCCCTGATCTCATGAAGTACCCTGCATGAGTAAATGTTAGAGCATTACTTTCTGGGGCTCTGAATAAAACACCCTTTCTGAGCCTTGCCTTGAAAACACTTGCATTACCCTGATTCATTTCCCTGAATCAAAATCCCATATGCACAGTGTAGGGGTTGGGGATGTGGGAGGGAAGGCTGTACCTTTGTGTGGATCCCAAACAGCACTCAAGTGAGCATTGGTCTGCTCCCTCTCAACCAGCAACTGTAAAAACCACAAAATCAGAATTAGTCATCTTAGGCTTCTTTAAAATGTGACCTCCCAAAACAATTCTATTATGGGCCTTTAAGAAGCTATTAGAAAATAAAAAATAACATATTTCTCCCCCTAGTAAACATAGTTGCTGTCATAATTGCACACATAAGCACCCACAAGCATACATGCACAGAAGCATAACTGGGTACCATTTAATTGATAACCATACTCCCAGTTCCTTCCTCTCCTTTTGGGATAGCAATCGCTGTATGCAGCTGCTAAGACAATGAAAATGCTTTTCCAGCTGCAGCATCTGGCTCTTTGGCAGACTCATTTAGTAGTTGTGTTGGCAGCTTTGAATTTGCCTCTGGGTCTATCATATGTTTATAAAGGCAATGGACTGTCAGCCTACACTCGTGTGTGCCGGCGTGTCTGTTTGTCTGTGTTTCTCATCTCTGTTTACAGCTGCTTTTTGCTTGTGTTTGTTCACAGAAAACAGACATTAAACACAGAGAAAAACACAAACTGTCCCTTATCTTTTACCTGTGCATACAACTCTACTTCTTCAATTCTTGCCCTCCTCCTTTCAATAAGCATCCATTTCAGAGATAACTCGTTAGACAAATTCTCTATGTTTTACAAGGAAATTGCACCTTTATATGTGTGCATATACAAATAATTTCTTTGTGACTAAGACCCTTAATGCAGTGATATCATAATAAATGGAAGGGGACATTTTTCATGTAACTATAATAAATGAGGTGTTAAAGGAATATCCTGATACGTGAGCATTTTATAACTACTGCTTGTTGCTTGGTGGCAGCTGTAAAGCAGGGCTCACTGAATTAGCTATGATGTACTACTCCAGGGTGATGTTAATTATTCTACAGTGGTAAGCATTTTTTAAGTAGCTTCTTCACATTTTCACATGTTTAGGTATAACACACTTGCAAAGGCAGGGTTTAAACCACAGTTAAGCATCCCACCTGAAGTAAATATTTAAGGGGAACATATTCCAAAATGCTGAAAGACAGGTGAAGAGCAGGGAAAGAACTGAAGTTTTGAATGGTCTTCCTATCTTGACTTCATATTTAAAAAAATAAACAACAAAACTCATTTGTGCAAGCACACGTTATACATAAATCATGTCTGTACAGAAAAATATACACTAATATATGGGCAAGTGGGTTGATACTTTTCTTCCCCATTGAAAAGATCTCAGATATAAAGTAAAAAATACTCCTTTCTTACCTAAAATTCTCATGAAATAAAAGTGATCTTTCCAAGTTACAAGAGTGTGAAAGTGGGTACATATTTGCTGATGTGGCATAGTCAATAAAACTCCCTGCAAATTATTTAAATGCACAAACTGTAACACAGGAGAGACTAAAATGAGTGCTGATACACTTAACCTTCTTGTTTGTTATCAGTATTGCCAAAAAGACAACCACACAGAAAAAAATACAAGGATTATTTTCTAAAGCAATTTCTAGTAGAAAGCATTTTTTACAATTTCTTTTATTGATATAAAATATACAGCATCCTTGTTTTCCTATTTCAAGGCGGTTTTGCCCAGAGAAATTAAATGGGGGATGGAGAGAGTCTGCAGAATGATAAATTAGGATTCATCAATTAGTATCTGAGAGTGGCCCCTTCTAGCAAATAATCACTATAAATATAGATGTGAACTCAAAAATCACATTTAAAAAATGTCATTCCATATTATTGTAATTTGTTAATATACTAAACAAAAGAAAGCTCTGTTTCCCCCCAGAATCATTTGCAATAATATTTATATGTTCATTTTGATTAAGTTTGTAAACATCCATAGAAATCTTTGGGGATCACTCAGAATTCCCAAATGAAAGAAATTTTACATTTTAAAACTTGAGACCTTTTATGCAAATTATTTTGCCTTTGGCCATTTCAGGAAGAAATGAAGGAACTGGAGGATATTACAGTTTTACATAACACTGGTGAGATTGTTGTCATCTTTGATCGCACATCAATTAGTCAAGATCTTGAATGATCATAGGCAAAGAAACCTAAACTCTTCTCCCCAGCTGAACAAAAATATGTCAAAGATTCTAACTGCATAAATTATTACATTCTGTCCTACAGCAATAATAGCCCCTTTATGTAGACTTTCTGGTCACCTATTATATCCTGGGAATAGAATCTTTATTATGTTTTGGTTTTGCATATAACAATCTACTTTATGTATATTTTATTCTATTTTTGTGACCAGTAACACTGACAGCAGATTAATCTTAAAAGGCCAGCACTGCACTGAAAATACGGGCCTTGTGTCAGCTCCTTCTGATGAATAAATGAGTTGAAAGACAAGGAAAAGTCTTTGACTACACTGCCTACCAAAGTTCTCAAATAAAACAAAGAAACAAACTATAAACGGAAAGCCATTTCATTATTGTGATATTAGTCATGTAAGCAGGGTCTGTCATCTTTCCTCTGTTTTTGGAACATGACCATGTAAAGCTAAAAACTGCATTTTTCCTTAACTCTATGGGCACAGAAGTAAAATTTCTGACCGGTGCTGAAGTGCCAATCCCAGCAAAGTTTTCCTTTTCCCTACAGGTAGTATGAAACGGAGCCAGAACGACAGGGCCCCATCTGAGCCGTGCCCAGCTCCCCCAGTCTGCACAAACCCACTCTATCAATCACGGCAGGATAATGCATAGTGGCTGCGCCTGTGACAAGGAATGATGGAGTGTTGAGCACAGGCCCGGCTTCGCCTGTCGCTTTGTGCATTTGTATTTCTCCAGGGCCACTTTGAGAATTTGCAGAACTTGGGGGGGGTGGGGGGGTGGGAATTGTCGTGTGTTTTTAAAAATGTCTTAATTCGCTTTGATTATCAAACAGCAACGCAACACACAGACCTGGAAATGAACTGCAGGACAGAACAATCCCAAATTCCATCAAGGCAACATAACTGTACAAGATGTAATTTGATTAAGGGGCAGCCAATTTAATCTGGGTACAGCAAGCAAATGCTGCAAGTTTTTGCTGTCCATTTCTTCTCCATTATGTCCAAGAATAAGTGTCAGGATTTTACTTTATCATAACAGCAAGACAAAAAAATTTAGCACTGAGTACACTCAAGATTCTTAGAGCCATAAAACATTGAAAATTAAAAGACAGCTCATTGTCTTCAAAAGTATCCCTTATACTGATAATTTTAAGAAAGAGTTACCTCATAATTACTTTTGATCAAAAAAGCTTTAAGTAAATGCACTTAAAAGATGGTTAAACTCATTCTCCTCTTTAAAAACTCACATAAATGAGAAATGTTGTTTTGACTGAAAGAAATGCTCTCTGAACTAATCTGCAAAGGATGCACTGCGATTGACTTTATAAAAAATATGTAACAGTTAAGAATACATGCTGGTCAAATAAACCAAGTCGTTTGGTTTTTTTTAAAATGGAGTTTAATCATACACTACAGATATCTTCTATAAAGCTGTGGAAAAGTGTTAATTAGCACAGTTAAAAACAAAATAAGCAGGAGACATCATAAAGACTCCCATGCAAACATCACGTGAAAATCATGTCAGCCTCCAAAATAATAGGAACGTTTTAATCCCTCTGAAAACAGACAGACAAAGATGAATTCCATTTTCCTTTTGTGACAGTTCATTTTTTTAAGTCTCAATATTGTTAGGCGTACAGGATGAAAAACTGTATTAAGAAGGGGGTACTGGAGAATACAATCTTTTATTCTTTTAATATGCTTTTGACAGCCTAGATAAAACGCTCAAACAAATCCTTCTCAGCATAAGTTTTTGGAAGGGAAAAATATGTTTGCTTTTAAGAAGTCCTGTGGCCGGTTTTAGGAGCCTGTTAGATGAGCTGGAGTGCGCCGGCAGCAGCGATGCCCTTTTCTTCAGCTGGGCTTTCCCACGGCAAGGCGGGAGCCACGGTTACCTCGTTAACAGCTTTTTTTGTTTTTCTTTTTAAGCCCATTCAGTGGATGGGGGGGCAGATATTTTAGTTTCGATGCCGGCCGGACCACGGTGCGAGGGGCTGCTCTTACTGGAGGACAAAACTTAGGGCAAGAAGCGATCACAGAAAGCCGGCCGGGTGAACGCTCGCTGCCGGGTTTGCTGGGTTATGCCCGGCTGGCACAGCTGGCTGTTTACAGCCGAATCCTGAAAATAAACACGGGAAGCCGGGCAGAGCTCCGCAGATCTCGGGGTGCGCAGTGTTTGGGGGAGAGCGCGCTGCTGCCCCGCATCATCCGACCCCGACCCGTCTGGCACGAACACTCGGCGGGGACAGCAGCACCCCCGCCGCCCCCGGAGAGTCCCTACCCGGGGCTGGAGGCTCCGCCGGGCTCCCCCTCGCCACATCCCTCCCTCCCTCCCTGCTCCCGGCCGGGCGTGCGGTGCTCCGTGCGGGGCAGCAGCAGCCGGGCTCTCCTTCCCCGCGGGGTGCCCGGGGACCGCAGCAGCATTCCACCGGCTCCCAGCCGTGCCACCCTCGACGGCACGGGAGCGGGCATGACGCTGCCAGGCAGGTCCGACCAGACCCGGGAGCATCCTCTTACCACTGCCCCTCCCCATGCTATGAAAAACATCATTGAGCTTCAGAAAAAGCACCGCTGCTCCCCGATCCACGCGCCGCTTCCCCCGCGGGGAGGCTGTAAAGGGAACAGCAGCCCTCGCTGCTAGTTAGAGCCCCCCACCAAAACTTGGGGGGAGGGAGGGGAGGATGAACAAAAAGAAGCCGGGCTTCCCAAGTAGCCCTTCTTAGAGGGGAGGGAGAGAGAGCAAGAGAGAGAGACAAACATCTGGGGATTGGACCATATGCTAAAGCTTTGTCTTGTCCTTCAAAGTTAGGCTGCCCTTGAAGTGATTTGTCAGGCGGCCTAACTGTGACAGGGAGAATATGTAGCGGTGGAGAGAGGGATGGAGGTGGTGGGGGGAGCAGGGCCCAGAGGCAGGGGAGAGGGGAGAGAAGGAACAAGGTACGGACAGAGAAACATAAAAAAGAGAAAAGGGGGAGGCAGCAAGTAGCAGGAAAGAAAGCACAAAACAGCCTCTCTCCATCAGATGATGATTTTCATTTGAAGGGAACAGGAGAGTGGAAGGAGAGGAGAAAAAGGGGACAGACAGCAGAGGAAGAAGGAGGAGAGAGACAAAGACTGGAAGGGAAAAACAGGAGAGGAGAGGGTAAAGCAATAGGGCAGAGATGCCTGAGAAGCAGTGGCTGCTGATGATCTTTCTGCCGCCACCTCTTTTTTCCCTCTTCCCTTTTGCCCGCCAAGTGCTGAACTGATTAGAGTGTAATTAAGGCCATAAAACCCTCGGCTTATCCACCTGTTTATTCACTAAAGTCGCGGGCTCATCAGGCAAATTAGCTGCTTCCAGGCTGCACGTTGGGCCTAGAGCTGGCCTGATTAATGAAGTTTATTGGGAGCTGTTAAAAGCATTAACTGAAGGAAATCTCTGCAATTCGTCATATTTAAGGGATGGAAATTAAATCTCCCCATGCAAATGAGGGGAGACTCTGAAGCAGCTTCTTCTAGAGGTGACAGGGGTGGGGACACACAAGGGCTCTCCCCCAGGCACAGCCCTCTGAGGGAGGTCTGCAAATCCCTGAGGAGTTTGCCTGGTCTCAGCAGAAGGGACTTTACAAAAAAGGGGTGACAGATTTTAAGGAACAAGATCACTTGGTCGTTGGAGCCCCAAATGCACGAACCAGGACCCGACTGAGGCAATGTGGTCCTTTTGATCTTGTGCTAAGGACGTCTCTTACTGAAGGATTGCTGGTGAAGTTCACCCAGACAGGGATTTGCAAGGCAGCCTCCATGCTAGGTGGTTGTGTCCTCCTTGGTCAGATAAGCTATCTCCAGCTTATTTCTACTTCAGACTTTTTGCACTCTTCTTAGCTGTCAGTCATGTTACGTGGCTTCAACACAAGTACAAATGTCCACATAAAATTTGAAATATAAAATGGTTTTTTAAGCAACATTCATTAAGCAACACTGAAACTGCAACAGTGGATGTTCTAGCTGACTAACACCTAAGAAATACATTAAGGCAAGATGGTCTAAGCAGCAGGGAATCCTATCAGGAGCTGAATATTCACCAGTTTTAAAAGTGTTTTCTTCTGGCATGTCAATCTGATTTTATTTCTGACATGAATAGCATTTATCATACCCGAAGCTTCATGAGCCACAGCGTTTTTATGTTAACAATTTATAATAAAAGAGAAATTACAAAGAGTCACAACAAGGAGTGAATGTCCTGAGGAAGGGATACCGAGAAGAAAAGAAGGTCAAAGAAAACATCATGGCCTTGCTATTTTTATTGAGTGTTCAGCTCACAATGGTGTTAGGTTTACAATTTATGTGTTTTGAACATTTTCATATGAAAAAGAAGAAATCACTGTCTGTCGTCTCATATAAAAGATATTTGCACCCAAATACTGAGTTGTGAACGTGATAGGGAGGGAGAATAGAGAGAATTCATATTTGATGTAATTCTTATTCTATATGCTTCTCTGTCTAATTATTACAAAGCTAATTATTTGTTACAATTATTGGATTAACACTAATCAGTTTTCTTCTCCTTTGTAGAGCAGCACCAGTGCAGTGAAATGCAAGGTGAGAACGTTGTCTGGATATTCAACAGAAAATTAGAGTGCCATTTTCCTTGTGTGCAGATTAGTTCAGCTGCTTTGTGATTTATGACCAGTACAGCATGTTCTGTATCACATCCTACTACGTAGCATCTTTGTTTCTAAAGCGATAATTTTCTAATTTTTTGGATGTGGACACTATTTGCCAGTAGCAAAATGTCCCTCTCCTTGTGCCCTCTCCCACCAGAAGTTTCACTCATCAAACCACTCTGTGGGGCAGGTTGAACCACCTGTCTTCTCCAAATACCAGTTCCGAGAATATGGACTAGTACCAAGGCAGTCCCCTGCACATACACACCTTGAGGTTTGAATATACTTCAAGCACAAAATAATACATTTTTTTAAAGACACACAGTGCCCTTAAAACACACAACTCAGCTGTTATGCACAGCAAAGGACTGCATCAGTTGCTAGTAAATACACAAACCAAACCAACCCAAAACTTCCTGGCAACATGAGCATCTGTATTTTTTTATAAAGATAATTGGTGGACTATGCTTCTAATGCTGCATGCAACACAACAGAGCAGGTTTCCTACTGATATTTCTGATGAAAAGGCAGAAAAGAGTTTCAGTGAGAAAGCACTTCATTATTATTAACTGCAAGTTAACAAAGCATCTCCTAGAGAATTAAATGGCAGCAGTATTTTCTAGTTATGGGTTTAATTGCAGAAATGCAAAGAGTAATTGTAATCAGTGCTACCTTTTTTTTTTTTTGCATACTTTAAGAACATTTGCTATAAAACTATATTAGCACAAAATTATTTTAACATTGGCCAATAAAGTGCTTAAATTTCAGGCAAAGTAAACTCTTTGGGGTTCTCACTGAATGAAGAAGTGATCTGTCCAAGACAGTGTTTGTTACAAATTAGGAGATTTCTTTATAAGATTACTTAAATGAAATTCAACGACTTGTGGAACATACTGTCAAAACACTTATTTTTCTTGGTTACTAGTTCCTTCAATAAATTGATTTGCCCCATTATGTGGGGTCTTTTAGATCTACCACTAATACGATGTACTACTTACAACTTTTTCTCTCTGTTTCAGAAACAGAAAAATATATTTAAAGAGAAATAGTTAGGTGAATCATCAAAAACTTGTAACCACACCAAAACCAGGTGGTTTAGTTACAGACGACATTTGTTGAAGAAATATCTGATAGTGTGGTGGAATATCAAGTCATAAAAGATTTGAGGTGAAGAATGATATACCATTGCAGTGGTTAAGCACTCTCAGCCCCAACAATTATGATTATTTATATTGTAGGCTCCTCTTTATGAGCAATTATAACTTTGACAGGGATATTTTCCTCCTCACTAAAACTTCAGTTGCAAGACTTGCTTCCGGAGGCCCAGTCAGGCACAAGAAAAAAAAAATCAGCTATTTAAAGCTGTCCTCCATACAGATGCACAGAACCCTAGTCCTTAAAGTAAAAGGACACTGAATTGCAGAATTCAGGTTTCATAGAGAGACAAAAATCAGTATGCCTTTAAAACCAGGAAAGAATGACTTATTTTTTTCCTTTTACATCTATACTAACAGTATATCAACTATTGGAACAGTGGCATGCCCAAACTCCATATAATCTTTGTGAAAACACTGAGATAGTTGCAATTTTATTTTCCCGTGCCTGATTCAATGGTAGTGGAAAAAAGGCAAATTTTATCACAGCAGAATACTATGTTGTGGCACATTCAGAGCTAAATTTAGCCCTCCCAGATCAAGAATGATCTTACAGTCAGGGCCAAATTATTCTCTTTAACTGTGCTGTGCAAAATGTCCTAAATGATGAAGACCCTGCTCTGTCCTTGAATAGGCACAGAAAACACAGAGACCTCGGTGGGAGGAGTGTGAGCTGCTATTATGGTCAGAATTCAGTCCTAAGTGACCTCCTGCTTTTGCATGTGGTCTGCTACTTAGGCACATCAAGGTTGGAAAGGGTACTATTTAACTGTAACCTAAGTTTTTCTTGTCTCCTGATAGTTTACTAAACTATCAATGATGCAGTTTTTGTGGCTTAATTAATTCTTTCACACTGTCTTCGTCCATCTCAGTCATATTTGAATATTTCCTCTTATTAACATTTTACAGCATGTTTTTCAGCTGCGGGTAGAACCACAATGTTAATGAACAACAATTATCTTTCTTACATATCTGAGAACTTTAATGAAGCTTCATTAAAATTAACATGACATGATATTACTGGAAGATTTGCACAAAATCTTTTTTTTTTTAATTTATAACCCTTTTTTCTTTTTCCTACCAAATAGAAATGTTAACTTACTGTAGTTTTCTGGACAACAATTAGTGCCTTCACCAGGAATTCTTTCCTGAACAGCTTTGCAAAACTGGGACCTACAGGGAAAAACACTACTGTGTCCTTTAGAGAGATCTACTGTACCTTAGCACTTATTTAATCCCCTCGTCAAACACACTCAAGAAAATGAAAGCTGCATGTCACATTGTCAGTGTGAGGAATTGGCTAAATGCTTTGCATTTGATTCTGATTTTCAGAAAAGACAACATACACTGGGAGAAAGCAGCCTGAATAGTTTCATCTGGAGTCATTGTAAATGTGCATATGCTTTCATGTGTAGCATCTTCACCGACAGTCCAAAATTACAGTCTGATGTATTATAAAAGCTTAGCATCAAGGGGCATTGCATCTGACATGCTGATTAACTATAGGAGCTGTACCTTAAAATGTGGTTTCAAAGGCAGATTTTAAAAATGCTTTAAAAAATGCTCTTTGAAGCAAATAAAGTAACAAAAAGATATGAACTCATTGTTCATACCATTGCAGGCTAAACTTCCATCAAACCTCTCAAAAGCTAGCTTGTGTTTTAAGTATGTTTCTAGTTTAATATTTTGAGAACAAAATTCAAATTATTGTCATTTTATTTTGACACACAAGATGATTTATTCTGTTCCAATATCATGTATTTCCAGGAGAGAATTAAGCCTTTTTTTTCAAGTAAATCTAAATTGCAACAGCAAGTGTTGTACTGTCATTTTAATGACAGCAGTAGACTTTAAGTATGGAATGAATCAATTATTTCAAGCACAGCCCCTGTGTAAATCACTGATGGCAAACCAACCTCAGGATTATAAAATGAATCTTTGACAAGTATTCAAGGTTTCAGCATATTCTCAATAATGAGGATTAAGTACCTACTATATGTGAAAGAAAAGTTTTATTCACTTACTAAAGGATATGTGCGTAATCATTAAGAGAGGTCAGATTAACTGAGGTACTTTTTAAAAACGGGCATCCAGTACAACATCTGCTGGAAAATCAATGCTAAATATGTCAATTTTTTATAGAAAAAGAGAAAGATTAAGCGTAAGCTAGTGTAATGGAATGACTTAATGCTCTGTTTTTAAGGAATGGAGGGGAATTATAATGACATCATAAACTATCATTATGAAACTTTTTGACGTTTTCATGTCAAGAAAAAGACTATTCTTGAATCAAGAACAAATAGCAATTTCTGCTATCCATGGGTGATTCAGTCAAGTTCAAATAAATCCTGATTCTACACTGAGAGATGATGATAAAAAGGCCTCCAGAATACTCTGGTGTACATTACATTTTCTTGTATTTAACATTTTTCCACTAAGAGAGAAATTGAATTCAAAGTTCTAATTGTAGTTGAACTATGATAACAGAAATATTATTTATTTGATTACATGTTAACAATGCACACACTTTATGAGAAGCCTTTATAGTAAATATTTCATATCCCTTTGCTCTCTTTGCCAGTACCCAAACAATATTGCATTGCTTTTTTCTTTTTCCACAAAATAATGCAAAATTGAGAACCCGTGTTATCATAATTGTAGACCAACATAATTTCAAGATAGAACAAAGCATTGTGTTCTGTCATAATTTGTATTTTAATAATTAATGAAAGCCTTTGCTTTAACTGTCAGAATTTTTTATTAATGTCCTATGATATTTGCATACTCTTTGCCTTTATATAGGGAGAGGATATAGAGAGGAATATATATTTTTTTCCCAATTTATTTGTATGGTTTTTACCCGGAAGCTTTGCTTTTGAAAGCTTTAACAATTGACATCACATTGATCAAGAGATGTTTTATATACACAAGGATGAGAAATTAAAAAGAAAATCTACAATAATACTGCACTTTACAATTTGGTATTCCCTTGAAATAGTGCAAAGCAACTGAAAACAACTGAAAACAAATCTCTGCTGCTTGTAACAAAATAATGTGCCTGTTTATTTATACTGCTGCATTTCCATTACATTATTTTAACCAAAATTATATTTCTTTTATTTGTGTTTGTGCTTGTGCATATTTCTTCACGTTTATGGCACAATGTGCTGTCTCTTTGGCCCAATATGGATGATTCATAGTTCAATATTTCCATTCTGCACTAAATGGTCAATTCATTACAAATTAATTCAATATTTCCAAATTTTATAAACAAATGCACGCTTTGTTAAAATAATACATTCTGCAATAGGAATGAGAATGTCAATAACTCTAATAGGAAAAACGTAATTGCATAATTTTGCAATAACTGAATTTAGGAATTAATCAAATAAAAGTAGGTGCATTTAGAAAGTGTAAAATTTAGATAAAATATGTGTATATTAGAAAGGAAAACTATGAAATAGTTACAGCTGAAAATACTGAAAAAAACCACATTAGAATAATCATTTCTCTTAAGAACATTTCTGCAAATAAGAGTGGCTGTAATTATTTTGCTGTCTGTTTGTGTAAGACAGTTAAGCTGTCAAATGCAAATGATTTTGAGCTATTGAATATGAACATTTTGCTGCTTCCCCTTACCAAGGGTTACCGTATTCCTTTTGTGCATTTCAGTGGTGCTTTTTCTAACTGCCCAGTTTTCATTATGATTTTGAAGTAAGAAATTCAAGTCACCGGCTTGTCAGAGAAGGCAGTAGTTTACAAAGAGGCCATTTCGCAGTGACCTCCTACAATTAGTTTTTAAATGATCTTAAAAAGTTACAATACGTTCTTAAAAATAAGCACAAAGCTTGGTGCTCAAAAGGCTTACAAGCCTTTTACACAAAACAAAACTGAAGGGATTCAGGAAAATGTAAGCGCATAAAACATTTCTTTCCATTGTGCAGTCAGAGGGTTGAGGTTTTGCAGTAAAAGTCTGGCATCTGGTGGTCCCTGGAAGCAATGGCATCCCACTCCGGAGGGAAACGAGGCAGTCACAGCCTGAATTAGCTCATCAGCTTGTAATAAACTAATTATTTCCAGCTTATGCATATGTGAGGACTGCTGCTTCTGAAAGACCCCTTGATATTCATTGCCACTTCTTGGTTTTTGTTTTCACCCCAGAATGTCTGTATTTCTTCCCAAAGAGGGAAATAACTGCACGTATCCAGAATTGTGATGAGTTTGAAATGCTAAATAACTCCCCATGCAACCCTCAGCAGAAGTCAGGGGATGAGACTTACTGCCATTTCCCACCAGTAGTGCTTGGAGAACTGGAAAATAATTTTAGGGCAAGACTCAAGTGGGCCATTCCAGGAAAGGGGAATTTCTTCTATTCTCTGGTGAACAATAACAATATGTCACCTCACAACCAAATTTATGAATAACCATTCCTTTCTATGTTCCTCAAAGATGACTGAATCAGAAGAGCTTCTGGAGGTCTGTCTGGGGAAGCGGAACAGAAGGGACCTTAAGAAATACCATGTTCATTCCCTGTCTTTTCACACAGTCACATAACATAATCCCTGTCAACAAGTGACAGAGAATTAAGATTTTCACTTTTTTGACCAAAAGACCCTTCCCAACTCAGATTACTTTAAAGAGTTAAGAATTATCTACTAAGTTTTCAAGCTGTGTTTTAGTAAAACATTACTTTGTCTTTCTCTCCCTCGTGTACCAAATACACATTTATAAACAGTGGCAAAAAACTCTTATAGATCCCTCTCTCCAGATGGAGCCACCTTGGTGGTCATCACCTTGCTAGCTCTTCCCTCAGCTTGTTTACTTTTTAATCATCTCTTTTTAACAAGGATGGCCAAAATTACACAGTGATTCATATAAGATCTTTCCTGAGCTAACGTTAATGGTCTGGATTCTCCATCTTTGTGGAAAACACCTCTCTGGATGTTGTTTTGCCTTTTCCATGGCTACAACATGGACAAGTTTACAGAACTGTATGACCAAATTGCATCCATAGGTCACCTCTTATCTCAGGATATTCCCAGAGAAGCTTCATTAATAATCTTCCTCCAGCCTCCTCTTCGATATTACCTAATGCCTTCACTCTTCACCTGTCTTATCATTTCCCCTACTAAAGCCAATCTTTCTTAATTTATTATTGTTTCCCATCTGTCAGACTTCTGAATGCCTTACTGAATTTCACAGGGATTATATCTCCAGTACTTTCTTTGTCTTGAGATCAAACATAGATATCGGCTATCTCCCTACACTTGCGTCCAGTTTGTAAGAATTATTCTTTCCTTAAAAATTAGGTGTAAAGACTTAAGCAGAAAGGATTGGGACTAAAATGCCCTCCAAATCTATTGCTGTCTTCTTAAACACAGGCAGATTAGTTGTTCTTTAACTGAGTGGTGTCATAAAGAAAATAGGTATAGTCCAATACTTGATACCGTGCTTTTTATCCCAGATGCCAAATCTTGCATTCAAGCCGTCTGACTTGGGCCCATTTAGGACTTTGGGTCTGTACAGTATATACATTTTAAGCCTTTCCATGGTGTAACTGAGCTTGACTTTTGACAAGTCAAAAGCTTATGTTATCATTACACTTTTGGACTCATAAGCCAGAGGTTATTTTGCTGATCTCTTTTCATATCTTATACTTTGCATGTTTTGTCTAGTGCCTTTTCAAGGTTACTATTTATCCAGTTGGTAAGTTTCTTCCCTTGAGCTGCAAAAAAGTTCTAGGTAACACCAGAAACCCTGACATAATGACATACCAGATCTCTTCCATATCTGAGTCCCGGAGCTTCCCTGCAGACCTGCTTTTTTTTCTTTTTTTTTTTTTTTTAACATAAAATGGAAGGACATTTAAGGATGTCTCAACCCAAGGTATTTATTAAACACACTCTTCTAATACAATCCTGTTTTTAAAGAGTAGCCTTAAAGAAAGGAAAACAATACAAATAGTTATGCATTTGCATGCTGCTTTCTTCCTGTACTTCATACAGTGTCCATGCAGCTTCTCAGGGAAGGACCGTAATCATTTATGTATGTCAAGTACATAGAACCACTTTGAGTACAATAAAAATGAGTAACATTGAAGTGCTGCTCTTTCACTGAGTATGGAGAATAGGCTGACCTATGCAACACTTCAAGGGTCTTACAGATTTGAACAGTGATGTACAATAAAGGAGAAAAAACCCCCAATATGGCTTATTGTTATTTTTAAAAGAGAATTTCCAGAGGGTGCTTCAAATGGTCACATGCAGTCTGTACAGGAATAGGCAGATAATTATATCCCTTTCAGTTAAAGAGGCAGTTTGGGCTTTTTCATTGCACAGCAACATGGAATAGTATTGAGCTGATGAGACTGTCTGATACACCAAGAACAAAGGAAAATTCTGCAGGCAGCAACTTTGACTTCCAAGTGGCTCTTAGAGTGACATTTTCAATGATACAGCCCAGGCAGAGGTTCCTGCCTACTGTTAACAATGATAATACCACCCCTGGATTTTTCATAAACTTGAAATGAGATTCTCTGTTACTCTCCTTTACACAGGTGAAGAAACAGTCATAGAAATGAGTGTGACTTCCCCAAGATCACTTAGGACAAATGGCAGAACTATGATTAGACTTCAGCGGTCCTGCTTCCTACTCAGGGAGTCCCTACACTCCCACCACTGGAACATTTCCATTTTCCATGTCCAGCCCTACTCTTTTCCTTTCTTCCCTCCCAACCATCTTCTGCTTTGGTTGTCAGATAGTCCTCTTCCCAAAATTAAAAGGCTGTCTCCTTGTACTTCTCAATCCTTTCCATTCCTATGTGTTTTCATACCCAGCACACCATGGAGGTATAGTATACACACACATTGCTTCTCACGAGCAAGAGATTTTAGGGCTGTTCCAGCTCCTTTCCAGCCCTGTAGCACTTCCCCTACAAACACATGAAGGGCTAAGAAACAACAGAGACCAGAAAAGAAAGCTATAAAATATATTTTTGTGGTGGAAAGGATGCATTATTCGCAAAAGTTGTGGGCCGTTGTAGCTCTGTCAATGCAGGACTAGTCTCCCCTTATGAGCACATGAATGGCCACTGCTCCATACACAGAACATCAGTAGAGGCACAGCTACCTGGGGAACCTACATTTGGTTATGTTCTACCCCCTTTCCCCATCAGGCTTTAAAGTCTCACCGAGAAACTGAGGAGGTCCTATTACAGAGAAGCACATCACTGTGGTCAGCAATATGAAAGTAGAGAACAGAACAAGGGTCTCTGCTATGGATTTACCTTTCCCTTCTACCTTTAAGAATTTCCTGCAGTATAAAGAGAAAAAAAAATCTTCAAAATTATGCTAGTATATAAAAATACTTGTGTTGCATACCAAGACAACATGAGAAATTTTGGAGGCAATTTTCAACATTTCTTTTTGCAGATGGTTTCTGGTGCTAAATTATGCTTGCCGTAGAGACCAGCATGAATTCTCAAGGCATTGTGCAAGCCACAAAGGCTAGGATCAAGTCTCATCTCTCACTGTATTTGCAGAGCATGCCTGCCATTGTCAGTCTTGTCAACTCTCATGGTCTCTTCGCTTTTTACCCTGTGCTTACCCCATCTCTTCTTTCATTAAAAAACACAAAAGTTTCTGTCCTTGTGGATTTGCAAAGGGAAAATAGAATCCCCAAGGGCTTAGAAACCAGGCAGCAAATTAATACTGCCAACACTGATTATTCTTTGAGATTCTATTATTTTAAAGGCAGTCTCCTGACTTTCAGGGCCTGATTCGCAGTTTCTGAACTGTAAAGTTCAGCCATCCTTGCACTTGGCAAGCATCTGGAAGTGAAACGTGTGCAACCAAGCTCTATATATAATTCTGTAAAACGAGAGCTGTTTATCTCAGTAGCTGAAACATTCATTATTGAAAATAAGCATTTCAACATTCAGAGGATGAATCATGTGGGCTGAGAATACCAATGAAAATAAATAGCAAAATAGCAAAAAACCTGCATGTCTCTACGGTGTCCTAAATGGATACAGCTGAGAGAGTCTGACCTTGCACAGGGCAGGTGGGATGAGAGCCCCTCCTGACACATAGGTACCCGTCCTTACTTCTGATTTGATCCTTTCATTTCAGCTTGTCTGCTCTTGCTGGTGGCTGGGAACACTCAGAAAGCCAGAAGGAAATTAATGCTGAGTTTGCTGAGAGATAGGAGGATGATGACAAAAGGGATCAAACTGGAAAACATCAAACATTTCATCTTCTCCTGAATATTTTTGTATTTGGTAGACAGTATGGGTTGTGTGTTTAAAAAAGTTCTTTCTGCTGCCCCTTTTGAAAAAACACCTGCAGTTTGGTGAGCCTTTAGTTTGGAGAAGTCACACCTCTTTAATTTGGCCACTAAATCTCCTCAGATTCTTCCTTTGCTTCTCTTTCTTTGCATGCAGAAATGTTGCATGTTGTAGACAGCAACCTCAAAGGTCAGTGGTGCCAACTCCTTTTGGCCCAGGCCTAGACAAATGAAACTGGACATTCTTAGAGATAGCAGTACCAGAGCAGGAGACAGTCTGTCCTGTCAGTCTAGTGACTTTGCTTCCTGGCACTGGTTCAGCAGATTAAAAGGAGCCTTCAATCTGAAATACTGAATGAACAAAACAGGAGCCAGTGGATATGGGAAAAATATACAGACTGGGACAAGGATGCAGTGGGAGTTTTCTAGTTTAGGTTAGTATTGCTTTTTTTAAGGATAGAAGGTAAAGTAAGGACAACTGGGAAAAACCAGAATGGAAAAGCAGATGTTGAGAGGGAAGGCTAGAGTAAAGTATGTAGTAGCTGTTTGCCTCTGGCAGTGGCATTGGGTTTGTTCAAGCTGGCATGTTCAAAGGAGTCTGTTCTCTTTAAAATGCCAGCCTCCGAGGCAAAGCCAGGCTGAGCTTTTTTGCCAGCATCAGCAATAACATTTTGATGTGCAATTTCCACATTGATATGATTAATTGTTAAATCAAATAAGAAGCCGTGTGATGGAAAAGTCATTTAACTGATTTGCCAAAATGAATAAAGTGTGGTCTAGTCTTGTTTACAGTCAAACTGGGAAGGCATTTACGAATAAATCCAGAGGCCTCCAAAAAGCGGAAAAAAATAGTTTCATAGATAAGATCTTTCAGTGCCACCTTAGGAAACTGCTTCTGTCTGTGGTTCTACATTAAGAATTCTAATTGGACTGAGCAAGGTCCAAAAAACCATTTTCTTCACCATGGATGCTAGATGGGAGCAGAACCACGGACCAATCACAGCTGCAGCTGCAATCCACAGGGATGAGCTTCAGAGGTTCAGTATGTTACACCAAGCAAACCAGGGCTGTAGTGTCACAAACTTCTAAATTAAATCCCTGTGTGCCTCATTTCCCTTTCCTAAATGGGGATATAACAACTTCACTACACAGCAAACACAAAGATAAACTAATCCAGGTTTGTAAAGTCAAACTGAAATTGTGTGTACTCACAGTATGGGGCCATACTCTGGAAACTGAGGATAAAAGGAATGTTAAACAGCAGCTTCTGAAGTGAGCATCATGCTGCCCATGCAGCAAAGGAGACACAATTCTTGTAGAAAATGCAGTTCATGATGCTGTGATTTAATACAGTTACCAAACATGAATGGACAAGAAAACTGCCTTACCCGGGCTCTGAGTCCTGCAACACAGACCCTCATAAAAATCTTGTCACAGGTTTTTTTGGGGTACAATGTCTCAGCATCCTGATAATGAAAAGGGGAAAAAAGTAAATAAAGGGTTTACACCTTCTTGCAAGAAATAACAACACACATCACAAAATCGCAAACTTTAACCTTCAACACTGATCTTTGACTTTTGCCCTGTGGCATCCGGCAACACAGGCACTTCCCAAATAAAGCTGGAAGTGCTTGTGGTTGTCACAAATAGTTAAGCAACTCAAGAAGTGGGTCTCCCTATATAATTTTGCATGTTCATGGCATTGGTTGTTCTTCTGTGGAAAATCTGAGACTTAGGACTTGTCAGACTAGCAAGGGAGACCGAAAAAAAATTTCAAAAGGAAGCAATCATAAAAGTTTAAAAAAAATAAATTCTAGTTGGTGTTGAATTAAGACAATCAATAACAGTGTGGTGGGATCTCATCTGTGCCATCTCTTTCAGAAAAGGTAGAGTTTCCTTGGATCATGTGTCTCCTATCCACATACTAATGCAGCGCAGTCTGGCATAAGTTATTAGATGTGATTAGATCACATCCTATGATGATATAGCACCAGTAAATGTTTTCTAGCCTGGCATTAAAAGCTGAATGTTTTTGGTAATGAGTTCATCCTTTTTAATTCCGCCACTTAAAAAATGGTTTTAAACATTTAATCAAACCCATATACAATATTAACAAGTGCTGAGACAGAAAGGGAACCTATTGATCACAGGTGATACATCTAGAAGCAATGCACTGTTTACTGTGAGTTGTCTCTCAACTGAATAATGATTTAGTAATTTACAGGGAAAATCCTTGAAAATTAAAGTCCAACACTACGATACTCGTTCTTTCTGATGGAATCCCATTGCGGAGATGGAGTTTTGCAAAACACTTCACACAAATTTTATTGAAACTGCTGTACAGTGCTTTATGTGAAGGATATGGAAACACATAAAGTATTGTGCAGTAAATTTTGTAATTAAGGGCCACAAATGGCTTGCTAAAGATCACCATATATGGATGTAGAGTTTTGTAAGTATTGCTAAACTAATGTAATTTTTAAGCAGTTTTTAGTCAAACAAAATCTTCTCAAGAAAAGTGTCCTCAGACAAATGACTTCATTTGTCATTCTATGAATAGTATTTGCTGAACATGTGATTTGGCTTCTCTCAGAAGTTTTATCACCTAGCTGTAAGCAGACCAGTTCAGCAACCTGAATTTCCACAAACCCTCACTCAAAAAATGGTGAACTTGACCTGAGCAAATAATTTGCAATGAATAATTTACCCAAGGTGGCGAAACTCTTTTTCTGCAACTTTTGAGCAGCTGCTCAAATTTATTCCCTATTTAGACTTACTTTGCCAATTAACTGGAAAACTACCAGATTAGGAAGACTTGTCATTCGTTCATTGAAAAACTTCAGGTTGGTCAAATCTAATGAGAGAATCTTCATGGTTTTGATGCTGAGCCTTGACTAGCAATCAAATTTTCATTTAGAACAATACTATTAGATACATGACTACAAATGCAGCTTTGAAATGTTCTTTGATCCAATCACTCAATAAACTTTCTCATTTAAAAATTTTTAAAGAGCAAACACTGGAGAAAGGATGCAACAATGCAATTTGTCATCCTATTAATCGGTGGAAGCTTAAGACACATGGTAAACTCTGAAACAAAAAAATTCATTTCTAGAATTCAAGTGAAAAATTTTTCAAGATTTTCTGTAGCTCCACTAAGTATCTCTTGTGCATTGTTATTAACTTCAATCATGGAAGTTACCAAAATCTCGTGTTACTGAGAGTGATGTGCAAAAAGCAAATCCAACAAGATTTAAAATGATGTTGTACATTCCTTAACAACTGCTGAATTCAGTGCTCATGACTGATGCTTGAGTAATTTCCCAAACAATCGCACTCTCCTTCAATAAAAGCATTATACCAGAAGCAGTATCAATGCAATTCTTTGTCTGCTCAGAAGTTTCTCCTGTGGCTGCCAGCTCATGATGATAGTTTTTGTCTCTGCCTTTGATTAACTGAACCACAGCTATTGACTAAATTCACAGAGACCATCAAAAAGCCTCACAACAGAATGCATTGGCCAGTGCTGAACTTCCCATGCATAAGACAGTGATAGCATTCTCCCCAAAAAGTTAACGGGTCTGATACTAGTCCTTTGCTCTAGCTCTAGTCAGCTGCACAAAATAAACTTTAAAAAGGGTAATTTTTAAAGTATTTACCATGATTGTTTACACTGAAGACACAATTTTTGGAAGAAAAGAAGCATAAGTGCATACGAAGGAGAATCTCGGTGTAGTATCGGTCACAGTCTTGTCCTGAGAACATGTATGTGAGAGCATGAAGAGGGAAAGCAGTAAAAGACATTTGTAGAGTGATCATATACAGCTCCTCCACTTCCATTTGACAATGAAAACAGCTCAGAGCTGATGGGATTCTCCATCAGTCACCCCATCATGGTTGCTGCATAGGAAGAGGATTTAAGAGAGCTGATCTGCCCTGTCACTCTGGGGCAATGGATAAACACACCGGGATTTTTTTTAAGCCTTCCTTTGGTCCACCTGACATCAATCAACAAACATGACAAACCCCCTGACAGAACAGACAACTACCAGCAGATGAGTGCTTTAGGTTGTTTTGTCGGTGAACTTTCATACTATGGCAGAGAAAAAGGACAAGCATGAAACCAAAGCCTCAAACCTTGCAGCAGTGAGAGAATCAAAGACCTTGGAAATTCACACCTTGAAGCTGTTGTGAAGCAGACATGAACAGGAACAGAGAGATAAAGTAATATAAGATTATTCTTTGATAGGAAAACAACGCTGTTCAAGTAGCAAGAACAAAATACTCTGGCACACAATGTAAGTGCAAAATTTCTGCTGGTGTTATCAGGAGGCAAAGTCAGAGATTGCAGGGAGACCACAAGCAAGATCGCTGTAATTGTCCTTGGGGATCTCCAGCGAGTCTCTGAAGACTCTGCACCTTTGAGGTCATATCTCTATCTGAACATAGAGGTGCCTTATTTTGTCTTTTACATCAGTGAATATGATTAAACTCCTGCTGTTGTGCTAAATTTCAAAGATTGTAAAAAGTCAGGGGAATTAAAAAGGTCACTGCAGTATTTCATTTCAATAGCAAATCTGTGGAATAATGTTGTACAAGTACATAGGAAACTGCTTTGAAAAGAGAACTTGTCGGTGACTCAGTTCTAGTGAAAAATTGCAGGCATTTGGAAAATGGAATTCTGCTTCCTAAACCTGCAATTACAAATGGGTAGATAATTAGAAATGGGCAGAATAGATGCCTTTCAAACATAAAAGTGCAGAAAAGATGCACAATTCCCAAATATTTGTGTACAGTATACATTTTGTATCCATACATTTACAAATGGCAAATTCTACTTCCATACAGTATATGTTGGTGATAAATCTTTTGTCTAGAAATATGTGTTCCATGTGCAGACACAGAAGACAAGACTTCTATATAAAACATCAGAGAGCAGGTAAGTGTTTCAAGCCCATTTGTAAAAAAAATCTAGTGTATTTCTGAACTTTAAACAAAACTCTTCTCATTCCTTGTGTGTACATGTATTTTTGAATAATCTCATATTTCTTTCAATTTAGTCAGACACATTTCTCCTTATGAAGCCATGGATCAAGATAATTTCTGCTGGTTTACAACTTGGCTAATGCCAGTAGACATGTAGCTCTGCAAATAATATAATTTTCCTTCAGGAATAGAAAAAAAAATACAATTCCAACAGTGAACATGGAAACTGTGGTCTTGTCTGAGGTCTGCAGGACAAGAAGACCCAACTGAACATGGTACACAAGCATGATGGCATATGGAAAGTTTCGGTCATATTTAAGGTTCAAGGAAACTTGGCAGCTTGAAGTTAAGCACCTGGCTAAACTGGAACCAAAGAGGGCAAGTCTCTTGAGTAAGTTTCAAACAATGTTTTTTCTACATAAATTTGATGTCTATTAAATTTGATGAATTTACAAAGTTTGGCAATACCAGAACTAAACTTTCCCTCAGCAACCCAAAGATATTACTGCAGGAAAAGTCCTGCTGGGCTTTTTATCCAGTCTTGTTTAGAACAGCTGCATCACCAGGGGAATTTTGGTGTTAACTTTTAAAAATCTACACTGTGTGTTAAAAGGTTTTACGGTTGGGGTTTTTTTTTTGTTCTGTTTATTGGTTTTGTTTTGAAAAGCTTATAGATTAGCTCACTTGAATGACAGAATTAAAGTCCTTGTAAAAAGGTCATCATCTTGTAAGATTTCAATCATTGAGGCCAAATGATGTGAATGTTAAATTCTTCTGAAGATATCTCCAAAATTTTTAGCAGGAAAAACCCATTTTTCTCTAGCAAGAGTCTGTGCTAAAATTTACCAAGTGCATAAGTGAAAGCAAAATATTTATTCAAAAAAATATTAGGTAATCTCAAGAACAGAAAGTGCCTATATGGAAGATACAGCAAAATAAAAAGCTGTTTACTCTTTTGAAAGTTGATATTTCTCTGATGTCTAAATTCATGAAACAACTTATATTTTTTTTACAGTCCAGAGAATTATTTCATGCTCTTCCAATAAACTGGATGATAAAGAAATCTAAGAGGAATGCTTAGCAGGCTATTTTGTTGAATAAGCATCAAGCATAGAAAAAATGCAACCCTGTTATCATTTCTACACATCACCTATACACTTTGAAGACAATGGACACAGAACTGATGTTATCAGACCTTGAAGAATAAATTAATGCTACAGAATACACACTGCTACAAAACAAAAGGGAAAGTAAATTAATCTTCTAACACTGAGAGGTGAAGCAGAATCCTTAAAATAAGAAAAGATCAAAGCCTCTACTCCTTTCTTTTTTTTTTTTTTCCTTTTCTTCCCAGACCAGACCTGAATGTTTTTTCTGGCTACAACATCTCTATCACCTTCTCCACTGTGCTGACCCAGAGCTAGCACAGGTGTGTATGGGGATATATGCGACACAGAGAGCCTGCTTTCACCAATGAGGAAATTACTCCTCAGCCATTTGAAAACTAAATTTTCCTTTTGCTCTTTACCTGTCCCAGCTCAGATACCCAAGAGCTACTGTCTGTGGTATCACTGTCTGACAGGTTTAGATAACTATTTTTGTGGCACTTTGCAGCGCATGGGAGAAGATGTCCTTGAGAGCACTGGTGTGTTTTGGCTGGGCAGTGTACACAGATGCAGACAGACAGGTGTAATTGTGCTCTGCCCATGCTCCCTGGTGGCTGGAGGCCAGCCAGCTCTCGTCAGGGCGCTGCGCAGTCGTCGCACTGTCACGCAGAGCCCCAGCAGCTCGTGATGCCGCCGTCAGCCTGATCATACCCACAGCTCTTGGAGCAGGGTAAGTGAAAGCCTCAAAGTGTATCACAGAGGTGCACACGCTCCGTTTTACCCAACCCAAAGCCCAGCAAGGTGCAGTTTTGGGTTTTTTTCCTGCCATGCTGAGTCAAGCTAGACCACCCAAACTACCTCCCCCTGAGATGGGTTCCTGCAGCAACTGGTTGGTGACATGGGGTCTCCTGACATGGATCCCCATGCTGGTTCTGTAAACTGTGGTGCACCCATGCACCCTTTAATAGGATGAACAAGAGTCCTTTCCTGGTAGCGCTGACAATGTAAAGAGGTAGCATTCCTCATCTCCACTGCACTTTTGCAGTTACCTATGCAGCGATCTCAAGGCAAAGCAAAATGTAACCAGAGAGAGTTGTGTCAGGGGCAGGCAGGTTTCATCCGTACCTTGCTGCATTCTGCCATATTAAGCTATACCTGGAAGAGTCCCTTAGTTGCTCCTATGAAAACTGGCTGAGAGAGTTGGGGTTGTTCAGCCTGGACAAGGGAAGGCTCTGGGGAGACCTTGTAGCACCTACGAGTACATAAAACGGGCCTACAGGAAAGCTGGAGAGGGACTTTTTACAAGGGCATATAGTTATAGAAAAAGGAGGAAGGGCTTCAAACTGAAAGAGGGTAGGTTTAGATTAGGTATTAGGATGAAATTCTTGACTGTGAGGGTGGTGAGACCCTGGAACAGGTTGCCCAGAGAAGTTGTGGGTGCCTATCCCTGGCAGTGTTCAAGGCCAGGATTGACAGAACTCTGAGCAACCTCATCTAGTTGCATGTGTCTCTGCCCATGGCAGTGGGATTGAAATGGGATGATCTCCAAGGTCCCTTCCAACCCAAACCATTCTGTGACTCACTAAGCTAACTAGCAGGTTTGATCAGCAAGCTTTCCCACCTTGCTAGTCATTTACCTCTTTGAGCCTCTTAGAGGAGTAAATCTCTTGAACAAAACCAACATTAATATACTGAATTTTGAGATACTCTATTGTTAGGTTGTTTCCCAATCAAGACACGGCCATTTACTAGTAATTTCTTACATAATTTTCATACCATAATGAAGCTCCTTGATAAGTTCATGGAAGGGGCTTCACTGAGCCTTTAGAAACACTAAATAAACCTAGTAAGATCCAACATCAAACCCTTATAATTGTGATAAAAAGTATGTTAAGTCCAGGTTTGTGAAAGCTATTGAGAAAATCAAGGGGAAAAAAATCAATGCTAAAATCTTGCTTTTATGCATTTTACTGGTAATTGGGTCATTAGAAGAAGTAGCAGAAGAATTAAGAATTGCACATTCTGCACAGACAGCAATATCCAAGTTGGAAATAACATCTTCACCTTGAACTTAGTGAAGACTGTTGGAAGGCCAAAGTATTTTGTTGGAGGATTGCAAAGTTAAAAATTGAGATCAAAAGGTATATTTTCAAAAGATAAAGAAAATTGTATACTAAAATTAAGTTTATTACATGAATTTTTACCCTTCTGAATTCAAAATAACTTTCTGCAAATATTCTTCAAATTTGGCCTATGATATATAAATTTTTGAGAACATTTTTACCATCAACTCCAAAGAAAATTTGTGGAAAGTCTAGGAAAGGAAATAAACACAGGCAAAGCAAATTATACCAAATATTCAATTCAGTTGTTTGGCAACTTTCCACTTGTAAAAGTAATCAACTAATGAGGACTTCACTATCTCAGATTTCACTATCAATATCACAAAGTATCTTGAGAAAAGATAATGTTCTCAATTTATTGAATATATACTGCAGAAGGCAAATTAAAAATGATTTCTGGAAGACACCTTTTTTGCCTGGAATTTTTTCTCAAGGCATTCTTTTCCAAGTTTTCATAGAAAAGGTCATTTAAATCCTTGCCACAGAAAAATTTTAAGTAACCTGAGAATAATTAAGACCGTTCTATTGCTGTGATTAGTTCTGTGCAATTCCTCACTGAACAATTGTACTGTCAACTTTGACAGTTATCCTTAAATAAGGAAATTCACCATTGGTCAGAAAGGCCTCAAACTCTGCACTTCCCTCTCTCTAGGAGCTGCAAAGCCTGGAGTAGGCTATACAATGTGAATTTTAACAGCAGTAAACTGAGACCTAGAGCACATTAATTTTCCAATAATCCCTGTAGAGCACTTGTGCGTATCTCTGTTTCCCAATGGGCAACTAATCTGAGGAGCAGATAAGCATCTTGCCCAAGGCCAAGAAGCAAACCAGTGGCAGAAATGGTGAAAGCACCTGAAGAATTTTGTTTCACAGACCCATGTTTTGACACCCAGGCCAGCTTCCAACTTCTTACTTAACAGTGGTGAAAGAACTGCTCAGATCTAATTTGAGATAGGGTAAGACTATAAGAGCATGACCATGTTAAGAACTTCTGTTTTCTTTGTTATACTGCATTTTTAGGGCCATGCTACTCCTCCAGTGGTTTACATTTTAAAAGGGTAACTGGTATAAAATTAAACCTTTTAAATTAATTAAAACGTTGTTTCCTGGGTGTTAGAAAAGAACATTTCACTGTTAAAAAAAACTACATACATTATAGCATAGCTGCATGAAAATGGAAAATGGAAAAATCTTGCTTCCATACTGATTGACTGAGCATCTTGTTAATCATTACAGTGTGTATCATTAATTCATTATTCAGCTGTAATAATGTGATATGTTTTCCCTGTGACAGCTAAAATATATAGTGAGTGAATACTTACTGAGTACAAAGTACTTTCGGATTATAATATTTTATCATGGTAAAGAAAGCTCTAAAACTACATTATTTGACACATAAGATGTGGCAAAAAGTTGAGACACAACAGCCATCATTATAAATGTTTATGGACATACCTGAAGTCTTATATAAAGTTCATCCTGTTAAAGGACATGTTTTATGTTGTACAATTCCTCTTAGAATATCAATCTAATAAGCACCAAATGAGGCTGAAGACAATGCTGTTATAAAAAATGGAGAAAAATGATTAAAATGTGATAATTATACTGACAGTTTATATGCTCAATCTAATCAACCAAGCTTCCAATTTGTCATAATGTACACTCACTCATACATTATTGCTTAATTATAGCAACACTTCTATTTCAAAAGGCTGTCAATCATGCAAATGCCTATAATTTTCTCTATTTGCATTTAAGAGATATATTTTTAGTTCAGATCCAAAGCCCTCTGTGAACCTGAATTAACCCCAACTCTTTCTTTTGTTCGCAATGCTCATCCCTGTTTATTCCCTGTTTGCCGTCTGTGGTAGTTCACGCTGTGTGATTTGCTGCTTTACAGCTCATCTGCTGCTGAAGGGATTTTTGAATCTCATCTCTGTTCCTGAACTGTGGTCTCAGTGATGTATGTGTTCCTAGGAGCTGGAGACCTCAGCTTGAACTATTCAGGTTTGATGTGAATAAAATTATCAGACAATCTTTTCTTCTGTTCTGGATTTGTCTTATTAGTCCTGCAGGAATGGGAATAGAGCAGAGAACCTTGCCTTGCTTACACGGGTAGCCCTGCCAAAAGCAGTGGGACTAGCTGTGGGCTGTAAGATGGGAAAAAATGCAAAAAGACATCCTTAACAATCACCTCAACATGCCCACTCTAATACATACTACACTTTTAGTTGCTCCTATTCTTTTTCTTTTGACTTAAATGTTTGAAAAATATATCTTTGAAAGCCTATCCCCCCATCTTCTCCAACTTTGTTCTAGAGAATAAGTGAAAGAGAAATCTAGGATTTCATGAGAGCATGGAGCAGCACAGCAAGAGAAATGCTGGACAGGACCCATTAGCAGTGATAACAAAGACAAAACCTAAGGAAGTTGGCAGGAAGTGTTAAAATATTTTGGGAGCACTAAGGCAGCAGGGGAAGCTGTGCAGTGCTACCAGCAGGCAGTCTTTTGGTAGTAAACAAGAGGAGGTGTTCTAATACGATATTGCTCCAGCACTGATAATTAAACCCACTATCTTACATCTTGCCATCCTCCTGAACTATATGTCAGACAGCATATGCACCAAGATGTACAAGGGACTAAGCACATAACAAGTTCTGCCATTCTACAGTGATGTTCCTCCGAACACAAACAGTTTGTGGCAGCCTTTGCAAGGCATTTTTAACCAGCCTGGGGGACAGACCTTCAGGGTGAGGTTCATGCAGGGAAAATACAACCACTTGCGTTAGTCAGTATTGAGACATCAACAATATATGATTTCTGGTAGAATTTATTTTTGTTTCAGTTCAAATGCTTCCCCCTCACCCCTGCCCCGTCCCCACTTTGTTTCAAATTAAATAGTAGTATCTCAGTCTAAAGTTCAGTCTGATCAGTCCAGATCCTACAGG
>JAWWLV010000121.1:19264915-19296140 GCA_035041135.1 Platyrinchus mystaceus | reverse complement strand
GCAGTGATAACAAAGACAAAACCTAAGGAAGTTGGCAGGAAGTGTTAAAATATTTTGGGAGCACTAAGGCAGCAGGGAAAGCTGTGCAGTGCTACCAGCAGGCAGTCTTTTGGTAGTAAACAAGAGGAGGTGTTCTAATACGATATTGCCCCAGCACTGATAATTAAACCCAGTATCTTACATCTCGCCATCCTCCTGAACTATATGTCAGACAGCATATGCACCAAGATGTAGAAGGGACTAAGCACATAACAAGTTCTGCCATTCTACAGTGATGTTCTTCCAAACACAAACAGGTTGTGGCAGACTTTGCAAGGCATTTTTAACCAGCCTGGGGGACAGACCTTCAGGGTGAGGTTCATGCAGGGAAAATACCACCACTTACGTTAGTCAGTATTGAGACATCAACACTATATGATTTCTGGTAGAATTTATTTTTGTTTCAATTCAAATGCTTCCCCCTCACCCCTGTCCCGTCCCCACTTTGTTTCAAATTAAATAGTAGTATCTCAGTCTAAAGTTCAGTCTGATCAGTCCAGATCCTACAGGTGCCTAATGTACTATCTGGAGGAGAGTGTCATACTTTAGCAAGTGAGTTGACTGCATAAAGCTGGGGTTGTCAAGCATTGTAACAGGCTGCCCAGGGAGATGGATTCACTGTCCCTGGAGGTGTTCAAGAAATGACGGGATGTGGCACTTGATATTACGATCTAGTTGACAAGGTGGTAATCAGTAAAAGGTTAGACTTGATGACCTCTGAGGTCTTTTCCAACCTTAAGGATTCTGTGAGTCTGTGAAATGAAACTCCAGCAAGAATCACTCTCCTGTTCTAGGTAGCTGCCATCTCTCTGGCATCACATAACGTAACTGTGCTTTGCTTACTTCTTCCCTTATCAATTTTCAGAGATCAAGAGCCTTCTAAGAGCCAAATGCCACCAGGTAATATCTGGAAACTCACAGTCTCTGGCCAACTGTTACTTGCCCCACTCCACAATGAGATTGGACTAATTAGTTGTCTCTACACCTTTTATATGTTTAAAGGCATGCATGCTGTAATTGATAATTGCTTCATGCTATATTATTCAGCTTAACTTTCCTTTGTTATGCATTCTACCACACCATATTCACTTTAAGAATCTAATAACTTCTTATGCATATATTTTATATGCAGTACAGAAACACATTCTATTTGAGATTTAGATGTCAAACAATTAAACAAAGAAACAAAAGACCAATTCAAAATACCAGTTTAGGGTGGCAAAGGAATTAAAAAGAAAAGACAAAAACTTGGCATCATGCTATGAAAAATGTCAAGTTATTCTTTGAATGTTGGCTCAGGAAAATCTCAATACATTTCTGGTAAATGAGGCATGAAGCATATTCTCAAAAATATGGTGTCCAGGAGATAGTACTATCCAATATTTTATCCTAATGGCAATATATAGTAGTTAAAAACTTGAACTTTAAATCAAACACTTTGGGGAGGACATGGCTAATCTATTAGTTCTTCAGATATAAGTTAGTATCAATATGAAGATGAGAGAGTAAACCATTTCTGGGAGCTTAGTTGGTTAAAGTCTGTTATAAAATTGGAATGCAGCTTACTCTTTAATTCATATGCAGGCAATGAGAATGATCTTCCTATATCACCTCTACTTCTCCAAAACTTCTTATTTCTTGACTGGAGTCATTAATGTCTTGTTGGGTTAAGATAACCCCTAATGCTCCCTCATGAAGGATGCACTATCTTTGATTCAGTGCAATTATTTGGGTGACAAAATTAAAGTATTTGTTGTGGTTACAGAAAGTACAGCAAAAAAAAAAAAAAAAAGAAAGAAAAAACTCATAGCATGCCTTTGAAAAATAGAATATTTTATTATTTCTAAATAAACAGTATGGCAGAAGCCCATTTTGTTCAGATAATAATTTATTTTGAAGAAATTTATCTTCCCTATTTTATTCCTTCTAACTTTAAAAGATATCTACAATATGTTCCTCCTGCTACAAGTTGTTGCATAAGATTTCATCCATCTCAAGTAAAACCAAATATGAGACGCTTTTTAATAGAGAACAATAACAAAATATATGTATCTCACATATATACCTATTTAGAGGACAGTAGTAGTAGCTCTTATAATTCTTTAAATCCTCCACTGAAAGCAAGAGGGTGCAAAGCCTTCCATCCCTTGCGAAATAGCTTCAAAATTTTGCTCAGATAATAGTAAGTTACTATTACAAATTTACTATTTACATCACTAGGAAGTTCTCCTGACAGACTGTCTATCTTACTTCTGGACAGACAAACTAACCACTTGAAAAAGAAACTACCAGTAAAAATCCTTCTGATTTTTACTAGATTTCTGTGCAGGTTGTGAGGCAGAGGTAATGACAAGTCTTTCCTAAACTGGCAAATCAATGTGCAGATACAGTTCCTGTATAGGTGAAATGGAGTTTCTGCAAAGATTGCATCTGAAAGTCTTGTGTCATTTTTCTGGTCAATGTCCTTTACTTCCACTTGACAGAGCAAGCAATTTTAGGAAGGACTCCAAATCTGGCAATTTTGCACTCGATTTCACGCTGACAGCTACAGTGTACCAACTGTTGAGGCTACTTGGGTGTCAAGCACTTCTCCTGATTCTTCTTGTTATTCTGTAACATAGGAGAAAGGTCACTTCTGTTTGGCTTTATCACGTGTTAAAACACAAGCAAACAATAATACTTTCAGAAAAGGGGCCACAGCCTAAAGTCGACAAGTAAGCTAAATTAATTTGTTTAGAAATAATAATTCTGCTTGAAAATACCTTCTTAAAGTGTTTTTTAGGACTGCCATCCTGTCCCACACATAGTTTCTCTTTTGCTCATCCTTTGCAGTCTTTGCTGAGAATGTTTTCCTTGTCTAAAAAATCATTATATAAAGGCGTGTAATGTGGAAGTCTGCTACTCTACAATCCCCCTGAACAAGGACCTGCTGGTAGCAGGATGCAGTCACACTTTTTGCCTGCTTATCACAGGTATGTGACAGGGCCCTGCTTACCTCCTCCCCAAAACAGGAAAAGCTTATAAACAAATTTTTCCAAATCTTGCATATCCAATGAAGGAAAGCTTTCAACTGAATTTAAGGGCTTCTTACCTGCAGACCTGTAGAAAAATAATTTGTTCCAAATGATACAGCTTCAATGCCCTGCAACAGCAGACAGAAGCCATTTCTGCTCACTGCCCATGGTCATTGCACAGGATTGACAACAAATGGCTCCAACACGCACCTCAGAGCTTTAACAGGATGTTTAAGTACCTGAGTCCTCTCTGTATTATGCTTCTGTCCTAACAACTTATTACATCAGTAACTTCATAAAAACTTCCTCCTAAGTTTGAGACAGCCTTTTATAATATGGACAAAAATTTCACAGAGGTTCCTTACTTTTCTCTGGTTGTTCATCAGCCCATCACAACACCTTCACACCTTCACAGTCTTTTTAGAAAGTAGCTCCTGGGTTCCTTTTTTTTTTTTTTACCAGAGACATTCAGAAAACAAGCCTCCCTACAGTCTACTTAGATCACTGAACAGTCTTCTTGACATCCTAGGCAGTGCTAAACCCTACATTTTTCAACCGGTCTTTGAGAAATAAGCTATCGCATTTTACTTCAAAATTAATGGAACAATGCAAGGGCCAAATCTTGCTCTTAGAAGGCCAATATAATCTCTTTCACGGGGCTACTTAAATTACTTAAATAAGATATATTAGTAATGTTTAACAGAAGAACTTGCCCAGGACCTAACTCAAGGGAGTGTCATTTGCCCATGACATTCATTAGAACTACTTTACCTCACAAGGAATAATCAGGATTGTATTTACCTTATATATCCTTTCAATATATGGCTCCCAGCATAATCTTTGAAGCAGCATAATATAAAGCTTATGCAAACTGGACACGATAGGAAGCAAGCAAGAGACTCTTTTTACTTATAACCAGCGTGTGATTTGAATTTCAGATGAAAAAACTCAGTCATCACAAAGAAAGGAAATGAACATAATGTTTAAATTAGAGAAAAATAAATAAAATTCCTTTTCTTTTGAAATTTTCTCCAAATGAGAACTCCACTCTGCTGAAGAACAGCCACCACAGTAATGCCCAGCAAAGACCAAATGGAAAATTATCAGTGGAGGAAAAAAGGAAGAGGTCCTAAGGACACACATGTGACCTTGACTCTGCCCATGGCTCATGGCAGGCAGCTGCTACGTGTGATTCTTGTCGAGAGAGGAAACAGAGTTGTGCACTGTCCTGGGGGAATATGTGTGCTGTTTATATATGGTGCTGAAAGGCAAGAGGGTGAAGTACAGCTAGTAGAGTGCTGGGGAGGATATAAAATGATTGAAGATGTGTGTCCTCATGTGTGTAATAGCCTCGGTTGGGTTGAGGGGCTGGGTGGGGGGAGGGAAAGAATTAAAGAATAGAAGGCATTCCTAATGGGTTCTTTATTTTGTCCTCAGCAATCAACAGCGCTAGAAGAGCTCCATCCTATTACGTTTTGATGTATTTTTTCTTTGTTTATGCAAGTTGGCATGCTCATTTTTGTTGTTATATATGTGGAAGAAGCTACAGAAAGTTCTCTCTGTCTCATAAAAATCACATAACAGCTACAGATACCATAAAGTAATTTTACATTGAATTTGAGTTGACTTTATATCAATTTATCTGTCTGCCCTATCACTCTTTTGGTTGATGGTCATTTCTTAAAAACTTCTGTGTGAGTTGCTAGGGAATGAGTTGAAAACACTGATGCTTAATACTTAACTTTCCTCTGTCTTAAGAAAAAGTGGGTTTTTTGAAATTGTTACAAGACTGACATCTCTCAGTAACTGCTGTTTCCTAGCCACTCTATATTTTTCCTGTGAATATGTTCTCCTTTTGGAATGGTGAGATGAAATATTTTAATGACCAGGTGTGAAGTTTGGTTGGTCCAGTGTCATCTGTGTTATTTCCATGACATTCAAATAACTTACATGGGAGTGGAAGCTTTTCTAGGAGACTGGCTTTTTAAGTTAATAAAATTATGGAGGACACAGGTATGGCTTCCGTGGCTGAGGAGAGGAAATGAACAACAGTGGAATGTTTCTACTTGTCATGAAGACAAGATCTGGCCAAAGGACTCTGAGATGATGGCAAAGTAGAATAAAACTTACTGATAAATAGTTGAAAAATCTACTGCAATTACTGCCCTGTGAATCCAAAAGTATTTTACTTAATACTAATGATCTTGATACTGGTACTGAACCATAACTAATGTTACAAATTTGCAAAAATTAAAAGAACATTGCCTAAAATATCAATGTGTCCTAACACCAAGGTCATTCGGAAATGATATGGCTCTTGTCTAGTTACCCAGACAACCCAGGAAGGATCTTTTCCTAGCAGACTCCACCAAGCTAACTACAGTTTTATTTAACCTATAAAGAAGATTGTTGACAAATACTCTAATGAAGCATTTTCTCCATAATTACATTAGCCCCAGGTGTGCCCATAGATCCATGATGCAGAGTATTTCATTTGGCAAATGTCCTCTGCTCCCACACTATTCACCCCAGGAAAGCTTTACCCCTTCTCCCAGCTTGTCAGCAGCTGTGCTGTAGCACAAGCAGAGAGCCAGGCAGGCACACAGGTTTCCTTGAATGCTCAACTTGGCTCCAACTCTGCCACCACCTTGAGGTGCAGCCTCCTGTCTCCTTCCCAAAGGCTGACACTGCCATCCCTGAGGATGCTGAGGAGTGGGAGAGAAAGCCAGCTCCTCCTAAAGACTAAGGCCATTCAGCTATTCAACACAGATACCCAAATGCTAAAATAAAGTACTTGACAAGCTAAAAGGAGCACTGCCACAGGATGCTGCTGAATAGAGGATGGGATACTACAAGGGTGCAGTCTGAGTCCCAAATTCAGAGAGACAATTTGCAGTGTTAGAAGCATATGAAAATTTCCTTGTTAGTATTTTTTTGCTTATCTATAACCATATGTTTCTAAGTGTAACATCACTGTAAAATTAAGGCACCAAATTAAATGCCATGTGCACTGTACAAGAGGTACCAACTGAGTGCACACTGAAATCTACTACTGTGAAAGAAGATTTCATGAAAAGCAGAAAAAGACTTCCACTCACTCCACTCAATTATCTAGCCTCAGATCTATTTTATTTCTATTCTTGAGAACTATATAAAGCACATTTTGGGATAAGTTAGGGCTGTTTCTTATCACAGGGTGAGATATACAAATGTGAATTTCTTCTGGCACTTTCACACTAGATTTGTAGTGCATGCATTAGTCTTTTTATTCATGTGTACCTGTACTTGCAAATATGAGATGTATCAAACAATCTGATGGGTTTGATGCTTTCCTGTCACTTGGTCAGCTGCTCCATGATTTGCATTAGCAGACATGCAGTCTCATGCCCAGGGAAGCCACTGGGACACAGGGTAAAAGAAGGGGAAGACAGGCACAAAAGTAGACCTTCTCAGAAGACACTGAAGAGAGGCAGACAAATTCAGATAGGCTCAAGACTGTATTTCCAGATGGGTTGAAAGCAGCTGGTTCCAGCCTGCAGGTAAAATTGGCCAAGTTTTCACCTTCACATTTAGTCCCAGCTCTTCCCCTAGAAGATCATTCTCTGAGCTGAAAGAAATAGGAGGCAGAAGCGGTGCAGTGGTGCATGCCTGCTCAGCTTATTAAAACAGGGGAAGAAGGCAATATTTCACCCCCCAGAAATAAAAAAAAAAAAAAAAAGATAGACAAGTAAGAGAGGCTAATCCATCTGATGAAATTAGCAGGCAGAGTATGTAGCTGTTTGAAATGATGAACGAGGTTGAAATAGCTACACAGGCTAACATCCAGTGGGATAATTACTCCAAGCTCTCGGGCTAAAATCTGTCTTGGAGGAGCTGGGAGGCTTTGATGACTCAATTTCAATGGGCTTGCTTATGAAATACATAGTAAAAGCTATTAAAATTGAAATTGTTCTTGGGTGGTATTCTGAGACTGGGCTACTGACCCTATCAGGCAGCTTTTAATAAGGTACATGCTATTTTTGCTCTTAGAAGTGGCAGATATGTTAGCTGTCCACGTACTAAGTCTTAACCATTTAATACCCTACATCTTGTTTTGAAAAATTACCGTGTTTCTAGAGTATAAAAGGACTCCTTTCCAAATCATGCAAACAACCTTTAAACAAAACTGTTCAGTGGTCTGTGTTATCCCTCCAATTTCAGAACCATTCACATTGAAAATGTTTTGTTACTGCTGCTGAGGGAGAAACTCTTTTACCATCAACAGCAGCTGTCAAAAAGCATTTAATTTCTGCAGAACTTCAAGGCATTGCAAGATGTTTTACAGCATACCAGGAGTCTGAAAGTAAGAGAGAGAACAAGCATTCACCAAAGCATCCCTCCCAATGGTTTCTACTTATGGTGTGGAATATTATTCCAAGCCCTCATGTTGCTACAAGCATGAAAACAGGGCTTGGAGATGAGAGCTCCTGATGGCTGATCTTCATTTAAGCACAAACCAACATCTTGCTCCAAATCTCAAGGATTGTTCAGGTGAACTATCAGAGCTTTGTTAAAGGCCCCAGCTCCTAACACCCCTAAACACATTCAGGTTTTCACAGGTGCCAATGAAAAGACTATTCATATCTGGGTATATGTTAAAACATGGCCACTTAGAAGCTTTTGAAAACCTGTTCCATAATTTATTCAGTGTGACTAACGGAGTGAAGACATTTTCCTTTCAACTGGGGGTAAATTGAAAGCTGCCATGAAAAACAGCTACAGTTGGAGTTGTGCTAGCACCAATCCCTCCTCCTCTGAAGGGAAATACGATCTGATTTACTTCCCACAAAGCCACCAGGACAACTCCTAAAGCATTTTGTTAATAGAAATACTTACATCAGGCTATCACAACTCAGACTTAACTGAAAGTTGGTTCATGACAAAGAGACAGTGGGTGCATTTTTAGAAGCATTTCACCTTAGAAATAATTACACTGAACAACCACACTTTGCACAGTCTCAAGTGTTTAAAACAAAAGGCACTTCAACAAAAAGGGAAGAGATGTTATATCATCCTGTGGAATTTGTTTTAGCTAGACAATGAGTAATTATCTTAACATATGAGAAACACATCAAAATTGTACCACATGCTCCCATGGATAAAGTAGATGTTTGGAAAGGAGAGAAATTTAAAGGAGATTAAATAATGGGAGATTCTGAAAATACCAAACTGAAATTGGCATTTTATTAACAATGTATGTTAACGCTGTGGTGCACTGATGCATAGGAGAGTGAAAAAGAGGAATGAGTGAGAAAGAAGATGACTATTAGGATTCAGCTCTAATATTTTTTTACAGTACCTAAGACTTCAAAGGTAGGGGGATGTCCATAAATGCATCCACCTACACTTTATCTGCTCAGTACCTGCAGGTTCAGGTCAAGTGAGGTTCTTTATAATATTTAGACTTTAATTTCTTCCCCACTCTAAATCACCCTATAGACCTTTATTAGTTCCTTTAAATATTTGATCTTTCTTTAAAATACGCAAACCTAAAATTCCTTATGATTTGGGATTTGGAGCATTGACTACTAAGGGTGGATAAGTGAGCAAAAGGACATGTACCTGCAGGAGCTGGGAAAGCAGAGCTTTTACTCTCAGAGAAACACTAGATACAGAAATTCATTCTTCTGCAGTACAACTGGCAGGGTTTCTCCTGATTTACAAAAGTGCAAAGTAGATGAACCTGAAGCCTTTGTTCTGAACTTCAGTTTATTTCATTTTACTGTTTGAAACAACAAACCCAGTATATTACAGCTATCCTATTATGTCTAATAATTACTCCCTAGAACAGCATAAGGAGGGATGGTCTTTTTAGGGAGGGATATTTTAAGTGATGCATCAGAGCTGCCTCTTTTAGTAATCTGAAACAGATTTTCTCCTTACAGGAAAACTTTCAGTTGCAGACATTCTTCATCAATTCGAAGGTGGGAGAAAAGGTTATTAGCCTCCCTAAAAATACTGTGAAACTCCATCTTCTGGACATTGAAAGCTTTCAATACTGGCTCTGGGTAGCATGAAATGTATTTGCCTACTTCTCATTTGCCAACAATGTTCAAAAGGAAATGTAAGTACCCCAGTTTGAAGTTTAAAACCCGGGGCTCCTGTCAGCTCATGCAGGTAAGACAGGCTAAGGGGTGAGCAGCGTGTCTGTAAAGCGCAGGCACAGCACGGCTTCATGTGCCAGCTCATTGCCCCCAGTGCTACTTTTAAATTGTTTTTACTCCATTTCCTTAACTGGCACTGGACTGGTTGCATTTAACAAAAGGACTGCTGGGTTGGGGAAAACAAGCTTGAAAACAAACATTTACTGTTCAGTGGATGAGTGTGAAGCCAAAATGCCAGAACAAAGCGGAGGTACCAAGAGCTTTTTTTAGCCTCATTGAGAGTCCTCCTGTGGTTTAAAAATACATTTAAAAAGAATTAAATCTAACAACACATTTTAAAAAAAATCAAAGAAAATTGTGTTGGAAATAGCCATCCCAAACACACAATAAATTGTCTAGCCACATTTTTAAATTAACCACACAGTGTGATATATAAAAATCAGCAATAACATTTTACAATTCTAATAATAACATGCAGTCTGCAGGCATGTGATTCAGTACACATTCCTTGGGAATGTATTTGGCCTTTGGCCCTGTGTCTCACAGGGCTCCTGAGGAGAGAGCAGCATGCCTATAAATTTATGACTGGATTACCTGTCATGTGTTATTCCTTACCTAATTGTTTCTGTAACCTATCGTTATCCTTATTATTGTTCTTTCCCATTATCCACTTAGGACTGTTTAATGTATGTGTCGTAGGGGAAACAATGGAATTCCGGTCACTACTGCATTTTTCATGAAAAGGTTATTTTTATCCCAAAATACAAACAATATGGCTATAAATATTCCCTGTCTTCCATATATTACATTTGGATTCACATTTAAACATCGATTTCAGAATGTTCTTTTCCTTTTATGGTTAATACAGAAACAAGAGCTGTAAATTAGAGCTGGATCCTGGGGAGAAAAAAATTTACCCTTTGCTCAGGACCTCACAATGCTGGGTGCCTGGAAATGGTTGGATGGGATGGAAGAAAGGAGTAGATGCACACAGAGCTGCTGGTAGGCAGAGATGAGGGAGCGTGCAAGGGCTCAGGCAAAAGCAACAGCAGCCTGAAGCGCAGGCAGAGGGAAAGGCAGGGAAGGAGATAGTCACACAAAGAGTGACAGATTCCCACTTCTTGGATGTCCCCCAGCATCTGTACCATACTGCAGGAGTGTGTTGGCTCTGGATCTGCTTTTGCCCTTCATCTAGCTCACAGTGTGCCCTTTACCCTCTCAGACAGCTTGGTATGATGGATCTTGATGACATTTAGCCAGAATTTTCTTAAACTTTATGTTTAATTTAAAATCATCCATGACTGCATTCAGATGACTGCTTCCTTGGTCAGAGATATAAATCTGCTATCAATAAGAGTAGAAAAGGCAACTGTAAGTAAATTTCTTTGACTGTTAAGATTTATACCTGGTATTTCCCACTAAATCTGTGATAGTACAATGAGAAAATCTTTCAAACTGGGAGAAAACATAGCATTAGGACATGCAATATTTTGTACAGCCATAGTAGTTTCCAATTAAACACATTACAAATTTGACAAAGCCACTCTGTGCACTTTTCAATTTTTAAATATAGTGTCCAATTTCCAGCATATGAGGTAGAGAGGCATTATGCCACTGTGCATGTGGTGAAATAAGGATATAGCAAGGATAACCAACTTGGTCAAGGACATAAAAATATACAGGCTGTAGCCACTTGTTCCTAGAGGCTCATCTGGTAGACTCAAGGCAGATAGTAAGTAAAAGAAACACGGTTGAAAAATGTTCATTTTTTTTGTTTAAAAATTGTTATTTTTGGTTTTGGTAACCATGTTTACTTAAAAAAATTGAGTCAGACTTCTTTGGTAGAAAATACTCAATAGACACCTATAAAAGGCTTCCTCAATGTGGTCTGGAAAACCTGTATCCCGTGCATGACATTGCATGGGATAAACCAGCCTTTTTCAACATAGCAATTCATGTGGAGCATATTTTAGAAAAAATATTTTTTTACCTGTTTTAGGCCACATGCTATAGCTTAGATGTTCAGTACTGTTTTTTTTTAAAAATAGCAAAACACATTAAACAATTTTATGTTTTGCCTTCAAAGGACAGTAATGGAAAATCATATCACACAGCAGCTTCTGCCCACACTCACTAGCTAAAACCATAATAGCATATGTTAATGTATACTATCTAATGGACTTTTAATTCCCTTATAATTTAGGGAGTTGTAAAGAGAAGGTAAAAATGTGGAGGAAGAATAAGAGGATATCAGTATTCAGCGAGAATACATTTATAATTTTTGAAGCTTTAATTTGTAGGAAAAAGTAGATTTATGTTACTGTCAGAACAGCATTACCATTAGCTCTTTTAGAGAAATGTTCACTATTCAAGTACACAGATGAAAACTCCGTGGAAAAGAATTTGCTCCTTCAAAGAACGTTTTGCTAAAAACAAACAAACAAAAAACAAACCAGAGAAAACAGACCCTGCTGACTCTCCTTCCTGACCAATTCCTCCAGGTTGATAGGATGGTCAGTTTGGAGAGCAGATTATGTTCACATGAAAGTGGAAAAATTGGAATTATTCAGTCACTAAAGCACAAGAAATCTCTCTCCCCAGTTTTATAGCGTTGTTACTCCACTGAGCTGAGTCTTGGAAGAAAGTTAAGCAATCAAGCAATTTACACTAAGCTCTGTTTTACCACATGCTTTGGAAAGTAGGCATGTATGATATTATAGATATTCTGCCCAAAAATATCCATCTTACTAAATTGCTACCAGGTTTGGTTTTAAATTGATATAACTCTTATTTAAAATCTAGCTTTAAAGTGACAGATAATAACTTTTGTATTTAAACATACATCATAGCTTTAAGCTGCAGTGACTTTGGACATTCCTGGAGTAGGTGCAACTTCTGTTTGTCCCATTAGAAAGCTAGAAATACAGTCTTTCCAGAGGTATAAATCATAAGTTTTTAGTTCTTAAGCATCACAAATACCAGATCTTAAACCTGTCACTGGTGTTGGAAAGTATATTGGGCATAATGGAGCTCGAGCCAGTGCAATTTTAGAGAGGAAATTCTGCTTTTTACTGGAAGAAGATAATTCATTTTAGCCTCTTGTTTCTTTGAAACATGGCAGCTCAGGGTTTTGGCGTGTTGAAGAAAGCATATGTTAAAGTAATGTCAGGTGCCTTCGATTACAAGCATAGTGGAAAGGCTAGCTGGGCTAGAAGCACTGACCCCAGTCTAAGAAGGCATTTAATCTTCTAGTTATACCTAAACTTGTGCTTTGAGATGGACATCTTGATGCTTGAATTAAGGAATTTCTACATTTCAATGGAAAACTAGGTTTCAGAAGTTACCTGAAGTTAATTGGACAAAAGTCACAAATCCAACATTAAAAAAGTTCCTTTTTTAATTCCATTACCATCTCCAGTAGAGAAAGGACAGAAAAAAAATGGAGCATTCTCCACCCCTTGAATATTTGTACAAACCAGTGGAATTGCCCCAATATGGACAAGAGAGGCACAGCGTTTCTGCAGCATCTCTCAAGAAGCTGATGGATACCCCAGAAAAGGAAACTATCCCACTGATCTAGAGATGTAGCTTTCTACAAAGGTGAGCATATGATGCACCACAAAGAAAACACCTTCTATTTTCCAAGTGCAGACAGTAGTATTTTCTTGCAGATAAACAGTGAGTATCCTAACCAGACCATTATAATAGATGCATTTCCTTGGAAATATTAATCCCATTTTACTGAAGCATTTGAACACACCTCTGATTTTCTTTAAGTCCTCAAATTCTTTGCTGGGTAAAGGCTCAAACAAGTATTATATGCCACAGAATTAATTCTGGTTTATGTATATTTATGTGTGTGTGTATCACTCTGTTTAGGTCAAGTAAAATAAATGCAAAGACAAGCATGTTAGCAGCAAAGTGACCCTTTAGAAGTCCTAAAAAATTACTCTTGCAGTCCACAGTCCAACATTTAATAATGCTGAACTTGATAAGGGATCTCAGAATCTGAAAAAGGAGATCTGAAAGGCACCTTTATAGAAAACAATTGATTTGCTTCATTTCATTGAAATGGCTAATGCTTTGATGGTTCATATTTACAATAGCTTGTCCTGTTCTTCAATGGAGTTGATATGTTGGAGTCTTTAACACCATAAACTTGATCAAAACTTCCTGGGTAATAAACAGAGCGGAATTAAGGTGTGAGCCCCCCCCCCCATCATACTACTGCAGCCCATCTGTGTGCCAATTTGTAACTAAAGACATCAAGAAATGTGTTCTTCATGCTCAGATGCCCTTGGTAGTTGAAAATAGTTCTGAGAGCTCAATATGCAAACTGGGTTCAGAGTCTGAAAGACTTCAGAGTGAAAGATTTGACCTTCTGTAGCAAAGGCTGTAACTTGCTAAATCCACTACTGAAAGTAGAGGTTTTACACACCTCACAGTGGAATCTGGATTTTAAATTTTACCAGCTTTCCAAAAAAAAAAAAACAAACAAAACAACCAAAATCCAGAACAAAACAACACTCAGCTTTCTGTTTACCTTTTACTACAGCATAAATGTCTTCCCACCATCCTAGAATTTACATCCACAGGCAAAGTTTCCTTGACCATACATAGCCATATTTGGGGGTGAGGTGTTGGGGGTGATTGAAGGTTTTGGCAGCAGAAAATGGAAACTTTGACTTCTCACTCTCTGGTTTGAACTAGTATTAAGTCATTAGAGAATAAGAATTTCCCCTCACCCTAAAAGCTGGTTTTGTCTGCTGCGAAGGTATTTGACAGTGTCACTGCCACTCCCCACCTATGAGTGCTCTGAACAGATATGCAGGATCTCAACAAATGCACTCCCAAGCAGTCCCTTCAAAGGGCTGACTTGAGACAGGGCAGTCTGCTAAAACCACACTTGAGAGCTATCACTCTATGTGTCAAGGCCACCATGGCCCAGAGATGGGACATTTTGGCAGGACTTCTAGGAAGGTCATCTCATCTTTCTCTCCTCATCCTGTCTGCTCAGTTAGTTATTTGTTTGTCAAAAATCCCTTAACTATGGGACAAAATAATACATAATGCTTAGTCTTGTAATGCTGCACAGCAGTATGGCAACTGGATTTGAGAACTGTATTAGGTGAATACACTAAGAGCAAGGTTACTTATCACAGACTCTTATGCTAGCATATATCACCAACAATGTTTTTTTCTCATGCTAAATTACAAGTAACTCTGAATTTTTAAGTGTGTATCAGAAAACTTATTATGTTGAAGCTACCTCCTTGCTCACCATCTCAAGGGTATTTCTGAGACTTAACAATTACAGACTATTAATACTACAGAATTGTAGTTGTAGTACTTGCTGCTCTCATGTTTCATTTTGTAACTTGCTTGCAAATCACTGAAGGCACATCTCAAAACATCTTTTTAAGCATGGAGATATGCAGATAGGTATCCACTGTTATATTCATACACACTTTGCTGTTTGACTCCCATAAAACTAGTAACTTCATAAAGCTGGCTCAGAATCAGAGCCTCTATCACAGACATTTCAACAACTATATTTCTTTGAATGACTACAGACTTAATAAATTATCTGTGCAAAACTTGGCCACATAGAAGATTTTGCCATTAATATCTATAAACAAAGATTTCCCTTATCTACTACTGTTGCATTAAAAAAACAAACAAACATAAATAAAAGAGGGAGAGAACAAACAAAAAATGCAAGTAACTGAAAAATAATAATAGCCAAAACCAGAGAGGTTTTCTTGCAGTAAGTTTTGCCTGGTGTGCTGCTTTGAAGCAGCTATATGGACTAGTGTTCCTAAATGTGTATCATCCTTTCCTTATTTGTGCAAGGCTGGCTGTCCTTTTGAATTCCCTAATTGCATGCATTGTTTTGGCAATATGATTGATTGGATAAAGGAATAACTTTATTATGTTCTTTTTCTTAGAGAAAGTTATCTGCATTGATGGATTTGAAAACAGATTTGTTTTCCAGCAAAAGTAAGTTTTCGTGTCTGGTCTTCCCAAAGACCATGCTCTCTATCTGTTATGTTGCTTAGTACAAATAAAAACATTGATTTTTAGGGGAGGTTTTCATATAATAATAAAATCTAAGTAATAAGAAAAGCATAGGTAAACACTAGAAATAATTATAACAATGAAATCCCCTCCAAATTACAGAAAATGTTTTATCTAGGTGAGTAGAAAAAAGGGTTAAAAAAATTGCAAGAATTCAAGAAGCTTAGATGACTTTGGAAACACAGATCAAAAACAAAGAGACTGGAAGTATAATTAACTCCATTACTGCTCAGTCAAATGAAAACAGCTGTGACACCCCTTCTTATTTATGACAGCAGCAAATAGCTCTATTCCCTTGCTGGTTATTGCTGTAGGACAGCAGTGGTTCTACAGTAGGTGAAATAGAAACAAGCTGCTAATATTTATGTCACTAGATCAGGTTATGGATACAAGATTTATGCAAAAGTTCTATAAAAATATCTAAGTAGCTTTTATATCTTCCTGCAGCAATCCTTTTCCAATAGCAAACTAAATATCTCTTTATTAAATATGATCCTGTGCTCTGAGTAATACTGTGGCACAAAGGCAGCTCCCCCACTGCTGAACATGAGAGTGTGTTTTCACTGCAAACCCAGTTTTGTTCACGCTAAAACATAAATAGAAAGCTCTTTAGGTCTCAAACCCCCTCAGTTATTTGTAAATTCAAGCTAAGCATTGTCAGTGTGGGCTGGGATATGTGGTAGTTTGGTAACAGAACAGTTTGCTGTACTTCAAACAGCCTCTGCTTTTAGAAGTATGGAAGGCAAGAAAAACATTTTTCAGATTAAAACCCTTACTTTATTAGAAAATATCATTAAAGCAGATGCTACCTTCTTTGATATAAAAAAATGTTAGTGGGCAGAAAATTTCCTAAAGCAGTTTTTTATCCTGCTGCTTTAATCACTGTGCTTACTGCACCTAATCAGTCTTCTTACTCAGACTAACTGCCCATTACATAATGACTGAGAAATAAGATTGTCAATAACAGGACAGAAAATAAAGCAAGTAGAATGTTGCATACTTCACTGCTAACCTTTATACCCTCTCCCCTGCTCATCAACCTCCCTCCTCCCATTGCCCTCCAGTTTTGATTCTGTCTTTACTCCCCAGCTCCACGGTGCATTGACGCTTGCTCACAATCACAGCACCTACCTGCACCCCCACAGATCCAAATCCCTTTACTTCTCCAGCTCTCTGCCATTATGCACCAGGAGTTTGTTCTCTAAGCACTTCACTTTGGTCCCATGTGGCCAGATCCCCTCTCAACAGCCACTGCCTTCAAGGGGCTTTGGGCAAACCTGACATTCTCCCAGAAGAAGTCATCTCCTCCACTTACAACATGGATACCACACCAGGGACCCACACAGCGTATGGGTGTCCCAATCCCTCTCCTAACGCAACCAAATGTGTGCAAATGTTCCTTCCCATCCCTCCCAACATCATGCTTTTCCCCCACTTCATGCTTTTTCCCCATTTATGATAAAGAATATCAACATGAACCAGGCTCTGGGGTTTGGCTATGCTGGAATACCTTAATGGTTCTGTGCCATATCCTCAAGTAACAAAGGAATAATAGCACAGTTGAGGCTGGGGACGAGAGAGACAGATGCCATGTGTCTTTATCCCCCACTTGGTTCTTGCTTCTTTTTTCTTTTTTTTTTTTTTTGTAATATTTCTCCAAAATTAACAGTGTTGATAATAATCCCGGAGATTTGTTGAACCCATCAACTGCATATCCAAACAAATTGCCATCAAGATCACCATGACGGTTTCAGATGTAGGTAGAAACAAATTTGCTCTTTTCCTACCACACAAATTCGTGGTTCTACAAGGTTTAAGATCTCCTCCTCTTTTGCTTTCACTGAAAATTCTGTGCAGAAATCCGGTGAGGAACTACGTATGTATTTAGGGATTTAGTTATGTATGAGCACAGCACAGACCATGGTGAGCTTTCCGTGTGGTCTCATCACTACACCTTTACTCGTATTTTTTGCACCTGCCCACAAGAAACCACCAGCAACATCTTTCTTTTTGGTAGCCTTTAACATCTTGCAACTGACTAGTCTTGAAGACATTTTTTTGGTCCTGACTCTTAAAATTATTCACAATAGAGAATACAGGAGTGAAGCCCTGGATCTGACAAAGACGTGAGCAAAACTCCAGCTGGCCTCAGCAATACTAAGGTCGAGCTGTTGGCAGTCCTGTGGGCAAGTGCACAACAGTCACATTAAGACAACTTGGCATTGTCTTGTTAACACTGAGCTGCTGCTTTCAGCTCTTCCACAACACAGATGTTTTTGCCTCAATCTGGCAAAAAAATTATCCAAGTTTTGAGTAACAGTGGTAATAGCTGCAGTTTTTAACTCATTGAGGGGTGAATTCCCCCTGTGTTTACTTCCTGCATGATGGAGAAGGAGCTCTAGATGCCCATAGGAAATTAGGATATAGAAAACATATTTTCTAGACTTTTTCTTAGGAAATAAAATTCCTCATTCCTGCCTAGTACAAAGACTCAGACTCCAAACATAATTTGTGCAAGCAATGTAAATTAAGAACATGGTAAACACATGCTTGGATTTGGACCACAAATCAAACTCTCCCAGGCCTCATTGAGATCCCAGATGATTTCCCTGCTTCCATCAAGGCCCTGCATTTCTTGGCTTTCAGCCTCCTTGCAGCTGCAGCACAGCATCACCATCACAGCTGTGAAGGCAACCCACAGTGGCCAGCTGTGCTGGCAGGGCTAGGCTTCCCACGGAGCCATCCCTGTGAACACTGCTCAGAGAGCTCTTGGACAAATGAGCTGAACATCCCTGGCAGCCAGAGCCACCTGGGGCCTTTTTCTGCTGTGGAGTTACTGCGAAGACTCAAAAGTAGAGTTTTTCATTTTGGCTTTGTGGAGAGGGACAGATTCTTAAAATTATTAGGAAATTCCATTTTTGCTTCTTCTGTGTGAGTTATCTCTTTTGTTGATATATAATTGCAGCCAGCTCTAGGTAGCTGCTTGCTCTGTAAACTGCAAAGGGCATGCAGCTGGCAAGGCTGAACACCTTCAAATCTTTGGTCAGGAGATGGATTGTAAGGTACTTGAGGCACCTGCACAGAGAGGGCTAATATCACTCAGAATCTAGGAAGCCTTGCACCCTGTTGGACAAACAGCTGTAGAAACATAGGACAGCCAAGATACCTCAAAGGGTACCATGAACCCAGGTTTTTGTTGCTGAATGAAGCTCTGAGAGCTGACAGAGAGCCCTGAACCATCATCACAGGAAAATATCCTTCTCTTGTCTTCTGCATAAGGTGGTGGCCCAAAAGAAAAAAATATGGCTGGCATGGTAATGCGTGTGCTGATACAGGAAACTTCATCACTACATCATTCTTGGTATTTTGTAGCTTGCCAATAGCATGATTATAAGCTTTCCTATATTATTATAGCAAAATCAGATGATCCTAACAGTTATTCATGAAGAAGCATCTGAGGCTACACAGAATCAGCACAGGAATAAACAAAAAATCACTTTGTAGCCTTAATGACACATTCACTTCTTTTGGCATATCTTCCCAAATTTGGCCTACAACAGGCCAAAGACAGGCAATGTTTAAATACTGAAAGCAAGAAATGCAGGCTACCCTGCACAATTCTGCTGAACTTTCAGCAACATAATCAAGAGAAGAATGTAGTCTATGAGGTACTCATATTTTTAGAAATTAAATAGTTCTTGTCTTAAAATAAATATGATGTCATTTAATACAATTTATCCAGAAAGTAGAAATATAATACTATTCCAAATCAAAACATGAGGTAAAAATAAAATTAAAAAAAACACATTTAAGACATACTGTACTTAGTTAAAATAACAATTACATGTCAGTTTATATTTCTGTATAGGAATATCTTTAACCTGCAAAACACCACAAAAATATTTTGTCTTTAATAAGGGGAACTATATTAAGTCTATTTTGTGAGAGGGAAAAAAAAAGACTTTTAATTTACATCTGTAAATTGCTTATTAACCTCAAAATAAATTAATTTCTTTATCTGTCCTTAGTCCACATCACTGAGATGGCAATAGTAAATAAGAAACAAACTGTTAAAAAAGTCCATAACACAATACATATAGACAACCTGAATTCTTAAGTGTGCAGTGATAGAGATATTAAAAACTACCACACTGATAAGATTCTGCTTTAAAGATGAGACCTCATATGCCAACTTTCAACAGAGAATGATTTCTTAAAGTCAAGCCATAAACCCTAAAACTGGGATTTCATGGCGACACTATAATTTATAATACTTCTGCGGTTTTCAATTATTCAGATGCTCATGGCCCAACAAATTGAATAATGAATGGAGTAATGAATTGAACCCTGACAAGATGATAACAGAAAATATTATGAGTAGTCAATACACAGTGGAACCCACTTACAGAAAGATCCCTCAAAGAAATAACTTGTTTGAAGGACACATTTTCTCTTGAAACCCAAAAGACTTGCAGGAAAAAATGTGCAGGAGTTGCCATTAACAAATAACTGCTAAAGGCATAAACCTGCAGAACAGTAGTATATTTCTAGTGACCGAACTGTGAATCATAATCATAAATAGACCAGTTATATTTTCTGTGGATGTAGGTTATGCATTTCATTATTGCTTTTTTTTTTTCCTCCCTCTAATGCCACAGAGAGAGAAAAAGAATGGCCATATAAATTCTTAAACACTTTAGCTGCAGGCTTAGCCTTGGAGGTGTGATGATATTCCACAGATGCTAAAGCACACAGGTCTTAACAGCATTTAATACATTTGCATCCACACTGCAAGCCAGAAACATAAATAATAAAAATGATAAATATACTGTTCAGAAATGGCAAAGGTAATGCACGTTTGTATCTCCCAACTAGTATTTAAAGGAGCCGTGCAGGCAGCCAGCAAATGCCATGTTAAAAAAAATCACACAGGTTTTTAAAAATATAATAAATAAAAAAATTACCCTGCCCCAGAATCACAACAAAAAAACCCCACCCAAAAACCAGATTAAAAAAAAAAAAAGCACTACTCTGCATTAGCAAACAAATATGTATCTTATTCCACATAGTCAAATTTTATGAGACACTGACCACTGCTTCAAATTAAGGTAAACAACTCTGCCTTCCAGAAACTGACCCCAAACTTTGTGTCAAAAATCAAAATAAGCCTTTTAAGGAAGTCTGGAAAATATTGGACTAACTCTAAGAGAGAAAAGTCCTGACTTCTTTTAGAGTAGATCCAAACACAAAGCCAGTTATTTGTGGCATGTTTTGCTTGAATCCAGAGTTGGTCTTCAGTGTTGGGTCAACACTTTAACTGAGTTCACACCAAAGACCCAAATAGCTGTAAACACTGTAAAAGCTGGAAATAAACTCAACAGGTCCAGACTGTTTGTGATGAATTTAATTCAGCAAAGAAAACTATAAGGCAACAGAAGACCCTGAGCTTAGTTGCATTTGGTTTTCCACAAGCCAGGGCTAAAAAAAAAATAGAAGGGAATAGAGAAGTCAGGATGTTTTATATTCATTACTCAAGTACTACAGTTGGTTTCTCACCCATTCTGTGTGCCGAATAACTCTGCCTCATGGAACGGTGAGGAAAGAAGTGTGCTTATTTCTTTCAAGCAGTGAAAGAAACTGCCCAATTACAGCATTCTGAAGAAAAACCCCAGTACCCCAGGAACCACTGGCCAGGTAGCATAGCCCACCTTTCCGTGGTATCTCCAGGTGCTCTGTTCCTGTATGGACACCTCTAATGTGCAATGACAGTTCATCAATTGGAAAAAATAGATCTACATTTCTGTCTCCAATATGGACTCAGCTCCTGCCACATGGAGTGTCAGTTCACCACTCTTTCAGAAGCTCCCACACTCTCACATTTGTATGAACTCACCTTGGACCACCACGGTAATGGGTTATAGCTGGGTTACAGTGTACAGTGAGCCTAGACCACACATGCAAGCCCATCCCTCCTTATAAACTTAAAGGGATTTAAGTCAGCTCTCAACACCCAGAAGATCCTGTTCCTATGTCGTGGAGAAATTCAGATCTCTGCTGTAATACTATAAATCCATAATTAAGTACATGGATGGAAGAAATAAAGGCATATAAATATCTAAACTGTTTGTATATGATTTTTCTTTATTGTTTTCCTCTCAGAATAGAGGGAAAAACAGGAGTGTCTGGAAGTTTGGATTAGCACTAACGTTGAAAAGGCAAGTCTGTCTTGAGAGTGAATTGGCTTTGAAAATGAAATGCTGCAACAGAATCACTGCAATTACACTTAAAAATCCCTTACATTTTTATTTCAGCATTTTCAGCACCCTGCTGGTACTAAGTGACCTCCAATCATATTCTAAACATTAAATTGCACTCTTTGCCTTTCCATTTTTCTTTAGAAATTGTTTTGGGTTTTTTGTTCTTGGTTTTTTGGGGTTTTTTGGGGGGGTTTTTTGGTTTTTTTTTAAACAGGTCTGCCACTGTGTTTTTTCCATTTTTTTCTAGTATTTAACTCATCAGCTGTGGCAGCTTCCAATGTTTATCAAATCCAATATCCCATTATTGAAATCATGATCTAGCCATAAAGACACATTGATTTGTGTTTATTGTTAATATTTTACAGCTTAAAGCACATTTTCCTCACCAAAAGAATTATTTGATACTCAATTCTGTCATCTTAGCTCATATTGAGCTGCTCCAGTGAAGCCAATGGAATGTCAAGACTCAGTGTAGCATGGGGATGTGATTCTTAACTAAAGAGAAAAACTTTTGAAGAACTTTATTTGAACTATTGCTGTCATTCTTAAACTCAACTACTATGGAGGGCAGTGGGTACTGCTCCAGAGAAAGCCCAATAACTAGTTCTATATAGGCTTAAACCATGCTTACCTTCCTTCATTCTCCTTCCCCACGAAACCACTGTGAACTGGAACACTAAAGGGAAAGACAAGATCTTGCAAAGAATATGTAAAAGCTCTTTGCAAAAAGTCTGACCTGGAAATAGTCTATGCATCACTTGAAGACAAGTCACCTGATCAGAGGTTCAGCTGTTCTCAAAGTGATGTTTCACCAAAGAGATCTAAATTTCAGCCTGGTACCACCAGCGTAATCTTGGTATGGTGGAGCACTTCCCCCACAAGGTGGGGACTTCAAGGGAAGATTTAAAATAATTTTAAGTAACATAACATTTGGAAAATGTCAGCTAGCTACTATTAGAGAAAAAAAAAATCACCTGAAATGTCTATTTCTGAAGCATTTGCATTGCTAAAGCATTTTTTCCAGTGGCATTTTCTTCAACTGGGGCCTGTGTTTAATATTTTTTTTTTACTAGACTGCTTTTCTCCCATATGTCTTGTGATAGAAGAAGCATCTCTGTGTCTTCATTGCTACTTTGTATTTCTCATCCTTTGTCTGGTGTCTTTAAGAAATGCATTTCCTTCATGAAAAAAAAAAAAAATCAGTCATATGTGGATGGTGAAGAGCTCTGAGCAAGGCTGTTGTCTTTACTTATTTTGAGGCACTAGAGAACCTCCCCTGAAGACAAGCTGAGAAAGCTGGGGCGGTTCAGCCTGGAGAAAAGGTTGCATGAAGACCTCACAGCAGCCTTCTAGTATCTGAAGGGAGCCTACAAGGAAGCCAGAGAAGGACTCTTCATCAGGAGCTGTAGTGATAGGACAAGTGAGAATGGGTACAAACTGAAAGATGGGAAATTTAGGTTAGATAAATGGAAGAAATTCTTTACTGTGAGGGTGGTGAGATAGTGGAACAGGTTGTCCAGAGAAATTGTGGGGCCCCATCCCTGGCAGAGTTAAGGCCAAGTTGGATGGGGCATTGAACAACCTGGTCTAGTGGGAGTTGTTGCCGCCCATGGCAGAAGTGTTGAAACTAGATGATGTTTAAGGTCCCTTCCACCACAAACCATTCTACAGTTCTATCTGTATGGCTTGTACTGTCTGAGTCTCCATTAAACAGAATTTAATAGAAATTACTCAAAATTTTAATATAAAGGTCATTTGTTTCTATGCCTTAGTTCACACATTAGCAACATTAGACAAGGCACTAAAACAGGGTTAATATTTAAATGCTCTTATGACTAGTGCTTCAAAATTCCCCAAACATGTTGGGCTCTCAACAAAAGACATCTTGTAATTATAAAATTTCTATTTTATTATAGTTTCAGTTAGCTACGTACAACAAATCTGCATCATGCAAACTTAGCTCCTCTTACGGAGAGCAAAACTTGCTATTGGTGTTTCAGAATACACCTCCTGCAGCAGCATCACAGTGCTTCAGTGGTTCTTACCTCCCTATACACCACAGAGCAACATTTATGCAAGCAGCTCATGCTGATGTGAATATATGGGTTATTAGCATAAATCCAGTGCTCAGCATGGGAATAACTTCTAATTCGTCTATCAGGATTCTAAAAGCTTAAAACTCAAACTTTTCTTGAAAATGCTACCTTGTCCAGCAGCTCTGTCTTCTCTAAGACCTAAAACATTATATGAACCCCACAAACCAGACTGGGGCAGCACTTCTGCCAAATCCTCGCTATGTGATTTACACGTTGCCAACTAAAAGCACTGCCTGAGTGGCTATTCCAGCTGGTTCAGGCAGACACAGCATCTCTTTTCACACTTGGCCCCAGGATGCTGCACCGTGGGGACAGGCACGGCCACTGCATTCCCTCGCAGTGCTGTGGAAATAAACACCTCCTTTGCTTGTTTGATGAGGAAATGCTGCAAAGCATGTAGGTATCCCCACAAAATGAAAAGTCAGATGTTACTTGAAACCCCTTTCAACATGTCGATTTTTAAATTTCTGTGAGGAAAGAAGAAAACAGAGCTGTTCTGAGAAATGAGGGGTTATGCTGCAAGTACTGAAGAAGGATGTGTGTCCTTGCTCAGAGCCAAACACTGAGGCAACACCTGTGGATGACTCCAGAGATGTGTGGGGGACTCTCTAAGGAACTCAGGAGCTCACTTTCTTTGGTTGAGCTCAACCTTGCTTTGATCACTGTTTAATCATCCCTACTAAAAAAAAAATAAAATTATTTCAAGAGTTTATGAAGATAATCCAAAGTATATGGGTCATGTTGCCTTCAGTAAACACACGTGCATTGATACTCACATTTATAGAAAAGAAAAAACAAAATCAATAACAAAATTTTGGTTCAAAACAAATGTAAACAAGGGATCACAATCTGAGATGAAGATTCTCTTTTTCTTCTACAGATCAATTCTCGATCCAAGTCTGTTCCTTATCCTATGCCTCTCTCTTCCAATAATCATCCCCGTTTACTGAACAGCAATTGCAATAGTTGTCAAAACCATAGTGCTTGTATTGCAAGCCAAATTCACTTATGAAAGAGTACTGGGATTTTGGGGATTGTTTTTGGTTTGGTTTTGGGGGGCAGATAGAAAAAGTCACTTTCTGCAAGTACCGAGGGTGCCTCTAAGTAGATTATTTTTAACTGCATACAGTCCTAGTATGATTCAGCAGACCAGTGAGAGTCCATTTCTTGACCAGACAAGACTCTGTGGTCCTTGCCCTTCAATGGTGAGGAGGTATGCCACTGTCCCCAAAACAGTCTACTCCATTGCAAGACCCTAAACTTCATGCAAGCTTAAATGTCAAATAAATCTTGTACTGGTACTTTGCACAACTATTAATACCATCAGCATCTAACAACCTGATGCATGTAATTTATCACAAATTTAAAATGTTTCTGTAGGAACTTCTGTTTTATATTATGGACACATCATTGGTAAAACCAGTTGCTTACACAGTAGAGTTAAAAAATGAAAACTCCACAAACAAAAATGCAAGAATCATTTAAAACTGCAAAAATGGTTATAAATATTGTGTTACTGTCTTTCTAATTGTTACAGAAAAATGAAATGCTAAGTAATGTTTTATTAAACTATAGCTTCTATGATATCTCCTCTTCCATGAGATTGTCTCCATGTTTCATTTTATTAACTCTGAAAACACTGTTGGAATTAAATGTAAAATAGTTTGAAGTTTTTTGTAAACCATGCTTCACAGTTAAATTTACTATTCAAGTTAAAACTTCATCACTTCAAATCCTAATGTATAAAATATTTTTATCTAATGTGCTAAGAAAAAACAAGTTGAAGAACACTTTTGACTTACAGAGAATATTGACTTGATCTACTAAACAGACAGCTCCACTCAGTAAGAGCCTGGTTTCTAAAAGATTCCTTTATTTTTTAAAATCTATAATGTCACTCAGAAAAGACTCTAAAAATGTGTACATATAAAGTCAAATGTGTATACACAGTCCTGCTGGACTCAGTGGGATTCAATGTATTTAAACACCTGCACCTATGGAGCATTTTGCTGGATGAGAGCCGTACAAAATATTAACACCTGTATTAAAGCATAAGCATCTGTAAAATTCATATCTAAATCAAAACTGTAGCACAGTTCTAACTGCATTAAGCACTTAGATAACGCCATGTACTTAGAAAATCCCATATGGTGAGCACATACCTGCATATAGCAGCAAATCATCTGGGATTAGGTGTCTTATGTATCTACAGATCTGGTACTGAAATGAAGTTCTATTTTGAAGGTCAAAATTCAGACAAGTACAGTAATACCAACATTAAGAAAGGAAGCTTCATAAAATTGGAACTGTTTATGTTGGGCTTTCTGCAGAGGCAGCAGATGTTACATACACTGTTGTTCATGGGATCCATCTGAGACTGAGACATTGCTGTGCTAAACACTATATTGTAAAAAAACAGCCTCTGCCATAAAGAATGCATTGCTTAAATGGGCAAGAAAGAGATGGTAGGAGTGGAAACAGAGAGACACAGACAGATAAGCAGACCGTTCCAAGATCTCAGTGTCAGATCAGTGTTTGGAATCTGCCCTGGAGAGGGTCATGGAAATCTGATGGATACAAACAATCTTAGTTTTGGGGGCAGGGATCAAAAGGAAATGTGAGCACCTCCAGCTTCACTGAACAACATCCCTAGAATCTGCCTCACAATGTGAAGGTGTCTCCCAGCTCTCCCAACCAAATTCCTTAAGCACAGTATTGTAAACTGTATTTCTTATAGGAAGGACAAGAAAGTCCTTTAGGATTTCATGAAAGAATGCAACCGTACAAATAACTGAACAATTGTGTAGACTGGTCACCTTATCCAAAATGAACACAATAGTGGGGTTTTTTCTTCCTCTCTCCCAAGCAGACTATTGAGACAAAGGAAATATCCTTTCTAGAGTCCTGAAAGTCACTCTCCTACAGTTGAAAACTATCTGGCACAGCAAGCACATGCATTGTGCTCTTCACCTGTCATGTCACACACCTGTGCCGGACAAGGTCTTCTCTTGTCATGGAGACAAAGTCCAGTGCTGAAGGACTCCTGCTTAAACAGGGAAGACCATTGTTATTTTTGTGGGCCTTGGTCTGTACATTTAACATCCTCCCTTGGTGCTCTTCCAGGAGATCAGACTTCAGGAGAAGTCAACACAGCACAACACACAGATGCACTTGCACATTTGAGAGGTATTCTTTTAATGGTAAAATAAACAAGAAAGGTGGGGGAAAGCAGAGGAAAAACTTGCTCTCTGATCATTAGTGTAAACCTAGTTCTTGGAACATTATGGAAAATTAGTAGCTTTTAAGAAAGGGCTTTTAATTGCTTAATCTAAGTAATGTGGACAATGGCATACGTGTTTTATTTTAGGGTCTATCTAGCCCACTCAGAAAATGTAATGGACCTAATTTTCATTTAGTATAGGTCTGTGCAGTTCCTAAAACATCTAAATGGCTATTAATTTAATCAGGTAATTTAACTATAGCTCTAGAAAAGGCCACCAGCTAGTTGTCACGCAATGATTATGAGGATGACATTTCTATCCCATGATGCCAGAGGCAGACTTTGATACATCATTTTCTTTTTGAAGGTTAAACTCAGATAACCTGCCTTTGGCATTTAATTAGCTACATATTAAACACTCTTTTAATAATAAAATGATTAAAAATTTTATTGCTTCTCAAATGAGGCCCTTTTAGATAGATTTAATGACTTGGTTAGAGCACTGTAGTTTGTGAACCAAACCTTAGTTAGACCAGTATATAGTATAATGATATGCTTTACAGCTTGCAAAATCTGTATTTTATTCAAATGACTGCCATAATCATTTTGGGTAAAACTTATAATGCATTCTTCTGTATTTTTAAGTATAACTGTTAAATGTCATTGAAAAGTAACCGAGAACCAACTGATTTCAGGATTTAAAGAAATGATCAAATTCAGGGAGTTACATTAAGCTGCAGTAGGATTAATGTACTGTATTTTACACAGAAATTGTTTATCCTTTTAAAAATCATTTTTCACAGTTCAGTATCTGCAAAAAAAAAAAACAAAAAACTCATGTTCACCTAGCAATGATAAAAAAGCGTGAAGTGGCTGACAGTCTCCACTCTTTATTTGGTATAAAAATGTTAGCAATTTAATGAAAACTGACACAAAAAAAGATAATATTTTCCCATTCCTGCATGGTAATAACAGTGTCATGACTGCAAAATAGCTGTAAAGATAATAATTCCATGGGCTATGCCCACAGAGCAAATAGTACTATAAGGCAAAGCAAGTACATGGCATTTAAGAATATATATTTTATGTCTGTGTGCATATAGATTTGTCTCTATACTTAAACCAAAGAAGCACCTTACCTACAGATTAAGGTAATTATTAAAAGCTCAAATTTTTGTGGCCAGGAGTTTGGCCCACCAAAATCCCATCACCTTCACAGCCAGAACTAGGTCATGTCCTCACAGGCAGTTAGTTGCTGGCAGAGACGCATAATGTGGGAATCAACCTACCATCCAGTCCCCTTAAAAGTGGTCCCTTAGGGAAGAAGTACATTGTCAGGACAGCTGGATAAAGAGAGAAGTTCATCTCCAAGTCTGTCAACCTAGCACTTTTCATGGGCATAAAAATGAAGGAGAAAAAACAAGAGCAAACCCAGTGAAGAACTGAAAAGTATTATCTTTTAAACTGTATACCTTGTTTCTAAGTCTTTGAAATATTTCTCATAGTTTAGACTCTGCTGGAAAAAACAGTTTTTCCTCAACATTTACTCCACCCAGTCATGGCAAAGTAAAAGCCAGAGCCTTTTTAAACCTGCCCTTTAGAGGCAGGAAGGACAGATTATTTCCATTGCCAAGATCTATTTGATAAAAAAAAAGTCGGAGGCCATCAGGATTGTAGTTATGCCCTCTTAATTTTCAAACTGCCTAAGTCCCTGTCCAGAGGTAAATTAAGACAATTTAAAAGTTACTCTACTTACAGTCTCATCTGAGCATGCCACAGGGAGTAGAGGTCTACTTCTCTCTGCTCTTCCATGTCTCCTGTGCCAGGGCAGGCATGCACCAGTATCCTCACCATTGACACCCACACAATTTAACACCTCAGCTTGGTGTAAGACACCACGTATCTACAGAGTCAGGGCAGACGACTGTGTCAGGGCCCCAAGCATGCCAACAGGCTCCAATTGCCCTGACCAGTCTCTCACACAGAGTGGACCTGCCTTTGTGCCTTGGTGATGCCTTGGCTTGGGATTGTCCACTGGCCTCCCTGGGTTGCTGGTTGACCCTGGCTGCTGTTGCTGGACTCAGTCTGCTCCTCCTTTTCAGGTACTCTGGGGCTGAGAAATCCTTGCCTGAGCTTCCCTTGCTGTTACCCTTGCCTCTGCTCTCATTTGCCTTGGGGAAGCAGGCTGCTCCTGCTGTTGCCTGGCAGGTGGCTAGTCACTACAAAACACTGGGGTTTGGTTTTCTGGTTTGTTTAGAGGGGTTTTGATGGGTTTTGTGAAGCGGTTTTCGTGGTGGGTTTTGTTTTCTTTTTTTTTAACTGGGCATATCTGTACCACATAACATGTAGAAATAGCCAAGATAGAATGGAAACCACGAGTTAGGTAATGCAGCCAGCATAGTACTAGACAACACTGTATTAAAATGATACTTTTCAGGACTAACACATCCCTCTCAGAAGCCAGGCCAGTCTGTTAACTGTCAGTGGTTTCATACAGCATCATGGTCGTGTATGGACATTCTGAACATGCTCCCTTTTGGCTTTTTTTAGCCACACCTCATTTCAATATTTAAGATGCCTGCATGCCTAATAATATGATATTTCTAAAAGGGTAGGAGGTGCTTTACATCTCACTTGATGCTTGGAGCACCTGACCCATGAGATGAGATAAAAATGTTGAAGTGCAGCCCTGATAGGCCAAAGGTGGTATCATATAGCGCATTTACATTTTTTAATCTAATCAAAAGATTGCCACAGAGGACTGCAACAGAAATGTTTCTAGTAGAAATTGTAGTAGATACATCAAAAGAGAAAGATGGGGTTATCTGCTCCTGAGCAGCCCTTACAAAGACAAACAGGGAGCATATAAAATAACACCATTTCAGTACACCTCCACTTTAGTAAAATGCTGAAAAACCACTGGGAACCAGAGTCATGTACCAAGAACTAAAGGTTTTGGAGCTATTTCTTCTCATAATTAGCAGACATGTTTCTTGAAGTGACAGTTTATCACTGGGGTGATGACACTGACATTTTGCCTTTGCCTTTTGTGAAGGATGGGGGAAAAAAGTCTCTCGAAGTTTGTCTTCAAGCAGGTACAGTTTTCAACATGAACTCAAGAAAAATGATGGTGGGAAAGAAGACAGGCCAAGGATTTTCTTAAGTACTAGATCTACAAGCAGTACAAAAAAAGAAATTGTACTTTTTCTCAATTTTTCAGTATCATTCATTTTAAGCACTTCCAGTGCTGTTACCCTTTCCAGGATGACTTTGGTTTTCTGGGGTTTTTGTTGTGGGAGTTGAATCTTCCCTTTCAAACCACCTAACCCTGCAAGCTATTGTTACTTGAAAGCAGAGGAATAAAACAAGCAGCAAATCTGTCTTAAAATGCAAATGCCCTCTTCCAGTCATGTGTGTGCCTGCTCTGGGAACATGCCCACTCTGTGCAAAAATTCCTAGGCATATCAGCTTCCATATTCTCATTTTTCTTTGTGAGTAATGACTATCCCTTTTCTTATGTTACACTTCTGTGCCCATCTATTCACTTTCTGCTTTTTCACAGGGGAAAAAGCTATGATCTTAACATCATGGGATGATACTGTAGTGTATTATTTTACTACGCATCTATACTGCAGGTGAAATAGTGAATGAAGAAAGTTCAGGCAACACTCTCTTTTTACTCCTTTACTCTTTAAATACTAGAAAAGTACTTCCTAGTGTGGTGGATTACATGGCCAAGGACTAAATCCATACTCAAATACAAATTGTTAGCCCTTTTGTGCTTCTTGCAGTGCCCATCAGGACCAGTCAATGTGAATGTAGGTTAGAAACTGTCCTCCAGCAATGCCACCAAGCAGATCCTTAGGTAAAAGCCTGACTTCAAGAAAGACAATGGGAAAATCCTGCCTGCCTGCAGTGATGCTCATGTTTCACCCAATTTATTCAAATACATCATCTATAGCTAAGCCTAAGGCATTGCATTTAAGGGTACCATAATAATGGCTGAGCCAAGATAGTCACTTGTTGCAATGAAATAAAACTTTTCCCTGTCTCCTAGGCAGGTGATCCTACACTCCTCAATACCCTACAGAGTCAGTTTATAACACCAATAAACATTTAACTTTGCAAGGAGAAAATTTTTTGGTTGCACAGGCAGCTGAGCTGAAAGTTTTCTGCTTGTACATCCCCACTAAGGGATCTGACAAACCCCAGAGCTGGCTTAAGGGAGCAAAACTGTGACAGTGGCTCTGGAAACAAAGTATACTGCATTCAGAAACTGTAAGAACTTCAAATATTCAAAACCGCGTTTCTAATTATTATTTAAAACCACCCATGAAAGCAAAACCCAAAATCTCTGTATGTGATGTTATAAGCCCAT
>JAWWLV010000121.1:19251173-19264815 GCA_035041135.1 Platyrinchus mystaceus | reverse complement strand
CCGCGTTTCTAATTATTATTTAAAACCACCCATGAAAGCAAAACCCAAAATCTCTGTATGTGATGTTATAAGCCCATCCCATGATTAAGAACTGGCAAACTAACTAGTTTGAAGAGAATGATCTAATAGCACTGTGCTAGCAACGATCAGAAGTACAACACTTAGAAATAAAAATAAAAAAGGAATACGAGGTGTTTCCTAGAAAAGTTTGATGCAAAATTTCATGGAGTAAATGAAATCTTTCTTTTGACTTTAATGGGCTTTCTGTGAGTCAAGTGACTGAATTTAAGAAGTACTTTTTTGCTAAGATAACTGGAAACAGGAAATAAAGTTACCAGGATTCCAAATTTACCTCCAAACCCCATGTGAATTAAAAAAAAAAAAAAAAAGTAATCTTTGAAACCCAGACATTGCTATCCCATCATTAGCAGAAGAGTATCTGATTTCCTACCTCATTTTCTATGGATAGTAAGATCCTCTTCCCACTGTTACATCACTTATCCTTCTTACATTTGCTTATGCTTTTCCTTTAGGAAGTAGAAAGTTCCTAAAGTGGTGAAAGTTGCTATCAACTTGATATACTTATTTATGAAAGGGAAGTCCAATGAAACTATATGTATATAGTTTTATTCTTCCTTTAGATCTTGAAAAAAACCCCAACCACCCAAAAAATAACAAATATAAACCAAAGAATTACAAAGAAAAAGTAGACAATGAAGAAGACTTTTGTATCAGAAAGATAACAATGAGGTTTAATGGTTTTCAATTTCTGGGCTTTTTAGGCACATTTTGGCAAGCTGTTATGCAGTTTGCATTGCTTTTCTTTTAGAGAATGGTTTTAAGGCCAGGGCTAGAAAGCAGCTTACTGCTAGTTCCAAGCTCAGAAGAGAAATACTGTTTTGGAGTTCCACATACTTACAACATGTACAGAATAAAAAAAATCCAAAACCATAAAAAAACAAAACAAAACCAACCAACCAAACAAAAAACCCCCAACCCCAAAAGCCAAACAAAAATAAACAAAACCAAACAAAAACAAAACAAAGGCAACAACAAAAACATAAACAAAAACAAACCAAAACAAAAAGAACCCAAGAAAGCATAATATTATTAATCTTTTTACTTTCACAAACACAGAACGAACATCACAAAAAAAACCAAAACAAAACAAAAACAAACCCAAAAAAACCCAACCAAACCCCAGCAAAAAACCAAACCCCAGCAACAAACCAAACTCCAACAAAAATGAACCCCAAATTTCTTGTTTCCCCAAAGGTAACAAAAAAAAAAAAAAAAAGCATCCCTTTTATATGAAGTTCTGGTTCAGGCCCTGGTGGCTATAGGAGCTTCTGTGTGTTAAAGGATTACCATGGAAAAAGGAATCAGGTTCTAGTATCTTGGAACTACTCCATTTAACCCAGAAATTACTTTTTCTCTTCAAACTGGGTGGAGAGTTTCTACTGAACATTACTTCAGCTCCAAATGAAAACCAGTTGATGCACAAGGTTTCATATTTAAATTCATGTTACTTTTTCTACTCTTCTGTGTATGGATTCAGAACTACCCGTACAGTTTTTTCCTGAACCCAGAGAAGGAATCACGACCTGAGACAATGGAGCAAGATACTCTTTTAGTATATACCCTGACCTGTGCCAGAACACACATGATCCTTTTTGTTTTATTCCTGGCTCAGCATTCAAAATAGTAAAGAAGTGATCACTTGCAAGGAAGAGTGTAGAATCATTAGGCATACTTTGATCAGACATTTGCTTCCTACAGAGTAATGAAAGATCAAAGTTGACTGCCTTTGTGGAAATAATGACTTAGGAGCAGCAAGGAAGTGATTAGTTTTCTGCTGATAACCCTATTGACCAGTCTTAATATCTCTTTACTTTAGATACAGTAACTCTGAACAGGAAACCTTTCCATACAGGTGACACATTCTCAGTAGCAGTCTATTGAACTCAGCTGCTGTGCTCAGCCACATATACAAGATGTAACACTGCATTTTCATTACTGAAAATTCTTTGCCTGTAGCAGTCCCCGTTGCAGAAGAAAAGTTTGATGTGCCCAGTGAAAATGAGCACTTACTCCACTGAGGAATAAATTGCTGGTGTAGAAGTCTAAAAGAGAAATTGTCGCAATTTTTTTTTTTTAATACAAACTTCCCACAGACATGTACAACTTTTCCTGTGCAGGATAACAGCAGAATTCTTAGTTTTACAAAACCAAGTAAAATCTAGCTTTGCCTCACAACGGCTACCTGCAAAGCACAGGAGCTTTCCTTATATGAAGTATGCGAAATGTTCTTCGCTGCCCACACAAACCCAAAACCCGAAGCTGTTGTTTCTCTGCACACTTGCTGCTTTGCTGTCTCTCGTCAAGGACAGAATCTTGGGGGGTTCATGTAATTTCTACAAAAATGTAATGCTTTCTGACTCTTTCATTTATGTTATGCAAAGTCAGTATTCTCCTCTGCAGAATTTAAAGCATACCCAGTGAAACTTGACAGGTAAGGGAGGGTAGGTGGAGGAAGGTCTTAGAGGTCTGAGAAAGCGAATATAATTTACAACGCCTAAAACCATAAAATCTCATTAAATATGTAAAGGCAGCAGACCTACCATGAGAGGAAAGTATGTAGGGCTGGCCCCAAGCACAGAGCATGTGCTCCATAGAGACTCCCTGGTGACCTTCAGGGAGGAGAGGACTGTGTGTCGGTGAGCTTTCCTTCACTGTGGCAGAACTCTTGTGGGATGTTCTCCAAGCAAGGTGAGCTGTTGGGACACCACTCCATTCCCCCTCCCTCTTCACCAACAGTGGTTGAAGTGTGGGATCTATGTGTGTATTTGTCCATCACACCACCGCTTTACTTGGAGGGATTGCTGGGGTGAGTGAGAAACAATTGCCCTGTTCCATCAGAGTTAAACACCATTCCTGTGAAGTATCCATGATTTTTTTTTTTGCTGTTTCTGCTATAAATCTGATCATTTAGTGTTTGGAGCATATAGGTAGGGTGTAGGAAGTGTAGCTGTCCTCTGAACTGTGATCCACCACAGCCCTGGAAAGCTCATCATTGGGCAGATCTTACCCTTGTCTCTCATTAAATTTTTCCCCAAGTCCTCCCAAACCAATTCTGACAAAAGCATCATTAAAATGCTACATCTAGGAAATGCTCAATTGCAACAAACAAATTTTTCAGACAAATGCTATCTTTGAGCTTTCCCAAGCATGTCAGACTCAGTCTGCCTATAGGGTCAATTTCTATGATCTCAGTAGGAACAGAGTGTGCTTAAAGACCCTCAGGCACCCACACAGACATGTATAGAACCAGATCCTACATTTCATGGATAAAATCATAAGTGCATTGGCCAAACAACACAGAACCGACTGCAAAAATTTCAAAATACCTAGTGTTCTCTAAAAGGAGGACTAAATACATATGATTTACTATGACACCAACTGAAATCCATTCTTGTCCTTTCTGTTCCTTACCTTTTTTTCCCCCTTCTCTCCCCTTTCTGTTTCAGTGGGAAAAAAAAAAGTTCCATCTTAAGCATGACACTCAGCCACTCAGCTTTGCTATGAATATGAAAAACAAATGCTCAAAAGAAGTGCATCTAGCTCAATGCAGGTCTCTAAAATACAAGATACAGTGAAAGAGCTGACTTGCAAGTATAAAAAAACTCATGGGTTTTTCCTTTGCATACTTCACATCTAATCAATTTACAATGTGACAGTGTTCCTAGAAAACCTTCTTTCTCACTGTATAAAGGCCTGGTATTCAAACATTTTTGAGTGATAATTCAATAGGATTAAATTACACTCATGTGACAGCTCAACCTCACTAATGAGGTACATTTCAGTAAACTGTTGACAGAACTGTCTGGAAGGCTTCTTTAATTTACCAACATGTAACAACATGGGAAAAGCATTAGTCAACTAGATGAAGATGAATAAGCATTGGGATCTGGGGGCATTTTGCATTAACACATGACAACCTAAAAGTGTTTTTGTCATTTGTTCTATTTAGCCCAAGGCAGTCACTGAATAACTGGTACCTGTTCATGTGATTGACTTACCAAAGCAACAGAAGGGATTATATTTACAAATGTCTATATGGAAAACAAGACAGAGAAATGTCTTTCTTTTTTCTTAAAAGATAACAGTTGTTTTGTGGGAATATGTCTTACAGCTACATCCAGGCTGAAAGAATTTTTAAATCTCCTCAGCCTGCCAGAGTGCTACATTGATTACTTCATTTCAGAGGTTCTTTAAGACAAGAATTTTTTTAAGTTTGTTTATAACGTATAATTCCATAGAACTGTTGACTATCAATAGTATATACAACTTTTTACTAAGCAGAAAATGTAAAAGGAAGAGAAAAAGTTGCAGAGACAAACTCTCTGGCTTCAAGTAACTCAAAACAACTCTTCACGTGCACCATTTTCTGCATACATACTGCTATTAGCGTGCTTAAATAGAAGCTAAGGGATACTTAAGGAACTGATGGCATCACCCAACAGGGAGACTAAAATGCATATGAAAGGGAAGACAAAACAGTGCCAGTAATTTTAAACGTGCAGCTTCCTGTAGGTGTAAATCAGTGCGGGTATTTTTAAAGATGTAATGAGAAGTCTCTTACCCAATGCACTCAGCTAATGTATCTGTTGCATTTTTTAAACTAGGAGAATTAAATACTTGCAAATAGCTTAAGATTAAGCAAAACGGGTTGCGACATGACTGATGGGAAGTGGTCCACTGAAGGAAAAGTCTGTCTTTCTATTTAATCAGGTTGCATATTCTCTGTGTATGTGTGTGCATTTTATTCTGTTCTTCCTTGGTATCACCTAGTGCAATGCTCACAGTTCTCCATGTTTTCCTCTCCAACTGCCTGCTTCAGAAGAATTAAAATATTCCTTGACAGAGGGGAATATAAAGAACTGAACCAGAACATAGATAAGCATCCTAAATAAGACTGTGGTAGAGGACTGAGAGGAAGCAAGAGATTTTTCTAGGATTACCAAAAGAGGAAAATTGAAAGACTGAATTCACTTGGATGGGAATCAGACCCCAAAACCACATAGCTGTCTGATTATATTGAATTCAAACAATGTGAGAAACAAAAGAGGTGTAAATGAATTTTGCCACGAGGAAAGCTGATGAGGTTAAGTGATAGATAACCACTGAGTCTTTTAAAAGATTCATCAGATTTGGATTTGTGCTAGTCTGCTGCTGTGGGCTACAATCGCCTTAAGTTTTTCCATCTGTACTGGCTGTACTACCTGAACTCACCACTTCTTTCATTTGTTCCTCATTAAAACAAGACTTCATCTTGCCAATGTAACCCTATTTTCTGTGACCACAAAAATAAAAAAAATTAATACCAGTTAACAGCCCTCCTGCAGTCTCTTCAGCATTTCAGACAAGGAAATATGACTGATGAAAAAAAAGGGCTACTTGGGTAACACCTGGGGAGTAGCATAACTGCCACAGTCTCATGCTGAGTGTCCCCTGTCACTTACACACCAACACCCCTGGCTCTATACCAACACCGGATCCACAAAATGGCAGAGGCACAACATTAAGGACAACCTGAGTGTAGGGTAACCCACATTCTGGTCGCATCACACCTATTACAAGTAGTTTCCTACAAGAATAAAAATGCTGAAGGTTTGGTGCTGGCAGGTGCTTCCTTCAAACCTCTCTGTCCTTCTCTGTCGGCTCTCTCCTCCCCATGTGACCTTAGTACAGCTGCAGAATTGCTGCTTTGTATGAGCTGTGCTCTCCTTCACAGCAAGTAGTGGGAAGCCAAGAACTTTGACTGCATTCGTAAAACTGTTTTGAAAATGTATAGCGAAATGTCTCAAATGACAAATATCCAGAAGAAGGAAGAGGGGAGGGGAAAGATGATTGTCATATATAGAGGAGCTCATTTAGAATTGTTTCTGAAGACTCTTGTAATCCCAGTGACGGCTGATTGAAAGCACTGATGCCACAAAAAATAGAGTAGAAAAACAGATGCGTGCTGTGCCGATAATGTATCTTTTTTAACAGTTTGAGTCTCTGGGGCTAAGAAGGGCTGGTGCGTGACTTTTTCTCTCCCTTTTTTTTCCTCAACCCAGATGCAAGTGTATTTATTATGCAGCAGGCTGAAACCTCTTTGTCACAGAAGTTAACTTCTTTCCATTGAGTTTTACTATTTACTGGAAAGGGGAATGACTTACACAGGTTTTACTGCTGCAGCACGAGAGTAGCTCCCAGTCTTGATGCATTCATTGCCACAGAATTATCTGAAGAAGGATAACACTGTTACTTACACTCTGAATATGGCAGAACTTGAGCTCAGAAGCTGCTGCACTAAAACTCAGTGACTTGCCCAACATTACATGAACTTCTCTGCCACAACAAGGCCCCAAACTTGGGTCACGCAACGTTGCCTACGTGGAAAAACGAGCAATTCAAAGAACTTTCTCTTCAGATAAACCAGCTCCTGAAAAAACACATATTTTCCTTCTTAACTGGGTCTTAGGTCTACCAAATGTCTACAGCTGACAGATGACACCCTGAATGATCCTCAGGATGATACGATCAGACATATTAGTAAGTCTATTGATGGCTTAAAGTGTTTTTCCTGTTCTGCTATTTTATTAATTAATAGTTTCTAACTGTGGTGTAATAAGTGGGAGTCAAAAGGCTGGCATGCATTGGCTAGCCAGACAAAGGCTAAGAACCTTAGCATCCAAAATACCAACATGAGTAATTGTCTAGCCTGTTGAAAACAAGGGGATTTGAAAACACAAAAATGTCCTAACCAGTCACCAGTGTCCTCAGGAATAATTTTAACCAGTTTCCAGGGGAAACAGGCAGGAATCATGTAAATTTGTTCCTGCTCACGAATACTTTACCCCTTACAGAAACCAGAACCACCTTTATCAGAAGTGCTCTTTCAGAGACCAGAGGTCTCTGAACCAGGTTCATAGGTTTCCTCCCTTTTCCCTTCTAGCACAAGTAGCACTTAAGAAACCAGTCTGATCCTCTGTAATGAAAAGCAGCTTTTTTCCAAGACCATCTCATGCATTGCCAGAAATACATAAAAAGGAGGGAAATTAAAACACTTACTGCATTCTCAGTTCCTGCATGAGCCTGAACCACTTCTCTTCCCTAATGAGGCAGTACCAAGGAACATCCATGGATTATGAACTATGTCTTGTATTTCTCACACATCATGACTTTCCCAGGCACAACAAATGATGCTAGGGAAGTGAGTGTAGCTGAATGAGCACAAATATCTAATTCATCTAGACTCTGCGAGTACATCATAGACATTCAGCAGTAAATTCACCAGTGGGTCAAATTTACACTGCTCTGGCACATCAACAGACTGAGTTCATACCCAGTACTGTTGTCTTTTCTCTACAGCTGAAGAAACTGGTCAGTGCAGAACTCAAAGTAGGACGCTGGAATGCCAGAAAATCTCAGGTTTTGAGTGCTTCTTCCCCAACACCACCAACATGCAAATCACCTGGGCTTGCTAGCAATTCTCAGCCTCTCTGGCACCCTCAGCAAAGTCCTCAGGGCACACAGAGCAGAGCTCGGCAGCCTCCCTTGCTCCATCCCATTAGGGAAGGACAGCAATGCCATCACATCTTCCTGACAGCTTTATTGTGCAATTCCAGAGCTGGATCTTGGGGCTATTTTCTCTCTGTGTTTAAACATCCATGAGTTATTAATTTACTGTATGCCCATCACTGTCTTGATTCTTTTGTTCAGTGTCCTTTTTTATAAGACTGTAAGACAGGTACTTTACCAGTGGCAATGCCTTTGGGTAACGATATCTGCAAAAACTGCACTTTCCCAGTCTACAGGCAGTGCAGGCAAATGTCAGAAATGGGAGCCAACTCCATCCTGTCCTCCTTGGCCCCAGTTCACTGAACACAAGTCCCGTGCCTATCTCCCTTGACCAAGGATAATCTCTCAGGCAGAGGTGGTGAGCTGGGCTGGATACGCAGCACCCGCACACAAGTCAGCTGCCTGCCAGCTGCCTGCGGGCCTGAACAGCAATGACCACAGGTAACACCCACCTGAAGGCATCTCCCAGCTAAGAAGCACCTGAACAAAAGCAACCAGATGCTTCCTTGGCATCCTCCACGGGAAATGGCTCAGGTCCTACCTTGCCCTTCAAAACATGTCCTTATTCATGTTTGCGCAGCACCACCTAACACAAGACAAAGACGAGGCGCCATACCCAAAAAAATTGTAATTGTCCTAACAAGTACAGCACCTATGCCCAAAAATGCACATTGTTTGTTTGAAACATATGGTCTTGAGTTGCCACAAGGGAATAGCTAGGTGGGCAGAATGTGGATATCGTGCTCCATCTTTCAGCTCAGAGAGAAAAGCGTACCCTAAGCTGCTACTGCAGCTATCACTCTGCTCCTCCAGCTCAGAGCACTGACAATTCCAGGTCTGCTGCCCTTTTCTGCTACAAGATCTGCCAGCCAAAAGATGACACACATGCCTTGTTATGACAAATTGCTTAATTACAAGTTTGGCAATATGCAATACTTTGTATTTGCTATTATCGTCAAAGATGAAGAAAATGAAAAAAACATCCATTACCCTGAGAAAAAGTCTACTCTTACCATAAATTTCTGATAAAGAAATGAAGTAGGTTCAAGTTTAATCACACCAGCAGTAAATCAAATATCAAATTTAAAACAACGAATTACAAAGAGCCTCCTCACAGTCACTTAGCATTGATAAATTAGTAATGTAATATTAAATTATTCATATCTTTTTTTTTCCTTAGGACTATAATGATATACTGTACACAGCACTGATAATTTACTTAGGCTGAGTCCATTCATTTAATTATGCTGCTAAACTTGGTAGGCCAATTGGTCATCATGAGAGTTTCCAGGCAAGCTAATCACAAATATATAGAACATGTCCCTTATTGTCCCCAGCGGCTAAGTGCTAAAATGCTATTTAGTGCTCAGAAGGTTAATGTCCTGCTTATGTAAATTGTCCAATTTAACATTCAGCAGCAGTATCATAAATTCTGGCTCCAGGATTTCATTAAACGTATGTTCAAACTAGTTGACCTTAAAGGTTAACAAGCACAAGTTAAACAGGACAATTATTTAACTCGCTTCTTATCAAGAGACTGAAGCGCTCTAGCCATTTAATAGTTATGCATACTTCACAATTAGAATTCTTAAAAGGTCTCTGATAAAGCTGCAGGTCATGAATTTTCATAAGGATGTCAGATAATAACTATTTATCTGCACTTGTTTTTCTTTCTTATAAACTTAAACTTTGATCTTAACATTCAATTAGAAATGATTCCACAGAGAAAGACTAGGTGACTCAAGGAGCTTGTCTTCACATTAATTTGAATCTAAATTAAGCTTTAAAAACATCGCATCCATATTGTCTCCTACAGAAATTAATTCAGAAGTTAGTGACCTATTCTTCATGCAAAAACCACTTCAGCCTTTCAGCGTTAGGCGATAGAAAACCACTGAATGCCAAATTATTACGTCAGGCTAACTACTGCATTTTTATGCAAATCAGAGGAAAAATAGTCTCCCTATACATCATAAAATAATTTGTGTTATACACAATCAACTTGTCTCTTACTACGTTAACCAAAGACGAAGACAGATTAGCTGAGATCATTTCTTTCTTGCACTACCCTATTTCTCACACGGCCTCTTTTCCTGAGGCTTTGGTGAAATATGAACACCAGCAGCTCCTAAAAGCAGCTGCCACAGCCACTGCTACTTATGGTAGTGGTGATGCATTGAGAGCAGCTCCTCTGCTGACACTTCAAATCCCAAACACAACTTCTAAATGCAACAGGATCAAGTCATAGCTTCAGGGATACATTAAAACAGTAAACATATATAAGACATCTCTGGACTGTAACTATATTCCAAGGAACTTGTAAGAAACCTTTTTTTTTTTTCCCAGTCTCAATGGTACAGGGTGATTTTACTGTCAGATAAAATAGCAACTACAAACAGTTTTATATTGATAAATAATGCAAATGCCACGGTATTTTAGAAAGAAAAAAATGCAAGAGAAATCAAACTGTTATTTGAAAGAGAAAAAAATATTTTCCTTTTTCAATAGGATTATGCTTTCACCCAGCTCATGAAGATTTTTGTAGTATAAAATTTTGTTCTTGAGGGTGTCTTTTGTAAATAGGACCAAGGGACACTTTAGAGCCATCCTAGAAGAAATAAAAAATCTACACACTTTGGCAGTCAGAACAAATACTCAAGTATAAAGTTACGTCATGTAAGCCTTTAGGGGAAGAGGCTAAGACTCTGTAAGAGCTGCTACCTGCACTAAATTTAAACAGTCCAAGGAGGTACAATATATTCTAATTTTGTGAAATTAGCAGATTACTTTGGCTTGGTTCACCAGAGTTTTGTTTCCTAAAAGCACTGTAATTTAATGATGGCAAAGCAGTAGATGGTGAATATTCATTTGTCTTTCTAAAGGTTATTGAAGACCTTGAAGAAACAGAAGAAATTTCTAGCATCCTGAATGTGACAACTTTTTATGACCTCATGTGTGGCTCTTTTTCCAAACTTCATCTTTTGAATTCTGGCTTCAAATTCTTTCTGAAAGAGGACATAAATAAAGCTGAATGGCTAATGGACTAAAAACACTTATGATCAAGTTTTCATAACGAACAATATTAATGGCTTCCTTTGCACATGCATTGACATATAGTGCAATACTCATTTCTAAAGTAAGATTTAGAGCCCTATTTGCAATAAAAAGCTAACAGATGCAAATAAAAAATGAGAGATTCCATTACATAGCTACACGCAATGGATTTCTATTAAAGATAAACAAACATTTTCTTCTAAAGGCAGAAAGAGCTTCATTAGAAACCCCACAAGCCTGATTTTCTCAATAGGACTTACTGTCAAAACAAAACCAAGAACATTTACAGAACTAACTGCTTTGGAAATTAAAAATACAGCTTATTCTTCTGACCTCATGTTCTTTGAATAATTTCCTTAGATCCATTCCAAACATCTGAACTCATCGCATCAAAAGAATCTCAGGGAGTTCATTTGCAATAATAATTTATGTTGGAGCTGCAGGAAAAAAAAAAAAAGTGATCTGAATTTGGTTAATGATAGCATTCAGATGAAAGCTGAAAGAGTACTTTTACCATAACACGTTTGTCCATTAGCAATTCCATCATTAAGGTAAATCACTGTAAGTTTATAGGTAAGAAAATGAACTTAACAAACAATGACTAGTAATTACACTTTTGCACAGGTACAAAATATGGTATGTAATTCTGTTTTCCCTGAACATAATGAGGGATCTGCTACTGACTTCAGGGGAACCAGGAATTTATCCACTTGTCTTTCATTAAAGATGAAAGTCCCCTAAAACACTTTGAAAAATAAACCTGGTATTAGCTGGAAGGGTGCCTGGTGCAAGAGCACAGAGAGAAGAAACCTTGATGAAGATAGATTGGATGATGAAACTCTCCAGCACTTTTCTTAACAGAACAAGCTTTTGGCTTGATAGACATCTCTTCCTTTACCTTTACTTCAACATCTCTAACATAACTTTTCACTGAAGAGTTTAGGTTCCTCTAAATACGTCTCAGGCATGGTAAGACTCTTGATAGATCTCACCTTGTTTAAATGAGCTTTAACTATGGTTGTTTGCCAAGTTCTCATTCAGCTGAAGGATTATTAGCTGGATTCACTGATTTGTAGATGATTTCCACTGTGAGGAGCAGGGAGTGCAGGAGGAGGAATTAATTTTAAGGAATAAAGTAGTTTGCAGCAATACACTTGAATGCAAAGTTAAGTTATTTATGTTTAAAGTGTTCTTGTGACCTTACTATCAGAAAAGTTCAGGTTTTTAAAAAAATACCATTACTTGAAAACCTGAGAGCATGAAAGGAGACGTTGTAAACCAATTCCCATTGTGCTTCATCTGTTAGGAGAAAAAAACCTAAAACTTAGTCATTTTACAGAATATTTGTTGATACGAGAATTATGGTGTTTCATCAGCACTCAGGTGCAAGTAGCACATCCTAGTAACAGCTCATGTGCCTGCAACCTCGTGTATTCAGGCTTCATCAAGGTAATTACACAGAGGCTTAGTTTCACGATTACAAGATTTCATGCATTGAGAGTTCACAGGTATATGAGTCTTGACAAGGAGGGATTTAGAAGTTTTTTGAAGTGAGATTTTAGGTATTTATTTTTACCAACTGGAGTAGGCTAACTTAGGCAATTAGGTGCTACTGGAGACAACTGTATCAAAATCTGGTATGAAATGAAGAGCAAATATACATGCACTTGCTGATCTTGTGCAAACAGGTTTGAAAATAAAGTTCAAGTCCAGCTAAAAAACAGAATTTCCTTGTCTTGCAGTTCAAAAAAAATATATCATGAAAATTTTAAACTAGTTTAACATGATGTTTCTTTAGCTCTTACACCATCTTACAAGAGTATTATCTCATCCTCCTCAATTATCCCAATACAGATTTTGCTTTGTAAATAATGCAATAATGCTTTTGGCTAACCCTTCTGCATCTCTATTTTATAATTACTTTTATGGCCAAAGTGAAATCACTGCAGTGAGGTTTCACGTGGCTTTGTGAAGACTGCTATAATAATGAACAAATTAGATCTGGAAAATTTTGCTATTTGAAGTAACAATTAGGCATAATTTAAAAATATTTATGTAACAAGTACATAAACCTTTTAACTAAGAATGTATCTAAACTTCCCTGAGACTATTCTGTAGTAATAAATTACTCATAATTAATCACCTTACAGAATTATCTTTCTCTGCATTTTGTTGCTGTATAACTTGTAGGACATTCCCATTGTCAGAATTTAAAGGAAGTGTCCCTGGACAACCCTCAGTGCATACAAGCTAAGTCACTGTTCTTGCACTTTTTTCACACTTTGTGGTTTAATTATGACTTGGGTGTTAGGCATTTGGATTATCTTCTACTACACACAGGCTCAAGCCACAGTCTCTTCTGTGACTCCCAGAGAGCAGAAGACAACTTTCTAACCTTAGCTAAGCTTTTCTGACTTTTCATATATGCAAGTTTATTCTTCCTCTCTTTTCTAGCCATTACTAAGAATTCTTTAAATTTATCAGATAGGATGAATATAGCTGACAATAATTTAAATATAACCTCCCCCCCAACTTTAAAGCCTCAAAGATTTTGATACAATATTCAATATTGTTCTCCCACCTGCCCTCCTTGACAAGTCCTTAAACATTTAAAATCTGCTCTGGACATAAACCCACATTTTTGGGCAAAAGCTCTTTTCCTCGTTTGCTCATTGTAACTCCAGCTAACTCCTGTAATGCAGATATTGATGAAAGGGAGAAAATCTGACATGAATTCCTAAAATTCCAGTCACCGGTTCATGTTTTGAACTTGATTATGTCAGGCAATACATCACTACCATAATTAATTCCTATGAAATATAGGAATAAGAATGCTTATTGAGCCTGAATAAATTAATGAATTGAGTGAGTGAAGAAGAAACATGTAGCAGGGGGATTTGAAGGTTAAAGTGAGCATGTGGTTAAAATGGCTTTTTGCATTGTCTGTAAAAGTCCCTGC
>JAWWLV010000121.1:19210024-19248423 GCA_035041135.1 Platyrinchus mystaceus | reverse complement strand
TCAAGGGCAGGACACTGCTTCTGTTCCCACAGCTTGGCCACATTTTGAATTTGTGGGTTTTTTTTTTTTTTTTTTTTTTTTTTTCCCCCAGACATTGGCTCTGCTGCATCCATGGATCAAACTTTTGTGCACTATTTCATTAGCCATGGTTTTACTACAGACCTATACATGCAGAATGTCAGCTTGTGCCTCTGCTCCTCTTCAGCTGCTGCTGATAATGATAAACTGGGAGGTAACTACTGCTTTGTCTGGTTTGGAAAGATTTTGTGGGCTGATTGTATCTCCAGGATTCTTCAGACCACAAATTCAGTATAGAAAAACATTCAGGCCAGAGTGATGGGAGACAATGACAGTCATTTGAAATGAGGTTTGGCAACAAATTTGCTGACAAATGCTTCGGGATAATGCTTGTGGAGAGAAGTATGCTCTCAGAGATGTGACTTGTTAATTCAGTCTGAGGGAAGAAGGTTCAGACCCGTCATTTACTGGAGCCCGTTATAGGACTTTTAATCTGAAGATTTTGACATATTTCCAAGACAAATATGCTACCACGAGTAAGACATGTTCAATAAGGTGTGTGTTCCAGGAAATGAGGACTGTAATTGCCATAGTGAAAGAGCTTGTTGTCTATGCAATTTAATAACCTTCTCCTAGCAGTGTCCCTTCTGACGCAACATGATTCAGAGATGAATCATGCCAAGCAAGTGGCAAGTGTCTTTATCATCACATTGCAGACTTGACCAAATGGTTACTGCTTATTATTGGCAGACACTGTACGATTTGAGCCCTACAGTGTAAAACACTAGGAATTACATCTTGTGCAGTGCTTGTGCCTCTTCATTAAACATCATGGGGACGTTTATAGTTTCCTTCTTACTCTGCAAATCACAGCACTGGCCCAAATTTTCCAGCATGAGTTTTCTCTTCACTTGTAACAATGAGTTAGACTGAAATTCTTTCCAAGTAGCTCTGCTCTGCAAGGCAGCTTATGATAGAAACAGAAATCCAATACCACTTGTCCTTAGCCAGCACTTAACTGAGACACACTTACTTAGCCCTTATAATCTCTCTTTGTGAAACAGTTTCCCCTGCCAGGTAAGAATTTCTGTCACCATTTTCTGACCTCTGCCCAACTTCTAATTTTCCCACCTGATACTGCAACCCACATCACTAAGGAAAAAATTGTGGAATGACAGAAGTACAGAGACATAGGTCACTTATCTTGTGCAGTGTTGCAACAACAAAAGAAATAATCACAAAAATACAGGGTGTGAAAATTAGAAAAACTTGTAAAGATTTTAAAACCTGCAAAATACTGAAGAATATGCTACATGTATCATTTTTCTCCTGTAGTAATTCGGAGGCGCCATCATATGATAACTGAGATTTAAAAAAGCAACCAAGTCATCTTAAAATCAAACCACTAGTCTAAGATCTGTAATATCTAGATAAAGCGTTGCCTTGCACCTCATTTACAATATGAGCCACCATTCCTTATTTTAATACTTGTTTATGTATCCAGGCTCTCTAAGGTGTCAGCAGAGTTGCAGAGGAGTGCAGTATTTCATCCATAGGATCTTGCTTAATGATTATGATGTAAGACAGCAAGTGTTTGGGCCAAATCTTCTCAGATACATTTCTAGCTTCGCTCATATCTATAGATGTACTTTGCAATGTTGTTGTACGACATTACTTTAGGGCTCCAAGGAATACTGGAGCTTCTGCCTACTAGCACATTTAATTGCCACAAGAACAGCAATTCTCGATAACTAATTTTTGTTTGTTTAGTTTAGAACACCTTTATGTAAGAGGTTGCCTAAGATTTGCTTCTTATACAGTTCTGGTGTTCTAGGTGGTACTTTTTGCAAGATGTACTTCTTGCAGATGCCTCCAATTGAGTAATTGGATGACTGGTAGTGTTATAGTCTGGTCTTGAAATCCGTGTGTCCATTCACTGTTTGTGAAGTGACAGAAAGTAAGTGTTACTAAGATAAGAAATTCTCTAACCAAAGGTATGAGAAATTGTTTCCCTACACATGGGAGATAGTGTGCTCTTCTGAACACCCAGTGCTAACAACAAATACTACCACTGAGAAAAAGGATTGCAGTACATCAACTGGAGTTTGCAAAAACTTCTAGCACCCCAAACAGTTAATCTGAAAAATTTGTAAAAGGATGTATAGCATAGTCAGTGATCTGTGACATAAACTACTCATGCTAAGTGTTAGATCAGCATGGTTTGGGTGGATACGGTAATTGTCAAGTGAAGGTTAACAACCCAGCCCATCACAGAGACCTGTGGTTTGTTTACAAAAGGTTCATGACTTATCCACCTATCTGGGGCCCACGTGCCTCTTGGTATCCAAGGAAATTTGAGCTCATCCCTTCCACAGATACCGGCTAGGGCAGACCAGCCTTAAAGACTGAGAGGGCACCCTGTGAGTATCCTCAGAGGACATCTCTAGTGTAGAAAAAATTACTTCAAAACAGTATGTGGTATCAGTGTGAAAATAGTAAATGTTTAGGGATATAGTAAATAGTCAGTTGTCTTTTACTCTTTTTTTTTTCCTTATTGAAAAGCCAAAGAAAGGTAATTTCAGTTCTTCATTCCTCCCCATGTCAAAGCTCCTTTTGGGCCTTAAAGCAATGTTTGAAAGGACAGCTAAGTCTCCTTGGGGACATCAGCACTGTGCGGACTCCAAATTCCTCTTCCCGCCAGGCAACCTACATAAACAGAACCCTGATTTATTTATTTTCATCGCTGCCACGCCCATCCACAGCGGCTCCCCGCCGTGGAAGCCAACAGCGCCTCGGGCACACGGTGCGGCTCTTGCGGATGGTCCTGTGCAGGGCTAAGGGTTGGACTCGGGGGTCCTTGCGGGTCTCTGAGTCTCCGTGAGCCAAGTTGAGCTCTGCAGGGTCCGAGGGTTTCCCAAGCCGATTCCACCTTTCCCCGCTCTCCGTGACCCCGCCACGGAGCAGCCCGAGCGGGAGCGGTCCCCGGCTGTCGCTGGGCTCTGCCCTGCGCTGGAGGAGCTGCAGCCAGCACCCCAGAGGGAGCAGGAGCGCGGGCAGCCCTCCCTGCTTCATTTATCAGCTCATTTCTGTCCCATTTCTGTCCCATTTCTCCCCCCTGCACCAACCCGCACCGGAAGCCGCCGCTCGATCCGCCCGGAACCTTTGGAGGCGGAACGCAGTTTGGCGGCGCGGGGGTCGGGCCGGAGCGCGGTGCGGGGTGGAGCCCGCGGAAGATGGCGGCGGCCGTGGCGGCCCCACGTGGGCGCGGGACGGCGGCGGGCGCGGACAGCGGTAACGGGGGCGGGAGGGGCGGAGCGCGGGCCCCTCTTTTCTTCTAAAGCCTCTGTGTCCCCCGCTGTGGGCCTCTCCTCTCTGCCCTGTTCGAGCCCGTCGGTGGGTCCGAGGCCCTTCTTCCCCCCCCCGCCCCGCTTCAGACCCTGGGTCGGGCTTGGAGCCGTCTTCGCGGGGAATGGGAGCTCAGGCCCCGGCACAGACACCTGCTGAAGCTCCTTCTCGGCTGGAAGTCCCGGGGGTGGCATTCCCGCTGTGCCCGGTGTTGTACCTGGTCCTGCCCTCTGCTCCTGCCTCTCTCTACTCAGCCCGGGGGGTACCGACAGCAGATCCTTAATTCCCTGGGCCCACCAAAATAAATTTCGCTGCCTCCCTGGGAGAGGGGGGAGCGACTGTGCAGAGCTGCAAAAGTTCCGTGTCTGTGCGAGACCGGAATCTGCTTCTATTCCGAAGAAAACCCATGGGATACGCCAGTTAGTGATTCACTAGGAGAGCATAAACACTCGTACTCCATCCTTCACGCACAGTTCTCCGCTCGTTCTTGCCTCCTGGTGTTGTGAGGGTGTACCTAGATACTTGTGATCGGTTCTTAATTATATCTTGTAATTGGATTATTTTTTTTTCTTTATTCCGGGAAGAATCAAGGTTGTGGCCATTTGGAGCTGTAGCTCACATTGATTCTGTTTGGTTTGAGGGTCAAAACTGAATCCAAGGAAAAGCCTTGTGTGGGATCTTCTTTCAGAGCTCATTTTGGAATAATTTCTATATTTAACTGTATGTCTACACCGTGATCACTGAGCAAGTTTAAAAGAGTAAAGTATGGAAATGTATATGTGTATTTCCCCTCCACACAATTACAACTTTTTACATTAAACCTGTGCCAAGCTTCAAGCTTTGCAATTCAGAATAGAGCCTCAGGTCCTACTTCTGATAGAGTTAATCTAGTCTAAATTACTTTGAAATACCTCTGCTTTATCTCGTGCTGTTGTCTGATATTCTGATTTGTAAAAGAGGAAGTTATGGCTGGTCCTTGAAGCTTCATTAATCTTTCTGTAATTGTTGAAAGCAAAATGTTGTTGGTGTTATCTGGCATTATCCTCCTATTTTACTGCTAGAAAATATTATGTAAAGAAAAGTAATATATAATTCTGCAATTTTCCTTTTTTATAAGTCTGATCTGTTTTTTATGGCTAATTGTCAAGCAACTGGGGAATTCACACTTGGACTTTTGTTAGTTGTTAGCTTTTGTATGTATAAAAAAGTCATAAGTAGGGGTTGATTCATTGTTTAAAAACTAGGTAATGTTATCCTATCATGGACAACGCCTAGGGGTGAAAAGTGGACATTGTTTTACCTGTAGGAACCAGGCTGTGGTGATGCACCAACTTCTTCACATGCAATGGTTTGAATTTATTTTTTTTTAATTTGGAACTCAGGATATGGAAACATACTGATATCTAGAAGAATATGAAAGGATAAAAAGGATGCCTTAAGTAGTTAGTAAATGTGTCGAACATATTTGCAGCTTCTAAATTTCCACTTTATAATAAGGACTGTTGAAAAAAAAACCCAAACCCATTATTTATCTCTAGTGGTGTGTGACACAACACTGTGTTCGCCTTAATGGTAGTGAAAGTCAGACTGATCTAGATAATGGCTAAGTACTCAGTAATTATTTCTCTTCCATACTTGTTTTATAAACATATAATTTTACTCCTTTCCCTGTCGGTAACTGAATGCTCTCCAAGTCTCTAAACTTGCCTGGGCATTAGAGGTTTTGTTTTAAATTGGTTAATGCCGCTGTTTTGCTGCTATGTTGGGCTGGTTTTTTTCTGGTTTAAAAAGGCATATGGAGAAGGCAGAATAATGAATAAGTCTGGCAACAGTGTATGTTTATGTTTGCTAAGTAATTAAAAAGACAGTTGATTAATTGGAAATATCAGTAATAGCTGTCTGCATGGCTTTATGGAAAACAAATCTTGTGAAGCAGTCCTGACTTTGTTCTCTTAATGATTGATAAAGGTAGTTCATGGCATATAATAGTGCTTACAAAGTAAAGCACTTGGATCAGTAGTACTGTGAGTACTCAGTAGTAGTAATAGTAGGAGTAGTACTATTTTTTAAGTAGTTTGACAGTGGTAGATGGAAAGTGAGTCAACTGGTGGGGAATTGGCCCCTTGCTGGTGGGACTGGGCAGGGGTCAGAAACCAGCCTCCTTCTGTCCAGCACTTGATTTGTGGCCTTGAAAGTTGTATGTAAGAAAATTAAATTAAAATTACATGTTGCACAAATATTAGTGGAATAGTAGTTAATAGAAGCAGGAAATATCTATGCTGTGCTCTTCGTTATGTGATAAAGTGGGTCCACTGAAATAGCCAAACAAATTTTAGCACACCCTAAACTTCCAGCCCATTTCATTCTAGTTGTGATCTGCACTGTTAAAGACTTTTATTTTTGCCATTTGACACACTGAACAGACAAATGAGGGAAGTGGCAGATTATTCATGTGTTTGATGTGCCATCTAGTTGGCTGTTCTGTGCTGTCTTGATGTAGCTTGATTCCTAACTTTGATATTGTCACTTCAGCTCCTTCTTTTTTGTTTTGAAGGGCTCACAGGGTAGGGAAACTTGAGTTTGGGGGTAATTTACTTCTGTATCAAGAACTTGAACAGTTACTTATGCCAGAAGAGCTCAGTGCCTCTGGTTTCTTTTGACTACCTGATGACTCTTTTGATTCTGTATTTCACAAGACAATCTCCCCTGTGTTCATTGTACTTTGATAATTATATTTTTGATGGCATTGTTTTCCCTGGGCAGATTTTTCTTTCGCGTAAGGAGTGCCCTCCCAGCTTCAGTTTAATCCCTGTGGCTGTTTGCACTCAAACACCAGATGTCACTGTTGCAGTTTGTATGTGTGTACATACACATGTGTATACATACAGATATGTGTGTATTTGCATTTATAATTTCTGAACTGGGTTTTTTCCCCCCCCACAATTCCCAGCCCTAAACATAAAAATATTCATGTTCTTACAAAAAATATCCAAGGCTGTCTTTTCCCTTTTACCTATCTGCTTCAATCACTTTAAATCATTACTGAGGTGAGCAAGGACTTGCACTGCATAGTTTCTTGTAAATTCATTATGATGGTGTGTGCCTGCTTGAGGAGCTAATTGTAATAGTACATGCACAGCAATACATTGTCCTGAACATTTACATATGGAGCAAACTGCACCAGTGATGGATCCTTACCATAAACAGAACTCCTGATAATTTTTTTTTTTTTTGATCCCTAGATTCTGAGTTAAGCTCAGATCTTCCAGAAGACAGCTACTCTTCAGGAGATGAAGCCCTGGACGGAGATGATGAAGATGAAACGGCAGCCCCTGGCAATGTGGTTGAAGAGGCAACAACCTCCAAAGATGGCCCAAGTTCAGGCTGGGCAGATGCCATGGCAAAAGTGCTCAACAAAAAGATTCCACAGAATAAGTCCACCATCTTATCCAAGAATAAAAGCCTGGAGAAAGAGAGAGAAAAGGAAAAACAAGAAAGGCTGGAAAAGAGGATGAAGGTGAGAAAAAGATGCAGTATTTCCTATGCAGTCACAGTCAGGTGGGGTACTACCTGCAAGATAGTCTCAGCAGAGATTTGGGAGAGTTCTCTGAGACTATCTCAGTTTTGGAATCTCTCCTCCACAGTGATGTCGAGTAACTTCAATTTTTTTACTTTCCAGTCATGCTGTATTGGGCTTTTTCCATTACTGCATTTTCTGAGTATCAGACAGGCTGATCTTTGGCAGCAGGACTGTTCCAGTCTGTCAGCTTAAGGTGTTTTTGTTGTTGAGAGGGTGAAAGCAGCTGCTTTAACTTGGTTTTCTAATTGCTGTTGTTAATTTGGAGTGAAATTAACTTGCTCGGCATTACAAGTTGAAATAGTTCTGTATTACGGAAAGTGAGAGGGAGAAAAAGAAGAAAACCTCCTTCATTTAAATTGTGCCACAACTTCCAAAATCAAGGCCTCTAGGTTGAGACTAACTATTGATGCGGTTGTGATACTTGTTTGCTCCTCCAATGATTTTCTTGATTGGAGTTTTCTACTGTGATGTCTGTTCCCTAAATAGCTTCTGGTTCTGAAAGTGTTATGAAGAAAGAAAAATTATGTTGGCAAGTAAGTCATTTGTTTGTGTCTTTAGTGGAACTTTTAATTCCAGGCTGTGATTGATTTACCTTCAGGCTAGAAATACATTAGTGGTTCTAATGTCTCATCTTACCAGTTCTGTTTCAGTGGGATAGCCAGGTTGTTCACCTGACAGTTTGGGACATGCTGTGGTTGGGCCACAGCTTGCCTTTTAAATACAGAGATGCTTCAGTACAGCATCTGCTCAGTTATGGTTGTCCTAAATACCTGTTCTCATCCAGTAAATATGTGGGAATACTGCAGAACAGAGGTGGGCTACAGGTCCCCAAACTGACTTGTTTACCTTAGGAAAACTTGAAAGCACTCTGCCTTCCACTGATTTCTTGCTGATGGAAGGTAGGATAGGGTAGTTCTTTTGATCAAAGACCAAAACATGGTCATAAACTCAGAAATCCATAGTGGGTCTGGAATTATAAAGATAAGGACTCTGAAATTCCACTTAAAACTTCTTGCATAAAATGGATTTAATGGAACATCACCAGGCGTAGAATGCTGTTAAAGTGTTCAAAGGGGAAGAAAAAATTTCACTACCTTACTCCTGAAGCAGAGGTTGTGAAATACAGTGGTCTCCTATTTTAGCAGAAACAAAGCTGGTGGTATTGTGGCCTCTGGTAATGGAAAATGGATCAGTTTGGTTTTGAAACAGAGAGACTCAAAAGAAAAAGGCAGACAAAAATCGGTATTATACATGAGTTGTTGTCTGGTGGACACTTGGTGTTCTTCCTGGTGTTTGAGTTCTATGTGTTGCAGTCTTCCTTGTGCCCCACTGTTGGTCACAGAGCTACACTGGGATTTAATCTGTGGGGGAAGTCAAGTTCCCAAGGCTCAAAATGTGACATGCCTGTCTTGGTAGACACGTGATTTTATTATGTATAAATTTCTTTGTGATCAGCTTGTAAGTCTTGGAGTTGAAAGCTGTCTTTGAATAATTTCCTTGTTCATGGCAGATAGTGTAAAAGTATTTTTGTTCTAGACTTCTCTCACTGAATGCAGGTGATTCTTAGAGGTTTGACAGTGGGCCCTGGTGTGTCAACACAAGAGGCTTGCCTCAAACCTGTTGTCCAGCCCCATATTGGAGCCCCCCTTACCCTCAAATCAAACTGAACTTTGCAGATTTTTTTTTTCCTCCTGCTACATACTCTATCAGAGTATGCTGCATTCTCATAACAATATTTATAACGCAGCTCGATAAAAAGCGGGAATGGGAAATGATGTGCCGAGTGAAGCCAGATGTTGTCAAAGACCGAGAGAAAGAAAGAAATCTTCAGAGAATTGCCACAAGGTAAGAGTTTTTCTGAATGCTTTCCTTAAATATATGTATATCAAAAAGAGGAGGAAAAGGGGAAGAAAAGGCCTATGCAAATAATCTGTTTCCAATCAGTTTGAACTCTTTTAAGAAGTGACTACCAGGAGCCGAGAGATTTATATACAGGTCTGCATTGTACAGTATCAAGTCCAGCAAAAGATTTCAGAAGCTTTATGAAAGAGTAAAAATTTAGATGGGAATCTAATGTTTGCTTAACAGAAGTGCTTTGTTGGATGCCCTCATTTTGTTAATTTAATGCTTTAAAAATGCAGAACAGTTGTTTCTACTGTTCTGGGTTTTTGCTTCTCCGCAGAGGATTCACCAGATTGACGGCTGTTAAGTTCAGTCTGTTCAGTAGTTTGGTGTCGCAGAGCTAGTCGAACACCTTGATGTGCTGCCTTGTGTCTGCCTCCTTCATCATTCCTCTGCCTTGTCCCCCTGGTTCAGCTGCCCTTGAGACCTTGCCTGAGGAATTTAATAGCTGGTTGTAGGACGAGTAACATGCTTCTGAGGATGAAACATGCTCATGCACTGATTTCAGTGCCAAGTTACTATGCTTACTTCAGGGTCTGAATAGTTATTTGTGGATTTGTTTGTTACTGATTCCTAGCAATAAGTGTAAAGGAGGAGTGAAAATTGTAGCAAATGTTACTTCTTAAACAAATCGAGGTTCCCACTAACCATTTCGGGGAGCTAGAAGCTGTCCAGCATCTGCACCAATTAGTTGCTTTGGTAGGGGGTTCATTTCTGTAAAAGGGATTTGAGTTAAAAAATTGTTCTGTTGTTTTTTTCCCCTATCCCAGAGGTGTTGTACAATTATTTAATGCTGTCAGGGCGCACCAAAAGAACATTGATGAGAAGATGAAGAAAGCTGGGAGCTCTGACCGGCGGCGTGCTAAACTGCTCTCTTCTGTTTCAAAAAAAGATTTCATCAATGTTTTAAGAAACATGGAGGGTGCTAAAGGAGGCAAGAATGATGGAAAGGCCACAAAATGTAAAGAGGTAGGCTTCATCTGTGAGAAGAAAATGCATACAAGATACCTTCTCAGTATAATTACTGTCTGTTAATGTGCCTGCTCTTCATAACAGCTGTGATCCAAATGGCTGGCGTGTTTTGAGACTTCTTAGCTAGGGAATAAGTAGCTCTTAGCCTGCTTTCTCTGTATTTTGAGTATCAAAGTACGAAGTGCTGAAAGCTCTCTTGATAAGACATTGAGCCTTGTATGCAAATAACTTGGTTTAGCTGTATGTTAAAAAAAAAAAATTGGATTTTTTTTTTTGGGTTTTGCACCAAACATGGAACAAACTGCTAGATTTTAGTGGGTCGTGACATTTGGAATTTGGCCAATAAAAGCTCCTTAAAAATTGTTAAAGACATGGAGGCTCTTTGTCTTACATGGTGTATTAGACTGTGCTACTTGAGTGTACCCACACTTTGGTCATGTCAAACTCACTTCCTTTGGATGATTATGGTATCTGGAACTGAAGGAATTTGCTGTACAAAGTGAATACCACAACAGAAAGAAACAGAGGCATATTAAACGTTAAAAGTAGGCTTTTCTTCCCCTGATTCTGTGTGTGTATTTAGGCTGATGTGGCTTCATTGCTGTTATGATGTTTTGGAAAGAAATGCATATTCCACTTTTTCCAAACGTGTTTAAGAGAGATGCGGTGTAGTTGGACGTATCCAACTCTTCATTGGTTCTTTCAGCTCACCAAGTAGCTCAGGGTTGAAAACAAGTTCCTCAGACATACTCTCTCTTGTGTTTCAGAAGCTGCACGTTTTTGAAGCGTATTTGTGTTCAGGTTTGAACTCTGTACTCGGTAGTGGGTGGAATACTGCTGTTGGCCCAGACTCACAGCAGTTAACTAAGTGCTTTTCTGTGCCAGGAAGAAATACTTTAATCAGTTGGGAGACAACAGTTTGTCATATGTTTTTTGTTTGTGTGCACTTGGGGAACATGCTGAAACACTGCCTGGCATGAAGTGTTCATACAATTTTCATGCAAGTGTAATATTAAAGTATTTTTTAAATTCTTTGGATAATGAGAACAATTTAGCTTGGTGCTGACACTTTATTTCTCCTCAAATAATTCCAGCTCACTTGGTTGGTTGGGGGGGTGTGCATGTGTGTGGTTCTCTTTTTTTTTTGTTGTTTCTTTTTCCCCTCCCCAGGAATAGCAGAATATCAGAACAATAGCAGTGCCAACTACTGTTGTAGTTGGCATTGAATCAATAGCTGAGCAAGAACTAGGACCTTTGTTCTCATTTGTGTCAGATTGTAGCAGGACAATTCTCTCATTAGTAGGTCAGAAAACGTACATTGCAAATGTTTCTATACTATAAAAAAAAGTGTTATTTTGGCAGCATCAGAGCATATTTCCATTCAAGTGCTCTGGAGATGCTTTAAAGACTGGCTGGTTAGTGTTGGGTTTGACTATTAGTACAGGTGCTGCCTTCACTTTGCTTGTGAACAAAAACTGGGACAGAGATCAGGGTTTTTGGTTGGGTTTTTTAGTAGCTTGTCTGCCTAGATAGACCACCACTCTTCCTCTCTCCCTTGTGCCTTTGCTTTAGTGACTCTCCATTCAATACTGAACTAATCTCTTCAATAACTCCTTTTCAAGCTGTTCTTAATCTTCCTTATTTTCTCTTGAGAACATATCTTACTCATTTAGCAGGCTCCCATCCTGGTAGTTAATGCTTGAGCTTGAGGCCAAAATCTGATATGCAGTCTCCTCTTCAGAATTGCACAGCCATTTAGCCACTGAACAGTGCTGTTGGCCTCTACTGTCATAGCTCTGCTTCTTAGTCTTTGGGGGTGTTTCAGAGGTTAGTAAGCAGGGATGAGGCTTTTTGGTAGTGAATTCCTTGCAGCAGGATATTGGTAGATTGTTTATGCCATCTGAAAGCTTTAGTTTGTTTGTTTGTTTTGTGGATTTGTTCTTTCTAGCAGCCTGCTTTGTTTTTACCATTTGAGAACATAGCTTGTATTTAATTTTTAGAAAAGAGGGGTGAAATATATTTATTTATCTCAACAAAAACAACGGAAGAGATGCCAATCCCAAACTCCAGGCATTCTGCCATCAATTAAAATGCAGTCCAGAACAATAAAAACACTACCCCACCCACATGAAACAAGCAGTCAGCAGGAAAAATAGCAGAATAAAGTCTTACCAGTGAAAGCAAACCCTTCTTGACTCAAGCCCTGTGCTGTGACAGGAGACTTGACTGTATTTGTGGGAATGGGCTAATGTTTCTTCTTGCTCTGCAGTACTTTTTGAATGCAGAATTTGCTGTGTATTTTTGAAAATTTTGGTGGTTTCTTCCAGATGTCAGGGGTTGTTAAAGAGACCCTTATAAAGCTCTGTTGTGATTGACTTCTTAGTTAAGTGTATTTATGTGTGAGAAGAAGAAATCGAATGCTCTGCAAAGGCCCATCTGCAGCGGTGGGATTTCATGGTAGCACAACCACTTTTTAAATTTGGTTCTCTATTTCCATCAGCTTCAGACATTGATGGGAAGGAGAGGTGACCCGTGTCCATGAGAACGTTGTTTATAGTCTTGTATACTTTTAGCCATTGGCCTAATTATTACTTTGTGTACACCTACCAATGTAACTTCGAAAAAACTCTTCAAGGCTGTGAAAGTTTTCCTATGCCCTTGTTGTGAAACTGTAGCCCTTCTTGGGGTTTCGTGTGCCCAGATGGGAGTAATTACTTTTCTGAGCTGGAGCCAAAAGCTTTGCCTTTCATATCATTAGCTGTTTATCAAGGTATTTCTTAATCCTTACTGAGCCAGCTGACTTGTGTAATATTTTTTCCTATTTTTTTTCCAAGGGACGGTGCATGATGCTTGCCTCTGGGTAAGATCATCTAATTTTCCTCCCCTTACCATCTTGTGTGAAGCTTTGCAATGTGGGAAAAACATATAATAATTTTCTTTTTTTACAAAAATCCTACTTGTTTGTTGTTTGGGTGTTTTTGTTTTTGTTTGTTTTGGTTTTAGTGGTTGTTTTTGTTAGGTTTTGTTTGTTTTTTTGCCTTTTTTTTTTTTTGAAGTTTCAGGGTGGTTTTTTTTGGGAAGCATTTATTGGTAGATATGAAAGCTTTCAATCTTGTTCAACACAATCCTTACAGACCAGATTTTCATTTCAGTATGTGTTAGTCTTATCTTGCAGCTTCCCACCTGTAAGACACTTTAAGAAATATTACTAAACTACAGGTTTAGAAAAGGTACATATCAGAGACGCTGTTTTTCCAGCCCTAAAGGCTGTGGTCATCTTTATGTCTATGGAAGAAATACAAAAGTAGGTAGTGGCAGTAAGGATTCCTTGCAGGAATCTTTTGTTTTCCTTAGGTCCTTAAGAAATTCCTGAGTGCTCTGAGGAAGTACCTTTGCTTCCAGGGTTGAATGAAGTTTCTCATCTCTTACAGTTGTGCAGACATGTTGGCTGATATAGTGAATTACAAGAGGTCTTGAAATCTTAATTGTAAGGAAACAAAGAATTTCGGAGTTAGCATTCTCAGAGCAGCCTCAGCTTTTCTTCCTTACTGAGTGTCAGGACAACAGGGTCGTTCAGTATCAGATTTCATCTTGAATTTTTGCTTGTCATTTGTGCTGCTCCCTGTAAAGCATTACTGTGTGGTAGAACATTTTCTAGTGACATATAAACAACTGGCATGAATGTTACAGATACTCTTTATGACAAGCATAACCTGAACTCATGAACCTTTCATTTTCAATTAGGCCTTTGTAGCATGATTTTGCTTCAACTTTTAAGTTTTCTTACACCAGATCTGTGACAGAGCATTTCAAGGGTGGAAGTAAAAGCAGGATTTCCTGGCCTGCTTCAGTAACCATGATCCAAATTCTGTAAGGTAATTTTTCTGTGAGTGTGCTGCTACATGACCTGAAGGTACAATTTGCTTCCTGTGTTGTGATGACATCTGGAAAAAATTGGTTACTGGTCTCAAACTAGTACCTATTCTAAAATAATTTATTGATAGGAAGGAAGATGAGTGGAGAATACAAGTGCTATTTCATATCAGCTATTGCTCATATGGGACTTGAAATAAAGTGCTTTTCCAGAAAAGTTCCTTCTTCCTGAAGTATATTTTATAAATGCTCCTAGTGGTTGGTAAGTAATTTTTAAGCACAGTGATTAGAGTCAGGTTTACTATAGATTTTTCTTTTGTTCATAAGACTAATTTTAAGCAGTATTTAAAGATTGTTCAAGAGCAAGAGGAGTACTACACTTCTGACTTTGACTGCTGTTCTTACTGGGATACAAGAAGTGGCATCAGAGCTTTCATTTTTCAAGTTTAATGGGGATATAAAATGTGCTTTTCAGCTTAAATGTTAGGTCTGTTTATAAACTGTAAGAGTGATTGCCTTCTTTTTCTTGCAGCTGTGTGAGTACTGGCCATCAGTATGTTCTGCTTTTTTCCCAGTGTTTCCACAGTGTAAAAATGGGGAGGAGGGGCAGAAAATATTATTTTCATCCATATATCTGTTTGAAGTTCAATAGTCTGAACAATTGCTTCAACTAGCTGTAGGAATTAGTTTGTTTCTGAACTATGGATGAAGGCAGAGATGATTTCTAGAAATTTGATAAGGTGTATCAACACCTTTTTTAATCTTAAAAGGAAACTTTTTTTCCTTAGGTGATAATGGCATTGCAGAGTAGCAGAAGTTTATTACTACAACTGTTGTGTGCTGGTTTTACAGAACAAATTGGAGGAGTAACCAGGCATGCATGTATTCCAGCAGATTTGAGGGGGCAGCCAAGTATTAATTTAGTTCAGCTGCAGCCAGAATAGATGTGTTCTCCCAGTTTTAATAAATGTCTTCCCATCACGTGCATAGAAAGTTTTAATTTGGATTCCTGTGGATGCTGCATTTTTATCTGTTTTTCCCAAACGTATGTACATACTTTTGAAAGTCACCTCATATATGTTTGGAGCTGATGCTTTTAACTTAGTTTCTTGGTTTTGTACCAGAAGGCTCTGACTACCTAATTGCTGTATGCTGCTTTTTATCCTTAGAGATAAATGCAGTGTAGCCTGCCACCAGTTTGCTATATCCTATATTCCTTTAAGGTAAAGGGTTGTTTTGAAGTATCAGAAGTTGTTTGATGGTGATGTTTTTACTTTTTTACTGCTTAGAAGATATATTGACTTAAACGGTTTTGGGTATCAACAGGATTGGGTTTTTAAGATTTGCAAGCTCAGTTCCCCTATCTGTTGCCATAGCTGGTAACACACATCTATGTTAACATGGGAATGTAGGTCAACATTTGTCAATATTTAAATGTGTATTTGATTGATAGATGTCAAGAAATTGACACCGAGTTCAATGCCAGAGAAGAGGATTACGGGTTGTGTGATGGGCTGTATTTCACTGGGTTTACCCTTTTTCCTCTGTTTTATACTCGGAGTTCCATTTCTGTCCTCTTTTTTTCAAATACTTGATCAGAAGTCAGAAAGGAAAAAAGACTGATTTTGCACTTTGCTCCCATCTATCTCACTTTATCTTCTTCCTGTTTTATATTCCTGACAGATTTTTTCCCCCCGCCCCCTGAGGGCCAAGCACACAGCCCAGCATCCTGGTGCCTGATGTGAGGGCAGCCCCGACAGTTGTTCTCACGGAAATGACACCTTCTTTGTCATCATGAGCCATGCACAGTCCAGCTTAATGCTGTCTTCTAAAATGCAGATAGTATGTGATCAGTGAGGACAGATATCTTAAGAGAATTTGGATGCTAAATGCCTATTGTATCTACCGAGGTGATGACCTGAGGTTTGGGGAGGGCAGTCTTCCAGATATTTATAACTTGTCCCAGTCCAGGCAAATGTTTATGGAGATAGCAAAAGATATGTTCCCAGCTGCAAAACACATCCTTAACTGATTTTTAAGTTCAAAAAGAATGAATCATGCAAGGTTTTAATGGATTCCTGTAGGAAATGTCTCTTTCCTCCTTAGAGCTGAAGACAAAATATTTTAAGTTTGTCTTTCTGTGAAAAGGAATGAAGTGATTTTAGTTGAAACATTGCAAAAGCCTTCAGCACCAAGTGGTTGAAGTTTGGCAAATTTTTAAGTGAATATAAACAGGGACTTGTGATTGAAATGTCAGGCAATACTGAGACAGCTCCATCTGTCATATTTGAAAGTAACTTGCCTTGCTATTTGTTTATTAGTGCACAGGGTACTATGATGGTGGGTTTTTTTCCCAGAAGATGTTGCAAGGGGTTTTTTTCAGTAAAACTATGTCTAAAACAACCACATTTGAAAAACTTGTGGCATACATCTTCTTTTGATCTTCCCGTAAGTATACAAAGCACTAATAGTCAAATCCTATTAGACTTTTATCTGGTAAATCGAGTTGGAAGCCTTATAAAAGCAGCTCTCCACTTTTGGCTTTGTTCATAACTCTTATAGGCAGGGCAATGTACTTAAAGGGAAATACATCTAAACATTTCATAAAGTTTTATAAAAAAAATGTTCCCTGGACGTAAGGGTTTGGGTGGAGCTTGTCTATCTGAACAAGTTTGTTTCCCCCATCTAAGCATTTTCTATTGAAAATTATCTTGAAAAGTGATTCCTTTACTTTGAAGTTTTATTAAGGTATAAAATGTTCTGGAGTGTTGAACTAGCAGATGTGTATTATAAATGACCTCTGTGGGCACCTACTCATCTGTTTATCTTGGTAGACTTCAGGAGTGGTGGGTCAAACTGCTTCCAGCTTTTCAATGGTTATAGATTTGCTGAGTTCAGTATATTTTTTTTTTTTAATAGGAAAATCTGGCCAGTTTTTAATGAGTGTTTCTGAAATTCACTGAAAGCTTAGAAAATATACTTTTTTTTTTTTAACCTACTATTATTACAAATTATGCTAAAGCTGCCTCTTGGAAAGATCTGACCTCTTTTTGGTTCATTGCTGAACCCTGGACAGTGTTCTGCAGGTGGTTTGTGTCATTTCTCCTCCACCTGCAGCTGTTGGGAAAACGCATACAGAAACATAGAAGGAGATGGAAAGGTCAGAAATGCAGAGAAAGGGTAGCCAGATGGCTAAGATAAGGGATTGGGATCATGGGCAGTTTACGTACTCATTCTTCGAGTTTAAGCTGCTTTTAGAAAGCAGCCTGGGAGTGTTGGGGTGTATAGTCTGTTCCTTAATGAGTTTGCCACTCATATGTGACAGTGTGGGGGAAATTACAGGAATATGAAATCAGAGAGATTTGGATTTGAAGAGCTTTAGGATATGTTGCAAAAGCTATTTAAGTAAAAGCAGGGGCAATGGGGGGTAGGGGATTTGGTCAGACAAGTTGCTTAGTAGACATAAAAACTTCGGGATTTCTTATTTAGTAATAAAATTACACAAAAGCTAGTTCCTTGTGGGTTCTGGGGTTTGATTTTTTTTCCTCATCCTCCTACCTCATAGTTTTTTGGATCCTTATACTTCATTTGGGACTGAAATGTAAGTGGAAATCCTGAGTCAGGAAGAGGAGGCTTTTTATTAGCCCTAGTTCTTCCTCATCAGCTGGAAGTGATGGACATGATCATTACTGTAGCATTCATTGTTTGAGACAGGCTTTTGGGAATCACTGTGTTATGCTTCTTACATAATGAAAAACTGGAGGATTTCAGCATCATTTGTAGGAAATAATTTGAGTCGTATTCAGATCATTCAAAAATTTTCAAGCTGCTAATTTATTCTAAAAAAAAAAAGAATCAAAAGTACTCCAAACAGCTGCAGGTCTGCATGTTTCTTTACTGTGCCAACAGACAAGCTTTTATAAAAACCTGCAGAAAATTTTAGGTACCCAGTTGAGATATTGCATGTGTCTTGCATAAGTGGGTGGCATCTGAGAAAAATCTGTTGTGACTTGAAAATGTTTGTCTAAAGTAGACCGTTGAAAGACATGAGTACATGACTTCTGAGGGATAGCACACTGCAGGCCTTAGTCTTGACTGGATGCTTTTTACTAGGCATTCTTGCTGTATGTGCTTATTTTCCAGGTACAGCTTGATGATTCAGGCACTGTGCAACTTGCAACAAGGATGTTGTGGATCTGCGTAACGTTTAGGATGATCTTTAAACTCTGTCATGTCCTCATTACTGCAGGAAATACACATTAAGAAATGTAGGACCAGCTGATGGAGATAAATTTTTTATTATGTGTGAGAAGTGATGTGGCATTTATTTCTGGATTGAAGTGCTACATATCTAGAAAATTTCTTTATTCCTTTATTTTGAATTCCATCCAAACAGAAGAACTCCTGGTACATTGTCTTCCTTTTAGTAATAGTGATGGAAGCTGGTAAGGAGTTGTCCATATAAGATTGCTCTTGGTAATTAACCAGTATGCTTTCTAGTACAAAATGAACACTATTTTGCAGACAGGTTACCTGAGGTTAATGACTAGCTAGCAAGAAAAGCTGTTCTTTCTGATGGATGGCATTGTCTTTTCCAAGTCAGAACTACAATTCAGCTAGTTTGAATACCATAACTTGCTATAAAATTTTTGTCTGATAAACAATGGAATTGTAATGTATGGCTTTAAATACAAAAGTCTTGATCATTATTGTTTTTAGCCAGTACTCATTGGGTCTTTATGTCAAGTATTAAGAATTCTCTCTATCCAGTACATGAACCATGAAAGCTGTGTGGAGACTTAGTGGTGAATAAAGCATTCAAGTAACAGGTGAATATACAGATAGTAATGGCCAGGACGGTAGACAGGAATTTCACTGTCAGTAATATAACTGCTGATAAACAGGCGTTGCAGATGCGAAGGCAAAAGCATATAGATGAGGAAGATGAAGCAGGTTTGTTTTTACAGGAGTTAAAAACAAGCAGGACTGAAAATGAGTTGGGGTGGCATGCTGAATGAATGCATGGGCTATAAACTTCCTGCCTGATGTGTTGCACAATAACCTCATACAGGGAATGTGCTGTTTCTGTCTTTCCATGTATCTTCTCTGGAATAATTTACAATCTGCTTTGAGCTTAACTTTACTTGGTACCTTCTTAAAAATTGTTACTTGTGGACAGGTTTTTTTTCTTTTTTTTTTTTTTAATATTAGTGGAGTGTTTTGGCCTGACAGGTGGAAAGGTAGTGTAATTACTTGATGTTTGCAACATTGTCACTTTGCCTTGTATTTAAGAGAACAGGAGTTACAAATTACAGAATGTGTTCCACAAGGGGAACTGTTAGTGTGGGTAAAGGTAAGTTCATACATGTGTTGTAACTTATCTATAGGATTGTTTAGGTGAGTCTTATTTTCAGGTGAGTTTTTTTTTTCTGTGGGCAGCTTCTGGTGTAGCATGCCCATGCTATTCATCATGCTCATTAAAACATGTAAAGGGAATCTCGATGCCAGTATGGCCAAATGTGTCTTGCAGGAACATGTGGTGAAATTCCTTGTGCAGCAGAAGGGTTTCTGAGATGGCTGCTGGAGAACAACACAGGCTGAGGAGTTCCAGAGCGTCCTGTATGCAGAAGGGCCCTGTGTTAAGCTTGAATTCTTAAAATATTTTTGCTTTTTTCTGACAGAAATAACAATTTATGAGGTTTCTGGTGAACCAAAGCTGAGGAAATCTCTCATCTGCTTTTTCTAAGATTTTTCTTTGCAACTGAGCATTTAAAAATGATGTTAATGAATTGTCTTCTTTACTTAGGCCCAGATTAATGCTCGTTTTTAGAAAATTTGTAACTCAGTTCTGACCCCTCTAAAGTTGGGACATGTTTAAGCCTCTGCGTGCCAATCCAAAGCATTCCTTCTCATTCACACATCGCCAGTTGTAGTAAACCCTAGAGGGGGATGTAAGGATGGGGAGATTCCTCATGCAGGTCATTAAGCTCTGGGTGGTCTTCTGGCTGTGCTCAAAAGGAAAATCAGTATTTGTTGTGCTTGTAGTAATAATTCCAGTGTGTTACTTGCAGAGAAGGTTGAACAGAAACAGCAGGTTTCAAAACACACTGTAAAAAAATTTCATTTTTAGATTTATTTACTAGAATTACCAAAGCAGATTCTGGTGCGTATGAGAGACCTTGTGAACTGAGTAAATTTCCTGTGACACTGTTGCTATCCACAGAATGGTGTCACTTCAAGTATACAAAGCTCATTCAGAGAGAGGGTGCAAATGGGTATTGAATAACTCTCACTCTAAGAATAAATCATTGTGCAGAATTATGCTGCAACAGAATAGATTTCTGTTGTGCAGCTCACATGTTTTGCGAACTTGAAAATGCTTCCCAAAGTGAGTTGCTGTGACAATTCAGCTCAGAAGTTCAAGATCATAGCTGTACAGGTTACAATCTCAAATTTTCAGTTTTCAAATCTGTGGCTTTTTGGCTGCTTGGGATCAGGCTTACATAGGAACCTTTCTTAGAGTCATGATCTTGCTGTAATTCATATTAGATAAAGTTGTGAGTAGCAGTTATAATCAAACCCAAGTATTGTTCTTCTGTTAAAAGTAATTACATTTTGTTTTCTGCTTGTATTTCTGCTTTACATACTTTGGCTGCAGTTTTATTTATTTCTTCCCAGTCTTGAGGAAACTTATTTTCTTACCCTGTGAGCTTGGATATTGCTGAAAATTAATTTAGGAGAAGTGATTATGCTGGTGTTCCCTGTTTTCCATTTCCTCCCCCTCTTCTGCCAAGTGGTTTTTAAAATAATTATTATTATTATTATTATTATTATTTTCAATTGAGATTTAACACACCTCAAGTGTATGCCTGTGCTGGTTTTGTTTTTTTTTTTGAGCTCAGTTTAAACTGACTTGCTTGGGGATGAGAAACAGAATAGCAGCAGTCATCTGGAGCAAGATGCAGGCTGGCAGGGATGGTAATTGTCAGATGTATGTGAGAATGCTTTCTGGCAGTTACACTTTTTAACTTCGTCATGGCAAAAGCGTCCCTGTATTTCAAGGTCTTAAATGTTTGTGTTGAGCAAAACAGAGGGATGCGGGGGGTGGGGGGCAGTTCAGATTAATTAGACACGTTAGAATTGTTTTCTCAGGGCTTAAAGTTGTTGCTTGAGAGATATTTATGTTAGAAATTCCTTTCCTGACAGGTACAAATAAACATTTATTGTAGGTGATGGTAAAGAGAGATGCCCCTGCAAGCTCTGGCATTTCATCTTTTACACGGAGCAAAGGCGTGGGAGTCCAGTGTGCTGATTGTAATTCCTAGATCTGAAAAATGTTCCTTTGTTAATACCCTGCAGTCACTGTTTTCTGGACACAGGCTGTAGGGGAATCTCTACGGTGCTGTAGGTATGTTTGCTGTTTTGCAGCTGCAGAAGCTGGAGTGTGCTCAAGTGACACGAGCTGCTGGGAGGTGGAATGAAATGCTGTCTTTTGCCTGTGTGCCCTGATTTCAAGGCACATCTTTTAATGCCATTACTACCAATAAGCGTTATGGACTTTGGTCTGCTAAAGTGTAAGGTTCTGAAAAGCTCTGGCAAACTTTCCTGCTCTTTTTTTTAGGATGTTGCTGTACCAGTAAAGCAAGAGATAAAAATTACAATGTCCTGTGGCTTAGACAGACTGAGCTTAATTCCTTAAAGCTTTCAAAGGCAACAGGCTTTGAGCTAAGGCACTCACTCGCAGACTGAAGCAGCTATGTATCCTGCTGCTGCTTCTGACAGCTTCAGAAGGGGTAGAGAGGATTGACCTCACACCTCGGTGTCAGCTCTGTCTGCCACAATTCCAGTGTGAGTTTGGCAGGTCTCAGTTGAAGATACTTTACTGTCACATCGTTTACCAAGAGCAAATTATGCAGCTCCAGTTTTTTGCGGTGGTAAAGAAATGAATCAAAACAGGGAGATTTCTAACTTGATCATATAGCTGCTGCTGCTACCATGAAGCTTTTGTAAAGCAATTCCTTCTAAAGCATCCAGGAGGCAGTTCCAGCCTGGATCCTGCAAGGGACAGCTGTTTTTTTCTAGGTGAAAGAACTAAGCTTGGTTGGAGGGTGGATGGTTTTATTAGGACTTGGCTAAGAATTTCAGTTCATCATGTCCTGGTGCAGACTGTAGAGGGTATGTCTTCAAACCAGAATTAGTTTGGGAAGTATGTCCCCACTATAGAGCCCTAGTTGTGTGAGACTTGAGCTAATGGTGTGAGAGCTTAGGTGGCACACCAAGCAGGCAAGGTAGTGTTTATTTTATTTATAGGATCACTTTTTAACTGGACTGTCAGTCCATCACAACAAGTATCTGCACTAGAGTAACCACACTGTATGTTTTGGTCTGTCTTATTTCAGCTCATAATAACAAGTGCATTACAATGTACCAGTTACTCCTGAGAGGCAGCGATTAGTAAAATACCTCAAACTTTTTGAAATAGGTTGCCACAACTTCTGCAAAGAACAAATCCATTTCAATGTATGTATAAAAGAGGAGAGGAAAAAAAGCAACACCACAATTTTTCACTCCTTGCCTTACCGAAGGATCCACATTATGTGGCATTACACTCTGATGTTTGTATAGCCTGCCTTGTTTTCATTTGGGGGTGTTCAAAGGGGACTTCAGTGTTGTGGTGAGATGTGCATGAACAGCTGACTGGAAGTTCAAAAGCATTTGTGTCGAGTGAAAGATGGTTTATTTTCCACGTGCCAAGAATCATTTTTGTTTTATTTAGATGAAACCAGATTATGGCATTGAAAACCCAACTGTATTAACATTCTTACATAAAGCAAGTTGGGAAGTGATGTTACAGTTGAACTAATTGTTAATTATACAAATAGTCTTGCTGCATATTTTCTTAAGACTTCAGGAATGTTTTGTGATACAGTAGATTTGGAGAGTTTTTATTCTGAGGGGAAAATAGAGTAGCAAATAAGTTAGGAATGAAGATACTAAACAAGGCATTTTCTGCACTTGGAAGCATGCTTAAAATTGATTAAATATTTGCTTTCAAGCATTTAATCTTCATCTTTGAGGCACGAACATGCTAACTCTGTCTTTCTCCCTAGGGCTTGTTGTAGAACTATTCAAACCTTTATGGTGTCTTACATACTGGGTAATGGAGGATCAGCATCCCTCTTTTGTTAAGGTCCTGCTTTTGTCCTGTTGTTCACTTGACATAGCTAGAAAGAAGGGCTAATGGTTGCTGAATAGTAGCTTGTGATGAGTTTGAGGATTGGGTTTTTCAAACTCTGAGCCTTCCACTGTCATTGCCAACAATAATCTACAGCTTCTGTTCTGTTTAAAACCCAAAATAAAATAAGCAATTAAAAAAAAAATCCCTATTCTGCACATCTGGGATAAAAATGGAATTTGGTTTTAATATTGAAAAAAAAAGTAAATTGTTTTGGAAGGAATATGGAATGTTTACACTTAGGTGTTTCAGATTTAACTCTCTTAAATGTCATTGTTCAAACAGTAATTTACAAAAGATCTGAGATTAAAAAAAGAGAAAGCTTGGTGATTTTTTAAATTTTTACTAACGTTTTTCTACTCTGCAAACATAAATGTATAAACCAACTGCAGTACAGTTTAAAAAAGAGGAAAAAAAAGTTACCCCCTCCTCGGGTCCCTGAACAGAGTACCTGTGTTTGCACTAATGCACATTATTCCCATGTGAACATTTTAAGGTCTGCCTAGGGACCTGCCTTATCGGTAGCTCTTTGATTCCAGGTAATTGACTGCCCTGCCTGAGATGATTTTTAAGCTTTACTGGGTATAGCACTTGAAGTGAATTGCTGCAAGAGTGGAAAGTGGTTAGGAGGCATTACCCTGGGGAAAAGGGGGATTGGATGGGGGTAGGCATTAATGAGAGCAGCTGTGAAGACACAAAAGCAAACCCCAAACCAAAACACAGTGCAAACATCTTGAAGAACAGCTGTGGAGTTTCTCTTTTTTTTTTTTTTTTTTTTTTTTTTTTGAGGTGGGCCCTGGGAGATTCCTTTTGGGAAGGAAAGTGTTAAGACTTGTTACCCTATTTTTGTGAGTGTAGTGTTTCAAAAAGAACTATAGGAGAACTCACATTTGGCATTTCTGCTTTGATTACCTATTAAAAATACATACCTTGTTTGTCAGACATTTTGCACTCAAATAACTTCTGTTGGTGTGATGTGTTAGATTTACATTTTCTTTATTCCTCCTTTCTCCTGCTGTTAAATTCCATATGCTGTTCTTTCGCAAAGATTGCACAAACATCAGATTAAATACACGGTGGTTCTAAATATCGCATTCCTAGATCCATGACAGAAAAGAGGCATGAACAAATGTCTACAGTGATCATACATTTACTGCAGGTTTTGCATCTAGTAGGCAAGTCTTTTGTCTGCAGAGGATGCTGCAACAGGTGACCCCATCCACTGGAGGGTATCAGGAGGTGGTAATCACTTAAACTAGGGTGTCAGCTGATGTGTATCTCTTGAGCAGGGGAGTGGGGAAAGCACACCTGAGATGCCAGTGTTAACTGTGTTTCAAAGACTCTGCAAAACTAAATTAGTGTTTTCAGTGTCCCTAATTCCACTTTGGTAAGACAGTTTTTTGCTTGCCTGCTGGACACTGAGCCATGTTGTTCCTTGGAAGTATTTTGCTACCAAGGTGTAAACCACTGAAATAAATCCTTCTTCAGTACACCTAACAGCTTTTAGTATTTTCCTTCAAGTAAAAACGTAGGAATAGCTTCAAGCTGTTCTTTAAAACTGTTGCCACAGGATGGGGCTGTTGCACTGCCCAAATGTGATCTGTCACTTCAAAGAACTGCAACCAAGTACTGTTTTCAGTGCTAAGCTGAAACTACACTTCTGTCACTTTTCTTTATTATTCACCAGTCCATGTAGTGGGCCTCAGTTTATTCACTTTCAAGAGGTAGGAAACTTGGAGTAAAATGTTGTTGGCTTGCTAAGTGTAGATCAGCTTCGTTTCTTTTAGAGGCAGCTTTGTACCATATGACAAGCCCAGGTAGTGAGGTAATAATCCACATAAAGGGGATTTGGTTCACATATCACAGAATATGTTAAATATTAAATTGGGGGGGTAAGCCTTTATTAAATCCATATTTGTGTTTTAGAAATGTGCCAAGAAGTGTTCTAATGAAGCAGCACCTGGGGGTTAATAAATGATATCATAAATCCATTCTGATTGCCAAGAAAGATTTTAATAAAGGAAGCCATGCCCAGGGTTGACTGTTTCATCCATGAGCAATAATTGTTTTGTTTCCATATTTCTTTTATTGGTTGGTTATAACAAGTTTGCTTTTTAGCATCAAGTCATTTATGGTTGTCCTGCATGTTTCTGTGTACTATTTGCATAAAGAGCTAGCCCTCAGTAGGTCTGCCAGTGCAAATTGTAGGAGGTGTTATTTTGATTGCATGAAGAGCTTCGATCTTTTACTGCCTTTCACCTTCATCTCATGTTCCTCTGTTCCTTCTTCTCCCCTCAAACATTCAGGGTAAAGTGAAGTCTGAAGAGGGGCCAGAGTGGAATATACTGCGTGATGACTACATGATGGGAGCATCTATGAAGGACTGGGACAAGGAAAGCGATGGAGAGGGTGATACTGAACAAGGAGGTGGTCTGAAACAAGAACATGACAGTGACTGAATGAAACTGAAAATTATTCAAGATAATGTCTTATCTTCTTAACTTTGTTTGCATAAAAAGTCAGCATTCTGTGAATGTACAACACTTGGAGGATACCTCTTTTTAAAAAAAAAAAAAAAAAGACACAACCTTGGAGTGTTTTCTCCTCCGTGTCAAACTTTTATTTAATATAGCTCCATTTGCTATACTGAAATCCTGAAATATTTTCCAAAACAAGTATAATTTTCAACATATTTCCAAAACATTTTGTACAGTCAAAATAGTGGCACTTGCCCAATGAGGGAATGATTTTGCCAAGGTCATTAAAAGTTTATACATTAGTCATGGCAATTGATGTATTAGCATGCCTGCATTTCCAAATCAGTGTTGCACTTTGAAAAGTTCTTGCAATTTGCAATAGGAATGGCTTACAATAAACACAGAAATGCCGTCACCTTGTAAAGTTATCGGACTCCTATAGAGTCTTTACTACTTTGGCCAGAAAAGGTTCTGTAGAATAAAGAAAAGTAACCATTAATGTGATAGTTCTGGTCTTGGAGCATTAGTTTGATTGGACACAACTCTGGAGACATAATTGTAAAAAGAGAGACTTGACCCTACTGATTGGGGTTTATATATATATATATATTTTATTTTTTTTTTCCCTTGTAAGTCTGAAGTTGTATAAGCCAAGAGTCTGGTAGGAGAGGAAAGGACAGTCATTGCTATTCATTTCATTGGGGAGGGAGGGCTTTTCTAACAATACTCTATGAAATTGTGTTCACAGTTGCTTCATTTGCAGTTCTGGTGTGCTGGCCTTTTTCAGTAAGGAGATGGACCTGTAGGATACATCCTATGGGTTTAGTCAGCCCTAAAGCTAATTCCTCAGGTCTGTAAAGGGTCAAACAAGTCCTTCTGCTCAGGTGTATACCATAAAAGTAAGAAATTTGGACGACATCTGCCAGGGTAACACAATTGGCTTTAAGATACAGCAATTTCTCCTCAGTCCTCGTTTGGTTGCAGAGGTGTAGGAGGTAACATACATAATAAGGATGTATTCTATATAAGCATATGCATACAGAAGGAATTGTGTTGTGATTCAGGTGTTATAAATGAGAGGCTGGGGATGAATTCTGCTGCCTTCACTGTTCCAGACTGGCTGTCTGATGCTGTGTCGTTTGTTTAACTTTGCTATCACATTTCCCCATTTGCTATGTGAAGCAAATGCCTTGGGGCCTATTAATTGATACTTAAAATACATAGTACTGTTCTGTCCATTTCTGCAGATGCCTTATGTACAAACCTTTCTTTGTACCTTCTTATATGCAGGATACCATTAAGAGCAACTTTGAAATTTTCAGCTTTCAGCATGGAAATTTGCAGTAGGACAGCAGATTTAGATTTTCCTAACGAAGACATTGAGAAGGGGGAAGGTATTTGAACTTTGTGTGTACTGCAGGATAAAAAATACAGATACAAAATGGCAGAGAAACCCATCTCAACAACTGGCAATCATTGTGTTATCCCTAGCCTATTCATCTGGTATATATTGTAGCATAATTCTTTGAGGAGAACTCAAAGCTAACAGCAGAAATGTTTAGATTTTCAAGCTGTTTTGAGTGTTAAACATATTAGATATCTGAGGAGACATTAGTTTGTGGCCTGATATTTATTATCACAAATGAAGGCATACACCCAAAATATCAAGTGGCAAAACCACAGAAGTTTGACATATGGTTATCCTGGCTTCTGAAGGCTCAACATCTGTATAGCTGTTCAGTGAGAGTTACCATCTCATTAGTGCAATGCAAAAATATGCCACAATGGCTTTTGAGTCTCTGAAGCAGCATAATATTCTAATCTGACATTGCTTTCTTTTCTACAGAGTTCAGTTACTTTGTGAGAAAAAAATTACATCAGCACCCTTAAATCTACAGTTGTTCTCTAGTTTCATATCCCCTGTCTCTCTCAAAGATCAAATTTTTGGAAAATAATTTAAGTTTTCCTTAGGAACTATGACATCCTGAGATGATTATTAAAAATTTCAGAATACTTTCAGAATACTTGGGTGTTTATTTGTGCGTTTTTGGACTAATGTTTTGATTAAAGCATTGAAGTGACTTGTGTGTTTAATAAAAATGTGGAGTATATCAATATTGCTAAAAATATTTTGACCTTCCATTTCACATATGTAGAGAGCATTTCTTGCCTTTTAAGAAGCATAATACTTAAATAACTAAATATACATAAAAATATAAGTTTTATACTGTACCTTACCTTTGCCTTGTCCTTTGGTTGTGCCACATGCAGAGAAGCTCCTAGAATAACTAAAATTGCTAACTACATATTTTGATTTTAGGCATTTGTTGGCTATTTTATTTCACGAGTTTTGTTTTTGTTGACAAACAGTTCAAAAAATCTAAACTTTGTTTGACCCAGAGACCTTCCAGTCTCCTCTCTCAGCTGTGGGATCATCTGCCCTATGCCCTTTTTCAGTAATGTTCTTCCTCTTCCATAGCTACCAAGAACAACCTTCAGCATCTTTTCCCAGCAGTCAGAGTTCTTGGTCTGTTTTCTTGCTCCCATGAATATCTCTGCTTAAGCAAAGCTGTGCTGCTGCCCTTCATTCCAGAGAGCATGAATCATCTCAACTTTGTATATTTCTGTACCTATCTATATAAAGCCAATAAGGATGGGGTGGTTCCAGTTTTATTAGGCTTCAAGCCAATTCCAGAGTATGTAGAGTTTAATATTCTATGGATTGCACGCAAAGCAACAGTTTTGTTTAACAAGAGAAGGCACAGGGTCAGCTCTTCCCCATGTCTCTTGTCCTCTGGTCCCCCAAGCACAATTCACATCAATTGTGCTAACTTTTTTCAGCAAGGAAGGCATGAGTTGGCCCATGGAAAAAAATAACTATATTCTCCATGCTTTTCTTCAGCCTTCTATTAGGGAAACACTTGGGAGTGGTGATGGAATATCCTTGTTTTGCCTGATGCTGCTGCACCACAGCATCTTCCCTGTTAAAACATGGAGGGAAGAGCTCCTGATTCTGCAGCTGTGAGTAAGGTTCTCATGGGTTCACAAGTTGAGCAGAACAAAAGAGCTGGAAGCTGCTTCCTGGTGAAGATAATGTTTTGTGTGTGTGTGATTTGTTTTAAAGAGAGAAATTGATTGTTTGGAGGCCATAAAAGTGTTTTGATTATCTGATGCTTCCAGAAGAAGGTGGTCTGTAGAGCTGCATCTGTTCAGAGCTGGCTCAGTGGCTGTCTCTGGGGAGGAAGGCAGAAGTCATCTGGCACACAACACTCTGCACAACTTAATATGACAAACTTCTCATTCTTATGAAATGAGTCCTGGCATAGTTAATATACACACAGAGCAGTTGTCAGTGTTGTTCACTTCCAACCCCTGAGAATTGCTCAATGATTTCTTCAAGACTTGCTGAGGTAAGGAGTGAGAGGGCCAGGAGAAAGCTTGAGGTAGTGAAGAATCAGGATCTTGTTACACAGATAGGGTCCTTATGCTAAATAAGATGTTAAACATGGGAGTCTAAAACTTCAGTGACAGACACTGGAGACTGGACAAGTTTTTAGTTAACAGAAGGTGGAAAACTGCAGATTTCATTTACTGCTGTTCTAAAGCAGTGGCTTCTAACCTCTTGCAGTATGTAAGCCTCAAATGTTTCACCTCCATAAGTGATCTAGCAAATAAAGGCTTTTCCTTAATCATTCTTTTTCAGACTGATAGCAATGGCTGATACTTCATAGACAAAACATTTTGTTTTCAATTGCTTTTGTGTCTTAAGGGACATGTTCAAAACTAAACTCCAGTCAAACTGAATAGCTTCAACACCAAAGATGCTTGTGTTTGTGCAATGCTTCATCCCTTGGAATGATTTATTTTTGTTTAAATCCATGTGTTTAACCTGTTGGATGCCAAACTATTAAATGAATTAGGGCACTTTCATCAAGCTTTCAAATGTGAATTCATGAGTACAAGTGTCTTCCCAGAGGCACTTTGGAAGGTAATTTTAGGAATACTCATAAAAAGCATTATTTCTTCGCAGTGCCTCAGTTGATTCAATAGCCCATTCTCTCATGCTAGTGCGTGAACTTCTGGAGCATTATTTTACAACATTTTCTTAGTGTATCTTAACTCTGTTTTCAGTAAATGTGGTGTTAATTGTAAACTGCTAGCCTCGATCAGACTTGCATTGAGGTTTTGATACCACTAAGATTTCTTACAGTGTTTTCAGAAGTTGCTGAATAATTAAGAGAAATAGTTCACTTAAAAGATAAACTGGTTACACTTATCAGAAACTTCATGTGTAATCTAGAAATGGTTATTGCCATCATTTTAAAGCCTATTTGAATATTGAAGTACTTAAAGATTCCATTAGCCATTTATGAGCCTTTTATAAAGTGCATTATGAATATAATCTTGGAGATTGTGACTGAACACCTATGGTTACTCAATCACTGTTGCTTTGAACTTTGTTTTTTCTATCCTGATAAAGGAGGACATTTTCATTCTTCTTCAGAACAGGAAGACATACAAGTGTTGCTTGATACAAGCAAAATGATAGTGAAAAGATTTCTTGATTATGTGGATTTTGCATGGACTTCAAGGTTCTGTACAGTTTATCTCAAGAGGATTTTCTCTGGGTTTTAAGTGATCCTTAAACTGCAAGTTTTGTGGGCAATGAAGCAGCATTTTACTTAGGGTACCTTGTGTCCAGGGAAAAGAGCTGCTCTGCACTCATTTCAGGAAGGGTGCCTGAAGTCAGGGCTGAGTACCTGAGCTCTTGGTAATTGAGACTGTGACATACCTGCCCGTAACAACTGTACAGTCACCACGTTGCAGGGCTCCTTAGAGGTGAAGGGCGATCAAACACACACTGTTAGCCTTTCCACCACTGTGTGCCTCTGCATCTCCAGTTACAATCCCAGTGTGTTTCAAAAGAGCTTTAGGTTCATATTGCACAGCTACAACAATGTAGTAGTACAATAGGTAACAATAGTGTATATGGTTGTTTTTTAGTGGAGTGAAATACTTGACAGTACCTGCTGAAATGTGTTACATGCTTATGAAAGAAATTCTTGTTATTATGAAAAGACTTCATGAAATTCTCTGAGTGTCTCTTCATGATAACAGAAAAAAGACTATGGATGGTTTTCAGGACCTTCAGACATGATCCTCAATTTAAGGATGCATTACTCAGCCAAAACAAGGTATTAGATGCAAGTATAAATACACTTCCAGTATGAATATTGGTGAAACAAATCCAGCCTCAGAGGATGATATATTGATATTCATTCATGTGGATTGTGTTAGCAAAGGGAGTAGTCAGGCCTTGCAAGATGTTGAACACCTTTCTGATGTTGTACCAGTGCAACCAGTAGCTCAGATCAGGATTGCCAGTGCCACTACTGTTCTCTCCATCTGCTATGTTTTGCCTTTTTTAAAAAAAATGCCGGAGTGTTCTTTTATTTTAAGTTTTGGTGCCATTGCCTAGAATTAAAGAAGAAGTGAAATACATTTTATGGGAAAAAGATAGTTCAAGAAGGGTTACGAAAGGGTAAGAAAGATACCTGTGTATCTTTCTATAATGTCAATATTATGCTTCCCAGAGACAAACCGTTGTCTTTGATTCTCATTCACTTCAGTTACTGTTGAAGCACATTGCTGAACTATCTGCCTTGTGATGAATTAATTTTTATTTCATAGGACTGAAGTAATGGATTTGTGGACTCGGGTCCTTTATGTGAGACAATACTGGGTTTGACATCTGCATTTTCAGCCAATGTGTAGGCATTTTTACACTCTGATTTTACTTTAATAAGGTGGATGTTCAAAACACCTGCATTTTTGAGAGGAGGCATTTCAGCTGTCGGTCTGTAGCCATGAGGGGGAAGTTTAGAAGTTAACATCCAAAGTACAAATTGGACTTTGGTATGTTTAATGAAGATAGTTCTCCCATTTTTGCTATCTGTTGTTCTTCAATCTTGTTTGCACAACATATTTTTCTAGAAAAATTCTCTTAAATTTGTGGAAAACCACAGTTTGTTCCATCTTCCTTATGCTTTTAAGGAACTTTGACCTTAACCCACAGCCTGCCTTGAATGGTTGGGTAGGTGCTCTCAGGTGGTCTTCCTCCTGGAGAACACTTCACTGAGCACAGCCCCAATGCAAACCACCCTCTGTGCGGGGAGGATCACACGTGCTGTTAGTTTCAAAGAGGGATAGAACGCATATAAAATGCATTTAAAAATGTGTAAGGCTGAGAGAGAACACAAAAACCTCTGCACTAATTTGGTCAGTGCAGCACAAAAGCTTGGTTATTGCATAAGGTTTGGTTTGGTTATGGATTTGTTTTTTTTCTTGAGGTAATGTGAAACAATGCATTGCTTTCTGTAAACTTTCTAGGATAATTTTGAACTTGTGTTGCTTAAAAACCATTAGGAAAAAACATTTTTGAAGCTGTGTTAGCTTAGAGCTTTTCATCTGTGCAAACTGCCTAAGCAGCTTGTGAAGAAGTCAGGATGCCAGACTCAGAGCTATTTGGTTTTTGTAGCTGCAGAATATGACTTAAAATATGGTATTACTGGCTGACCCATTTTTTAAGTTGCTGCCAATTAATCTTGCTAGATACATAATTTTCTTAAAGCTTCAGTAGTGAGTTATATGATTTTAATTTGTTGAATAAACTCCAGTAGATGCTCTCTTAGGAAGACAATATTTACAGGTATCATTTGTGTGTTAGTTAATGAGGTATAACCCAAATATCACTGAGCAGTTCAGAAATAGAAGGCAACAGCTGTAATACTGAGAAAGAGATGCAGGTCATGAGTTCAAATCTTGGGATTAAAAGGATGACTTTTACCCTACTGTCTTTACTTTGTTGTGCTTGCTATAAGTAGATGTCAAGATCCTCTGGTGTATAAACCACTGTACTTATATTTCTCTGTCTTTTTAAAATTATTTTTATTTTTAGTTAGTGAGTTTTCCTCTGTTGATATTTAAGTCTTACTGACTTTAGTGGAAATAGGATTTCCTGTGGTGATTAAAACCACAGGTGCTAGGATTAAGGAAGGCCTTTTTTTTTGGTGGCACATAGACTAAAACTGGATGATGTAGAAAAGATTAGCGTGGCATCCTCAGGGCTGACAAGCAGATTTGGGAAAGCACATGAGGGGATCAAACTCTGGGAGGTGTAACCATGGGAGAGCTTCTCTGGCATACACAAAGTTTTTATGAAGACTTGAGTCTTAACTGATTCAAAGATGGAAATTGGCTGTTGGAAGCAGAAACCTCTTTGGATGCAGCACTGATATGTGCAGCCTTTAGGGAACATGCATATTTTTAGAGTAGAGGGTTTACACCATTGATCATTACATTGCTTCCCTAGTCTCCCTAAGATCTGGCTGTGCTCTTTAGAGAGAGGGTGCAACTGTACTGCCTGGAAACTATTCTATGAGTTGTAAAATCCAAGCCATGTAAAATGTGAATAATAATGTAGCACTGAAGTACAGACTAATGGTGATGTTCCTTTCTGTTCCATTTTTACTCTTATCCGGAAGACTTTTTTTTTTTTTTGGTGGGGGGAAGGGAGAGTTATTCTAAGGGACAGCTGTAATATCTCAGCACCTCCTGAACATTCCCCTTTCCTTCAGATTTTAGTCATTCTGGCTTGAGGTGTCCTGGCTAAAATTCCAGTGTTGTTTTGGGTGGGGTTTTTTGTTTGTTTGTTTGTGGTTTTGTGTGTTTGTTTGGGGGGAGTGGGGTGGGGTTTTGGGGGTAATTGCATTCTAGATGTCATTTATTAAGGTCCAGTTTTAAACACACAGACTATATACTGCTGTGTGACAACTTGTGTTCTCACTGGATGGTGGGGAGGATACCATTCCATAAGATCACAGAGGTGACAGCTTTTTGAATCAGATCCTGTTGACTTGTGACTGCTTCCACTGAAGTTATTGAATCTATTTGTGGCAACAGGAACTTTTTTTTATAGATATATGTGTATAAGTATATGTATATTTATAAATACATAAAAATATATGTATATAAAAATATATGTGTATAAAAATATATATAGATAAAAGTTCTTATTCCTGTTATATATTTTGTATTTGTTAATATATATATATAAAATAAGATCTTGTTCATACAAATAAGTTTCTTTTCTCTATATATGTATATTAGAAACCTTTGATTTGCAAGTTGACAAGTAGTTACACATGCATATGTATATATGGATGGCAGCCTTGCGTGTCAAACAGCATGTTCTATAAAGTAGCCTTTATCTTCTGGAACATGAGTGCTGCAGGAATGGGCTGTGGTTGTGTGAAATGCAATCCTGGGGCAGTGGGGCTGCTTGTATTAGTAAGGTCAGCAGGGTTTGCTCTCAAATTCATCCAGGCGTTACTGCACACACTAATGAAATGTGCAGCACAGAGGTATGGACTTCTACTTCACTAAGGATAATAAACAGTAAAATCTAAGGGTTTATTATAGTATATATTACAACTTTCCATTATTTGTCATCTCCTCTTTGCCTCACCTTTATTAGGTGCCACCTTGGCTCTACGAGTTGAACCTTTATACATGTATTTTTATAAAAAGGAGAATTCAAAAGTTTTTTCCCTAGCACCCTGCATCAGAATAACTGAGATTCTACACGACCACAATTATGGCTGCAGATTTCTGAGCGTGCCACAAAGAATTAATTGTGCAATCATCCTACGCTCGTCATCAGTGTGAGAATTTACAAAAGTCACCTCTTAATTTTTAAAAGTTATTCCTCTTCCAACAATGTCCTTTAGTTTATGAAATCTGGCCAGCCACCTTACTTAATGACCTGGTCGTCAGCAGTTTTAGAAAGATTATTGCCTTTGTATTTTGCACAGCACATTTGCGTATAACCAAAACAATCTAAAAAGAAACCACAAATTGTAAAATCCTGACCACGTAATTTTTAAGTTAATAGGAAACATGAAACCTTTACGTTTAGTGAAGTAACTTTCCAGGTGTCTCTGTTTTTCTAATAAACACTTACTGTTTATTAAAAAAAAAATGTAAAAGGACAGTATTGTATTGAATTAAAGCTCCAAAACAGATAAGTTCTGTTCTTTCCCTATATGCACGCTAAGGGCCCGTTCCTACCTTTTGACTTACAAAGCTTCCACTGACAGCAGCCCCAGAGGACAAGGCCATTTCATAGAAGCACAAAGAGGAGATAAGTGTAAGCTGGGTTAAACTTCAGTGTCTGATAATCTCAGCAGCTTTTGAAAGGAACAAGTAGTCATCACATAAAAACTATTTCAGAATGAATCCAAACCAAAAAGCTTTTCAGCCTAAAATACAAAGCCGTAATTGGGATCATTTTGACAGATGTATCAGTCCCAAAAATTAACAGCAGAGTTTTGAAGCTGGATTACCTGGGCAGAAGATCATGCTATAATTGAATTCTGATTATGCTATGCTTTATCCAGCTTTGTAGAGTGCCCACAGTTTGGCTCTGTCGTTTCTGACAAGTTTTGTTTACCTCTTCTGTTGTTGTTCACTTTAGCAAGGTAGAAATTACACCTGTTTGAGTATAGTTAAAAGACTGCTGTGGCAAAAAACCCCTTAAACGTGCAGGGGAGAGATTTTAGAAATAAGATCAGGTATATCATGATGTATACATTCCAGATATTTTCCATTTAGCTTACATAGTGGAAAGTTGATGTTTATGAATGTGGGTGTGTATTTGAATGATTTGGCTGGCAGGTAGGTGTCCCTTCCTGGAGCAAACCGGAGTAGCTCAGGCATGTGTTGTGGGCTTCTGCAGCTGCTGGGGATTTAGCTCAAGTAGCTGGGGCTTTTGGAATGGAGAATGCTGCTATGCCTGGGAAGTTGTGCGTGGCAAAAACATCACCATGGTGACATCAGAAAGTTTTAGGGAATCAAACTTTGCAGTGGTGAGGCAAAATGGAAACATGCACCTGGGTAAGCCTGACACCCTGTGTCACACTGAAAAGGTCAGAAGAGAAGAAAAGGGTTTGTCTGAAATGAGAACAAACCCAAGATTTATCTTAATTTTCTTTTTTTCCTAGCTGGTCTAAAAGACACTAAGGAATCATTGACAAATCTGAAGGAATCTCAGCAACTTTCAAAATCCAGTCAAACTGGTTTGCTGTCACCCTGGCTGGATCTCTGGTGGCTTACATGGAGGGCTCCTCTGGAGCTTAGACCTCCTTCAGCTGCATGGGTAGCTTGGTCAGATGGGCACCGAGCCCATGGGGGTTGATGGGCTTCAGTGTGTCATCCCTAAGGCTCCAGGATTTGTGAAAGACACTGTGAAGTTTGGGTTGTTGGGTTTTTTTCTTGTGTTGATGGGGTTTTTTAAATTTTTTTTCACCACTAATAAAGAATCAAAACACTTTGCCAGCTGGTAGGGCTGTATCTGCAGAGGTGTCCTGAGAGATGGTGGGAGATTCCCTGCAGAAGGAGGGTGTCGAGCACTGTCCCAGTCACTGCTCTGAAGCCCTCAATGTGAGTGGCAGGCAGCACATTTACAGCAGCAAAGTGTTACAAGCCCATAGTTGCTGTATAAGGAATTTCTCCATGGTTTCAGCTGTAGTTTTTGGAGGAAATAATTTAATAACCCTTTTTTTTGGAAGTATTTGCGGTTGAGGTACCTCGTGTAACAGAGCTGATTCCTCAGCTGGTTAGCAGCAGAGCTGTGAGATGTAACAGCTCGAGGAACTGTCCCCTTGGTTTTGTACAGGTGTGTTGCAGAAGTGAAACCAGCTGAGTCTACATGTTGAGCTTGCTTGTTTATTTGAGTAATTTTGGAAACATTGCCATTCCTGACACTGCAGCTGTGTTTTTGAGGTCAGCAGGAGCAGGACATTGACATGTACAGCAGTAAAAGTGTGATGTTGTGGCAAGAGACGTTTAATCTGGCCTTGCAGGAATTCATGGATTTAAGTGGAAAGCACCATTAACTCTTGCATCAGGAGAATGCAGTCTTGGCTGTGTATGTGCATACCCACACGCTGCTAAAGAATGAAGAGTAAGTTTACTTTTGGAGTTTGTGTGTGTACACATACCTTTTCGAAAATATATTTTCTTAGCTCCTCCATCTCTTGGAGAATCTCGTCGTTGCCGGTATCCACAGCAATACGAGGTTAGCTGGCTGTGTTGGTGCAAGGTTTCCCTGCAGCAGAGCCCTGCCAAGGCAAACAGCATGTGGCAGCTCCATGCTGCTGGGTGCCTCCATCACCCCAGCACACAGCCACAGCTGCTCAGAGGAAGCGCTTTTCCTCACTGGCAAGGAAAAATTTGCATTTAATTTGGGGACTGCCATTCTCCAGCTTTGACAAACATTTGAACATTTTGCAGAAAAGATGGTTCCTGAGATGCGGTCAGCTGGAGGAAGTCTTTGGTGGTGTTTGGCTTGTTTAGGTCTTACATGATTCTCATTGTGCTTTCAGATAGATCCCAGTCATCCTATTTAACTTCTCTCGTGTGTTTACCCATAATACGGCTGGCAATGCCCAACCTGTTCTTCGGAACATCTGTGGCCCTTCGAGTACCTCTTCTCCATGCTTCTTCATCTCTGGAAATAAAGTAGATTTTCTTCAGAAATAGCCTTGACCCACCTAGGAGGGTGTAATTGGAAATTCTGGCAAGTTAAACCAGTGACAACTTAATTCAGAGGGGAATATAAGGCTAAAATGGGTGAGAGTAAAGAAAAAGGCTACTTGATCACTTTATAAAGTTAATGTACAGGGGTAATAAATGGACTGTAAAGGAAAAGCTTTATAGCATTAAGTTGAGGGATGCCTAGTAGGCTGTAGAGTGATTTCCCTAGGGCAGAGAAGGATACGGATGGAGCCTGTGATGTTTGTTGTGGCCAAAAGAGGCAGTGGAAAAAATGAATTACAAGCATGGCCAAAGCGTTTGGGGCTTGAGAGTTTCTGTCAAGTGCAGATGAGGATGTATTTGCACGCTTTTGACAGGAGAAGAGACCTCGGAGAAGGAACAAATCCTCCTCATCTCTCGGCTCTCCCTAGTTAGGCGGTAGTACCGATTGCCAAGCTACCCGGGGAGCAATGCGAGTTACCCAAATCACGTTTGGAAGTGAAACCGAGGGGCAGTGCGAAGAGCATTCTGTGACGGTGCAGCGGGCAGAGCCTTAACAGCAGCAACCTTGAATAACAGGAACGCATCCGAGTGGTGTCCAAGAGGCGTGTTATTCTTCCTCTAAAGCCAGAGTGGTATTTGGCCCAATTACTTTAATAATAGGTGCAAGAAGGACTGAAGCCTTTATTTCAAAAATAAATAAAATAATATAAAAGCCTGGCAGGACTTGCTTTTTCTTCTCGGCTCCGGGCTGCCTCGCCTCTCCTCGCCCCGGGGCGAGGCACCTCGGCGGCAGCAGCAGGCACGACGGCCGGGCTGCGGAGGGGAATAAATAGCCGGGCGGCGGCGCGGAGCCCTCCGCTCCCGCAGCCCCTCCACGTCACTTCGCAGCGAGGCGAGCACGTGGGGCGGGGAGATCGTATAAATCTCCCTCTCCCTGCGCGGCCGTGATGTTATCTGCTGGCACCCGTCCCCTCCGCGCAGGGAGAGCCGAGGGGCCGGGGGCGGCAGGCGGGGGGCGCCGGGCGGAGCGCTAGAGCCGCCGGGGACGGGGCCAGCCCCAGCGCCGCGGGGGAGGCCGGCGGGGTGGAGAGAGCGGCGCAGCGCTGCGGCCAGCGCCGGGCGGCCGGCTCCGCGCCTGCGACCCGCGGGAGGGCTGCCGGGGCGGCGGCGCTGCCTCGCTGATCCGCGGCGCGGGGTTGGCGTTTCGGCAGGAGGAGGAAGGAGGAGGGAGCTGGAAAAGAGCTCTCGCGGCGCGCAGCGGCCCGGGCGGGGGTGGGTCGGTGCATGCGGCGCGGGGCGCACGCAGCAGCCTGCGGGACGCGGCCGGACCGGGGATCGCCGCTCGCCGCCGCCGCCGCCGCGGGGGCCAGGCGGGGCCGCGGGGCCGGGGCCGCCGCTG
>JAWWLV010000121.1:19118962-19209945 GCA_035041135.1 Platyrinchus mystaceus | reverse complement strand
GGGCACGGGGCGGTGCCGCCGCCGCCGCCGCTGCCGCTGCCCGCCGGGAGCCGTCGGGCGCCGCGGGCGCACGGCAGGGCTCAGCGCCGCGCCGGCACCCTCTCTCTGCCGGCTGCGGCAGCGCCCTGTGCTACCCATCGCTGCGCCTTCTCCTCCCAGTCCTTCTCTTTTTTTTTTTTTTTTTTTCCTTTTCCACACCCCCCCCGTCCCGTTTTTTATCCTCCCCCCCTTCAGATTTTTGTTTTCTAGCGCGCTGAGAGCAGCCTCTCTTCCATTTACTTGATTCGCAGGTTTGTTGTATCTCTTAGGGGGCTTTTTTCCTCCCCTTTTTTTGCTGTCCGGCTCTCTCCACCCCCGAATTTTATCTAGTTGTAGCAAGTTGCTGCCTCTTTTTTTTTTTTTTCCCCTTATTATTACTGGTGTTTTTTCACTGGCGCCTCCCGTACATTTTCCAATTGCGAGCCGCCCTCGGAGCCCGGTTTTTAACAGCATTTTGTCTGCAGATCTCCCCTTTGTTTGCACAGATCCCCTTTTTATTTTTTGATTTTTTTTCCCCTTGTTGTCGTGCGTTGGTAAAGTCACTTTTTTTTTTCTTTCTTTTTTTGTTGGGGGGGCGCTGTATTTAAACACTTAAAATGCACTGCTATCTGTTGAGCGTGCTCCTCACAGTGGATCTGGCCACCGTGGCTCTCAGCCTGTCTACCTGCAGCACCCTCGACATGGATCAGTTTATGCGCAAGAGGATCGAGGCTATCCGGGGGCAAATCTTGAGCAAACTGAAGCTCACCAGCCCCCCGGACGAGTACCCCGAGCCCGAGGAGGTGCCCCCGGAGGTCATCTCCATCTACAACAGCACCAGGGACCTGCTGCAGGAGAAAGCCAACCACAGAGCTGCCACTTGCGAGAGGGAGAGGAGCGACGAGGAATACTATGCCAAAGAAGTTTACAAAATAGACATGCAGCCTGGTTACCCCGAAAGTAAGTCCTCTCTATTTGTGCATGTGTACGTAATTTCGCCCCCCGAGGCTTAGCGGTGCCCAGCACCTTTAAATAGCAGCCCCAAGCATCGTGACCTGCCTTCTTCGCTCGGCTTCCTCTCATCCTCAGCATCTCTTAGGTGGAGGCTTCTAGGGTTTAATTCAGGTGGTGGGATATACATATGCCTGGGTGGATGTGTTGGGGGTGTCACCTGTTCCCCCAGACTCGTGAGGTTTCCAGTCCCCTTTGAAGTCAGCCAGGAATCCCTCAAAGTGCCTCTGCTGCCCACCACCACGTACCTGAACAGAGCTCCCCCCGCCCAGGGTCCCCCTCTCTCCCCAGAACCGGGTTTAGCTCCCCAGCAGCCCCGTGTACAGCCTCCAGAAAGAGCCAATATCTTTCCACTGCTCTTGTTTCCCTTGGAGTGTCTGGAGCGGGCAGGTTTCCATCTCTCCATAACCGAAAAGAAAAGGAGGTCTTGAAAAAAAAAAAAAAATTCGCCGGCTCGTCTTGTTTGTGTCCCTCCAGAACAGTGTCCCGCAAACTGCTATTCAGATTGGTGCTCAAAGAGGACAGAGACATAGGTGTCCTCCCTCCTCTTCCCACTTTAACTAGCCTCCCCTTTCGGTTCATGGGCACTTTTCATTTCAGGTACAGAAAAACTTTTCCCTTCTGGGTAGCCTCGGTTCTTGGAACCTGCCTCAGCCCGTCTGCCTTTTGCTGTTTTTAACAACCTTCTGGTGATCCATGCCACGTTTTGCACAAAAAAAAAAAAAAAAAAAGGATACAAATTCTCTGTGCTGACCAAATCCACTTAGAGTGATTAATAATCATGACGACGTGCCTTTTTGTTTTGGTAGTGAAGCTTAAGTGCATTAAAAAAAAAAAAGGCAAAAGCACCGCACTGCCTTAAAGGAATCTGGATCATCATCATACCGAGGAAAGTGGAATACCAGAAGCAGAAAATAACTTCATCATTCACGTATCTGAACCCGAGTCCCTTGTCTTTTCATTCAGCTCGCTTTTCTACCTCTTCCCTCCCCCACCACTTGATGCCCTATATACTTGCTGTCTGTTTCTGAAAAGCACATAGGACTTGCTTAAATAGATAATGCAGCCATCTTGGTAACTTTATCCTAGAGTTTCTAATTGTATTTTCCCCTTATTTATTTTTAGTTTAGCAAGTTTAGCTTTGGGGCTTGCTCTGTCTTGCATGTGATAGTCCTAGGATGCCAGCCAAGGTATCTGAACCCCACGCTCTGTGCAGCTGCCTCCCTTTCTTCCTTTAGTCTTAAATGACAACATCAGGTACAGGACATCCTGGCACTCAGAGCCATTTTATTATTGTAATTATGGCACCATCCTTAATAGCCATGATAAATACACTCCGCCCTTGTTACCCTTGGGGAAGAAATACTTTCTTTTCTTTGAAAAAATGCGTATTTGAAGCCAAGTGGGTATGAGCAGAGAGGTTCAGTATAATTCATAGCTGTAGCAAAAACACAGAAGTCGTGTCTGTTTTCCACGTTGGTGTACTGTATTATTCTGCTGGTGGTTTTGGTGGAAGTCAGCACTTCTTTTTGAGACCTGTCAGATCATACCCAGGGCAGAGGAGCACCTATGGGCAAAGGTTAGGAAGACCAATACCAGTGCCTGGCTTGTGGAGTTGACCCGGTAACAGGGAGTCTCTTAGAATTGTAAAATGCATCCATCCTGAGCACATCTGTCCTTTCTGCTTGCTTGAACAAACTACAAAGAACCTAAGAGCTGCATACTTTCCAGAAAATTAAAATATCTGTGGTGTGTGACTTGGATGGTCTTGACAAAAGAGGATCTATTTTTAAAACGTTGTCAGAGGCCAGACTTCTTCTGAAGTATCGATAGAGGCTTTGGAAGAGCACAGGAGATTGCAGGTATCTACCAACAGAGTGCATCAGACGTTTGGGATCGGAGGGCCGGTTAGCAGTAGATCCGGCACTACTGTGCAAGGGCTGTCGCTAACATCAGAGTAAGTAGGTTAACTGTTTTTCCACTGCTCTCTAGTTATGCTGGATGGAGCGAACCTTTCCAAAAAAGACAGTAAAGAAGAAATTGCTCCACCATATTTTAAAGGAAGAAATTGAAAGCGCAGCTCTGGCGGCCACAGGCACTTTCTCCTAGGCGTCTTGGAGTGAATTTTTTAACTCTATGTTACAACACTGCTGTGTTGGAGGGAGGCAGGAGAGAGAAGGGGATCAGTGTGAATGCACTGAAGGTCAAAAGCTGCTGGAACGCAGGCATGGGAAAGATCAGTGGTTCAGTTTTTACCACAAGTTGTTAGCGTTCAGTAACTGACTACAACCCAAGTATTACAAATATGCTCTAATTATACTCATAGTCAGCAATATATCACTACAGATCGCTGATAGGTCTTTGTGGGGCATTTTGTAAAGTTCAGACTAAATATTTTTAGCAATGAGGAGATTTAAAAGGAAAGCTATAAGAGATATTGTATATACCCTAAGGCATATTTTGTCTTAAATATTATCCTTGGCCAACTGTACTATATAAATACAGTAAATATGAATAGAATTGGCAAGATGCCAATCTCCTGGGATGAATTTTAGTCAAGAAGGTATTTATGGGATATAAATAATACTGTGTCAACATTTAAAGAAGGGATCTGATTAGTTTTGAAATTATTCATATTAATCTTTTCACATGCTGTTAGTTTAAGGCTCAAACTAAAGTTATGCTAAGGTTTACCGATAGTTTGCACTGAGGAAGTAAGGGGGCATCTGGCTTGACAGTCCGCATGAGGTTAAGGACACATCGGAATATACCTGGAAATTCAGCGAGTCAGGGACTGCAGGACTCATAAGCAACAGATGGGAAAGAAGTGGCAGAAAAAAGTACTACAAAGACATTTGGAAAAAAAACAAAGCTTTTGACTGAAAAGCATTCCTGCCTGCGTTGTGCTCACGACAGTATGCATTAGATTCTGAAACGCTGAATCTCTTTTAAGTCCATTTAGCAGTCAGAATTTGAGGTTTTTTACAGGGTGGTTTACAAAGGAAGGTGGGATATGGAAGCTGAGCACAACATGAAAGAGTTCTTGGGAATTTTGTGCCCAGGAGAAATTACCTGAGTAAATGCTTAAAACTGATTTCTGTGAAAGCTGGATAACGTTAGAAGTTTATTACTTATCAGTTCGTCATTGAATTTCTAGACCCTGATACTTTAGCTAGGTGGTGATTGTCATTGCACTGATAATAAACAGAAATTTAATGCCAACACAATTAAGGATTGTGAATTGTAATGCTAGTGCATAACTGGAATACTTGAGAAAAACAGGCAACACACACATGTATGCGGAGACAGGGGCGCATTCCATCAGCTTCACTCAAAGCAATTTTTACCACAGTCAGTGAGCTGGTTGGTACTGATGGCTTAAGGCCAATGCAGGTAAATTTTTAAACTTCTACTTTCTTGAAGAGAGGTTTGTAAGTAGTCAGTAACCTTAGAAATCACAGTTCTGTTTTTGGGACTGGTTTTGCATGGGTTTTAGGCTACCCATACCACATTTTAGTGTGAAGGAGCCTCCATGGGTTCCAGACTGTACTTGGTGTTAGAATTAGTCTTCTCAGGAGCCCTATACTGTGAATATTGCTTTACACAGTTCTGTGGAAGATTTGCCTCATGAAAGACAACATTATAAGCTGGCAGAGCACAATGACATGCTTCTACTTTATCAACAGGGACTCACTTTGCTGGCAATTATATGTATGTGGGTTCCTTGTCTTCAGGGTACCAGAATTGCTTGTGCAGACATAGCTGCCAGCGCTGACCGCATCATTACCACGATGTTAACAGCTATGACTGCACAGCTCATCTGTGTTTGCATTTAACATAACACAGAGCTTAATCTTTCTAGCTATGCTGGACCTATGGTTGTGCTCTGGAGTACCTCTTCTAGGAGGCATTTGCCAGGCATGCTCTTTTACCTGCAGCAGTGTGAAGGCTTTCCTGGGGAGAGACAAGGGAGGAACAGTTCCTTATTCCTTTTTCATGAATGGCACTTACTGCAATCTTCCTAGGTGATGATGAAAAAACCTCAGGAAATTGCAAATGGCTTTAAAAAGGGACAGGGTAATTTTCTAGACAGTAGTCCTCTACATACTAGAAGGGATAATAGAATAACATGCTCTGGTGCACTAATGAAGGGGAGCTCCACATGTATTTCCTGCCAGGCTTCTGAATCACCATCCACTTGCTGTAAGCAGGATGCCAAGCTGGGAAGCAGGGGGTGGTCAAAGAGCCAGTCTGGCATGGTACATGGTCCCTGAGTTTCTTCCAGAGGATGATGCCTATAGAAAAGCTAAATACCGATGACCACTGTCTTTAACACTGCAAGGTCAGATGAGCTGCAAGATAGAAATATAGGGGTATATTCCCAAGTCCTTTCTGAAACCTTCCTTAAGTTTGTCTCTGGTGTCTGTTTTAAAGAGACACTTTTCACTGTAATTTGGTGAGTGAGAAGGTTAGATAGAATCATGGACTCATTTAAGTTGAAGAGATCTTTAACATCATCTGAGTACAGCCCTTAACCTAGCAGTGTGAAATCCACCACTGAGCCATGTCCCTAAGTGCCACATCCATACTTTTAAATACTTCCAGGGGTGGTGAGTCAACCACTTCCCTGGGCAGCCTGTTCCAATTCGTGAAAACCATTTTGCAGCACTGCCCCTGATGCTCCCCACCTTCCAGTGTGAACATTTTATTGTCCCAGAGACCTTTCTGAAAATGTGTCCTTTTCTTCTGCTTATGGCTGGAGATGTACTGGAAGTGCCCAGAGCGCTGTTCTTGCTGGCTCCACTTGCAGGACTAGATGTGAGTAGGTGATTGAGTGAAGAAAGCAGAGCATCGTCTTCATTAGCTACTGGTTTTAGTCTGGCTCATCCTCTGTGCTCTGCATGAGAAAAGTAGTGACCATCAGAATGACTGTGTTACTTTGAAGTTACTACTTCCACCGTTTTGCTGTCAGTTTGAGATTCCTGTCTGCACCAGAGCTGAGCAAAAAGATGAATGAGAACTGGCTGTCATTCTCAGTGAGCTTCTTCAGCACAGTTCTGAAATATGCACAGAGCTTCACACACATGAATGGACTCATTAGCATTAAGTCTCTGTGTATGCCTAATTAGCTTCCTGAATTGGGGCCTGGTTTATGGCAAATTTGTGAGGATGAACAAAGCCAGATAGTTCAAATCCCTCTCACTGTGTTGAAATCTGTCATTTGGGCATCAGAGCCCAGTAAGAAGGAAATGCTTTACATGATTTTTTACAGAGGAAAGAAGAAACACTTCAGTGCTCCTGTGATCCTGAAGAAGGCTGTCCCTGTTGGACAGCTGGCTTCTTTTGCCTTTGTACTGATGTGCTAGACTGCTTCTGTATTACAGATAAAGAGAGGAACCCCAGGGTATGGTGACAAAACAAGTCATGAGTGAAGACACACAAATGTTTCTGTTCCTGTTGTGAAACCACATGCAGCACATTTTCAAGCAGGCAGTTTTTAGCTTGAGGATGATACGCTCCCCAGGTATTATTTAATGTAATACTGTGTTACAGATGTTTCTGCTGATTTGTTTAGATTAAAAGGATTGGTTCGGTCATTTGTTTAGGGAAAGCTTGCACCCTGTCTTCCACCACAGGCTGTTGCTTTGTTTCCCCTTCAGTTGTGATATGTACTAGTAGTTACCCAGCTCCAGCATCACTGTTGGTTGGCTTCCTGTAGTAGTCAATCTGTAGCAGCTATGTTTCTTCTTAAAACATCTCCCCCATGCTTGTTCTCGCTGTCTTTTCTGTGTTAAGTGATTGCAGCTGGGCACCCGACTGTACAAGACATACAGCTGCAAGGTATAGAGGAGAAAGTCAAAGATTTGCCTGTAACAAGAGGATAAAATGTTGGGAAAAAAAACTTAGCATCAAGGGTTGTGTTTTATCTCCTTCCAGTGTGACCAGTTGTTTTTGAATTTATGAATGACTCATGAGGCTTGTTTAGTACTGTGGTTCTCTTAGCTCGAATGACACAGGATTGGCTCTGCAGAAATGAAGTGCTAGACCTGGCTTCATTAGATCTTGTCTGGTGAGCAGGTTTTTACATGTTCTTGGTGCTCTGCAAGTTGGTCTGCAGTAGAGAAGTTGCCTCTTTGGGTAGCATAGCATTCTTTAAACCAGTCAGGTTTTCCAAAGGGAACCGTGTGGCAGTTGCTGGCTCCTTGTGGTGGAGGTCATGTGGGATGAGTTTAGGCAGCAGTGCAGAGACTGCTCGTTCACTGTGATGAGACAGGCTCCACTGAAATATATCTTGCGGTGCTGTTTGTGTTCTCTGGCATCTACATTTGGTTTCCAGGAGATGCTAGACCTCACAGGCATCCCTGCAGCAGATTTATGGCAGAAAGCGGAGAGAGGATCTTTAGAACATCTCTCCCTTTTTCGGGTTTTAATTTGGACAGTGAGTGAGGATTCCTTCTCATTTCATGTGTGATGCTCATTGAATATTCAGGATCTTCATTGCAGAGCTGAGCTTTTCCCCACTGAATGACCCCTAGGGAGAGAGCCTCTTTGTGTTGTTATATAAGACCTAGTAGAGAGAGTGTGATGCTGACTTGAGGTTATTAAAAATAATTGTATAAATTATAAAAGATGAGTTGACCTCAAAACTGACTCTGCTTTGAGCTGCAGATTGGACTAGATGTCTCTTCCAATATGAGTTAACCTGTAATCCATGTAATACTACATTTTAAAACAAGGAAAACAATTCATTGTGTTTCAACTTCCACAGGGTGGTCTTGATTCAAGTATCACCACATTACTAAAGATGTGCTGTTTTCTGTCAGTCTTCGATTTGTCCCTCTGCTGTGGCTTTCTTGCACAAAAATGTTCCCGTTCTTCTCTCCCTCTGCACATGTTTTTCTTTTGCTTTTCTTGCATGAATGTTGCTTTTCAAATAAGCATGGTAACTTGCATGAAAATAGACTACTGTATTGGACTTCAGCAAAAGCTATGGCATAGTTTTAGGCAAACTGAGGAGGGGTGGAGAAGGGAAATGTTGTGATACTGACCTTTCACTTTGCTTGTTTGGCTCCTTCCCATCATATCTAACCCACACTGCACTGACAAATACCGCATCTGTCTTGACAGGCAAGTTCACAAATAACCATTCATTCATAACTTGGAGCTGCTGTAAGACTCCTTATGGGTTGCTTAATCTGACAGTTGTTTGAGCATTTGAGCAGACTTTGAAGCAAAGACTTTGCAGAACGACCGTAAGTTCAGTCTGACTTTGTGAAAACTAAGAGGGAGGTCTTGCGTGAAAGAGGATACTGTACTTACGCGTGTGTGTGTGCATGCGTGCACACATGCGCGTGCATATATTCAAGAGTATTAAAACATCTGTTGTTGCCAAAGCCCAAGTTGGAATGTTCTGGGAAAGATAATTTAATTTTTAGCTTCTGGATTCATTTCAGTGATGGTAATTTCAACACTTCCTGGGGAGAGTCTATCAGTGGTTATGTGCATCAAATGCGGCAGTAAATCTGTCATTCTTTCCATTTCAGTTTTTCAGGCTTACAACTTGGTTATTTTTCCCTGTTTGGCTGGTGTTAGTATGCAATGTTTTCCCTGGCTTCATCTCTTTCAAACCCCTGCTTTGAATTTTAAATGCGAGCTAAACCTGTTGAAGTTTCTTCTGTTACTTGTTTTTGTTTACGTATAGCATTTGCAATTCATCAGCTAGCTCAGCTGAAACAGTGATGGTAGCATATCTTTACCATAATGATGATTGAAAGGTAGGAATCAGAATGTGTTGGTTTTCATTCCTTGGGGTGGGAAAAAAAAAATCCACAGAAACCCCCAACCCTGTGGGTGGACTTTGTACTCAGGAGGATGAAAAATTAATAGATGTTAGCAGCACTGGCTCTTATGAAGTGGTCAGAGAGTACCTCACAATCACATACTTGATAAAGGCTTCTGCACAATAATACTTACTAATCCTGAGCTCACAGTTGTCTTTACAGCTGATGTTTAGTACTCCAAATTGAACAGAGAGTAGTCCTTGCTTATTTGTGTGGGTATTGTCCAATATGTATAAAATTACAGTCATAAAGATCTTCTCCAGGACTGCCAAGTTGTACACTTGAAAGAAGAACACGTGCAAAACTTTCCATCTTCCAAATGGCATGTAAAAACGATGCTGCAAATTTAGCCTCTTCGGATGCAGCAGTGGGTTGAAACAATGGCAAAAATGGTGATCAGGCACAGCATGGTCAGGGTCTAGTGCTCACCAGAGCCGGTGACAGAAGGCTATTCCTTGTCCCGCCTCTGCTTGGCCCAGACTAGCAAAGTTGTAGCCGGGCGGGCATTGGTCTCTTCTCCCACGCAAGCAGCAGTAGGTCAAGAGGACACGGTCTTAAGCTGTGCAGGGGAGGTTTATGTTGAATATTGGGAAAAAAATTTTTACAGAGAGTGTAATCAGACATTGGAATGGTCTGTCCAGGGAGATGGTGGAGTCACCAGATGAGACTGGACGTGGCACTTAGTGCCATGGTCTAGTAACCACGGCAGTGTTGGATCAAGGATTGGACTTGATCTTTGAGGTCTTTTCCAACCCAGTTGATTCTATGATTCTAAGCTGAGAGATGTCTCTGCTGTCCCATGAATGTGACTGTGGAGGGACAGCTCTGCCCTTTGCATCACAGTTCCTGATCTTTGTGCTTTGAGGTTTTGGTGCAGGATTTGATCCAGTTGAGTGGATAATACTGAAGCAGAATACTTAGTGAATGCCTAGTAAGCGAAATTTATGGATGCCAGGGATCAGGTCCATTGGCACATGCAGTACTTGCAGTTCGTTTCTTTGTTCAAGTTCATACCTTCAGGGAAGGATAAATGATAAATTGTATTCTCCGACCTGATTGGACATTGTGAACAGTCTGGAGATGTGTTGGATCTGTGCAGATCCTTGATGTTCTTGTTCTCGCCCAATCTCTGAGAGACCCAGCCCAGTTTGCTTGGCTGTTGCAGTTGGCTCTGGGCCCCCCTGGCAGAGCAAGGGCTGTATATATCTTGTGCCAATCACTGCTTTATGCTCAAATTTTTCTTGATGCACGCTTTGGAAGTGAAGTAGCCACATTTCAACATTGAGGTATGCTGAAAGATATCTGTGTGTTTCATTTATTGCACTCATTGCGTGTTTACCCAGCCTACAATGGCAGGCTATTGCAGCAGACATCTTCATACATACATCTTCAGGTCTGTGAGTGGGGAACAAGTTCCAGCTTTCTTGAAAATAAATCTGCTGTTCTGATCTGGTGATGTGATAGGAACTGAGAGGCTCCCTGCCAGGATATACAGTTTGGAAGGTAAGGGAGCTAAGCAAGCAACTTTGTCCCAGTTCGGATGGACTCAGATTGTTGGGGGCCTGAGCTTTCTCTCCCTCTTTGAATCTGGATTTTTGCATTTCTCCCTGATGCTAGGAGCCATGTATTTGGAAGTTTGCTAATCAAGGAAGAAAAGAGTCCCAAAACAATCTAGAAAACGAGATCTTTATAAAGGTAGCCAGAGACTGAGTTATAACAATATCATGTGTCTGAAGGAACTTACCTCCTTCCAAGTTGCAGTCCTATTATCTACCCACTTTATTGGGAGACTTAATTTTCTCTGGCTAAAAGTGTGTTTGTTGAGGTAGAGTCTGGAAAGGAATCTACCTCATGCACACTTGCCACCAGGCCAGCTATACATGTGATAGAGTCAAACCTTTCCATTTTTCTGCCTTTTGAGAATGTGTTCCCCAGTTGAAGGGGTCTGGTCCAAAGCCTGATGAAAACACTGGAAGTCCTTCCGTTGACTGCAGAAGTCTTTGTTCAGGTATTAAGTGTCATTCTTTTGTTTCAGGGAATGGCCACATCTTCAAGATGTATTGGGATGTATTACTGTAACGCAGTACTTTCCCTTTTATTGAGTTGCCGCTGGAGATGTTCTGCATAAGTTCTTTAAAAAAAAACTCCAAAACCTCACTTTTGAAAATACACACCATAGTTTTCTTTATTGATAGAATCATTTGATGGCAGATGTCATCTGGGAACAGCATATGGCGGCAATATGGCAAGAACTGCAGAATGCGGGGAAGGAGGAATGAGTTCAAGTCCTGTACTTCTTAGGTATTCCACATCTCCCTCTGTCTAAAATAAATGACCATCTGACTGCAAAGGTCTTGGCAAATAAACATGCCATAATACATCTTTATCATCCTCTCTACAGTGAGTTTTTGTCTAGAATCTCATCACATCCAGACGCTTCTTAGAAACATGTGCAAAATCAGACCTCAGTGCCTGGAGCAGGGACTAATCTAAAGGCTGTGAATAAGAATGTGGCAAACCTCTGTGCAGCGGACTGTAAAGAAAGGTCATGGCTAAGCCAACAAGGTGTTTTTATGTTATCAATAAAATCTTAAAAGTCAGTTCTGCATAGAGCTGGAGCCAGCAGAACCATTTCTGAAAGTCAGTTTGGTACATGATATATGCTGAGTTTACAAGCTGGAAAGCCAAGTAGTTTGTGAACAGGAGCTGTGCTTATAGCATGAAGGTGCATGTGGTTTTACATAAAGCCTCTCTGACTTGATATGTTTCTAAGTGGCTCACAAAATAATGAGTTAACTTTTGAGATACATTTTTTTCATGGATGAAGAGCTGGAGCAATTTAATTTGAGTCAGTAAAGTCACTCCAGATTTTTTCTGGTTGAAACTGGATTCTGTGCAGTGATTGCTTAGGGAGGAAAAGCAGTCATTTTGACCAGGTTTTTAAGCAGCATCTGAAGGAATGGTTCCTTTGTAGCCTTTGAGAATCCCAGCCTTTTGTTCAGATAAAGCCTGTGTCAGGTGAATCTGCTTTGCTGTTTAGAAATGTCCTGAATGTTTTGTATCATGTTTGTACTACTACCATGTACTTTTCGAAGCCTGGAAGGACTCAACATCCACTACAGGTTGTTAGTATTTTAGGGGTTTGTTTTTTAAAAAGAAGTAAAGAAGAAAGGTTGGTTTGTATTCTATCTATGTTTGTATTCTGTCTATCTGGTGGGATGAGATTTCATCCCAAGACATTTGATTCAGGATTTGAAACCAAATGGTTTGGTTCTTGTTTAATCTATGGCAATATTACAATGTCACAGGGGATAAAGTGCCTTAATATAATTACAGCCAGACATGCAAACAGCTTTATGATTGAGCATGTATGTTGCCTTACAATTGAAGGAGATGCTTATCTCAACAAGGATGAGATGTTCTTTTCAGGGTATAACATTCCATGTCTGTTCACACTCATAGCTAGTGAGTAGTTGATATCATACTGTACTTTAGAAAGGATGAGACAGACATTCCTCTAGGAGGCTTTGAGTTATGGTAGAATGCAAAAGTTAAAAAGGCTGGAAGCCCTCGTTATGGACTTCTGGTCTCCCTACCTGCATATTCCAGGCCATTGAGTTTTGCTGAATTAACTCTTCTTTGAAAAGGAGTTCATACTTGGTAAATTATTCCAATGATTAATTACACACACTTGAAATTAGTTTCTTTGTGGCTTCAGTTGTTTAGCTTCAAGTTTTAGCATTTGAATCTGGTTTAAACCTTCACCATGCTATTTTGAAGGCCCATTGTCGAATCGGTCGGCATTGTGTACGTACCCATAGGAAATGTTTTGCAGAGGGGAACTGATCTGGCTGAAAGTAAGCTGGCATGACTGCTGGAAGACCCTGCAGTTACCAGCCAGGAGCTCAGCATGGGCTGCTTTATCTGACTTGGGGTGTCTTTCAGATCCGTAGACTGTGATTGAGCCACAGCTCTTTTGAGTTTAGTATGCTGTGCTCCCTGAGATACTTTCTAGCCTTTTCAGTTATTCACATGGTTTTCCTCTGAAACTCTTCTGCTTTATGGCTCTTCTGCTAAGATTGTAGACAACAGTATTGGATACAGTTTCAAGAGTGGCTCTGCCATTATCAAGTTACATGAACGTTGCAGACTCTGCTCTAATTCAGTATTACAGAGTTATGCATCTAACTCTGGCAGTAACTTTGTCAGGAGCTCTACAAGGAGAAGTTAAATTCGTGCTTGGGTAATTATCTACCAGGGTATTTCCCTGTTCTTTCCCAAGTTCTTCTCAGAGGTGCTGACTCTCAGGACGGACTCTCCTACTTTGTAAGCATGGTGCAGTTTCTCTGTCCTAGAGTTGTACTTTCATACTGATTTTACTGATATATGCATCTTGATAATTCAAAATTCAAGTCACTGTTCAAGTCACTGTTTTCGTGATGCATCTTCATTATCTGACACATATGTATAATTATTTCATCTGCAGTTAGTTAGTAATGATTTAGTTTCCTTCCAGATGATGGATAAAAATATTAAATAGTAGAGTGCAGTAAAATGAGCCTTATGGGACCTTAGTAGAAGCTTACCTCTCAATAATGGTTTGCTGCCTTTTGTTGTATTTTGAGTCTCATGAAAACGCAGGGTTTTTATTCATTTACTGCTTGGCCCTGTTGGTGTCCTGTTGTTCCTGTTTCCCAATGAAATAATTATGTAGCACCACCTTAGATGTTTTGCAGCTGCCCAAGTACACTATATTAAAAGAGTTGTCTTACTAACAGGCCTACCGGTGTCACGCATCAAGGTACTGGACCAGTGTTTTCCTTGAGCTGGTGTGGATTCTACTCCCTTAGTTCCTCTGAGCTGATTCTCGTTCCTGTTCTTTACATGATTTTTCTGAGATCAGTGTAAAGCTGACTGTATATGTGCAATATCACAGGTTGCCTGTTTAGGGTTGTGTATTAGCAATTATGTTCTGCCTCTTAGGATATTTTTCAGTGTTTAGGATTTATTGAAAGCTAGTTTTAATAATTTAGCTAGTTCCTTGGACAGCTCTTTAAAAAGTCTTTATCTGGTCTTGCTTGTTTTACAGTGTTGTTTTAAGACCTTCTGAGTTGCTGCTGGAATAAAAAAAAATATTTCCATCTTGTGCTTGCCTGGCTTTTTTATCTACAGAAATATATTTCATGTTTTTGTGTTACTATTTCAACAGTTTTTATCGTGTAATGGATGAATATCACTGTTAAGCTTCCTTAGTACTTAAGTAAATCTCATCTTTAAGTTTCTTGGCTATGAAGCTGGTGTGCCTGTTTGTTTTTTCTCATCTGTTATCTGCAGTTCTTGTTTTCTGATGTTATAGTAGTTCTCAGCAGCTATTAGTTTTAGTTGTACTTTTTTTTCAGTAATATATAGTTGCATTTTTTAATTTTGTCTTCTTACAGTTGCATTCTTATGGTTTCATTGTTCACAGACAGTTTTCTAACCTGAGTGGTCTTATTTGTTGATTGGGGAGCTGTGTCATTTCTACTTGTTCAGCAAACGAAGTGTTGGTCTGTTATGCTTTCAAGTTTTCTCTGTAAACACTTCTGTCCAGTTGATTCAGCTCATGGTTGTATCATCTTTGTGTGATTATCTCCTTCATAACTAAACTTCATACTAAACTCATATGTGTTCAGTTCTTCGGGTCTTCTAGATTTTGTGCAGAACATGAGGTGATTACTTCTACCTAAGCTATGAATCTTGCCTGTCTAGCACCTTGCTTCTGTGTTCAAAATAAAACAGTACCTACATCTCGCTTTCTGTTGAAATGCCAGGGACCTAAAATAAGGGTTCTGTAGAAACTGGCTCATCAGATGTCAGCAGGAACCAGATGTAAAGACGTGGCCTGGCAGAGTTTGGTGGCCCTTGTGATGGTGAAAGCAGTGCCACCCATGGCTCCAAACTACAGAGTAGGTGGTGACGGGTTATCTAGGGCTCGTTCTGTTGGCAGCTCTTCCCTCAGAGAAGCAAGGGGCCAGACACTCCAGCTGTGAGGTTACTTCTTTTGCCAGGAACCATAATTTTGGAAGGCAAATAATATTTTTGGGTTTCTTTTCCATGTTCAATAGCACAAGACATGGGAGACCTCCAAGTCACTGACTCAGTTGGTGACTCCATGTGCGAAGTAGTTAGTGGATATGTTCTTCCTACCCCACCCAGAGCTCTGAGCCCTTAACCTACAAAGAAATTTCACTTGTGTTAAAAATAATATAGAGGCCTTGATGGATCATAAGTCATCCTAGTAACTGAGACTTAGTAAAAGGACCTTGGTATTAGGGTTATCTCTACTTAATAAGAGTTGATACTGCCATTGAGTCCATCCCCTTAACACTAAATTGGATCTAACTCTAGCAAGTCTCTTCAGAGAGCAGTCTGTTTTTTACAGATTACTATATAAAAGAGAATTACAATTTACTCTACATTAATCTTCTCTGTGATAGCCAAAATTCCACGATAGCACGATTTGTGACTAGCAGTAGGTGAAGCTCTGCAGGTGAGCTTCTCCAAGCTTTGTTGTACTGTACAGTCTGTTCTGCAACTCCTAATCCTTCCATGTCTGTCTCTGTAGTAGTTGGTGGGCTTAATGAGCAGACACATTTCCCATACAGTACATAAAACATTTCAGGGATCTTCAGAAGTGGCCTGGGAGCTTCTGAGGCCAGCTGTGGTGAAAAGTAGAGGAAGGAGTTGAAAGCTGAGCACCTTTGCGTGGGCAGGCAGGTGTGTGTTTGCTGCATGCAGGCAGCTAGTGGCATTAACTTCTCCTGCCTACAGTTTTTCCTAAGGTTTAAAATCTTAGTGCTTTTCTGTTCCTGGTTTACACTCCACCAGGGTGTAAATCATTTCAATTGCAATTACTGTTACAAAGCAGGAAAGATTGCACTGTTTTAATGTGGTTTAAAACTTTCACTTCTCTCTGTCTCTGGCATTTGTCTGTTGTCTGCTGTCTTTATCTTAATGTGTTGCCTGTGCTTAGAGTCTGTGAATCTTGACTGCTCTGCAATGCGAAATAAATGTATAATTTTCTTCTGCTTTTCCTTCTCCATTACACTTTTAGTTCTTGTAGAATTCGTTTTTCTTCTTCTTTTTTCCTCCCCAGAGTGAAAGAGTTTGACAATCCAATCTGCTTTTCTTGAAAATAACTTGCTTTCATTTCTTTCTTCAGCCAGGGAATAGTTTGGAAAGGCTGTTCTCTGGACCCTTGGCCGAGCAGGAGAAGGCAGCCAACTGCACTGCTTGCCAGGGAAACAGGAGCGCTTCCTGGCAGAGGTGGGGCGAGAGGAACAGAGCTTGTGCCGTGGGACTTGCTTTCATCTCCTCCACTCTCTGCAAGGCAGTCCTGAAATTTCCTGACCACTTTTAGGTTTTCCAGCTAGAATATCTGAGTAGTGAGGCCCACTCATTTATATTTCTGTGTGTGATTTTTGAATACCCAGAAAGGAAAGTTGAGTGCTCTCACATGCCTGGCCACCATCATTATCATCTGGTGTAAGTCTCCTTTTTGTATAATCATCCACATACTTTTTTTTTTGTTAAGAATAGGATCTAAGTCTATGGTTTATCCTATTCCATTATAATTAGCATATCTAGGGTTAGATGTGCTGTAATGTTCTCATTCCCTTTTTTTTTTTTTTTTTCTTTTCCAAAATTCTGGATATGTTTGGATTTGTGGGTTTGGTTTTGGAGCCCTGGATGTTGCAGAGGACCTGAGCCCTGTTGCTGAGGTGAAGTGTTGGGCAGGAGGAGTGCTTCAGCACTGCTTTCTGGCTTTGGACACCTGCAGACAAGTTGCTGTCTGCAACACTGAAAATGCTTTACTTCTTGGAGTATTCTTTGAAATGCAGTTTTGCAGATTTACTAGTAAAATGTAATTAAACTTAATTCCTTGGTCTCTATTGCGGAGGCCTTTATCAGAAATACACAAGTGAGAAGATTTCTCTTTTAAGCCTCTGGAAAAATGTTTGGAAGTCTCTATCCCCTTTCTGATTTCATCACAGACATGTTTCAGAAGAGGTCCCAGTGTGAAAGTGACTCCTGTGGACAAGGCTTTCTTTTATTTGCCTCCAAGTCTGACATGCCTAAATCTGTAACTGTTTGTTTACTTCCTTCCTAAGGCACTTCAGTGATACCTGGAGATGCCATGGATTCTCATACTGCCTTTGTAAGGGATACATTCCTCTATATATGTACTGGTTCAGCTTTTACCATGAACCTTAAGTGAAGTCAGCGAATGGTGAGGGGTTCCTGGTTTGACCTTAAGTCACAACTTACCTAACCACTGGTGATAAAAGGTAACACCCAAGGAGCTGATTTCTGCACTTGCATCAACAGTGATGGAAATCTCAAAGCAGTACAAAGCCTCAGTGTCATGAGGAAACTTCAGTCATCCTCACATGAGGTTTTCCAAGGGGGAAGAAACAATTTGTTTGACATATGGATGAGGCTTTGTTTCATCTGCTTTTGTGAAAGTCTGGGTACGGTGAGGTAAGCTTTACAAACTTCTAGTTGGGATTGTTGCAATTCATGATCCTTGGGTTGGACACAAAAATTGCCAGTGGCTGACTTGGCTAAAAGCAGCCAATACCATCAAGAACAAATACATCATGTGTGCTGTGCAAATGGCATTTGCCCCACCAAAGCCTTTGTGGTAAGAATTCATGTCTCTGACTGGAATTTGGAAAGCCTGTGAGAGCCTGGGATCCTTCTGCCTTAGAGGCTCTGTTAAGTAAATACTAAAATACCCATCTTAGTGTTATGAAGCAGTGGTACTGTTTTTGGGTACTGACAGCTAGGCAGGTAGGCATGAGCGCTCTTAGTTCAAGGGCATTGGCAGCTATTCTGTGTTGTTTATAATTTTTTCATCACTTTTGTCAAGGAACTTTAAACTTTATTGCTGTCACCAAAGCAAAAATTCTACGTGAAAGCAGTCTTGTTCTTCTATGCCAGAAAAATTGAAAAATAGAGAAAGAAGTTCACTATGGATATTCCTTTTTTTTTTTCGACTTTCATGTTATTGAGAGGTGCTAAGTAAAACATCTATGGGTAGGAACAGTTCAGCTGGGGAGGCTGTAACTGCCCATGTTTAGTGAGTCAGGGCTCTCCACAGCTCCTGTAACAGAGATCCTTTTCTTTGCTCCCATTCTGGTCCTTCTAGTGCATCAGCCAACTTTCACCCCATATTGCAGCTGCTGACAGAGAGGTTTTCTGATGTGTGGAGCCAAGGGCCAACCACAATTTGTCCATGTATTTACAGGGATCATTTCACTCCACTAGAAGTGCAGCCAAATATTTCTTGATAGAAACATGCTGCATCCATCTAACAACACTATCCAATTGAGGCAAAGTGAAGAATGCTGTAATCCTTGTATTACAGTAGTTGCTGAAGTCCCAGTGAGAGATCAGGACCCTGTTGCATGAGGCACTGTTGATCTCTCAGTACTTTTCCAGCCCTACAGACCTTCCTGTCTAAACTGACAAGTCAGATAATGATGCTCTGTGGTATTATCAGTTACACTGCAAAAGGCATGTGTGCTCGAAACCAGAGACTTTCATGTGATCTTAAATATTTGTTCATGTGATATTGTTCATCATCTCATCCAGCATGCTTATCTGCGAAGTGATCGTACATGAGAAATGGAGAAACTTCATGTGTTCATTCAGTGCTACTGGTGGTTTTTTTTGTTTTGGTTTGGGGTTGTATTTTTTTCCAGGGCCAGACATTAATCTTGGCCTTACAGCCCCAATAACTATTATTTCTCATCAACAGCATGGTGATTCTGAAAAGAGAAATTAGAGTCAAGAGGATATTTTCCCAGAAGATTACAACAGTTATAATGGAGGTCAAACTTTTGGCTTCAGCTATTGGACTGTTTCGCTTTAAACTTGAAATGCACATCAATGAAAGCAGCAAGTTCAAAGTTTAGCGCGAAATAATGCCAAAGACTAAGGGGGAAAAAAAAAAAAGCATATCATAGTAATTTTACTAAAATTTCACCATCACTCTTCTCACTGTATATAACTTTTCCAGTAATATAACAAGCAATCCCAAGATAATGATTCACTAGTGGAGGAAAGTGTCATACAACATAGCATCCTATTTTGGGGAATTCAAGACCAGGGAATAGAGTATCAGTTCTAATTATTTACTGTATTTTTTTAAACATGAACTTGATTTTAATACCGCAGAGAATTTTCTCACACTTGCATTATTATACATTTCACGTATCCTGGTATAAATTCCTTTAACACAAGGCTTATCTCTTTAACTTAAGGAGCTGTTATGATTTATTAATCAGTTTATTAATCAGTTGCAGGATAGTTGCCACAGACTTCCAAGTGCATTACCCAGGAAACAGAATGCTTCGAAATTTTAAAGTTAGCTGTCTGTATGTCTGTCATTAGTAGCGTGTAAAAATCATTCTCACGGGAAGAGTTTTAGAAGCCTGCCACTCACTCTGCCTGCAGTGGGAGCTTTCTGTGCATGGAAGCTTCAGCTCTGTGCGCCCAGTTGTTCTTACCTTGCAGCATCGTGAGTGCAGCTGGGGCTGCCTGGAGGGCAGGTCTGTTGGTGTTGGTAGAGTTCATGTATTGATCTGCACCCCCTGGGACCTGACCTAATGACATACATTCTGGAATTACTTTGTGTAAATATATCTGGCACATATAGATATCAGTAGATGTATTCGTAAAGCTCCTTCGGGAATGTGAACTGTTTGCCAACAGTTATTGCAGCCAACCATTATCAGAGAAGAAACACAGAGCTGGAGAGACTTAAAGAGGCTGCTCCATTGATCCTGCATTAGAAGAGGGTGTGGACTGTAGCCATGATATTCCACAGAAGTATCTGTGTAACCTTCTCTTAAAGGCTTCCAGTCACCACCACAGTCTCCCTCTGCAATTGCACGCATCTTGTTGTCTAAAGGTTATCATGATATTTAGCACAAACTTTCCTTGCTGCCACTCGGAACTACTCGTAATTTGTCCATTGTGGACATGGAAAATGGATCATTCCTCTGCTTTTTGTGGCAGCTGCTTACATACCTGAAGGCTGTTTTTACATAACACATTTTGGCTCTTTGGCTGAGTAACCCAACTTATTAGTTTGATAGCTCTGTAGTAATCTCATTCCTCTGCAGCACCTGGTTGAGTAGATGCTTCTGTTTTAACTAGGAACCACTGATAACTGCTTTCTCGGGGCAGTTTTCCAGTCTTGCAGCCTACTTACTGCGTATTTTTGTCTAGACCCTATCTCCCGCATTTGCTAACGGGCATGTCAGTGTTCAAACTTACTGAAGTCAAGATAAATGTCATCTCTGGTTTCTCCTCTCTTGGTAAAGTTTGTTATCCAGTCCTGAAGGCACTTCAGGTGGTTTGGACAGTAATTGCTTCTGACAGGTCCATGTGAGCGGTTACCCAACTCCTCATTTTCTTCCAGCTGCTAACAAATTGTTTGCTTGAATATTTTTCCACTCTCCTGCTGTCTTTAATTCCTCACAACTTCTTATTCTTCTCATGCCCCCTTTTATTTTATTTTTTTAATAGATAACAACATAGATTTCTCTATTCCAATCTTCTGGTACTTGACACTGTACTTAAAATTATCTTTTATGTAAGTGTAATTGCTACTAGAAGCAATAAGGAGCAGCAAAGTAGATAAGGAGTAATGTATTAATTTGTGGCAGATACTTTCAAAAGTTTAGATAAGTGGTAGAAAAATGTACAGGTGTCCACAGTCCTTTGCACTCAAGGCTATGGGCTAGATCTGCATTGCTAGTGTAAGAAAGGTAGAAGAATGGAGAGAAGGATTGAATGTCTGTGTCAGAGAGACTGCCTGGGTCTCTGCCTCTAATCATGGTCTGTGTCTGGGGTTTTTTACTTTGTACTGTGGCTCTTGTTCACCAACTGGTCTTTTAATTGGTTTATAGCTTGCTATGTACTTGGAGAAGCAAGACAGAGCTTGGGAATCCTGTGCAAATATATTGCAAACAGCCAGCTGAGTTGCTTGTTTTCAAAATCAGTCTGAGGAATGATGAATAGTGTCTGTAGTATCTACAGTAGTATCCTGTAGTATCTTTTACTCAAGGGTCTCCACAGGTGCCTACAGGCACCTCAACTGAGAGGAAGAGAGCTCAGCTGTGACTCTCCATCTCACATTATTATTGTTGTTCATTTTTTCAGAAAGAATTAGGATTTGATGCCCTTTCAAAAAATGGAAACTATGAAAAGAATGGACAGAACTTCTAAGCATTTTCTCTCAGGCCTCTCTTTTGAAACAACTGAATGAATTAAGAAGTAACTTTTCCGTACTCTTTTCAAGAAACCAAAATAAAACTGTATCATCTTCCTGACTGAGTGTACAACATTGGCTAGGTTTGCTGTTCCAGAGCACACAATTGATATTTATGAGAAACATAATATTCTACATTCTTTGGGCTTTTGTTCTTTGGATGGGGATTACTCAAGTATGCTGGTACTCATGCCAGCACAGTACCCTGCCCAGGTCTCTAGGACAGTGGTACTTGATCTCCTCTGATTAATAGAGCTTTTCGAGCATTATTTTTTTCCAATGGCCTATGTTTGATGCCATGGATTATGTTACTTTGCACATGATCTTATCCTTTTTTTACATTTCCTCTCTCTTCCTTTTTGCTTCAAGTCTCAGTGGCTCTCTTGCTGTATCCAGGTGCCCTTCCCCAGTGCTTTAGGCGAGTGGTGCCATAGATTAACTGAAAATAGGGTTTATCATAAGTAGGTGCTATTCATCTAATTGTTAGATTAGCACTTTCATAATTTATTTCCAAAATGATCTATAGGTATTCATTCAGTCTTTGTTTTCTTTCATTACACTCTGGAGTCACTGGATCTCCTTGCTTAGCTCTGATTTCTCTTCATTTTGACACTATCCTCTTGGAAAGAGATGTGCAGCACTGAAAGGAAGAATTTTAAGAATTTTTTGTGTGTGTGATCCCAGTTAATTTCTGTAGTAAAAGGCTTCACCTTTCCTTGCAGTATGACAGCATATTATTTTTGCTGCAGTGGTGCAGTGAGAACTCACTTATCTGCTATAGACTATCCACCCTTGTCTTGCCATGTCCTTGCAGTTGAACCATTTCTCAAAATTATTTTTCTCAGTAAATTTAATATTTATGATTTACTTCTTATGGTTTTGTGCCTTCTAGTTTCCAGGAATGCTTTTGTGTATGCAAAATAACCTATTGTTTTATAACTTTGAAAATGGCAAAAAATTGTTCTTTGTTACTTGGTATGACTCTAAGGGTGGTTAGCTGGTGTCCCATACTTCTCATGTGAATCTCTGATCCTGTAGTGTTAATAGTACCTGTGTGTCAAATATGCAAATCCAGGACAAAGACGTCAACTCATTATTGATATAATTCACATGTGCATTTTCATAGAATCACGGAATTTTAAAGCCACTGAGCCACTGAGACTTCTTCTGAAGTTTCAGAAGGTCACAGTCAGCCATGGGTTGAGGAGTAATAGAATAGTTCTGAAGCATGGTATGTTTTGTATAAACAGGTATGATATTTCACATGGTCTTTTGTATCAGTGTTTAGAAGCATTCTGCCTCCAGGGTATGCAACCAGTACTTCAAACACAATACCCAGCTCAACAACAAACTCTTTGGACAGTTCCCTGTTTCACAACCACTTTCTAGCGTGATGTTCCCTCTGAATACAGCCCTGAAGCTTGAGTATCCTGTGTAATTTGTGTCAGTGTCATATGACTAGAGCAGTAAAGACTTATTTCTGGAGCCCTGCCTCTGTAGGCACATGTCAGCTGAATACCTGCGGAGCCCCACCAGTAGGAAGTATGACTAATAATGCATGTAGAGCAGAAAATTTAAAACTTGCTGGGAAGAGCCACCATGGTTTTCATGCTCCTTTGAACTAATGTGTTTTCAAATCATTCTTTAGCTTATTCCAAGAAGCTGCTGATGCATTCCTAGCCTGTTTTGATCTTTAAGAAATGCAGACATTGACCCTGTAATTGCTATCCATATTCATTATCGCAGTCATAGTGTTGTATGATGCAATTTGTGGAGATCTTTCACTGAATGTGATCTCTGTCTGGAGTCTGCGTTAGTTTTGGATCCTTCTGAATCATAAATGGTTAGAACATCTTTTTCTAATATTTAGTTGGATGTCATCTTGTTAGTCTGAAACATATTCTTTTATATTTTTCGTTTCTTCATGTGCATATATGTGTGTCTGTTTGTATGCACGCCTCTTTCTCTAGAGAATTTTGTCTCAAACATTTATGCACGCCCAAAAAAAGCAGAAAGTAAGTTGCTTGCAAATATGAAGCCAGTTTTGGGGGATATTATTGTAAAAATCTAAAACAAAATAGGTGAAACTTCCAAGTCGAGGCAAAGGGTTGAAATTATTTGAGCAAAACCTGCAATTAAAACAGAAGGCAATAAGCCATCTGTTGTTAAGCTTGGGTGTAGTTCCGTTGTCTTGGCAATATTGTGGGCCTGCTCATGGTGTGTGTCCGTACATCTGTCACTCACATACCTCTGGTGCAGAACTGTCCTGCACCGTGATTTTGTTATCATGATGTCCCCTTCAGTGACAGAACTCACCAATTAAAAAAGAAATCAGAAACTCAGTGTTGCTGATGTTTGTCTAAAAGACAATTCTCTGCAGATGAGTCTGAAGTAGGTGGCAGCACTTGAAGTGATTGATATTTGTAGTATCTCAGGGAAAGACGTTTATCTTGCCCTTTGCAAAATCCAGCTGGATCCATCTAGCTGTTTTATTTGGACACAGGAAAACTAGTCTAGCCTTGTAAACCTGAACACTCAGCTATGAATAGCACACACAAGAACTGAGTGCCCACTATGATATGAACTTCTGCCATTTTCTTGTGTGTTAACCTGACACAAGGAGGGGCCACACTGTAAAGTAACAGTTGTGTGTCTGGAATGCCCCGTGTTACCTTGGGTACTGAAAAAAGAGAGTCTGTACCTGCAGCAGCAGCAGCCACTGCAGTGAACTGTGCCATTCTCTGTTTCTTCTCTTTATTCCCAGCTCTGCAAATTCTCTTCTATCTCAGACACTGGAAGGTTAAAATATAAAATGTGCATATATTGTTACAAAAAACTTAATCCTTTTTCAACCTGTATATGATTTTACTCCAGACACGGCAACCCTCCAGATTTACATTAACCAACATTTGAAATGGGATGATTTTAAAACTCAAAAAAACTATCTAGGACATCTTGCTGTGTTAGCTTGAAATGATTCAGAAAAGCAGTCTTCCTTTTTCTAACTTTTTTTTTTTTTTACTTTTTTCTTCTTTTTTCATCTTGTGTTTTTCTTCTTTTCAAGAATATTGGAAATAACAAATTTTTATAATAGCAATAAGAAAAATTAGAACTTGAAAAGCTCAAACCTTTGACTAGTTTTGTGGGGGTTTTTTTAGGAATGGCCATTATATAATCACTCTTTATGTGCTTGGACCGGTAAAGGCTGGAGACCACAATTTAGACCAGACTGGAAAAAGGTGGTTTTGAGTAAAAAGTAGGCTGTTGGAATAAAACACTTTTAATCATCAGGATCTAGAGCATTTCTAGCATTGGGTTAAAAAAAGAGTTCAAATGGAACAACAGGGTCTGAGAAACAATGCTCTTCCAACATCTTCCTACTAGTCAGTGGCTCTTGCATGAACATCTGTGATGAGTACTGGTGCCTTTTCAGATTCAAAGGAATTTTCCTTGTTTCTACTTTGAATTTTGAGGGTTAAAACCTGCATTTTGGTCCAGGGAAATGCAGTTCAGAGTTTTTTAGTATTCTGTTTAGCCCTACTGCAGCTGTGCTATGGGCATGTCATTATGGAGGGGCCCTTATTCCCTGGCTTCATGTACTCCTCACACATGAGGATCACAGTGGGCTTTCATGCCTCTGAGGATTAGGTTAGCAAGGCATAACTTTCTGCCTCAAGGTCAAACACCATGTAGCCTTTATGTAAATTAGTCAAGTTGTATTTGAGATAAACTTTCCATCACCAAGTAAGATGACTTTCATCATTAATGCCACCTCTCAGACAAAATACTGGACACTTTTACTTTCCAGGTACTATGTAGAAGTCTTAGTTGGCTTCTCTGCTTTTTTCACAGACGCTATTAATTCAATGGCTTGTTACACCTTCACTCAGGTAAACATTTTAGGTGGACAGTTCTGTAATTTGCAATAAGAGGAAAGCCATTTACGTTTAGTTACAGTGGTGCTGAGAAAGTTCTGAGGCCACCAACTGCTCTGGAAGGAAAAAGATGGCTTTATTTCTTACCCCTGTTTTGAATTTTGCAATCTGTGTTACCATTTTTCCCCATCCTAATCTATAAATGCTTCTTGAACAAGTCAGTGCATCTCACTTAAAGAAGCTTTGGAATGTAGCCAGCTGTACCATTCAGAGCGAAGTATCCGTTGGCATGGCCAGCCATTCTCATGGGATAGAAGTTTTTAAGCTAAGAATGCTATCTCTTCCTAACTTCTTGTGCTGGACACAAAGCATCTAATTCATGGAGTTAAGTTAGTAGAAGCAAGTGTTAAATTTGGAAGAGCTTCCAGCCTTGGGAGGTGTTGAAGTTCTGATCAGAGCACTTGGAAGTTAGCATTTGTCAAGATTGAGCCTGTATGGCTTCTAACCCTGTTAGAAGGTGAGAAATGCTTGGAGTCTTCCTTCCCAAACCCTGCTGTGTGATGCCAATCAATAATGCTTGATTATAAAGAGAATTTGAACTTAGTTGTTGCTTTATGACTCTGTTCTTATTCTTCAATATCAGCAGTATCTTTTTCATTTAAGGAAAAGCCAGGTAGATGCATCCTCTTCTGCCTTTGAAGCTGTGGAAGACAGCTGTGAGCAGGTGCCTTCGGTCTGGCTTCCCTAGTTCAGTCATTAGTAGGGCGAGTTAGGTATAAACAGGGCAGTGGTCAAGTATGTGCCAGAACCCTCCATCCATGAAAGGCCTTCAGGTGGCTTTCAGGGCTATGCTGTAAACCCAGTTAAAAAATGCCAGAGGTTTGCACAAGTTGGCCCTTGCTGATGTTGTGTAGATGATAATGTCACAGGGAAGGCTCCTGTAGGAGGACAAAGCGTGACAAATCAGTCCTTATCTTCTTTCTCGTCTTTAATTTATGAAGGATGATAACAAAAATGTAAACTTATACTCCAGATTGAAAGGTTTACTTGAGACACTGTGCTTTTCAGGCATTCTAAAAAGGCACGTAGCACTTGTCTCTTCTCTTAGGAAGGCATTTCTCTTAACTGTAGGTTAGATTGGTAAAGATGTTCATGCAGTCCTGGGATTCAGTATCTTTATTTGAATTGAATAAAGCCAGTCAGCTACTGTTTGGCATTAGGCAACAAGGTACATACGTTGAAATGCCAAGAAGAGACTCTGTTGAGGTCTAGAGGCTTCACATTCCAGACCTGTTATCTTGTAAGTGTAATATTTACTGGATTTCATTTCAGCTAGAGCTGAAGAGCAGGCCTGTGAAGGAGAAGAGAGTTAGGGAGATTTTAAGCCTTCAGGAAGAAAAGCTTGAATGAACTGGTACAGCATGCTGAGTTCTTCCAGGGTAATTGACTTTCATGTAAAGAACAGTCACTCATGGACAGTTTGCTCAGGCTAAAATCAATGTGCATTGCAGTAAGAGAAAAACAAGAAAAAGGAAGGAGGGAAAAAGGGAAAGGTTTACTATAGCTGTGGATGAAAAGCCCCAAATTTTGTGTTTGCAAACATGAATTGATTCTGACAAGGGCACAAGAGTGGTTACAGCACTTTTGCTCGTGTGCATGCTTTGCTTTGGTTCCCAAATGGCTTTGTTTACTCAGAGGACTTTTTTTTTAGAGGAGATCATGGTCCATGGTTCAATTGACACTTGAAATCTTGTTTACAAACAGAGTTGGTAAATGAGCAAAGCTGAAAAACTGGAACTCATAAACATTTTTAGTGGGTGCAAATCATAAAATCCAAAGCCTGAGTGTAAATTAGAAAGCTTTGCAAAATCATCCTGATATTGCATGTTGCAGTCCCATGTGAGTACTGCTGAAGAACAATTTCTGATTCTTCTGTACCAAACAGAAATATCAGGGAGAAGCTGGATCTGGTTCAGTTGGACTTTATTGGATTATGCCTTCATGCTATTGTAACTGAAAAAAAATGCTATGATTCCAAATATGATGTGTAACAATTGTGCAGATTCCTTAATCTTGTTTTCCATTCATTTATGTAGTAATTAAAACCATAGACCTGGAAACTATTTTCACAGACAATTTTCATTTGCAGAGACCTATTTAATTTCCTATGGTTTATGACTGTATATTCAATTTTACTCTCTTCCCCTTCCAGAAGAGGGGGAAGCTTGGTGTTACCTTCATTATCAATCTGTGTACTGGCTCGGTTTCTTACAAGTTGTACATTATTCCACTGTTCAGAACATGACAGTGTAATTGTGGGGGAAAGAGGTTTATTTCATTTTATTCTCCTTAGAGGGCACCACAAAATGCACTAATGAAAGAGTAATCATAAGCTTAAAGAGGAAGGAGAGTTTTAAGGGACTAATTGAAGAGGGAAAATGCCTGAGTGGTTTAAAGGAATGAAATTATGGGAGAGCTCCAAGTGAGATGAGGCAGCAAAAGAGCTGCCACCAACTGTGATGAATGCTAGATGTGCACTTAAAAACTGTGGTCATGGGACTGCATAAGTACGCAGACAGAGGGAGGACAAGGGTAGTTCACAGTTTGTTCAGGAGACAGCAGTTCAAAGGCGCATTGCCTTATGTGTGGTAACCTGCAGCCATAGGTGACAGGCAAGACTTTGTGCTCCAGACCTTTGGCAGTAGGGCACTAGCCTAAGTCCATGTTAGTGGGGAAAGCAGTTAAAGACAACTTAGTTGATAGTATACTCTTACTCAGTAGTCATCCATGACGGAGCAAAGACTGCTGTCCTACTGAGTACTGTGGGATGCACTATTTAATTTAATGTCTGCGCAAAGGACTTCCGTTAACCAGCTTCTGTCAGTTAGAACTGTGGTCTGTTCCCATGTTAAAAACAAAAAAAAAAATCAGGGGAGACTGGATGGCTCTGTCTAGACTGGATTGTAATCCAGGATGGGGAGACGTGCAGAGTTTTAGTAGCGGGTGGCTTTCCACTGGCCAGCTTGAGATGAATGGGATGAGCAATGTCTGTATGCTCTCAGATCACCTCTCTCACCAGGAGTTTCAACTGGAAGGCAGGAAAGCTATCACCCACTATTGCTCATGCACAGAGGAACACTTTCCAAGACACAGGTTGGATAGTTTGGGAAAGCAGTAGCAAAAATTACATTGCAGGAGTTTGGTGAATGAAAAATTTGGTCCTGTGGGCTGTCCTTAGTCTGAGGAGCTCCATGAGGTCTGGATTCAACCTGTTCTCCCTCACTGCTAGGGGCTCTGGGGCAGGAAATCTTTTAAGCACATGGCTGCATAGAAAAGCTCATAGGATGACTTTGACAGGACTGTGTTTAAAGTGAAGCCAATGCCTATGCTCTTTCTCTGAAGCAGAGGGATAGGCTTCTTGCACTGTTATTCTACTAAATATTCAGGCTGGCTTTACTGCTTATCTCACATACATCCAATTACAGCTGGGTGAACCACCCTGCAGATGTGTAAGAAGAAAAATAAAACATTGGACTTGAAAACAAGAGAAGTGATATTTGGATTAGTCTGTGCTAAGGTAGAGAGACACAAAAACACATCAGTATGAACAGCTTAAACTGAATTGTGAAATAGCCTGAGAATGCCTCTTTGCTGCCATTTCCTTGATTTCAACACCACTGAGTTTGTCATGTATGACGGCTTTGTGGTTGTTGTGACACTGTTGGAGAAAATTGGATTTGGGGAAAGTTTTCTTAGTTCTTTAAATAATCCAAAATGTTTTCCAGTTGTGTTTTCTTCTCTCTAGTGCATCTTTGTTCTGCAGTAGTACGTTTTTTGTAAAATAGATTTTTGTATAGTTGCATTGCCGTGGCAGTATATAATCCTTAGGACGTATCCAAGAGATTTCCAGCCATCTGCTTGGATTTCATAACAATACTTGCAATTAGAAGCCCTTCTGCACAGAAAATTAAAATGCAGATGTGTATTCACAGGCTTAAAACTCAGCTCAAGTCATCCATCACTAAAGGCACAAGTCGGAGCCTGTGATGAGTGTGTTTGCTGTCAGAGTGCAAGCTGTACCAAAATGACATTTAGTGAATGGCCTGATTTTACAGACATAGCTATACTATGGGTAACCACAGCTTACCTTAGAAGAAGTATTAAGTCCATCTCCTGGGAGAGGTTAGTCTTATAAACATACTAGCCTGCCTTCTAGCATTGAAAGAGTATAAGCCTGTGCTTCTGTCCATGCATCAGGCTTAATCATGATCCTCCTCACTGGAACTGCCTTCAAGAGTCCCCAAAAGACCACCCTAGTCCCCAGGTCTGGGGGGATCTGACCTGGGCTATTTCTGCAGGACCAGTGTCCTGGGGCTCTTGCAAGTGGCCTGACCCTGTGGGCTCTTTGTCTGCTCTGCCTTTGATGTTGCTGAAAGAGTGCTGCTTTCTCCTCCCAACCTGCACAGCACCACAGGCACAGGAACATCCTGCCTGTGGGTGTCAGGTCCCCCCACAGCTGCAGGATGCCTCCATCCCACTTGCCACCTTGGCTTTGGTGCCTGTGGAAACCCTGGAGCTGGGAGGAGAGAGGGATGCAGAGTGTGCAGAGTTGCATGCCAAGCTCCTCATTTAGACTGACTGGGAGAACAGGTTTAAAACAGGAGTAATTTTTTGTGTGAGTCCTATATATTCAATAAAAGTATGTGTCCACAGTATATATTTTTTTAATATAGCTTATAAGTAAAATAGCACCGAGATAACACTGCAAAGCCAGTTTTAATCCTACTGGCTGGGCTGTCAGTGCAAATGAAATTCATCAGAAAGGTGCCAGGAAGAGGAAGGATTTAAAAAAAAAAATAATAAACATACATAGATTTTCTCAAACACACACACATAAATCTAACCTTATACCTAATCTGCTGCTGAGGGGGTAAAATATTTTCTTGGATAAAAATTATTCAAGGTGACTTGGGTTTGCTGGTAATTTGACAACTGCTTGGGGGGTTTTAACTGCAGTCAGCATCCTGATGTCTCTGTGTGGGCTTTGGATCATGTCTGCCTCTTCAGCTTGCCCATGGAGAGGTCTTCAGGTTGCTTCTCAAGGTATCACTTCAGAACCATGCAACAACAGGGAGACTGGGAAAGGGAAGAGAAAAAAACATCTTTGTTACAAGGAAAACTGTTGGTCAGTCTTGTGAATGGCAGAAGGTTGATTTGCTCTGTTTTCAGTCGCTGAGGTCATTGCAGCCATAAAAACCTCAGCTGAACTGTGCCAACAAGTTGAGTCTTACTTTGCCAGTGAGAAAGGTTTGTGTTCCCTGGTGAGTTGTTTTTTTTTTTTTTCCCTCCCCTTTTTAATTTTTTCTTTTTTTTTTTTCTTTCTCCTTTTTTTTTTTTTTTGAAAGATGAGATAGGCGATTGTACTTGCAATTCTTGCTTATGATTCCTAGCTGAAAGAGGAGCAGCTTTTCATGGAGAGAGATGAAAGACACTAGGAGTATTTTTCTTACATTCCAGTGTAAGTAGAATAGCGAAGTACATACCTGAGAAGTTTCCAAATACAACACACATCTATTTACATATTTGATTTCAGTGGTGATACATGACAACCTGGGATTTCATTCAAAGGATCCTGATGGGGATTTGAAAGGAGTTCTTCTTCCCCGAATGTTCACAAAATAACTGCTGAAAGCTGAAGGACCTTTTGCTGGCAAGCTAAATTCACAGAGAACAGGAGGCAGAAAGCTTGGAGACGATTTTCTTGTGCTGAAAATCTCTGTGCTTGCAAGTGTGGAGGTAAATTCCTGGCCCTTTTGAAAGTAGTGGGAATGTTTAGTCCATGACTTCAGTGGGACTAAAACTTGCCTCAGGTTTCGGAGAGGCTTTGGTAACTTTATAACTTTTTCTAATGCCTGTTGACAAACACAGCTGCTTTTCTGGTGGCTTGGTTGCACATCTTGCCAGCAGAAAAGGATCAGTCAGCTTCTTTTGGGAGTGCATGGTCATGGGCTTGCTATGGTGGCATCCAGGAGCAAGGGACACATCTGAAGATGTTTTTCTCTCGCACTGTTAAAACTGCAGTATTGCATAAGCAGCAGTGAGATTAGAGGGGGGTTATGTGTGAGAGAGCAAGCTGTTGTGCTGTTTCTTTACGCCCTGTGTTTTAATCTGCCACAAGATTAAGATTTCTTTGTTGAAAAACAAAGATAGCACTACGGTTTGTGCTTACATTCCCTCTTTGACTCCTTGCATGACAGGTGATGTGTAAACAGGACTTTGAGAAGAGGAGAATTGAGGTCAGACCTTTCAGACTTTGTAAAATGCCTGGAGATTTGTCTATGCTGAAAGATGGTCCAGAATGGAAAATTCAGCATTTGCTGCTCTCCAGAATGCTCACAAGTAATTAAGTTACCCCAATTAAACTTTGCTTAAATGGCTCAAAATTTAGACCTGAAAATAGCTGTCATGTGATGCAGCAGTGTTGTTCACATTACCCAACCCCTGCATTTCAGCGTGGATGAGGGAAAACAAGCCAACAGCCTGGAAAGCTTTAAAGGCAAGCAGAGAGGAGGATCCGGTGAGTTCACATCAGGGAATTTTTCTTCAGGAAATTCACATTCAAGCAATCATAAAGGCAGGGGCCGAAAGTGTGTGCTGAGCACCATACGCCTCAGGGGGACTCGCAAGTGTTGCCATGTGAGGTGCTAGTTTACCCCCTTTTCCAGCTACTCCAGCTTTTGCAAACAGGCAGATAGCCTTTCCTGCTGGGAGAGTAATACCAGGTGTGGGGCACCCTACCTGTACTACTTTGTCTCGAGCGGGGCCATCCCCCGGGAGAGACTCCATGATCATTTTTAAGAGTATTTGGCAGGGGTTACACCAAGTCTGACTGGGTTGGAATTCTGCTTTTGTCTTCCTGAAAGGGACTGGACTTCCATTTTAGCCAGAGATTTCAGTGATTTCAACAGGCTTTTGATCCACCTCCAGCTTCAGAAGTTTGGATCCAAGTGGTTGATTCGAGGCTCAGCGCTCAGTCAGACTCTTCTACAAGTTAATAGTCAGAGTTTTGTTTTATAGCAGAAGCAGTCTTCTGAGCAGTCCTCGCTTTCTTCAGAGTTGCAGAAGAAAACTGCCTTTTCTTAGGGGAACTCAGTCTTACTCAACAGACCACACTCTCAGGACAGGAGACTTTTTAAAGGACTAGAATTGTGTCTTGTAGTTGCCTTGGGACTGCCGTGTGGCTGTAAAGTAGTTATAACTGAAGTTTTTTCAATCTCTGTTCCGATGTACCTTAGCATACATCTGAAGATGTAAACTCATGTCTGCAGTCTTGTAGTCCTTACTTCCAGGTGTCTTCCTGTATGTTCCACAAGTGTTTCCTTTTTGCTCAAAAGATCCTGCACAGGCAACTGATTATCTCCAAAATAAATTGTGTAACTTGTCTGGAAGGACTATGCATGTTTTTCCTAAGTATTTTTCTTCCCATTGCTGAAACACATCCAGATTTTCTGATCTTTGAAAATGAGCAATGATGGGGGAGAGGGTTAGGGGATCATGCAGTGGAAGATTCTTAGTGACCAGTTTCTGCCATGGGTGCTTCACGAAAAAGATGTGCAGTAGCAAACATTGTGCCTTATATAGGTGCACATATACCATGTTCTGAGCTGCTCCAGAGCTACTGGGCCTCAACTGAAAGCCTTACCCACTGTGTTCCCAGTGAGTTTTTTCTGACTTTCGGTGCAGTGCCCCTCCTCAGTAGCAAATGGTTAATGATAGATAGAGGTAATAGCTGAGAGGCCGCTCTGTAGGTAAAAGCTGGAATATTAGTGTAAGTCTCTTACACTGCTTTTGTACCACCTGCCTTTGAAGGCTTGCTGGAAGAGCCTGTAAGCGACATCCAAGTGGAGAATGATGCAATTGTTCCTGTCCAAGAGCACTGATTAGATCATGGATGTGCTCATAAGTTAATGTCAGAGCAGGGTAGAGGTTCAGAGCTCATGGAAAACTGGTGTACAACAGACTTACCTTTGAGGGCCAGTCCCAGTTCCTGACTGCAACCCATAGCTTCCATTGTTTGATCCCCTTTCATTGCAGAGAGGCAGTTTTCAGCAGGATTTTGCAGTCATATCAGGGTCAGGAGAAGTGAGCAGGGTAACTGTCTATGGGCTTTGGGAGCCCAAATGCATTAAACAAGTTTCTGATTTCTTTGAGAGACTTTCCCTGGAAAAGCGGAGAGGATTTGTGACACAAGTGTGCCTGACAGGAAGGCTGGGATCCTGCTGGAAAGATGTGCCGTCTCAGCTGAGAAGCTGTTCATCCTTCCAGCAGTCTTACACATGCGGCTTCACCTGCTGTATCTGGATGTCCTTAAAGGCAGCCTGACCCAGCCTGTGGCAGGGACCCTTTTGTAGAGCAGAGAGTAAAATTCACACAGAGGGAAAAACCATGTCACATTATGCTGCTTGTTAGAAAAAAAAGACTGTAGAATTTGCTATCAGTGAGCTGAAATCTAAACAGCCTAAATGGTCCTAATAGTTAGAGAGGTTAGGGAAGCTTGCCAGAGCGTGGAAAGCATAACAACTGAATGTAATAACAATCAAGCTACTCTTATAAATATTTGCATGTGCTGCTTCAAAGCCTACTACACAGTCATTCATGTACTGCAGTTAGAAAGATGAGGAGGGGGGAAAAAAAAAAGAGCGAGAAGAAAAGGGCACTCCGTGTTTTGTAGCTGCCATAATAAAGAATGGGCAAAGCACCAGAAAGAAAAGAAAAAGGAAAAGAAGCCCTCCAAAGTTTAATAAACACAAAAGGGAATAAAAATAAATCTTTTGAGCATTTATTACAAGCCCTTGATGGAAGGATTAGATTGAAGCTCTCAGCCTTTCCAGTGTGGGTGTATGTGTGAAGTCGGCCTGTCTGGCCTCTTCCAACGAGAAAAGAAAAGTTGTTTACATTTCCTAACTTGGGCTGTGCATGTAATTGATTTCTTTTTGTTTCAAAAGCAGAAATGAAAATTCAGAGGGGGAAAAAAGCCTCATTTGGATACAATTGAATTTAGGTCTTTTTTCTTGCCAGAACGAAAGCCCAACTCTCAGAAGAGCTGTGTCAAACAGAGTGTTTTGTTTCTCCTGAAATGTCAGTACATGCAGTACTTGTGAGGAAAGCTGTGGAAATGCAGGGCTTAGTTCATCAAACACAATTGTGCAAAGCAAAAGTGTCATCCTTTTATGCAGGTTATTCCTGGTTTGGGGAATATCTCCAGCATGAAACAAACTTTCTATTCCCACTTTTAGTTTAAGAGTGCTTGACTACATCTTGCTCTCCTCTGAGGTGCTCCTGGAGGCCTGTATGTTGGGTTGGATGGTCAGTCAGAGAATGTGTTCAGTCTCTTCCTGTTGACAGTGTTCTAACCTGGAGCAATACTGAAGACTGTTGAGTATTTTGGGATAGGTCTCCTACACCCCTCCCCTGGTGCCTTTCTGCTCTGTCAGAGCAGGGCTGCTTTCTGTCCTAGTTGTTGGCACAGAAGCTTAGAAGATGCTGGACGTTGAACAAAGTCAGTAAGAAGCACAGAAACCACAGTATCCTTATGCACTTAATCACTCACATACCAGAGTACATTTTAACCTGGCAGTTCGGACTGCCCTGTGTAAAGCAGCTGATGAAGCTGCAGCTTGTTCAAGGAGAAAAGAAAAAAAATAATAATAATAAAAAAAGGCGTAACCTGTGATTCTCAGTGTTGAGCAGCCTAAAGGGAGGGATGCTGCCTTCACCTTCTCCAACTGTGTTTTAGAACTCTTGTCTCAACTGCACTGTGATGATTGTTGATTAAGAATATTACAGCTGGAAGTCTTCGGGGTTTTTTGAGCACTGAATTAGTGAGTAATTCAAAAATTATAAAAATGTAATCTTTCATTGCATTTACTATTCTTTCTCTCTCTGAAACAAAAGAAATCTGTGTTTTTCTAGCTACAGGAAACATATTGATTTAATTTCACTCATTAGTGATAATGGTTCAAAGAATACTTAGAGGTCTAGTCTGCAGCAGGGTAACATGTTTGCAAACTAACTTGGTCAGAGTCATCCTGGCGTTTACTGGAGTCACTGGGCCAAAACCAGAGGGGAGTCCAGAGGTGTCCAACTGAGTCAGAATTGATACAACTGTCAGGTTAAGGTGGAGTCACAAAGAGAGATAAATTGCAGCATCTGTGATCACTTAAAAGCTAATCCAAAACCTTGTAGACTCCATAGGGTTCTTTCTAACCATTCTCTTAAAGAAAGTTGTGTCTCATTTCTCATTCTTAATGTTGATTAATTTTCACACAAACCCCAATTCTGCAGTCAGCCATTCTTTTTCAGGTGAAGGGTTCCAGCTATGTAAAAACCTTTTTTTTTAAATTGTCCATAAATAATGCTTTTTCCTCAACTGACTTTCTATGGATACTGTAATGAATGATAGAAAAAAGAAAACAAATTTCTTATGTGTGTTTTTGCTTATAAAGATGTAAAACTATGTTATAAGAGAGATGAAACTTCTATAAGACAAGAATTCATTCTTACTCATAGAAAGTGTCCTGTGCCTGCCTTCCAGTGGAAGGTTAATAGTTGTTTGTTGCACATATGCAAACACAAAAATACGCACACTGAGAGAGTATTTGTTCTCTATCTTCTTTACATATGGAAGAGAAAAAATGTAAATGCAGGAATGATTCAGGCAAATCCTTCCATATATATGTTCACAGATTTATAATATACAGTATCTAAACCATAGAAACTGGAAAGAAGGACTAAAAATAGAGCACAAGAAAGTTCTAGGAATACTGACAGTTAAATAGGACTTTTCAATCTGAAATGAAGTCAAGATGGACAGGGTTGGTTTGTGCCAGGGCAAGTGAATGGCTGCTAGTTTGGCTTGTCCACCGCAGACAAAATGGTAGGTTGATGCTTCAAATAAATGACAGGGAAGGACAACTTACAACTCATCCTGGAAGCATCAATCTTATATGTACATCATTACTATGCCAAATTATATTCCTAGTAGGATTAGGTTTGGCTGAAGAACAAGAAGAAGTCTTAGAGTTTTCTATAGCAGGAAAAATAAACTGAAGATATTATTTCTCTCTTAAATGAGGATATAATCTCTGAACCAAGTAGTTTTTATAAGAATTTGCAAATTATGTCAAGATTAGGATCATGGTTTCATGAAGTTAAGCTCTTCTCCAAAGACTTTCATTTGGTATTTTGAGAGAATAGCACTGATGTGTTGCTGATGGGCTAGAGGAGTAGTTTTGATGTAGGGGTAATTTGCATCCATTTTCCTTTGAGTTCTCACTATAGGATTGTAACAATTTCCTGTCAATAAGCATGGTAGCCAAGAATAGTGATTATGATGCCTTGGGGTTTATTTTTGAGTACTGCAGATGTGAAAATCTGAGAACCTTTTTGTTTCTTTAATTAAATGGAATCATAAGGAAGTCTGGAGCTTCCTGTTCATATTTATACTGATCATACTGATGGTCTGCTTTGGGAAGTACTCTTTTAGAGCACTTTTTGAAGTATTTTGAGAACTTGTCATGTTTCACTTGAACGTGAAGCAGTTGAGGCCAAAATTATTTCTTTATTGTCAAAGATTTTCTCAAAGCTACATTTATTATGTGGTCACTTTGACCTTACTCAAAGAGCTACAACAAATTGATTATTTAATTTGTAACTTTGAATGGTGTTGCTCATAAATTCTGGTAATAGCAGCCTATGTAGAAACAGTGAATATTTGGAAGAAGGTCTTTAAGTTATTAGTAAGTCTTATTGATATGAATAAATCATTACTATGGATTTATTCCAACTACCTTTAATCATTAGCAGTTAGAAATAAAGGGAATTATACTGGAGTTGATTTCTCCCATCTCTACATGGAAATGATAACTTTTGTGTATTACATCTATTAAAAATCATAGAATCATAGAATGGTTTGAGTTGCGAAGGACCTTAAAGAGCATCTAGTTCCAATCCCCCTGGCATGGGCAGGGCCACCTTCCACTAGACCAGGTTGCCAAAAACTCCTTCCAACCTGGCTTGAACACTCGCAGTGATGGGGCATCCACAGCTTCTTTGGGCAATCTCTTACAGTGCCTCACCACACTCACACTTGTGAGTAGACCCCAGAGAGGTTGGATTCTGGTGCTTCCTCAGCTGAAAATGCCCACCCCCCTCAGCTCTCAAATACAATTTTCCTTTACTTTTTCCTTTTTTTTTTTTCTTTAATTTATCCATTTCAGTTTTCACACTATAAGAAAAGAGGAAGCCATTCCCTCAGTTTGAATTGAGATTTTTATCAGGACTTAGAGTAATTTCATCTTCTCCCTGAGGAGTTTGAGCTTATCTTCTTCTCTCCTTCCACTCTATTTCACTGTCTCTTTTCTGAGGAGTTGTGGTGTCAGGCAGGGGTGCTGAGGGTGAGTTTCTCCTTGTGCTGCTGGTCTGGACAGAGTGGAAGGGCCTCAGATGGTGATTGAACCCTTTAGGGTTACCTGGGTTGTGCAGAAGTGCCTTGATCCTTAGCCTTCGTCAGCGTTTACAGCTGGGAAGAAGGAAGAGACTGATTTGAAACCTAAACTGATATGTCTGTTACTACTGTTGAAGAGTTGAGTCTATTTTTCTGGGTTTTTTTGTGCTTTTCCCCAGTATATAGTAAGGGGTGGTTACATTTATGCCTTTTACTGCTTCCAAGTAGTCAAAATTCATGTAATCCTGTTTATAATGTCTACCATCTGCTTACCTTTTCCCTTCTTTTTTTCTTCCTCTTCTTTTCCAGCCCTTTCAGTATAATCAGAATTATTATTTTGTTCCAATTTCATAACTAATTATGGAACAAAATCTGAAGCTGGCTAATTGATGCTCCATATTCGGGGAGGGGAAAGGGCTTCAGAGAACATATAGATCAGATGAGCTGTTGTTACTTGTTGTCTTAGCAGATCCCTGTGAACTCTCTGCAAGCCTGAAGGCATTTGCCAGATACCAACTGCTATGTTTTTTTCCCAATTTATAAGCATTCAGGATTTTCCATTAGTAGGTTGAAAGAGAGAAGGTTTAAGTGCATGACCTGAAATAGAATTGGAAGTAGTTGTTAATATCTGTTAATATGGTATTCTATATAAAGAAACACATGCGGGGTTGATTTTTTTATTTTTATTAATTTGTTAATAGCAATAAATTGACCCTTGTAAACTGAATCATGCTTCACATTTTTCCCTTACTGAGACTGTCTTGTATTACAGTGTTTGAAGGAACAATGTATCTTATCATTAATAAAAGTAATAAAATCACATTTCTTTCTTGCAGATGCCATCCCGCCGAACTATTTCAGCCTTTACTTCCGAATCGTCAGATTTGATGTCTCAGCGATGGAGAAGAATGCTTCCAATTTGGTGAAGGCCGAGTTTAGGGTCTTTCGCCTGCAGAACTCAAAGGCACGGGTCTCGGAGCAGCGGATAGAGCTGTACCAGGTATGGTGGCACCTCAGACACATCAACTCCCCACCTTTCATCAGCAAACCCACTTTGCACCCAGCTAGCAGGCGGAACAAACCATGGGGAGAAGCAGTCTGTCTCTCCAAAGTAGCTTCTTATTTCCATGCCTTCCCTAGAAAGGATTTCACTCAAAATTATATGAAGCTGAAATGTGCAAACTTTTTCTAGCAGCTGTGCCTCGTGACTCCAAAGTTTTGAGCCAGCAATGTGCCCAGGTGGCCAAGAGGGCCAATATCATCCTGGCCTATATCAAAAATAGCTTGACCAGCAGGACTGAGGAAGTTATTTTCCCTCTGTACTCAGCCCTGGTGAGGCCCCGTCTCAAATCCCTGTCCAGTGCTGGGCCCCTCACTACCAGAAAGACATTGAGTCCAGAGCGAGTCCAGAGAAGGGCAGCTAAGCTGGTGAAGGGTCTGAGAGTAAGTCCTATGAGGAGCCACTGAGGGAGTTGGGCTTGTTTAACCTGGAGAAAAGGAGGCTCAGGAGGTGACCTTATCAATCTCTACAACTACCTGAGAGGAGGTTACAGACAGGTGGAGGTTGGCCTCTTTTCCCAGGCAGCTAGTGACAGGACAAGAGGAAATGGCCTCAAACTGCACCACAGGAGGTTCAAGTTGAACATCAGAAAGAATTTCCTCACTGGAAGGGTTGACAAGTATTGGAACAGGCTGCTCAGGGAAGTGGTGGAGTCACCATCCCTGGAAGGATTCAAGAGATGACTGGACATGGCACTTAGTGCTGTGGTTTAGTTGATGTGGTGGTGTTTCGTCAAAGGTTGGACTCCATGGTCTTGGAGGTCTTTTTCAACCCTAATGATTCTATGATTCTGTGATTCTGTTTTTCAGCATATATTAATAAGTGACAGAAAAAGATGTCATAAAAGTCATCCCCAGGATCTCTGTCTCCCAGCACCTGGTCTGTACTGTAGTTTACATAGAAGTCTAATTCCTCTCTCTGGCCTGCGTTCAGGGAGAAGACTTTTAACCATTCCTCATAGAAATGGAATTAATAACTGAATTCCAAATCTTAGCAGTTGCAAACTGGCTTCTGTATGGTAGTCCAGAAGTTGAGGCAAGGGAGTGGACAATTCAGGGATTAAGGAGTGAGGAAGAAAATGCCCCTTGACTCTCTCTCCTGAGTGTTGATAAGATTGATGCCATTCAATCTTTAAGGACTTTAAAGCCATTTAACCTCACTTAACAGAGAGCCTGCGCATTTGTGCAAATATTGTCTAGAGCATATTTCATCCAAAGCATACTTCACTCTGCTGAGAAACACAGCAACTAAAAGGGGCCCAGATCCCAGCAGTTTTATACTGAGTCAAACTCATGATTGTTCTGGCAATCTGTGACTTCTTCTGCTGAAAACCTTGCCAGATCCATTGGGTGCAAATTTGAGTTAGTCATCTCCCTCACTTTCAATGTTCACCTTTTCGTGCCTGGTCTGGTCAAGTGGAAGGCAAACTTTGAGCAGAGAAGGGGCAATTTGGATTCACATTCTTGCTTGAAGAGACAGTATAAGCTAACCGTGGAGGCTGACAGCAGGAAAAGGCACACTGGTATGTTTAGACATTGTTTAAACTTAGGAAAAGCATGATTCCCAGTTGAATGTGGTTCAGGTCCACAGGTGGTCACTGGGTGCTTGGCTTCACAACTGTGATCTGCCTGCCTTCCTTCCCAATGAAGGAAGAAGGCAGAAAAGTTCAGCAAATAATCTGTCATTTGTTAAAAGAGAAAGCTAGAAATGTTTATTGAGAGTCACTGGTGTTGCCTGTATTTATCAGTCCTCAGAGAGAAATACACTACAGGTCTCTGTGACGCTGCCACACCAGCCGTTGAAACAATTGTATGTTCTGGCTTGACCTCACTGTTCAGACATCCTAAAAGGAGCTGATGGCATCTCTGGGCTTTCTGTTGTTCTACTTTTGAGAGCTGTTAGTCAGCCACCTGAAAGGAGTACAGCTGTGGTTGTCTGAGCTCCATTCATTGCTTTTCCGTGTTTGAGGAACATGGGACACAAAGGGTTTGGCAGTGGTATGGAAGAAAAGGCCTTTGCTTGGCTGGGATTTTGCCTTGTGATGAGAAACAGCTGGGGCTTATTTGGGAGAGCCTGACTCGAGCAAGCCTGTGCCTGTGGAAGTGACTGACACCTGCATCCAAGACAGGTACTTGGGTCCTTTGGATAAATATATGGCTGGTGAGTAAGGGAGTTTCTTTTTTAGGCTGGGTGGGGCATGCTAAGTGAAGTGTTAGGTGAGTAATGAGTGCAGGTTATTGTAGGATTAGGTCTTTTCTCCACCAACTGACAGGCAAGCCAAAGGCAGCAAGCTCTGAGCGTGTATTTTGCCAGGCATATTTTAGGCATGTTTCTTTGCTCCTTTGCTTGTCAAGAGGCACGCTGTCTCTAGAGCATTTCCTTTTGGTCATACTTATTTCTTGTGATTTTTGTATGCAGCTCTTCCTAAAACCTTGTATGGAGGTATTATAGCTCTATGATGGCCAATCTGAACTGCATGGGTTCCTTGGCAGCAGCTCTACTGTAGGAGCATGAGAGGCCCTAAATATTACTGCAACTAATCTCCATCACAACATATGAGGTTAACATGCAGTGTTTGACAGGAAAAGCAAAAGTGGGAAGAAATTGAAGAGGAGGGACCCAAGATCCTTTTGGGTCCCTTTCAAGCTGAGATGGTCTATGATTCTATGATGTATTGTAGAACAGTGCTGTAGAAAGCATCCTAAAACTTAGTATATGAATTTTAGAGATTAGGAAGAAGAAAATCTGTTGAGATGAAGGCAAAGAAGGATGGGTAGGAGGCATTGGTGCCACAGTTATGGTAGAAGAGTTTCAGGGCTGCTATTGGTAAGGCAGATAGGGTTGTCTAGCAGTAAAGGAAGGTACAAACGTGAGAGGTAAAAGGGGAGAAAGATGCTGTTTCAGTGAAAGTGGGAGAGGCAGATATGTTCTGAAAGGGCTGAAGACTGTGTCAGGTATCTGATTCCAGCGTGAAAAGCCATGCATGGAGAGTGAGCCTTGCAGAGGCGATTGCTAGAGGAGTTGGCATGTACAGCTGCTGCTCCTCCTCTGTGTATAAGCATTGCTTCCTGTCTTGTGAGATAGGTGCTGGGCTTGCCAGGGCTGTTGTGCCCAGAAGGAACAGTGTGGTTTTTCATCTTGCATAAGCAACATTTAATTATTAGGGGTTTTTTTTCTCCTCTGACCAAGTTTCAGGTTGCCTAGTGTTTTGCTTTGTTGTGGAGATCTTCTTGATGAGGGTTTTTGAAATTCCTATCATACCTGCAGTTTCAGGGAATGGTTGTTCCTTCCTGCCCTAGTCTTTCTCAGTCAAGCAGGAAGACAGAGGCAGAAGTCTTCTGGAGAGAGTCGCTGGCTCTCTTGTGGTTCACTGAGATAGTCCCCTAACTGCTCTCCAAGAGCTTTCTGATGGGAGAGTCCAGTGGAAATTTAGTAATAGTATATATACCACTGGTGCAGAAGGGACAACATAACTCTGAAGGACTATTTTAGGAACAGCTAGAGACAGATGTGCAGGGTAAATTGAAAAAATAATCAAGCAGAATATAAATATTTTGTTTGTCCTCCTGATTCTTTCTTTGTGTGGTCCTATGACCTTACAGATCTCCCCTTAAAACAAAAAAAGAAATGCAAGACTGCACCTTTTCGGCTAAGCTTTCCTCAGGCTGTACTTGGCTCCCTTTTCCAAACCACATCAGAAAGGGACCTTGTGTTTTCCTACAGCCCTTGTTTGCACTGACTCTGGGAAGGCATTCTGGGGCTGCGTGGCATGGCAAGCCAGGGCTGTGGCCCCTCGTTCCTGGCCCCTGGCACAGCAGCAGCAGGACCCTGTTCCCACCTCAGAGTCCAGGCTAGAGCAGAGAGTGCCCCATCATATTTATGCTGAGAGTGAGTGGTTATGGATCTGTTTGCCAGGTTTGCTGCCCTCCAGATTTCTCGGGGCAGTGAGTCCTAGAGATTAATTCTCATGGAGGTGCCTTGGAAGCCAATGGGCAAGTGGTGATTCCCATGAGCAGAGAACGTCTGTTTTCACCCAGAATACTTCTCTTGTTGTTTAAGGATAAGTCAGCCACATCTTTGTGTTCCTGCACAGATGGGAAATGCAGTGCACATACTAAGTCGTCTTAGGAAGGAAAATAATAAAAATCATAGAAGTAGGAATTAAGACTGATACTAAAGTTCTCTCTCTTCCTGGCTATGGATAAGTGAAGCCACAGAGAAATAAATTCTTTAAAGGCACTGTCTTTTCTGTTGTTTCTTCTGCCCAAAAGGGAGGGTTAATCTGATGGGAAGGTTATACTGCTGATCATCAGCACATTGGAGAGTGGGGAAGCCAGAGGGAAGGAAGGAAGCGATGTGACCTCAGACGTGGCGAGCACTCTACTGTGCTTCTCCATCCATCCTTCCACCGTGCCATGATCACTTCTCAATGTGCACTGAGACTTCAGAAAATATTGAGAGGATAAAGTGCTTTTGGGGAGGGAGGAGGAATAATATTAAATAAACAAGTTTTAGCATCCTCCAGTGGCTCTTGCTGTGTTTTTAAAGATTTATGCCAAATGCAGGCTTTATTGGAATTTGATCAGATAAAGCTCAGTTGTTATGGGAATGTCTTTGTTCATTGGTTTTCTGGCCTGCTTTGAAGACTTCATCACATCTTTCTTTTATTAAGGTGCTTCTGTATTTATGAATAAAGTCTCCGCACCCTTCAAAAAAACCCTTGTCTTTTATGAATACACATTCCAAAAAATAAATAGGCACCACCGCAAAGCTGAACTAGTGGAAACCCTCACAGGGTGAAAAGCCATCCTTCAGAGAGCATTGTGGTATTGGTTTTAAGATATTATATACAGGCAGTCAAACAATAACAAGTAATAATTGCTTCCTATGGAAGTGGTGCCATGTTTTGTTAACACACCGTAAAGCATCACAGAAAATGCAGCTGAGGTGCTGTGTTTTGTCATCGTTACCTGAGGCTGCAGTGGATGGGGATGCCTGAGAGACTGTGGATGGGGAGGATGTACCATGGGATGTATCAGAACACAGATTTGGAGAGAATGGATGGTGCCAGGTTAAATCCCAGAGGGATTTAATGAAGAATTGTAATGAAGAATTTGAAGCAACCAGGAGCAGACCTTTGGTCTGTCCATGTTTGGGAGGTCCCAGTCCATGCTGAGAACTCCTATGTAGCTTTCTCAGGGATAGGAAGAGCCATCTGCCCTCTAGACAGTGGTAACCCCCACTTCTTTAAGGGCCTCTCTCCCTGCTTGGAGGTAAGAGGAGGAAGATGCTGTGGAACATATTACCCCATTATGAGTCAGATTTAAATTTAAACCACAGTTGGTTGTTCAAATACTTTCAATTCAGACAGTGTTTTGTCTTGTTTTTCAGTTGGGAAATACGTTTAGAGTGAGCTACTATAGATTTGGGCCAAATCTCCGTGGTGCAAATCTGAGGCAATTTACACTGACTGCAGCAGAGATTCTTCAGACTGATCTCCATATAATCAGGAGCAGAGGGGCCTTGCTCTCTTTTCTTGACAAAAAGTGCCATCTCTAATGCCATGGAAGAAAATACCATGAAGCAGGATTTGTGGCTGTGAGCTGGTGCAGGATATCTGTATTACAGATGTCACCTGGGGCATTTGGTTATAATTGACTGCCATCGCTGTGACCTACATCTAAAGTAGTATATTTGGATCTCACAATTTACGTATTACTGTCCTGCAACCAGATTCATGCAATCTGAAAGGTTGCAAGGTTATGTTAAATGGCAAATGTACAGTGTTCTTTGAGGTGCCAAACTCAGTATAAAGCCTGGACCTAATAACTTTCTATTCTACCAACCTTGTTCTTCTTCCCTGGCCCCCTCAGCAACAGCTCAGGACCAGAGGAAGTTAATTTGCAGTATATTTCAGTTGAATTGCTGTTTTATCCTTGCTCCAGATTCCCTTTTTCTGGTTCACAATACTGTATCCCCTACAAAAAGATGTCAGTACATTGGAGACCATGTATAGAGTACCTTTGGCAAATAGTCTGTGAGCACAAGGAGAATATTTATTGCTGCATCATCTTCACTGCAGTTTGAGAGCATATCTTGTTTGCAGCCACCTCTTGCCAGGAACAAAGCAGTTATTGAAGACAACTTGCAGAAATAGATAATACCCACATTAGCTCCTGGCAATATCCATCATGCACTTCCAGCTCAACACTGCCATTCGTAGAAACGTGTGGCACTGAGCTGATAGATTTATTGCTATATGTGGTGCAGGTACTTTATAGGAGGAGTTGGAATGCAGGCCATGGGTCAGAAAACAACTGCTAGGTTTGGGTTCCTGCCCTTTGGGCTAAGATTTGGTGGGGTAGCCAAGCCTACATTACGCTGAGACATGAGCAAGTTTGAACCAAGCACCTCAGCATGGAAGTTACTGGGCTGAGGAACAGCAGGTTGGCTTTCTGGCCTTGTGCTAGGGAGCCTGTTGGAGGGGGGAAGGTGTGTTTCTGCTCTGGGGAGGCACAGGAAGCAGTGTGAAGCTTTTTTGGAGAGAAGCCTATATGAAGAAGAATAGATGATGGGGAAAATGGAGGTGGGTGGGAGTGGTTTGGGTGGATGCCTGTAGGTGCTGGGAAGAGAAAACCACAAGGAGAATTGTGAATTACAGGGAAGAAAGCAGGCAAGAGGAAGGGAAGAAAGAGAAGTGACTTGTGGAAGAAGACAACATCTTAGAAGAAGCACTGAGTCCAAATATTCAGATAGCCAAGAAAGTTGCATGCCAAAATGTTGTAGTAAAATTCACATGAAGATGAGATGTGGCTGTCAGGGACAGGACTGAGAAAGAGAAAGGGCTTAGGAGACCTGTGTATAAAAGAGGAGATGAACACAGGAGTACCCTGCTGGATCTGGGGGATTTGGCTAGAAGACAGGAGAACCCACTCTGGTTTTGTTGACTTTGGCTCCTACTTGTTGATATTTTAATAAAACATAATGTGCCTCTGGCAAGTAAAAGCTAAATACTAGATAAGTTTATAGGATTTTTTTGTTTTGCTTCATTTTATATAAAATCTTTCTTTGGAGCTATCTTAAAAATCTCCTAAATGGCAGGAAATTGCCCTCAATATTTCAGAATCTTCCACGAGAAGGACCCCAGACCCTCCGTTTTTGTTTATTGCTTATACTGTGCAGAGTCTTCCTGCCTGCTTAAGCATAAATCAGCCTGAACGGCCTCAGGGCTGTGTCCCCAACTTACGTTGCACATGTATCTTCAGTAGCAGGAGGAAGGCCCTGCTTGGGGAACAAACGGAGAGGAAATCCTGTCTCAGGATCCATTCCTTTCCCAGAGCTCATCTCCACACTGCAGGTTGATGCAATAAATCTATCACAGTGATTCCATGACATACTTGACTTTCCCTCCCTTTGTGACCTGCTTAAGTGTTCATCTCTTTACCCCCCTCACACTTCACCTTCTTTTACCTTTAAGCGAGTATTGGCCAACACTGTAAGAGAATCCTACTGCAGCTGTAGCCCATCCAGATACAAAGAGGTTGGGTTATGTGTGCAATATGTTCTTTTTATTTGCAAGTTCGCATGAAGAACGTGTCTGGCAAGTTCTGAGCAGATGGATCAGAGAGCTATGGGTTTTTTTACAAACTTTGGCAAGTACTCCATACCTTTGTATTTTGGCAGGAACTCTGCATCTCATATACTGGTCTCCAAAGATTCTGCCCTCAGTTTGAGCCTGATTCAGAGACCATTGCAAGTAATGGAAAGACTTCCATTGATAAGCAGGGGGGCTGTAAAGCCCTTTAAACTCCACAGCACTGGAGGCAGTGTCTGAATTACTCCTTTGCAGAAGTGGTTACAGAAAGAGCTTGAAATTCACACTGACAATTTTTTAGAAAAATACACAGTCTCTTGCACTTAGAAGCAGCTAAGATTTTGATAGCCAGTAGATTCCCAGTTATCTGGCAAAAGGTACTGTATGGAGGCTTTGCACTTTACAACATATGTTTTCACATATAATGAGTAAGAAACTGGAGAGGTTTGCAACAGAATTAAGGATTTGCTTTTCCTTGTGTCCAAGGTAGGATCAAAGGCCTCAAGTTCAACCAGGGAGTGAGAAAGGATTGAGAATTAGCATGGTCATTTTTTAAGTTTAAGTTTCAGAAGGAGCTGGCTGAAGTCTCTGAGAGCTGTCTGAAGAGAGACCTTTGAAATCTGGAACCAGGCAGCGAGTGAATCTTTCAGTAGAGTGAATAGTGTGTAAGAATTTGGAAATGACAAACAGCTGCTTATGCAGACCCTTGGAATCTGATAATTCCAGTGTAGAGGGTTAGGCTGGAGTCTCCTTCAGGTTTCTTCTAGTTCAGAAAAAGTTATCCTAAATGGCAATTTCAGCCATGGTGTGCATAGCTGAACTTATCTCTGCTCTGTGTTAACCAGCATTAGCACATCATTTACCACTGGACCTCATTGTTTGGGCTTATTTACTTTGAGCTTACAAGTACATGTCAGGTTATTTCCATTACTTTAAAAGGGCCTTGAAGTTCCGATGGAAACCATGGATAATGGCTGATAAGTAAGAGAAAGAACAGTGAGCCTGCCAAGGTGTTGTAATACACAAGAACATCACAGGAGTCTGAAATGACAGAGAAAAGAAGGGAAGGAAGGAAGTTATCAGGGGGCCAACAGCATCTGGAGGGAGGAGATCAGACAGTCCAGAATGAATGGAGAGGAAAAACAGATTTATAGCAGGTTTTTACAAGATAATGCCATATTTACTGCTACTCGATAATTGCAGAACCCACACTGGCTGACAGCAGTAACCATTTCAAGTTCCAGGTCAATGCAGGAGATAGGATTTTTAAGTGGCCATATTACTACATTTTGAAAGTTCATCAACTTGTTTTAAGAAACTCTAAGTCATCAAAAATATTTCCAAATAGTTGGTGACTGTAATTCTCAAACCCAGCTGTAAAGTGCCCTTGTTATTGCTAAAGCTTGGCCTTTGAAGGATGCCCAGGGTTTTCTTGGCTGTGGCAAATGTATGTCATTGATGCATCAGCCTGTGTATCATCACTGCTGAACCACATTCAGTGTTTTGTTTGCTTGCTGAGGAGGTGGTGAATTTATTAGCCAAAACTATTCCACTGTAAATTATACTTAATTGTAGTTTTCCTTTTCTTCTGCATCGACTGTGGTGACTATAGAAGACTAGAAGTAGTTATTGGCCCGACCATCAAATCTGAAATAAACTAAGCCTGTTGCTGTTCTGGAGCTCTAGTTCTTTGAAAGAACCAGTGTATCTTTATGTCAAATATTTTCCTTTTAGCTCTATAATGAGTCATGAAGACAGGCTGTTCTGGCGTCTGCTGTCAGTGGTTATTGTCTAGAATACATATCCTAATGTGTTGATTCAGTTATCCCCTGCTTTAGCTGCCTAAATATATGAGCGGGGGAGTAGGCAAAGGAAAATTTGAGCAAAATAATTATGTTTCTTTTTAACAGAGTCTTGTGGTTTGGAGGTTTTTTTGGTTTTGTTTTTGAACCAGTATAACTACACTGATGCTGAATGCTGCTGTTCTGCTTATATCAGCTTCTGATATACCCCATTCTTTAAAGTCATGTTTCTTTTAATTTTGCTAACGTTCTGCTTTGTTTGTTATCATGAATTATATACAGTGTTCTCCGTGTACTTACAGTTTATAAAACACAGACTAAGATAATCCTTGTCCTTATTTTTATACTCAGAACTGTGTGATAGTTACTTGAGGGTATAAACATGTGTGCCTATAAATAAACAGTTTCATCCTCCAGTATTTTAATGAAGATTTCAGCTATTTGATACTTAAATTTTTAAGATATCTCCAGTTGATCTGAAAAGCAAGCATAGCAGGGTGGCAGAAGTAATTTAGAAATCAGTATTTTCTGGAAACTCACATGTCATTCTTCTGAAACCGGTTTGTGACAAAACTTTTCACTGCTGAATGCCCTGGTCATGGTGATTTGGGATATACTTTCAAGATAACATCATGGGTCAGCCTCCTCTGATGGGTGAGGAGGAGCACAGCCAAATTGCTGCCAGCCAAACAGAGGGTCTCACCCGGAAGACTGAGCAGAACAACTTTGAAGGACCAGTGAAGAGTAGATTTCAATCTACTACATTCGATCAAATGTAAAATACCAGAAATCTGGCAGGCCTGAGAGAGTGGCATGTGAGTGCTGTCATCACCAAGATCCCCAGCTGGGCTTCCTAAACATATGTAGCTGTGCAAACAAGAGCAATTATTTGTTTGCATCTGGCATCTTCATGAGCCATTTCCTGCAATTAACTGCATTGTTTATATATTCTTGTGTTTGTTTCACCTTGATGTGCTGGCAGTAGCTGAAGGTATGTGATACCCTTCACGGGTATTTGTTATCTAATTTTTTCCCCAAGGTGTTTTTAAGAAGGCTCAGAGAAGAAAAAATGTGAGTGAAAGGTTAGCAGTGGCCATAGAAGAAGATAGCTAGAAGGCAGGGCTTAAGTGTACAAGACATTTAGTCAAGAGGAGATTAACAAGTGTTCTGGCTATTTGTTTTCCTGTGAAAGGGAGGAAACACATAAAAAGAGGGTAGAAAAAACCCAAATTGTTCTTAAAATTTAAAGCACTACTGCTGAATGTAAATTACTCTGTATACTGGGCTAGAAGTCTGCTGGATAACCTTTTGGTAACACTTGTACCTAATCAGCTCATCCCCACAGAATGTTTTCATGTGCATATGTTCCCTGCATAATCCTTTATTACAAAAGGCAGCATTACATTATCACTCTGTTGAAAGCAAGGCCAAATAAGCAATCATACCTGGAAGAACATCCCCACGTTCAGAACCTGGGTTTTGAGTTTGTTGATTTTGATCTCACTCAAAGTGTGTGTGAAGGTGTGTGTGCTCTCACCTGTATGTACACAGTTCTTGTGCATCATCAGCTCTTTGTTCATGCAGGTGTTTGAATGTGTCGCTCCTGAGTGAGGGAGGTAGGGCTGCTTGTGTGGAAACTGTCTCTTGTTCATGCAAATGATGGATTCTGTGTCTCTGCATGCAGTTGGTGATGTACAGTTCTCCCCCCACCTGAAAACCCTAGCCTTCCACATCGTGACCTATAAATCAGACCAAACTCCTTCTACCTCTTTAAGAGGCAGTGTTTGGTTAAGGTGCCAGAAGGAAATGAGAAGGGATTAAAGGGGAAGTTTAACTCAGTTGACTTTCTCTTCTGTGTTTTTTTCTTTCCCCATCTTCTGTTAATATTTTTAGTGCACTGAACACTTTTGCACAAAGGCTTTCATTTAGCTCCTGCAGATACAAGCTGTGCAGCAACATTTCTGATAACAGTGTTTGATGTGGTTGTGATGGGCTAAGCATAAAGGTAAGGTGGTGTTTATGGGTAAGGCAAGGCAATGTTTATAGCTAAAGGTAATATCTCTTCTAAGACCAATCAGTATAGCTGGAAGAAGTAGACAAGCTTTGAAGAGCAAAAGCTGCGAGGTACAGAAAAGGCTTTTATTCTTTTTGAAACTAAACTAGTTGATCTAGTAGGAAGAAAGGACTGAAAATACTGAAAGAGACATTTTTCAACAAGGATGTAGGCTTGAGGGTGTATATGAAGAAAAAGGTATGTTACTGATGGGGAGGGTAAGATAAGAAATGTAGAGCAAAGGAAAAAGAAGAAAACCAAAGGAGGGCAATGGCAGAGAGAACCTAAAATGCTTGTTTCATGTAATAATTTCTGGAATATTCATTTGAATAACATACTGTATCCGTGAAAATTTCTGAGAGATTCCTATAAAATGGCCCCTTTGTTTACCACCATGTAGAGTGCTATGGCTTCAGTGTGGATGGGAACATAGAATGCAGTGTAGGAAAAGAAGTGAAAAATTCTTTACTCAGATTATTTTGTGGGAGGAAATAGAATTGGAGGATCCAGCCTTTGATTTTATCATCCATTAGCTTTCCATGCTTGCAACAATGTAAGAGAAAAAGAAGGAAAAAGGGAAATGGTGAAGCTATAAGGTCATTCTTGCTTACAAGTATTCAGATTGTTAAGATCATACATCACCCTAAGGCTATAAAGGTACTTAACCCAGGAGAAGGAGATTGAAGCTAATTTCACGTAGTACGGCACTCATCACACTTAATAGCCTTTTCTTAAGAATGACCAGTGCCTGTTTAGGCCATGGTGTCAGTTGTGGAAATTATCCCATACTAAGCTCATTCTTTGTAATTTTCTTCCTGAACATGCGTCATAAACACAACATGTAGAGAAACTTTATTTTCAGATGTCATAGATACCATAGCTTGAATAATATCCAGCTCTTTTAATCCACAGTATCATCCTCTCCCACAGTGCCATACAGTTCCGAAACATGCAAACACTTTTCCTGTCATTCAGCTCACTGGTGAGGATGGATTTTCCTTGTAGCATTGGACATGTGCAGCGATGATTTCTTGTACTTTTACAAATGCCTTTTGTTGCAGGTACACACTGCCAGACCTTGACTTTGTCTTTTGGTAACAGTTGGGATAAAGACTGGGATAAATACATTTTATTTTTGATACCAAGGCACAGCCGAGTCTTCAAAATATGTCTAAGACCAATTATAGTTATCATTAGGAGATTGCTTTTGGCACATTACTTACTTTTTAGTCCTTACATCACTGCCAAAACTGAGGTATGCAGTTTCTGGAGTCTTTGGAAAGATATGACTGTGCAGAAAGGAAGAGAAGTGAGCCAAGTTCTTGTGTCCCATTTGCCTCACACCCCCCCGCCCCTCAGCCCCAAAACATCTTTGCAGAATGACAGCTGCATTACATCCTCAGAAACACTTGACCTGATAAAGACCAAAGGGAAGGCAAAGTTATATTTGTACTTCTCTGGGACTTTCCCAGCATTGATTACTGATTCTCTCATCCCTCTGGCACTTCTGAGCAATGGTAGTCCCCTCGCTGCTGCCAGACTCTCTGTAAACAGTTGTTCAGACACTTTGTTTGAAGGTTGCCTTGTAAAAAGGAGTCCCAGTGTTCACTGTTTGTGTGCCCTTAGTTCTTACTGGAGAACTCAGCATTGCCTACTAGGGGCACTTAGTAACCTTCTGGACCTGAACCAACATCTTCTCATGACTTTTTGCTAAATGTGTTGATCAGAAGGAAGGCAAAGAGCTTGTCATGTTGCTGTTCTTTTCATAAGACAAATGTTATTGTAACAGCTGTACTGTTGGCCTTTGAGAGGTCCAGCACTGACTTGAAATAGATAGGGAGACTCTACATGCTGATTCTACGTGCTGGACAGAATCTGATCTTTTCAAGCCTGCTTTTCTGTTTAGTTACGAAAAGCTGAAATTTATCACGATGACATAGTTTCACACCTCTTTTGAAATATTTTTCTTTATATGTATTATGCACTTTCACCGTGGCTTTATTACAGCAGCGTTTGCTAGATGTCAGGTTGTTCTGAGCTGAGAGAATAGGAGGAAACAATGAGACATTGTTAGTGTTACTCATTTGGAGATGGACATGGATAGTTAAAGAGAGGAAAAACCCGAAACAGTATATGAAGTCGCACAGCTGGCGTGCCAAAAGTTACGAAGTGATGTTATCGTGTGGTATCTTGATTGGAGTTGACTTAATGTTGCATGGCATTCCAGCTCCCTACATCACAAAACTATCAACATAGTAATAACCGGGAAACCAGCAACCTGATAGCAGCCAAAAGTCCAATTGCTTTCATCCTGAGTTAAGGTAAATAGTAGCAGGCTATGGTGTATGTGGGAAGGCACTCACTGAATTGTTTGACTAGGAGGAAGAGTGTGGGCACTTGAAGTTGTAGCCATGCAGGGCCTGAGTTTCTTTTGTATAGGTATTTTTTATTGCATGGGCAGTAGCAATGCTGCTACAAATGCTGAAACATTTGACACAAATACACATAATGCTGGCATCAAAGTTTGGATGGAAGCAGCATCACCTCTTGCACAAATACATCTGTGTGGCCATCTGTTTTATGTATGATTAGTACCTGAAATCAAAGGGAAGGCTGAAAGCATGAATAAGGCAATACCATACAGATGAGCTAGTATTAGTGAGCAATATAATGCCTTCAGTGTACAGAGTACATTGTACAGGTGGTACTTTAGCATCTGATGTTATGCTCTAGCCAATCTAAGTATTACTGAAGAAGGTAAAATAGCTTCTTTTGATGTTTACTTTGAACTCTTGACCACTTGTATTACAGGATGATTTTTCAGGGCAGTTCCTTCTGTGTGATTTCTCTCATGATGGAATAGGTGATGCTATATTTTGCTTGGGACCATAAGCTGATTTCATTAGAGTGTTTTTAAATCATGTTCTCCTTACACACCTCAAGAAAATTCTTTCTGAAAATGTGCATTAATGTACATCTACTGCATAGAGGTTTGAGCTGTCATAGTTTCTTCTACTGCTTTATAATGTTAGTAGTCCATTTTAATGGCAACCAGGTAAATGTTAACCTGTAGGCAATCTTATTTGTTGTTTCTTGCAGGTGTTAAAATCTAAAGAATTATCATCACCAGGACAGCGCTACATTGACAGCAAAGTAGTTAAAACAAGAGCTGAAGGAGAATGGTTGTCATTTGATGTCACTGAGGCTGTACATGAGTGGCTCCATCACAGAGGTGACAACAAGTGCTCTTTGCCTTCACTCCTGCCCCAACTGCTCCTCCATTAACTCAGCAGTATTTCAGGTTGATTCCATGTGTAAAAACCAACTCCACTCATTATTATGTTTTGCAGACAGAAATCTTGGATTTAAGATAAGCTTACATTGTCCATGCTGTACCTTCGTGCCTTCCAATAATTATATCATCCCAAATAAAAGTGAGGAGCTTGAAGCAAGATTTGCAGGTAATGAAAGAAAAAACACCAACTTTTTTAAATGTTGTGGTACTTATTAATTGAGGAGGTAAATAAAAAGCTGTTTCTGCCTCCTAGATGGCATTCAGCTAATTGAAAACTTGGTCATTTGAGAATCATGATTCTCAGCTGGTAGGAAATGGTATTAAAGGCACAAGGGTAAAACTATATCATATGAACAAATTCTAAAATCAGATGGCATGAATAAGCTATCTCATTCCTTGCAAGCAGCTTTGATGTCCTTAAGAGTCTGTATTATAGTTTGTAGCATGCACACAGGACATAAATAGAGTTTTGGGTTTAGTAAAGTCTGTTGCACAGTAAGCCATCTACTGTTGGATAGTAGTGAGAAAACATGCTGAATATTTTCAAAATAAAGCCTTTGACTGCTGTCCATCCTAGTAATCTAACGAGTCAGACTTAGTAGAAAATGTTGGGCATTAAAAAATAAAAAAACAGTATGTAGTGTGGATTATGGATATATGTGCTTTTTATGAACAGCAGACAAGGTGACATGGAGTAAAATATATCAAGGTCATATAAGCTCCCTTGTGTTTTTAAGCCATTAAACTTTCACTTTCAAAAAGAAAAATAGTATTTAATTGACAGTACTAGAATTAGACTTATCATTCACCAGTACATATAAAATCATAGCTATATTAGAACCAATTGTAATGCAAATTCTGTTTATACAGTTCTCATTTATTAAAGTATATCATGATTTGGTTCATTTGTGTTCCAAGAATTTGGGTATATTCCTTATCAAGTATTAACCATTTTTTCACTGCATTGGAAATGTTTCTGTTAGTAAATACATGTACTGTACATAGGATTAAAGCCATTGTGTGTATTTAAAAAAATTTTAGTATGATGTTTGGTCACTGTAATTGCAAATGTTGCAAAAAGAAAAGTGTATATCATTTTCTATTTAGATGGTATTATCTGGTTGGGGAGGGTAATTTTCAGAAGGGTCTTAGCTAAAGGCATAAAATGACCCCTATGACAGGCCAATACCTTGAGTCTCTTGCCTGTGCTATTGCCATGATAAGAAGCTAGTAAAGCAGATAGTGTTCAGTGAGAAAATGCAAAATGTGAGGTCATGGTTTGCCAGTTAAAGAAGAAATAATATGATCAATGTCTTTGCCATGCCCTTACAAAAGAAGTGACTAGAATAACTGACTTCTGGGGAAAAATAGATTTAAATAAACTGTCAGTGGGAGATGGAGAATGTAAAAGTATTAGAAAGGAGTGAATGTGATAGAAAAAACTAATGGGATAGGAGTAAGCAGTGGGAAATGAAGTATCCAGAGCAGCTTTAATGATGTTAAAAGGTTTTAAAAGGTACATGGCTAGTTTAAAGTTAGAAATGCTGCTTTAAGTGAAGCGACAAAAGAATTACTGCTTGGGGCATTTGAAACTAAGCAATGCAGATGCAATGACTTAAACTATCTTTTCTGTGACTCATTACAGTAGTTCTGGTAAATGTGCTGAAATGCTGTTAAACAGCAGTGAATGTGGGAGGGCCAATACAATAGATAACATGAGAATTGTGAATATCCTAAGGGTCTTGAAATTTTCCCCCCTTCCCCAGTAAACATGCTCAGCTGACACCATCATGGCCCAGTTTCTGAGAGAATTTTTTTAAGAGATGGTTTATTTAATTTGTGAAGAAAAAGCAACACAATGTTTATCACCAAAATGTATTTTTTGAAGGTATTGATGACTACACATATTCCAGTGGTGATGTGAAAGCTTTAAAGTCCAATAGGAAAAAATACAGTGGGAAGACCCCACATCTTCTGCTAATGTTATTACCCTCCTACAGACTTGAGTCGCAACAGCCCAGTCGGCGGAAGAAGCGTGCTCTAGATGCTGCCTATTGTTTTAGGTAACTATGCATCCATATTCAATATACTTACATAATCATACCAGCCTGTGAGGTGTCATGCAGTTGTTTATCATTGTTTCTTTACAGTTGGTATTTTTACAGAATGCACCCCCTCATTTGCAGACCCATGGGGTCTGTGCAGCAGGTGTCTGCCCAGTGGTCTCCAATCCCACAGAGACAGTGGCAGATGAGGGAGGTTGTGACCTTAGACAACAGAGGCTGAGTTCCATCTGGGATGATTCCCAGATGCATTAGTCCCATAGTAATTACAGCCAAATTATCCCGTCCACTTTGCTCACCTACTCAGAGAGTCCCCTCTGTATGACCTGGCGAAAAAGACTTGACTAAGTCCTCCAGGGAAACCTTTAGCTTTGCCTTTAAAGCAAGTCCTGCCATGTCTAGGCATCCAGTTTCAGTTACAGTATAAGCAAGCTACTGTTGATTTGATTTGGTTGAGAATTTTTGGGACTCAGACTTGCCTGCCTGTAAAGCATCATTCAGAGAGTGAGCAACTGGATTATTTTCATTCCCTATGTTGTTTTTGTTATGACCAATGTTTGTCTGTACTTTATTTCCAAGGAATGTGCAGGATAATTGCTGTCTGCGTCCACTTTATATTGACTTCAAGAGGGATCTTGGCTGGAAATGGATTCATGAACCTAAAGGATACCATGCTAATTTCTGTGCAGGAGCCTGCCCGTATTTATGGAGCTCAGATACTCAGCACAGCAGAGTAAGTAATGGTTTTGCTAATTTTCAGCTTCTGTTTTATAACTGCAAGGTGAACTATGTTTCTGGAACTGACATCAGCACCAATGCTCAAACTTTGTCTAAATAACTAAGGATGATGAAATGTGGCCCTATAGTGGAACTCACACATGGCCTCAAGCAGTAGGAATGTGTTGACCCAGAGAATGTTTTTTTATGTGTTCATCAGTATGATGTGATTGGATTGTATGCTTTTTGTGAGTATGTAGCCTTGGGAGGTGGCCTTGGAAGGACCTTTCATTACAGAGCAGGAGTGGAAGATGGCACAATGAGCTCGGTCAGCAAAGGCGCTGGGGGAGGCACTGTCAGAGTAATAAAAGGGCTGAGTTTTACCACCTGGTTATCACTTATGACCTGCCATTTCAAGATAAGCACTTCCCATGCTGAATTGCATGAAAATGTACTGATAGATGTCCTTCTTTTACTTCATTCTTCTTGTACTTTGAAAATTTATATGCTGGGATGTTGAAGAACCAAATGATAGTCATCTGAGATGGGACTTTTAGGGATGAGATGTGGTATTTTAGCCAACTGCCTTAGGATGAGTAGTATTCTGCTGTGAAGTGCTTATTTCTCTCAACTGTCAATAAGGATGTCTATTCAGTACATGCAAGAGGAGACATTTGCATCGCAGTTGTCATAAAGTAAGAATTTCACCATCAGATCCATACTAAGAATGATGTCTCCCCTTTTTCAAGCCTTCCTTAAAATACCAGATCCGTGTTGGCCCGTAGGGAGAACTCTCCATGTCCAAGGGACAGCTTGTGTTCCTTTTGGTTAGTAAAACCATGATAGGATATGAACTTACCCCTTTGTAGCTGTCACTAGCTGTGACATTGCTAATAGTACAATGTCGGCAGGCAGAGGTATAAGTAAGGTAAGTATGTTCCCATGCTGATGTGGGGTAGTAGTGTACACATTTTGGAGCAGCACTTGTTTTTAAAGGAAAGAGGAAGAATAACTGTCATGGTCACAAATATGTGGTTTGGATAGTTGCCCAAGGAGTCAGAAGTTGCTTAATAAAGTAGTGTTGCTGTCCTGAACAGATCTTCTGTCTCTCTAAGCTGCAGATGTTGTGTTGAAGTTCTAGGAAAAGGTCACTTAGTGTTTGGCTAAGGCATTAATGGCATCCTCAGGAATACCTATGCATCATCAGTGGCTAACCCTACATACTTCCCTTGCAGGGAACCATGCAGAGCAATCCAACGTGACATAGATGATACCTTTGCCACAGCTGGTTCTCAACAGGAGTAGCTGCATCTTGAGTCCTGGTGCTTGCAGGGTGGCATTAATGAACTTAATTAATATAGCCAAAGGGTAAAAACAGAGGAGTACCTTTGTTGTTGTGAAGGGCTTACTTCTCTCTTTGGTGCAATTGTAAAGCTAGAATGCTGCAAACAGCAAATGGCATTCTGAACAAACAGATAAACAACTTTCAATTTCTTCTTTCCATATGAATAAAGTGTGTGTGTTGATTCAAAGAGCTACACTCTAAAAGCAGGCTCCAGGCACGTACTTGTTTTGAGGTTTAAGACTATATGAACAAAACCCTAGCAAACTGAGCCATATTGTGACACCACATTGAAGTGGAGAAGCATAAAAAATATTAAAATCCAGGACTCTTCATACTGCTTTCTGTGGGCATTTTCTCAGGTTCTGTGGGAGGAAGTGATGCAGAAAGTAATTTGATCGTTAGAGGTGGATGCCTTAATCTGATTTTTTTTGTTTCTCCTTCTAGGTACTCAGCTTGTATAACACCATAAATCCAGAAGCTTCTGCCTCTCCGTGCTGTGTGTCCCAGGATTTGGAACCCCTCACGATCCTCTACTACATTGGCAAAACACCCAAAATTGAACAGCTGTCCAACATGATTGTAAAGTCTTGCAAGTGCAGCTAAAGGAGATCCCCGAAACAGCATGACATGTGTTTATTAAAAAAAAAAAAATAACCGAGGAAAAAAAGAAAGAGAGAGCGAGAAGGAAAGAAAGGAAAATAAAAACCCAGGTTCATCAGTGTTAAAAAAAAAAAAAAGGAAGAAAAAAAGCGGTACTAGTCTGAACTGTTTGAAAGTTTGTTTTGGTTTTTTTTTTTTTTTTTAAACTGGCATCTGAAGCAAAACATTGAAGGCTTTTTTCCTACATTTCATCTACACATAGTGTGAGATAGACAAGAAGCAAAGTTAAAGAAAAAAGAAACCTTTTAAAAAATAAACACTGGAAGAAATTTGTTAGTGTTACTATGTGAAAGGAAAAAAACAGGAAAATCCCATGAAGTGGAGTTGCTGTATCTGTCCCGTGCCTTACTTGATCTCTCTGTATTGTTACGCAATAGGCATCCTACCCATAGGAATCCTCATAGTTGTAGAGTTAACAGTGCATTATTTATTTGTGTGTAAAAACTATCAAAGAACATTTCCGTATCGCCATTGGAAAAAAAGAAAACCAGCCAATGTGGACAAAGTGGAGACCAAATAAGCTGCCAGAAATACATATAAAGCCTAAAGGAACACAAGCTCAAAAGAATCAGAAGTGTAATGGTTAGTTTAGTTTGATTAAAATAGAAATCAGTTATTACATTATTGACAAACTCTGCCTTTAAAATACCTTATTTTTGTGCCAGCTGCCTAGAGAGACTTCTTGTAAGGTCTCAAACCCTTGTTTTAAATACTGAATAATTTACTAATAAAGGACACTCTATTTCAGTCTCAAAGACAAGTCTATAAGATTTTTTTTTTTACTGTAAATGATTTAAAATGTCAGTTTAGTAAACCAGTGAAATATTTAACATGTACTGGTCTAATCTTCAGACCTTAATATGTTGCTGTATAGCTATGCTATGGGATTTTTTTTTTGTTCTTTTGGTATATGTAACCATACCTAGAGTATTACAATAGGTGGGTAGTAAAAGCCAGCTTAATTGGAAACATATCTGTAGATCTCTATTTGTAAACTATTAAAAAATTACGTACTTTATGTGTAATGTGTAAATTTTCACCATATTTTTGTACTCTGTAATACTGTCAGCTCTCATGACTTTGAATTTGAATTTGGGGCTCTTTTTGATCACTCAGAATCATGTGTTTCCCTCTAGCTGGCCAGTATGAGTAGAGTCCCTATATTTTGACTTGCACTACAAATACATGTTTTATAATAATTGCTATACATGTGCTTTGTATATTGTTCATCATTTTGACATAAGCTACCTGACTCCCATTTGTTTTTCTGTTTTACAAAAAGGATGGATTAAAGCAATCTCTCCCCCCCTTCTCCCCTCCTTCTTCAGTTTTCTGTGTTCATAACACTTGGATCGCGATGCGGTTCAGATTTCTAGGCCTTTCAATTTTCATTTGGCATTCAAACAGATGGGCAGGGAGCGAGGTGTCAAAAGAAGAGATGTCCCAGCCTGGCTGAGGCAAGGCAAACCCTTGCAGAGAATGACATTCACCACTGTGCAGAAGGCTGGCAGGAAGGGTCTGCCCCGGTGATATTTGGGATCGAAACGCAGTCAGAGGCCATATATCGACCTGGCCTGCAGCGGGGACTTGGTCTGGGGACTGGTCCTGCTCTTACTGCAGGTAACAAAGATTTGCCTTTAACTTCTGCAGCAGTTCCCGTTTAGGCTATGTGGATTTGGAGGATCAGACCCTTGATTTTTGCAAGCTTGCTGATCTTTTTTTCAATTGAGTTCATGTTAAAGCTTCTTTAAAAAAAAAAAGGAAAAAGGAACATGGGGGTCCTAAGATTTTTGTTGTTATTACATGTTTTAATACTGTAGAGGGAGTTAAAAAAAATCACGTCACATAGTTCATTTTAAAAAAGCCCCAACCTAAATTAGAAAAAAAAAAAAAAAAAGAATCATGAAGAAGGCACAATTATTTCGTTTCACATGATGAATGCTTTTGCACAGCAAAGCTGGAAAACTGCAATACAAGCATACTACTTGGATGAGAAGGACGTTTTCTGTAATTGTCCTGAGCAGTGCTGGGAGGACACTCCTGAGCTTGATGTTGTCTGCTCCAGTTTTAAGAAGTGCAATTTCTTTGGCTTCAGCAGAACACTGATGCAAAACTGAAGTACCATGATGGCTTGCACATGCCGCTCCTCAGGACTTCTGTAGAGCCTGTGCTTATTGCCTAGGTGGAAACATAGCCCCAGAGATGATTTAATGCCACCCATTGACTCAGCGCAGAGGAGGAGGTATGTTAGACTTCTGATTTATTTAGTGATTTGAGATGAACAAGTGAAAATATCTGTCCTGCTAACACTTGCTTGAGCCAGACCTAACTACAGTGAGAAAATGCACTGAACTCAGTGAAACTCCTCAGGGTAATGCATACTCTGGATTTTGCTGTATATATGGCAGCAAAATTAGTTTTATCAAGTTCAGCATGAGAACTGTATTTTTGTTGGACAGGAAAGAAGACAAGGATGACCATTTTACGAAACTTAAAAAATGATTTTGCAGTTCTCTGGTATGGGAATGCAGCTCAAAAGCAGTTTTGAAAATGTGGAATAGGAGATAGCATAGTTGTCCAACTATACTCACTATGCGCTGGATGCAGCTGAAAATTTCGATTTGGAGTTTTTCTCTAAATTTAGGTATAAAACACTATTTTTGTAGGTCATTGCCCCAAGGTTGAGTGTTTGTTTTTTTTTTGTTCCTCAAAATGCACTGATTGTATTTGAAATTCTCTATTATAAAGCTCCTATTTTTTTTTTCATTTTTTTGTTCATTAGGCATGTATTTTCCTTTTAATTACTAAGGGTGTTGGGCCTGATCCTACAATGTGCAGAACTCATGGATGAAATTCCCCTCTACAGAGTGGGTTAATGTGAGTCCTAAGCACCACTCAGATCTGATGTAAATACCCCTGCAGTGATCTTTAGATGGATCTGCAACAGCTCAAGGACTTTGCTATGGGCCTTATTGTGGCAAGATAATTGCCAGTGTCTGAGCAGAGTCCCTGAGAACTGATGGGAAATGGTCAGCATCTTAAAAGATCAGACCCAAGGGGCTGACTGGGACTGAGGGGGAATCGTAGCACTTAGCTGGGTGGGGTAGGACAGCATTTCTTCTGTGTTATAATTGTATGGTTGGCATGGTTTAAAGGAGAAAAAAAAAAAAAGAAAAGGACAGCTGTGTTGTACTTTGGTGATCGATTACTCTGTATTTTAACACATTGTATGTCTGGTTTTGTGGTGCTCTAGTGGTAAATAAATTATTTCAATTATATCCTGGTGTTGCTTTCGTATGGCAGTGTTCTTCTGGCACAGGCGATTCATCAGCTCTGGCTCAGCTTAATCCCTGCAACACCTGATTTGGTGTGGGATTTTCGTGTGTGTGACCTTGACGTGGTCCAGCATAGGCTGAGGTGAAGAACAACCATCCTGAGCATGAATCACGTCTGCTCTGAGGATTGCTTTCCCCTCAGGCTCTGTGGTCCATGTCTTGGTCTGTAGACAAGAAGTGGCTTCTGAGCAGCAGTGCTGTCCCATGTGTGTGCAGGACAGGTACTGCCCTGGGTAGGAGCTGTTACTCCACAGCCCTGCTGTGCCTGATCCTTCACTAGAACCATACCCTGGCAGGCCTGTTAGAGCTGGCACCAGTTTTAAAGGCTTTCCTCTCTGGTATAGGATCTCAAAGTAGTTTCTTCCTCATTCCTGTAGTGCTGTGGGAGGTGGGAAGGTGATCTGTTTTGTGATACCTGTACACCAAGTGATCCCACAACCCTGCATCCCGCAGGAAAGCACAGTGGAACTGTTGGATTTGTAGATTGTGCAAAATAGTCCATAATGGGATGAAATGGGATATTAGAGGAGAGGCAACAGGTACAAGTTGGAACATGGCAAATTCTGGCTTCGTGAAAGGAAAATATTTTTTCAGTGGAGGTGGCCAAGGCATGGAATGGGTTGCTCAGAGAGGGCATGACTTCTCCATCCTTGGAGATGCTCAAAACTGTCTGGGCAAGGTTCCAGGCAGCCTGCTCCAACTGTGCCTGCTCTGAGCAGGAGGTTGGGCTGGAGACCTCATAGACCCCTGCCCACCCCCAAGAATCTACAAACAGTCATGTTCCAACCCAACCACTATTTCTGTTGTGGGCTAAAAGAGCACAAAAACCGCTGTTTCTCAACTGCGTCAGTTATTTCGATTTGCCACCAGCAACCCTGTACACACATGGAAGTATTTCTTTTCACAGAAAATAGGATTCCCTAGTTTGTTGTAAGTCTCTCTCCATGCACTCTGCAATATGCAATTGTATTATCTAAGCAAATAGGAATTAAGAAGCCTGGTATTGCAGCTTTTCTTTATCAGGCTCTACTCACTTAAATAAATAAAACTGTTTGGAGGAAGGACTGCAGGATTGAATCATTACTTTTAAAGTTGATAAAATATGAAAATGCTTCCAGACCAGAGGCTGATGAGGAGACCAGGAACTGCTCTTCCTGGTGCCTTTTCTGGCATCTAAGGAGTGCACAGCATTTCTTGGCATGAATGAAAGAATATGTCATATTGTTTAGGGTTATTGTGATTAATTATAACAAATGGACTCTGTGGTCTGTCAATATGTTTAAGAGTGCAACTTGGGATGAGCATTAAAAACAATTTTAGGGATGATTTCACCACAGTTATGCTCCAGCCTTACATTGATCTGCCTTAATTGATTTCAGTGATTTTATACAGGCATAAAACTATAGTCCTGCAAAAATTTCTAGATACCAACTTTTATTCTATATACTTTTAGTTACATGGCTATGTACTTTGACATGAATGTAATCTGCCAGCCTCATTTTATCTGAGGAATTCCTCACACTGCCTTGAGGTGAGAATATTTTGCAGCCCTGTCTGCTGTATTTGTGAAATCAGTAAAGAACAGGAGGGTTTGAGGAGGAATGCTGACTGGAAATTTTAGATGGGAAAGTGGTCGTGGTGCTTGTAACTAAAGAGGAAAAAGATGGAGGGAACACAGTGTGCTAAGAGAGATTTTATAGCATGGGGCTGAAAAGATGGAAGGTCTCCCATGATAATGAGACTTATGCAGAGTACTTTGCTGCTGGGCTTGTCTTTTCCTTTAGTTAACACAGCCTCTCCAGCCTGTATCTGAAGCCCTTACTGTGCTTGAATCAAATTGTGGTTAATAGATGTGGAATACTGAATATAGGAAAAAACCCAAACCATGTAAATGTCTTGAAACCCGTTTTTTTAGGCCAAAGTCTGCCTCTTAGATCAGACAGAACAGATTCTATGAGGAGCCATGAGTTCTGGAAGAAAATAAACCAAGAGGTTATGTAATTATATGTGGTTATAAAGTAGATGTGAAGTAATGTAGTTGGCTTGTCAGTGGGTATGGGTGTAGCAGTAATTTCTTCATCTGTATAAAAATAAAATTAAATGGAACAGAAAGCTGATGAGAACTTCTAATCAAATTTGATATGCTCATTTTATGAAGTAACCTGCTGGAATCTAATACAGAACCTCTGGGGTATAAACCTTTCTTAAAACATATGGTGGTCCAAGAAACAAATATTTCCTCTGAATGGGGGGTTTTAGTGCCAAACCAAGATGATGGCAGGAGGAAGGGTCAGTAGTCACTGATCTTTGGGTCCCAGCACTGTTTGCACATACTACAGGCAGGTCCTGATTTAATGATCCATACAACTCATTCCAAAAGCATTTACCACAAGAAAGGGAACAAGGAAGATACAAAGGGCAAATGGGACCAGAGTCTCTTTTTGTTCAGTGAAGTACACCATGAGTCTGAGGAAGGAGCTTTTACATACTAATTTATCCAGCTAATTAGAGGTGAATGAAATGAAAATGTTAACATGAGGATACACATTTTATTAAAGTTACAATCAAGTCATTGGGGCTCTGATGTAGTGTTCAAACCTGAGCCGCTTTTAGATAATTCAGTTAGGTCCAGTCCCTGCCACTGGTTTATAACCAAACTGTAATCACCAAATTTGTTGCTGGGGTGTGTAGGGCTTTTAGATTAAGATGTCAAAAGTTCTTGCACTTGAATAGCTCTGAGCATGCCAGATGCAAGTCTAGGTTGGTTTTGTTTTTTTTTCCCAAGCACAATGTCACGTAGATCGAACTGCCGTTCATAGAGATGGCAGTTGGAAACAGTCAAAATGTCCCTACACATCAAGGTGCTTCCCAGAGAGCCGCCAGTGTTATAGGTCACCTCATTCTTCAGCAATTAGAAGTCCAGCTTTATGGGACTATATGATGGGTTTTTGCCTCTGATGGAACCCACGTGAAACAAATTGATGGCTTCATTCCAGTTCCTAGTGTAAACTTGTTGGCAGTCGCCAAGGATATGCAGACTAATTTCATCCATCAAAAGCAGAAAATATCTTTATCCGGAAAAAACTGCCTTTTTTTTTTTTTTCCCTTTGGAAAAATGTAAATACACAAGACAAAATATGCAGCAGTTCATGGGCAAGTTATGCATTCCTCTGCAGTGTGTAACCTGTTCTCAAAGAGGTGGTCTGGATCAATTCGTGAACAGTTGGGAGGTAAAGATGGATTTTGAGACACTTCAGAGATACTCTGAAATATATTGTCGCCTTGCCACTTCTATGAAACAATTAAAAAAAAAAACCAAACTAGAAGGCTGTCAATAAGCATATGAACTGCCTTTTTTCATATTGATACGCAGCTATGATGGATAAGACCAGAGGTGAATCATAGCAGATTTTGTCAAATACAGCCAGCTGATGTACACAAAATTGGGTCACAGAAAGCAGAGAAGGAAAGATGAACACAACAGAAGGTTTCTGTCAGCATAAGTATAGGCCCTACATAGCACCACAGGAAAACTGTACTAGTTTTTGTTGTACTTTTTGCTTTGGACTGCTTCCATAGCACAGAGGGCCATTCCCATTTCTCATGCTTTGAGAAAAGGGGCGTCTTTAGGGAGGTAGGAATTTACCTAGGAATAACTGAAAGTCACTGATACATTTTGAGATTGTTATCAGTCAGAAGACATAATTTAAATGAGCTGCTAACAAGACCTTAATTAACTTTTCCTGTAGCTAAGCACCCCTAACTGCTCTCCTGGCCTCTATCTCTTATTTTAATGTTAAAAGTTCCTCCACTGCTTTGTGGTAACAGATGGTGTCTATCAAGTATATGAAATCTCAGCGAGTGTCCCAAGGACTGAGGGAGAGATCTCAAGCATTAACCCCCCGGGTTTCTCTAGTTCCTGGTCCCTTAAGTCACTGCTGTAACACACCAAATGCTCTTCAGGCAGTGCACAAAGCAGGACTTCAAATGCACTCTCAACAGTGATGTTGAGCAGCTATACATGCTATACATGTAAATGCAAAAATATTCTGCCTTGATCTCCACAAGATCCTCATGGACTTATTCAAACAACTATCTCACTGATCAGACCTCCTCCCCCGCTGTAAGCAGTTCAGGAGGAATCAGTGACTCTCGCCCATGCTGGGGGAAATTTATCCTCAGAAGCTGATGAATATGTTTATGCAAAAATATGTGTCATGAGTTACAGATAGGAAAACCCCATCTACACACTTGCAAGCAAGAAGGTACATAGTGAAAAAGGAAAGAATCAAGTCATGCCTGATTAATTTCCATGGATACATAGATTAAAGTGGTGTATATAAATTTAAAGGCCTCTTTAAAATTTGCATTGGGCTGAAATGTTTATATAATTTTTTGCTGTATTTGTAAGCCTCTCCCTCTATTTGCTAAGTATCTTTTCACTTTCTGGATAGTTTCGCTGCTTATATTCTTAGCAGTCTTACTGTATGGCCCTAGGGAGGAAAAAAGGAAATTTCAGAGACTGTTTCACTTGTGGGTTACTCCAGTGATAGCAGTTTGGGTTTGTCACTTGCGTTGCTGGATGCAGGAAATTACTTTTGGAGGCAACTGAGTTGAACTGACTGGTCTTATTCCCAGCTCTTTTACTTCAGTTTTACTCCAGCACAAGTATTTCAACAGGGGACAACCCAGACTCTAAAGTCATTTGTCCAGAAACAGTCAGGCTCAGTTTACCATTATACTGGAGCCTTCACACAAAGCATGTGTGTTTGTAAAGTATTTGAACACTGATTACCACAGTAGCCTGCAAGAAGGCATTTCTATTTGAGTTTACATTTGTAATCTAGGAAGATGATGAATATGACAATATTCTGCAGAAGGAAATTGATCTTATTATCATTTAAATGGGTAGATTTTACAAGGTGTTGCTGCCATTTTTATCTCATCCAACAGTATTGAAAATAATATTCTTTAATGCTGGATTCAGTTCTTGTACTGTATTTATTGCATGGGTGTAATATATAACTATAGCTTGGTAAAACTATCCTTTCCATAGTTGCCTTTAGTGTTCTCAAGTAGTTTTCAGTCTGAACTTTTGATATTGGAATTCAGCCCAGAGATAAATTTGTCTACAAATTTTTATCAGACTTTGTTGAGATATCTTTGACTTCTGAAAGAACAGGTAAGTATATTTGCCTTATACTTTCCAATCAGAAAGGCTGTGCACTCATAGCTCAGCTTGAGAGCCGAATTCAGTCATTCACATATGGAGTCATAGTCAGACTAGTATATCAGTTTTCATTTCAAACATGAAAGCAAGTTCCCAATGTTCCTGACAGTAAAGAAATAATGAAACCATGAGCTGTGTTGAGTTAATGTGGCAACATCTAATTGAGTCTGCAGAATTACCAAAGCAGAGCACTGAGTGAAATTGTGCTCTTTGTAGCTTTTCAATGGAGAATATGCTCTTTTCAGAGGAATGGCCTTTCCCCCACACCTCTGGCATACAGCAACAATGTCTCACAAGTGAAACAGTCATCGTCTTCTTTCTTTGGTACTTAAGAATGAAAACGTCCGGATTTCAGGTTCTTGTTGAGAAAAAATAATCTGTGGAAAAAGAAGTAGTTAGTCATCTGTTTTCAGCCTTGACAATATTCTTTCCAGAAATAAAAAAAAAAAAATTATACTCTCCACCAGGTAATGGGAAGGGATGGCAGATGCCTCCTAAAGGAATTTTTAGCTGCAGTTCTCACTTGCAGTTGAGCCTTTATTCACTGATGAGTAGTGGCAATTTGACAAGAGAATAAAGTTGTGATGGCCCTTTGAGATAGGGTAGATCGCAGAAGAAGACAAACTGTGTTCAGACACGTCTTGATGTTCAACCACTGTCTGACCTAAGAGAAAATGTAAGTGTGAAGGAATCTCATTCAGCAAAAAATGACCACAAAGAACAAGAATTGTAGGCTGCATCTCCAGAGACAAACAGGCAGAAGGAGAAGGTTTTATACCAAACAAAGACCTGCTTAGGAAAGTGCAAGAGCAGTGACTATCTCTTTCAAGGCCCTACAAAAACTGATGACACATCCCTAAGCTGGCCAGGCACTGCGTGGGAGTAGCTTCATCGCAGCCTAGTTTCAGCTTCCTCATGCACTTGGGTTACTTGGTGGTATGTGCCTGTCTCTGAATCTTGATTTATTCCTTTGAAATCTTTTCAAGAGTAATCTGCCACAGAATGTGTTTGTATAAAGGGATGAAAAGTAGCAAATGTCCAAATGAAAAATAAAGGTCAAATAGACACTTTCTGTGTGAATCATCATTGCACCCATATTTCCTGCTGGAATAATTACAAGATTTGTTTAGTAGACTGTGGTTCTTCTTATTTATTCCAAATCTGTTGTAAATTACTGACCAGAGATTACACACTCACCATCTTTGTACTAAAATAATTCCTAATCCATACCAAAAATTTTCTATTTGTTTTAAGGGAACTGTTTCCAGAGGCTAAAGGACAAATCTGATTCTCATATCTTGTCATTCTGCAGCTGGTCTTCCAAGGTTTGGCTGTATTAATGCCATGAGCACATGGTGTTGATTTTCTTGTATCCGATGTTGACATCCCTTGAAACAGTGTACAGCATTGAAGTTTGTCCATCAATTTCCTATATAGACCATTGATAGCTAGGAGACATCCACATGACTTTGAGTAAAGTGGGTTGGCTTGCAGCTGGGTTCCTCAAAGCAAAAGAAGCCTCCCAATATCCTAAGCTTGGAGCCTGTTCTCCAAAGAATTTTTTGAGTTCCCAGTCACAGCCACCCCTCCACAAGTTTGCCTACCAGAAACCAAACAGGCCACTGAAGGTACTTTTCATGATGGAAACAGAGCATCAAGGCCAGAAAGCTCTTAGATCTGTTTATAAACTTGAAAGCCTAAATACATTCACAGCTAAAGAATACTTACATGAGCACAAGTAGCCATATGCAGTGATCAAGTAGGGCAAAATTACTCTTGTCTCGAAAAAGCACAGGAGACATCTCTGCAGAACCCATAGTGAAAGAGGTTTGTTAAAAGGGGGACATCTCTGAAGGTGTTCAAGGACAGGTTGGATGGGGCCCAAGGCAACCTGATCTAGTGGGTGGCATCCCTGGCCTCAGTGGGGGAGTTGGAACGAGATGGTCTGTTAAGGCTCCTGCCAACCCAAACTATTCTGTGATTCTATGATTAGCTCCAAGTAAATCACAAAGTTGACACTGCTGAAAAGCCGTAGAATTTCTGGCATTCAATTAATATCTTATTTGTTTGATTAGTGTATTTTCAGTTCTTTTAAGATAAAATTTGGTGCATTCACTCAGCCTTCAAATCCGGCACTGGTTCCCTGCTTAAATGAGAAATACTGTGTTTTTATGTTACTAGTTTAATGCAGCAAGCAAGCAGAGATCAAAGAATCTTGAGAACTACATTTAATTATAATCGCCGCCACAAATGCCAGAGCAAGATGTGCCTCTGTCATAAAAGAAAACACAGTAAAACAATATTATGCAGTTTACAAATTCCATCAAACCACTGTACAAATAAACAATGCTACTGAATCACACAACAAATCATCTTACAATTAGGCCACACAAGACCATCTGGTTTGCAAACCAGCCTACGAGCCAAAGAGGAAAACTTTGAAGATAAATATTGCCATATGTGGAAGCCCAGGAAAAATATTACTTACTAGCACGGAGCATCATTTTGAAATGTAATTCTCCGTGGGAATTGAAGATTTCTTACTGAGGCTAATGTGTTTTGCAAGAAACCTCACAAAATGGAAGCATAAGGTATTACAGATAGGCCCAGAGACTATGAAGGAATGAAAGCCCTTTAAAAGCAGCTGGATTTAACCTGTCTGTTGGTTGAACACCTAAGTTAAATTGGAAGTTTTAACATTTTGTCTCCAGGACATTTGTCTAGTTGTATAAGGGAAACATCCGCTTCTTTCTCAGTCAAAGTGTACTGATAATGGTAAAAGGTAGAATTTGGTCTACATGAGTTTTGAATGGCTAAAGTAGGATTATTTTATCACTCCTTATTATACCGATGATCAGAAGTTCTTAGTATTCTGATGGACAGCTTTGCAAAACTCCAGGTCTCAAAAGCAAGATTTACCAAAGCAAAGAGATGTTTGGAACGTCTGTCTTCAAGTCACATAACGGTTGTGCAGTTCAGGAGACTGGAATTCAGCATTCACTAAAAACCAAGGCACTGTAAGACATCTAAAAATAGACACCAACAATCAATCAAGATGTCTAAAATCACATCTCAAAGATGTTGAACAATGAACATGTATTTTCTGAAGTCAGTGGTAAGTTTCTCCTTAACTTTGGTAATTCAGGGTTGGGTCCTGGAGCATAATGGTCAGGAAAGGATAATATAAAAAAAGAGGCAAATCATAAAAAGCACAAAATCAACATCAGCCGCTGATCCATCTGAACAAATTTTGATTAAAATAAAAAAATGCAGAAGTGTTTCATTTGTTCAAAATTTACAATCTCTGTGCAGTTCTCCTGGTTTGTTCCCAATTTGTTTTGCCTTATGTCATGAAAGACCATGAACATGTGAAAAGGGTTTATCTTTCATGCTTTGAAACAAATAAATGAAAAAAAAAAATTGAAATATTAAAAAGGATAGTTTAGGACTTTTATAGAATTATAAAATATGCTTTAAACTATATTGGTTTATATGCATTATATAGGGTATAAAATTGCTTGAAAGCTCATAATTGACATCTCTGGCTCATTAAATGTTTTCTTTCTGTCACAGGTATTTCTCATAAAGTTGATCAAAGGTTTGGATTCTCCAGAAAATGGCTCATATGTTAAGAATAACTCAGAAGTGCTGAAGTCACATTTTTATTCTTGCAGGGTTGCTAATGAAAGCTGTGTTCTTGGTACTGAGGTTTCAGAGATGGGTTTAGGCAATGTTTTTACAAACTAAGAAAATACCTTTAAAAATGCAGCCCCCAGTTTTCAGCCTCAAGGCAAATGTAACATCCCTTCAGTTGTCCTGCTTCAAAATTTTTCCCATCTGTTGTGTCCAGTGCATCATCCTTTAAAGAAATTATATAAAACTAATTGGGGGTTTTAGAGCTTTTGGTTTACTAAGATGTGAAGTTACACATGACTTTGTCCCGTCTCAAGCTGTCCTGATGCCCACTGAGCTTTCACGCTGGGTCTCAGTTTGCTGCATTAGTTCAGTCCAGTGATTTCAAGGGAGGTCTGATTTACATCAGCACAAGTCTGAGCCAGACCTTGATAAAACAGAAAGAGAAACAAAAGTGTTGTTGGCCTGACTTTGGGTGGTAGTAGCTTTGGGGCACCAGAATATTTCATCATACATTCAATAGATGCTGCATATCAAAGGGAGCACTACTGTGCTTTGTGTATATTACCAGACCATGAGTGCATTTCGCTCTCTGAAGTTTCTCTAAAGGTTCCTTAGATCACAGGGTGGAAAAACATGGCCTTCTCTAATCCAACTATAAACTCAGTCTCTTCTCATGTTTGCTGGCTGATCCCTTATGTGATATGAGGTGTAGTCCCTGCATTTGCAGGCTGTTTGGACCAAATGACCAATGCAAAATGGAAGATCTTTTGGCACCATTGAACAGCAGCTCTCATGGAGATTCAAAAGGTCTGCCAGTTTACACTATATATAGGTCTCAATTTTGTTAGAGTTATGTTGATGCCATGGATTAAAATGGTGAGCAAGCAGACTGTGCAGGTCTCAACTCCCAGTCTTTGCCTTACTTACTGATTTTTTATTTCAGAAAGCAGCAGTTACTTTGCTGTAATTTGGCAATGATAGTAGTCTTAGACCTACGCAGAGCAAGAGGAAGACCTGATCTTTTCCCTTTCACAGAAGAATAGACAGCTAAAGTTGTGGAGAAAACCAAGACAAGTTTTCTCACTTCAAAGGATTTTCTGCCCAGATGACTATGGTCTCAGGCTTCTTTCACAGAGCTACACCAGTTTATCCTGGCTGGAGATGTGCTCGTGGCTAGGCATCAGCACTGACCCAGAAATGGCTTAAAACATGTATGAGTCACAGAAAGGAGAGTTTTGGATGAGAAATTTGGAAGGGATGTGATGAGGTAGGGCAGGGCAGGGCAGGAGGGAAGGGTGCCCATGGCTGGGAAAGAAGGGCACTTTTATGGGCACTTTATCTCTGTGTTTCTTGCTCTGCTGTCTCCTTGCCTCCCAGTATTTCCACCACAGCACAGGCTTCAGCCCTTAGCATGCAAACAATCAGAAAGAAAGACGCCTCCTCCCAAGTGCTGGATTTTGTGTGAAATGCAAGCATGAGATGAAATCTCTCCCATCCTTGCTGAGGCCTGTCTCTGCAGCTGATGTTGAACGGCACTGAGTCACAGCAAAAGGCATCATGAACTCCCTGAAGCCAAAGAAACCCTTGCCAGCATCCCAAAGGGGATTCCCAGCCACCTCACTTGTGCAGTGCCTCTGGCATCTGGTGGTTTGCCCAGCTTTATTTATTTATTTCTTTTATTCACCTCTGTTTTGTCTGGAAAAGGCTTATCTATTTCTCCTCCTGCGGCTCAGGTCTTTCTTTCAGCCTCTGCCAAATCCTAGAGCCACGTGTTTTGCGAGCCTCTTTGGAGGAAGGGCCCTCCTGCGTCCCTTGTCCGGCTGGTCAGCAGCCAGCTCCTGGGAGGTGACCGGGACCTGCAAGGAGAGGGATGCGGTTCCATAACTGAAGAGAGAGATGTTGAATAGGAGCTGTGATGTTTGGCAACCTGCAAAGGTTGTGGGGCTGAAGTATCACTCTGGGACGTGGCTTTAGCCCTGGGCTGGCCTTCCAGCAGGCATACAACCTCCTGTCACACAGATGATGGGAAATGCAAATAGGATGGAGAGAGGTAAAAAAGCGATGCTCAGTGGCACCAGAAAAGTCCACCAGGCTAGGAAGATGGCCTCTAGCACCTGGCATGTGTATGCTAAGCACTGTCACCGAAAGCCACTGTCACTGTTGTTTCCTTGGGTGGACGCAGTGCCAGCGGGTGCCATTCTGGCTGGGACAAGACTTTTAGCTGCTGCCACAGCCAGGCCTCTGTCATCCATGGAAACATACCAAGTTTGATTCATCTCTGTGTTTTCCTCTGTGCCTTGCTTAGGAAGCTCCCCAGCTAACATCCCCAACAAAAGGGTCTGATGGCCAGCACACCCCTGGCAGTCAGACTGCAGCAACGGGGAAGGAGTGGGTGCCTCCTCCATTTTTGGGGTGGCTCAGCTTGCCATGGGCCCATCTGTGTTCTTACCACAGGCTCAGACCCTCAGGGTGCCAAGGAGAGCATCGTCAGCACCACTGAGATCCAACGCCCTTCACTGCAGCGGCACGCGCAGCACTGTCCTGACATTAAATAAATAGTAGAAAAAGAGAGACGGGGAGAGAGAGTTAGAGAGAGAGGGAGTGAGTGAAATGTACACCCTCCATTTCACACAGTGTCCAGAAACCCTGGCTGTCAGCATCCCGCTGGACTCCCTCCAGACAGGTATTCATTACATAGATTTGACTTTTTAAATACGATAGAAATGAGAACTGCAAACTTAATATGTTTTTCTTCTTGGGAGATGAGGGGGCAGGAGGGAGGGGAATAGCGTTTACCTCATAATTTCCCTTTCTCTTCCCCCCTCTGTGTAAGCCACATTATTCTTTCTGCAAAGGTACTTGGGGAAACTTGGTAAAATTTTCCCTCATGCTTGAAATTTACTTACCCTGGGTAACAGGAAATGTGGTGTCTTGTGATGTAGATTGTTATACCAGATGGTAATCTTAGCACATGCTATTTGTGTAGATCTGCGGTGCAAGTGAGTCATCATTTGTAGCTGACCTTCACTGCTGTGAAAATACTTCTTTCAATAATAACAATAACAATAACAATAACAAACAACTTTTTTGCAGGTTTTGGCTCTGCCTGGCGTGAGGACAAGGGCATGCTGTGCAGCCAGTGAAGGTGGGTCCTGGGCTCCCAGCAGAGCAGAGTTACAATCCCTCTGGAGCGGGATCCAGGACTCGTTACGAGTCTTTCCATTGGCTCTGCTGAGCTCTGGATCAGGCCCAGGTCGTGTTGCATCACATTTCTTTACAGCCTCCTTACGTTCCCCTCTCTACACTCCTCCGTTGACAGAAAGCACTTGCCCGTTTTCTGCCGTATAGGAAGAGGTGCAGCCACATAATCAGACCCAGATAATGGGATCAGCTTACTGCTCTTTCCAAAGTCCCCATGGCATGCTGAATTTAGGAGGAAGAGTGTGAGATGCATTGCCCTTGAATTGCAATTATGCTTGCAATTCCTGCACCTGAAAAAGGAATGTTTTCACCTAAGGCAGGTATCAAAATTCCTTGATATTTTGATGGAGGGCATCAACTTTTGCAGGAGCCTTCCACAGTGCCTGTGGCAGCTCAGCCTTTCTTATCCTGTTTTTTTTTCTGCACAGATAATTCTGAACACAGGCTCCTGCTTCGACAAATCTGCAAATCTAAGCCCAGATCCTGCAAAGACTCTATTGGTGCAAGACTGAGCTCATAAATTGAAATTACAGTTGTTATTAGTAGTGCCACTGCAGTCCTGTAGAAATCCAGACATAGTATTTGACTCCAGTGTTTCCTGCAGCAATGAATTCCACTCTGGGAAGAAGCATTTCCTTTCATTTTCCTGAAATTGTCCTTTTACTGTGGGATTTAAGACAAAGATTCATTTTTCTTTCCATTAAAATTAAAATACTGGATGCTAGCAGAAAGTGGTTTCTGGCCCTTTGTAAATATTGAAACCTCAGACCTTACTAGCTGTGATAGCTTTCCAGAGCTATTCTTCCAGGCTTTTCAGTATCTACTTCACTGTGTCCTAGGAAAGAGGGTGAGTGTTTCAGACCAGGGTACCTATTCTACTTAGAAAGCTGTTTGGTAAAATAAATAAAACATTTAAGTAGGGAGAACCCAGAAGCCTATCATATGTCAAACTTTTCAAAACCAATTACAGCTCACATCTGATAGAGTGAAAATCACACTGGCAATTAGATCAAGAATGGCTGATTAAATTCCTCAGGCTGCCCAAATCACAACACCAGTATTTGTTTCAAAGACCTTATAATTACTGTATTTAAAAGTCTGTTATTCAATACTCTCCTCTAACTCTGAATTGCTCCTGATGTCAACTCGAGGTACACGAAATTCTGCATATGGCACATGCTATAGCCGATCAGTGCACATGACCTTCGTTGCAGTGTGTATATCTTTTGCTTTGTACTAATCTTCTCTTTCTAAAATTAGAGTAGATGGATACTGTAGAGGAGGCAGTAGGTCTGATTAAAGGTCTATTGAATCAGTGGAAAAACTTTCATCTTCTGTGGATGTTAATGGACATTAGTTCAGGTCCATTGTGACTGATTTTGCTGGATCACTGTTGCAATAAAAAATGCCTATTTTCTAATGCTGAACTGTACTTATCTCCCAACCAGAAGAGTACAAGTGACACATACCTTCAGCTTAACCTACTCCACATTTTTCAGCTGCTTTGGTGCCTTTAGATGAGAGGATCTGATGAAGCAGGAACTAGTTGTAAAACAAACAAAAAAGACTTTGCAATGCTGTGAAATTGTGTATTTCTTCAACAGCCTGTTTTGTTCAAGAGAATGTCATATTTTTTACACTGTCTTGCTGGTAGCAGAGATAAAGTATTTTAAAACTGAAGTCCATTTTCTTGCTCTCACATCCAGTATATCCAACCCTTGTAAAAGACAGAAAAATTCCTGATGTTTGAAAAAGTTGCTTTTGGTGCCAAAACAGACAGAAAACGTCTATGCTTCTGTAGAAATGCAAGGGGAATAAAGCTGTTTCTAAGGGGATAAATGTCTCTCCTATTTCCTATTCCCTGTTACTTTGGTTACTGTTACTTTTAAACATTCCTAGCATTTTGCACATAATAAAAGAATGGCAAAACCCCTGTTCATTTCTAGACACTATTTTCAAACCAAAACTGCTTGTGTCAAAGAAAGGTGTAAACACTTAAGTCCGTCCCACTCCAGTATAGCAACCCGTCCTAACTGCACCTCTTGCCGCTCTGCTTGTTGAAGGAAAGACATACGGCAAAAACCAACCAAACAAACAAAAACAAAAAAGAAAATAACTAAACAAGTGTGAGGACTTGAAAAACATAATCATAAGACCCAGTGATCTGCCCATTATGATCCCCATCAACTTCATTTCTTCCTTCTGTGGTTTAGTCCATGATGCAGGCCCTATATATTGCCATGCTATGATATTACATACAGTGTTCAGTGGTGCACAGTGCAAAATGGACTGTCACAGGAGTTATTCCTTCCATCCAGCTATTATAATCTACTGCACTCTTTCCTCCAAAGCTGTTCTTCAGAGAAAGTGAAGAGCAGGCAGTTCCAGTCCCCATTCCATGACCAGAGCCACAAACCAGTGTGTCCACATCACGACAAAGAGCTTACCACTAGGAACATTTCCTGCTGACAGCCTTCATTGCTGTCCTGCAGCTTGGGTTTCTCTTATTTATTTAGGAATCTATATCAGCTTGTTATTTAGTTGTGCTAATGAGGAGAGCAATAATCTGTGTTTGCTATAATCTCTGTTTGGTTCCACCCAGCAGGTTACAGATAAGGAAGGAAAACAGGGTTTCAATTTCCCACTTGCTTGAAACCTTTCTTATGTTTTCCTACAGGATTAGACAAAAGACAGCTGCTGGCATCTCATAATTTCTAGGCTGAAATGCCAGGTGGATTATGAAATGCAAACTGAGTGGGGTTATCTGCACATAGCCTGACATGCCTGTTAGAAGGCTTTGCATACACCACCACAGCATGAGCTGGACTAGGCTGGGGTCAGGGCCTTGGGACAGTCACCATTGTATCCTGTCTGGCTCCTCACAAGATTTTTCCACCGGTTCCTTTTGTCTGTGTGAGAGCAGTCTGGCATCTGCCTAGGACAGAACAAAGGTTTACTGGGCATCTGAAATACTTTTTTTCCATAAGCATTGCCCATGAGTGGCCCTAGGTTTGTGTCTTGAAAGATGAACTGCATGGAATTTCATTTGGACTTTTATAACCTACTAAAGTGACTGAGAGTTACCATTATAGGTTTGCTGTTTCTGAAAGTGTTATAACTTCCAATAAACAGTAGCTTTACATTTGCACTGTGGCTTTTTTTTTTCTTTAAAGTGTAAAAAACTCATTATTTATTTTCCTCAAAGCATTACATAAAGAAGCATCCCTGGCTGAAGAATCTACAAATATGGCAGTCTCTGATGTTCCTCATTTGTCTGTCATTAGTAATACCCTTTAGTAACCTCTGGCAAAGGCATTTTTCAGATATGCAGTTCTTCTGGTAACTTATTTACTCAGGACAGTTTAATTCAGAGGCAACATCTGGATTTCCATGGAAGCCAGTCTTACAGCTTAGCTGACTGAGGTACCACAGAGGTCAAGTGAACTGCCTGTGGTGATACTTTAGCTGCCACTGAACTTAGGACCTTCCTGCCTCCAAAACACTATGTTGTAACTGTCAGACTCTCCTCTCTCATCAAAAATCATATTCCTGGGGATGATCTTCTTTCCTTAGGCCCTGGTTATATCCTTCCTTTTTCATGCTCATTTTTAGGCCAATTTTATCTCTTCACTGTATCAGCCCTGCAGAACTGCCTTAAGAAAATACTGCTTGACCTCCTAACTTTGGCTCTGCTTTTGCTTCCAAATAATACTTCAGTGTTTTGTTCAGATCACAGACAAGGTTTGAAAGTGTCCTTCTGGTCCATGAAAAATTATTTTCTATTCCTTGCAAATTTCTGAAATGCACAGATATTTCATCATCTGTGACTGTCTTGTGAAAACATGACTTGTTAAGAGTCTTTTGAAGCCATGAAAATCCATACAAAACAAAACTGTATTGTCTTCAGCTATTGTTTCTTTGCTAATTAAACATCTCTTTGAACAAATGGTGTAAACTCTCTAATAAACTTGTAATGAAAGAAATATTCCAAGCCTTGGTGATTAATGAGCAGATGTTAACAGGCAGTGCAAACTTATGGGAAACCATTTCTAATAGTGATGTCAACAGAGAACAATTCACAGACATAATTACTAAAAAATTATCAGAGACTTCCTTGTCAAGTATTTTGTATGTTTATAAAGCTGTTGGTGACTCATTTTAAGCAGTCTGGGAGACTTATTTGATTTGGAATCAGGGTTTTATTATAGCTTAGTTGTTATGTAATAGTTTACTCAGACAAAATGGTCAGCTATTCTTCCATCTCGGCATAGTCCTTATGTGTGCACTGAGATTCCTTGTAATTCTTTCAGCAAATCGTATCTAAATACTTTTCCATCCTTTGGAAATACGGTTCTCATTAAAACTGAGTAGTAGAACAGCCCTTTGCTTAATTACCCATTAGATTGTCTGCCATCCACTATAAAGTTCAAGTGCTGCAGTATTAGCCATCCTGTGCTGTTCAATTCCCTGTGCCATGTGGAGCAGCTCTCTATGACATGCGAGCAGCCTCAGTAAATTTTGTCTGTTTGTTTTAGAGGCCATTTCATAGCAGGCAGAGTGCTGCCATTTATGCAAGGCAGGTGCATTCACTAATTTCTTAGGTTACAGGGCAAACTGCAATTAATGTTGCCTGTCTCTACAGTGTCATTAATGTTCAAGTGAAGTAATCTGGATGTAATTTTCGCACTGGCGTTAAAAGGACATTTTAGTGATTCCGCGAGTTTCTTTTTCCAAGACATTCCAGTTCAATCAGCTATAGAATTATCCATCTTTTTCTTTGATTGCTTCCTGTGATTCCTTCAGATGAACTCCAAAACCCAAACTTGGAATTTTAAAAAAGGCAAACACAGTTGTCCACCACTTCTGGCTCTTCTCTGGGAGAATGAGCATTTTATATAGCTGAGAGGTGGCTGGTATTTGTAGAAAGCACTGAGAATTTTGGATGTCAGTACAGAGTTGTTGTTTTGATTTCTGTGTCATATATCATGGGAGTGACAAGCAGTGGCAGATGAATAATGTCCACCAATATCATATTTAGTCTTGCACTACCAAACCGTGCTTGGCATTGCCAACAAACCATGATAATTTTGGGCCACCGCTCTGAGAACTCTCTGTAGAAGACTGTTGGTACCTCTTCACATACTTTCATGTTTTCTCATCTGAAAATATTATTTAGATTAAATTAAAATTGTCAGCTGTAATCAAACCTCACACAATTTCCTGGAGAATTATTTTGCTGTGCAAACACAAAAGCTTACCAGTGCAAACAGGTTTTACAAAGCAACTCTCCCTCAGACCATAATCATTTTGGGACAGAAATAACCTATATTTTTAATATGCATAGCCAAGCAACTGCTTCTCATGCCGATGAGGCCCTAGTGCGCATTCTCAGCCTGCAAAGAACTTCAGAAAGAGTTGTTCAAAAAGACACTTTCCTTGTGATAGCACTAGTAGTTCAGTACTCTAGATGTCAGATTATTCACCAGTACTCAAGGAAGGCACTATTACAACAGAGAACAGAGATGTCAGAGTTTGTTCCACTCCTACTTGGTATAGACCCTACTGAATTATCCCATGGTGCCTCAGAGAAGAAACGCCTCAAGGACTTTGGCTTCCAAGGGTCCCCAGAAGCCAGCAGGAGCTGGGTGCCTAAAATCTGCTTTGCGAATCAACTCAGTTTAAAGAAAATGTTGGGGTGGGAATTCTCATAGAATGAACCCCCTGCCCTTTATTCCCCCTTCAATATAGAGCGACAAAAATTGCAAGGAGGTATAAGTGAAAAACTAACAATTTACTAAAAAGGCAGGAATCAAAGGACATGGTACTCTACTGTATGTCAAGAATAGAGAAAAGTGAGAAAATTGTAAACAAAACAACTGATCTGCTACTGCCAAATAACAGTTTCAGAAGTCAGAAATGAGGGACTGTTAAAAACCTGGGCTATTAGACTGAATAAACTTCAGAAAACAATATTTTCACAGCATATGTCCAAAGAAGTAGCGTAAGTCAAATTTCCCTTTAAAAAACAACAAATCAACAGAAACCAAAGGTCAGGACCAGCAAAGACCAGCACAAACTGCATGTCCACTCAGCCTATTGATAACACAGTCCACTAAGGACAGAATTAGATAAGGAAGCAATACTGTATTTAAACAGGAAGAAATATTTGTCAGACTTAAGATTTCACATATTTTATCCAGCAGTAAGATACAGGGGAAATGGTTTATCCACAAAAGAGGGATCCACCAGCCATGTGCCCCTACCCCCATCTCCACCCTTGCCCTGGAACAAAGGGGAAAAAAAATGGCCGAGGGTCTTCCCTGATAACCACCCCTCTCGGCACTGCTGCTTGGCTTGGCTGGACTTGGGCTCCGCTTGGCTCTGCTGGAGTTTTTTCTGCAGTCCTTGCATCAGGACTGCTCCTGAGACCCCAGAACAGCTCTGGCCTGCAGCAAACCCCTCTTCACCCTTCTCCTCCAACTAACCAAGCCTGAAGGGAGGGGTGACCCCCTTAGGATGACGTATGAATATTCAACTTTATAACTTTCTTCCCTGATTTTGTAACCATAACATAAATGCTCTGGCAACAAGAATGAGCAAAAGACTTCTGTGGCTGGGAAGGGAACTGCAGCTTTCCAGGAAATGATGGAAGTATTTTTAATCAGGAAGCCAGTGGGTGAAATGCTGTTCTCAGATGTATGAGTAGATCTGAAATTACTACTCTGGTATTGGGACACCTGATCTTGTACTTTTGTCTTGCCATTTTCCACCTCTACCACAGCCTGTATGGCTCTGGTTCTGGGAAGATCCTTTCTCCTGGAGGAATTATTTGAAAGCAGATGCAAAAATAGAGGGTTTCTAATCAATCACCTTGATGACCTTCAAGTGCTGCAGCAGTTAGATCAAGGTTTATGAGGGGTGGTTTCAAAGCTGGGGACTGGAAAGAGCCATTTACATCCCTCTCTTCTTAGTTCTGGCTGCCAATACCAAAATATTTCTTTGGCCAGAACTGACAAGGGCCCATGTGTAGCTACTGAGTCTACCACAGTCACATCAGCATCTGTAAATGACATATTGCCACACTGCAGTTTCCCTGCTGGGAAGCACTTGGTATGAACCCTTGTACCAGTAATGCAGCCATGAAGTAAAGGTCCTGTGCAAAAATACCCTTCCTCTAGCGTCTACTGAGACTTTAAATGCATCTGTTTACAGGAAGTCTTTATAAGAGAGGGGAAACAGTATTGATTTGCTATAACTAAAGCCTTGTTGCATTTCACCACAGCCTCTGTACAAGTTGTGGTTTACATATTAGTGACAAACTGATTTTCCCCATTGCCATGTCTCTGTGCACAGAGCTCATCACACTGTGAAGGGCAAGAAAGGCAGAGGAAAATGTGACCATGGGCCACCTTAGCCCCAACTTGTCCCTGGCTCTCGACCGCACACAGCTCCTGTGTGCCAAGGAGAGGATTTATTCCAAAAACATGCCATGCAGTTACTGGGTCCCTTTTGTCTGCAGATAATTAATTTCAAATTTGTAGCAGCACTTTAGGTTTGTGTCTAACACCATACTTTTATAAATATGTCAGTGTCATAATGTGATAGAATAGCAGAGACATGGTGCAGCTTTTTCTCTTTGCCACTGCTTTTGTAATATTACTGGAGAGCTTTTCATCTTAGCAACACCTGTCCTGGAGAACAGGATAGCCTCAGTGTTGACCATCAACCTGGAACAACTAGCACAGTACAGAGAAAGCGTGACCCTCTTCTCAGTTCCCATCAGCATGGGAGACTTGTGAGGCCTTATGAGGGCATCTAGAAGTGTGTGTGTTACCTAAAAGTACCACCAAAATTTGAATAAATGATTCAAACAATAAGACTTACAAGACTGAGAGACCTTCTGCCTTTCCTGCTGTGGAGCTCCCTTCCCTGGGCTCCAGGCCTTGTGAGATGGCAAGATGGCCTTTGCAACAGCCATGGCAAAACAGAAGCACTTGGTGGGCAAAACTCATCCTTTGCGGAGGTCCCTCCTTACCACCCCTTAAATCTCCCAGAGAGCAGATGAGTGGAAATTTAGCAGTGGGAAAATCTCATTCATTAAAAACAAGTCCAGGCCGGGTGCTGTGTTGGGAAGATGCATGGTGGCCAGCTTGAGGTGAGTTACTGCAGGAGCTGAAGTGACCCAGATGGGCAGCCCCAGGGACTGAACGTTCTCAGCTGTGTCTTTCAGTGGCAATACTGCCTGAGATGGAAAATTTGAAAATGGACAAGAACTTTTAAAGGGTAAAATGTTATTTTAAGCACACAGTGTTTTCTAAACTATTTATGTATCTAAGCTATATTCATTTATGGCATGAACAGGCAAGGTACAAAAGCCTATATTTAAGCATGCAAGCACTCTAATCAACTTCCTATTACATGGTCAGAATTGAGTCTCATCATGAAATGCTTTCCTCAAGTCATGCTTTTAACTGGCTTTGAAAAGCCCGTCTCCACACTGCTGAATAGCATGTGAGTCATTTAATTCAGCCTGAGCCTCAAGTCAGCAAACTTAAGTCTGTAATATTCATTTGAGTGGTAATTATTGTCTTCAATAGATCTTTCAATTATAAAAATATTCTGCTTTTTTATGGAAAGGTGTAAGCAGCATGCAATTTGGTAAATGGTAATGGCAGAAATATTTAGGGGTAGAAAAGAGTTGGAGACAATGATTCATGTATGTATAGCTCTGAATATAGTACTTTTTGAAGTGACTTCTGAATAAGAAAGTCAAAATTGTTACCAAACCAATAACATTCAGGACTGGTTTTATTTTGAAAACCTTTGAAGTAACTCCCTTTTATACATTTAATGTTTTTAAATCCTTAGCAAGGTCTTTTGTAAAGTTAACATCCACATTTTTAAATTTATTTTCGATTGTTATTTGTCAGAAAAATTGCGGTGAGCTATAAGCATGTGTGTGTAAAATGAGTAGTAATAAAATAGCATTGTAGAGTAAAAAACAACCTGAACAGCAGGTACTTTTCAGAAGTGCTTTTGTTGATTTCTGTAAGATATTCTTGGAGGAGAAATGAATGTTTCAGTGTTCAAATGTCTAAAAAAGCAGATCCAGTAAATAAACTATGTTTTGGACTTTGTATCTAGCTGGAGACTACAAGAGTGGAGGAGGGAGGTGTTCTGCACAGGGACTGCTTGAACTTTGTAAAAGGGAAAAGAAGCTTTGGGGGTATCCTGTGCCATAGAAAGAAATGTGTGTCAGAGCTGTATGTGTCTGTATATTTATGCGGTGTCTGTGGGTGAGAGAGAGGGTCCTGGAAGCAGAAACTAAATGAGGGATGTGGTCCTGGAAAGAGAAAGCTAAAGAAAGGCCAAAGAGCATTGCTGAGCTGGATCCAGCCCTGAGACATCACTCCAGCCAAGGAAGCTGTGAGTTAGATTTTTTTTTTTTTAACATTTTTTTAACATTTTTTATTGCATTTTGAGCAATTTCCCACAACATTCCACATTTTTAAGCCTTTTCAGAAGGGGAAAGGGAGGGAGGCTTGAGAACTTTTTTTTTTTTTTTTTTTTTTGAGAAATTCCAGATCTCTTGAGAGCATAAAGCATTTTTAAGGTTCCTTACCCATATTTAAAAAGCTAATGATGACATAACCAAATAGACTATAAAGGAGCAGCAGCTGCTCAGTGAGAAGAAAACCATAGGGGGCAGATCCTCTGCTGGCAATCGCTGGTGAAATTAGAGGCAGCTTGACAGATGTCAGCAGCTGAACATTCACAGTGATCAATAAAGGCTATGAATGCTCCTTTTTCTGCTGGGCACTTCGTATACACCACTGTAAAGCAAGCTGAGAGCAGGTAAAGACAGTGCACCTCCCTTTATGAAGTGAGGAACCTGGGGCCAGCTGAGTCACTGAGATCTCACAGTGAGTGTGTGGTGGAGGCAGGGATAAAACGTATCCTCCCTCCTTCTAAAAGCACAGAGCCAGCCTCCCTGCCGCTGCTCAGTCCTGCTGGCACACGGGCTTGGTGAATCCTTGCAAACTGCTCTTGGTGGCTTCCCTGTGCCCAAGTAGGTGAGGTCAAGTTGTTCAACAAGCACCCAGAAGCAATGCTCGTTTCTGGGTTCTGTTCAGGTCCTTTTTGCTGCCTATTATAATTGTTGATATTATTTGTCATTGTTATGGGCTGTTTTTTAAGCTTATTCTTACTGTTTTCGCTTCTCAGAAGAGCTGGGACATGGTTACAACCTGGGGGTGATGATGGTAGAACTCACTACATAATTTCTGAGTACTGTGGGAGATACATCCTCCCAGCATAACATTTTTATGGCAAGTTTAATGTTCAGCTCATCTGGAATAAGCTGTGAGAGCCACACTACAGGAAGCTGTCAGGGTTACTGACGATTTTTTATTCTCTTTGGAGAAGAAGAAAACACAAGCTTCTGTCCTCAGTGGATTCTGTGATTTGTGAAGCACTGAAAGAGATCAGATTTCTGCAGAAAAGGAATATCCAGTGGGTAACTATTTGTGCCAATTCCAGTTCAAACATAAGCCTTTCTTATACAAATAGTTTATGGCAGAGCAAGAGGTATTAAGAGGGATGTGAGCTGTAACCAGAGTGGAGGGAATGCTAATATTTTGTCCGGACTGGGGTTTGGGAGGTGGGTTTATTACTGTTTAGAATAAGAATCAAGAAATTCTGGAACAGTGCTGTGCTTTATTTTTGTTCTGTTGTGAAATTCCATCCTTACAGCTCTGGCCACGCAGGAAAACCGTTTTCTTTCCCAAATGGGCTAGACTCTCTGTTTTATGTGCTACCCCACATCGTGGGCACTGCAAAATGGTACCAATCTGGGAAACAACAGCACAAGACTGCACTGCCCAACCCTTCACAGGCGAACTAGTGATGGGGGAAAAAAAGGTGGAGAGGAATTTACTACTTCTTTTTAAGTGTTGCAACCACTCTTCTCTGCCACATGGAGCACAGAGGGGGGTAGAGACATACTTCTGACCCCCCTTCTGCCCCCACCTTCCCCGCCTCCTCTCTGAAGAGTTGTTCCTGTGTTCCCTGGAGCAAAGAGGCTGTGATTCTTGGCAGACTTCATGTCAGTTACTCAGGTCAGGGGGAAGTCATTACTTCCTCCTCCCACACTGCTCAGTCGTGTTAGGTTAGGACAAGACTTTGCAAGACATTGCCCAATATTTGCAGTGTGTCTTTCCCATAAAGGAAGAAACTGAAATGTGTCATAAACCTTAAAATTACAGAAAATGACGCTGCTTGGTTGATAGGTGAAAATGAACCAAAATATAATAAATAGGGAATTTGAGTATAGCTGTGGTTATGGGTCTGATTTGGGGATGGGGAGAACTTAAATGCTCTTCTTGACCACGCCTCAAAATTCTTTTGATTTTTGTTTAGGCTGCTGAGATGCTGTGTTTTTTGCTGTTATTGCCCTTATATTTCAATAATTACATGGCACTTAGCTCTCTTTTTTGGTAGATTCAAAAATCCTATGACAAAAACAAGGGCCTGTATTTTTCCAACTGAAAAGAGATTATCCACCTTGGAAGGAGAAGGGAAAGATTTGCTGTGTACTGTGTGCCTTTGTTGTAAAGCAGTCTGAGACAGTGAATAAACCCTCACTATTGTTGTAAGGCTTTCTTTATCAAATACAGTTAGCATTAAGACTACAACAACAACAGTAAAACTACAATGAGGATCTTTTGTCACAGAAATAACACTGGGATCTAAGCTACCATGTTTAAGGGAAAAGAGAAAAGTAGGTACTGAGTCTTCTATCTGAAACCTATTTCTCTTAGATAATTACATTCCCCATTATCACTGTAGAATTTAGTAATATAATAGCTTTTAATTTCTTGCTACTGTAAATAATGGGAGCTCCACAAGGAAGGGCAACCACAAGAAGAACACACAGAAGTCAGCAAGAGAAACACAGGCTGCCTGCTATGGAAGGGGAACTCTGCACTTGGTATCATGATCACTGTGGACTCTTTCCTCTTAAAAAGACAGCCCCCATCTGATACATTAACAAAATTTTATAAACTTGGGAATTTCACCACACACATGCTCTATCCTTAGAAAGTGATGAAAGCCAAAGAGGCTTTACAGTATGATGGCCTAAATAATATAATAATAATCTCTCTCTGCCTTCCATCCCCACCATCTTATAGGAAAAGTCTGGGTCCTGATACAGTATCAGACAGCAGACAGCTAAGCAACCACCTGGCTGCAGAGCACCACTAGTGGCAAGGCCTGCTCTGAAGGAGTTAACATCAAAATCTTGGGCTCTCCGTTTTCCCATGAGCAAGGCACTCCAAAGCCTACTCATGTCTAGAGTTCATTCCTGTTGATAATACTGCTATGCCTTTCCAAAGCTTTCAAATGAGTAGCAATTGCATGGGGACATTTCTGCATGTTGTTCACAGCTTTCCATTTGGGATACTCTGTCTTTTCCAGGTTATAAAGATTGTGTGTGTTGACATTGTTCTTAAATGCCTGGAGGAGCTGGATGCCATATCTGATGGTATGCTATTGCAATGGCACTGCAGCAGACTGGATAAGCTTCCAATAATAAGCACTGACACTAACATAAATATTTGTGGTTATGCTTCCCATTTTTTCCTTATAGGAAACAAGTTAAAAATTTGAAATACTTCAGTGATGTGATCAGTGGACAGTAGTGGGAAAAAATTTCTCCAAAACTTGAATTGCAATCAAAATAAGGAAGGAAGATCTGAAAGACCAGAAAATATTTTTGTTAGTCAGGATATGGCACTTTCCAACATCTGGATGTCAAAGCAAGTGTTTTGAATTCAATACTATTAACATGTGTCACTTAAATGAATTTTTTCCTTAAGAGATGATTGGGTGGTTAAAATTTTTGGCAATGGTTTTGCAGTCTGTTGCTTACATTACCTGACCCATGGTCTGCTTGTCTTATGATGTCTGTGGGAAAACAAAACAAAACAAAAACCAGTCCCCCCCCCTTCCCAGTCCCCAGTCCCGAAAATAGCTCAGGACCCAGAAAAAAGCTCTAGGATCGAGTCTCATCCTCTCAGTGAACCGTTTTGACCAGGGGGTAACCTCATGGGATTTATGCTGCTTTTGTCTATGACATCACGTAACACCAAACGAAAAAGTATCTGATTCTTCTAAATATCAAAGAGACATGATTAAACAGAATATAACAGCCTGGGAATGTAGAAAAAAAGTTTGAATAGGAGGTCAGAGAAAGATCAGGCATCAGCTCTTGCTCTCTGCAAAATGATAAAACTAACAGGGAGTAGTGACTCAGCTTCCCCTGATCAAAAACCTCCTTTCTTTGCAGTGTAAACAACTGTAGTCGTGTTCTTGAAATCCCAGACTGAAACATCAACCAGTGCTGGAAAATAAGATTCTCCAGAATGCCTTTCCTATCCTAGGCATAGCCTGTGGCTGATGTTTCAGGGGATTTTCCCTGTGACTGCGATTCACTGTCTAAAAGAGGCTGTTGCATGAGTAGAAGGGAAAAAAGTTTTGTGTGTGGACTGTGACCTCAAGAGTGTGAAACAAATATTTTGTTTCGAATCATCCCTTAACCATTTCAGCAGTAAATTGAGTGACCAAATTACAAACCAAGAAAAAAGTAGGAAAGTGTGGCTTTGGAGGAATGAATAAAAAATGAAGCTAACAAAAAATAAGCCTTCCAAGCTAAAGCTTGGTGTCTAATTTTTTGCTGAATAACTTATTTTGAAGAATAAGAGACTCTTGCTCTTGCCAGGTCCCTGCAGCTAGATTTTACAGCTACAATGAACAAGTATGCATCTGTGTAAATGGTCTTTAATTTTCTTTTTACATCATATTTACACTGCTCAGACAGTAAAACTGCTGAATGTTTTAATTAGCACTCCCATGGCTATGAAGTCGTTTGAAATTTTCAGGCTATGTGAAAAGGCTGGCACACAAATAAAGGCTGCAGTCGCTAGATGCTCACAAAGGGGGCAAGATGTTTAAAGTGCACCCATTGTATTTGTTTTGGGCTCGGGACCGGCGGTAGCGCGGCCCCGAGCGTGCTGAGTGCCAGATTCCTCAGCCCTTACACACAGTGCGCACGGGCCCGACCCTCAGCGTGGGCAGTGTACCTTGGAGTGGCTCTGCGTCCCACAGAACGGCTCTGAGGAGCAAGCACTGCTCAGCATGAGCTCAGGGTTGCAAAGTCAACAGGCACGCTGAGAGCTGTAGGACCGTTCCTGCTCGAGGATTATTTCGCCAGCCTTCGTCACCTGCCGAAGCAGAGGTGGGGAAAGTTTCGCTCTCAACGTTTTCAGAAATTCCCCAGTGAGGCTATTAAGAGGAAATCAAGTAGTTTGAATGAAATGAAAACTTTCCATGGAATCCCTGTTTTTATTAATGTAATTTTAATGTAATTTTCATAGACTTGTAGAATAAATGAAGCTGGAAAACACCTCGGGAGGTCATATAGTCCGACCTCATTAAGAGCAGCATTTTGCATGTAAATGTGGAGCTGGCAAAACCTGCTGGCTGCAGAGTATCTCCTGCCTTTGTTTATTTGTAGAACACATACAACTGTGCAAACTGTCTAACACTGGCCTGTCAATTCATTTCAGCCACAATCCAACCCCTGGGGAGGAGAGCAGCTCCTCTGTGGTGTTTGGCCTCTGTGTTGAATCTATCAACACAGCCACTAATTACCAGAGAACTGTACCACTGGCAGAAGACTGCAAGAAATGATCTAATGCAACTGCTGTATTGAGGCGAGAATCAGGAATCTTAACGCAATGTGGGCTTGCTGTATCTGCAATGTAGACATTTGTACCCAAAGGTCTAAACTGAAACCATGATTGGATCTGTGACTTTTTATAGTGTTCCTGGAGCTTTCATAGCTTAGATATTAATCTGACAACATCTGAATTCTCTTAGTTTGGACTCAGCATCTCCTAAAGACCAAAGCAGCAGTCTTTCACTTTGTGTTGTAGAGAAAAAGGGAAATGTTGGGACACAGCAAGTAAATATGCTCAGAGAATTGAGAAAGCTGTTTAAAAAGATGAGAATGTATTGAATTTATAGTTCAGGTGAGGGTTAGAAATAGTATGTAATGAAATTAAAAAACAAGGAAGAGGAAAAGTGGAGGTGAAAGAAACTAAGATGACAAATAGTGACAGAGGAAACAAAGTTTTCCCTGTGTTTCTCCAAGAAAACTAACAGATCATTAGGAGGACACAGAGGGGATTGTACTGCAGAGGGTATTTGTCACTTCTGTGAGTGAGGTGGAGTTAGGGTGAGACTTGATCTGAAGAACAACAGGACAAAGAGCAAAGAAAAAACTTAGAAATCTTCTGAAGCAACCCCCAGTTTCATTAAAATTACATTCAAGTTTTAATGTAATTGCATTGTTCTATCTGAATTCTGGTTTGAGGTCAGCTTCTGGTTCTTGCCATCTTGTGGTGTGGTGCTGCACTGCGATCATCCTTCATTCCTCTGTAGATACAGCAGCTGTAAAACAAGGAGCTTTCGTAAAGGTCTCACCAAAGAAAAAAAAGAGAAGACCGTTTCTTTGGTGATTCCTTTCTATAATTTGCAGTCTTCTTGCTGGGTTTAGGGCTTCATTTAAACTCTGTTTCTATTTTTGTTTCCCCAGTTCTTAACAGGAGTCCATGCCATTCCCAGTCTGGAACCTGAGCCTGACAGAAAGGATTTCTCTCCAAGTCTGTTTCCAGCCTGATATCTTGGGCCATTCCCTACCTGAATGGGTACAGAGTCTCCACACTCTTCTTCTTGAAGCTGTACTTAGATTTGAAAAAACTCCAATTCATCATAGTCTTCACTGTATCTCAGACACTCCTTTGACAACACTAGGGCCATTTTTAAATAGTCCTTTAATGGTAGCTGTGCAGCTCAAGTTCCTGTCCTCCTCCCTCTTTTATCCTACCCTTCCTGTCCTTCCAAGGACCACACACTTTTAAGCAGGAGATACTCAGAGAGAGATAGCAGACCTTTGGAGCCCACAGGCTTTAAAGGGAACCACTATACTGTTGCAATGCTCTTTATTGCAGCAGTCCACATACAGGAGCCAAGTCCCACAGAGTTACCACAGGTGTTTCCTATTTTTAGTATTCTAAATACCTGGCACGTGTGCTGTTAGTGACATGCTATTGTGCTTCAAGGTGCTGGAAAATGATTAATGTATAAGGGTGTCTACTGCCAGCTTCTGATCCAAGTTCACTAACTTTCAGTCAACCAATAAGAAGTCATGTCTCATGCATGTCTCGTCTCAGACGCTTCCAGTCACAGTAAGAGTTGAGCACTTTTGACACTAGAGACCTCTGTCTCCCATTTTGCCAGAATGATGACTTCATTCTGAGCTTGAAGAACTTGAAGGTCAGACAAAAAGATGTCAAACTGGTTTACCTAAGGGTGGCCTGTTCTGGCTGTCCTCACTACCTGACAAGCCTGGGATCCACTGAGAAAGAATCTGAGTGTAACAAGTCTGCAGAGAGAGTGTAGTCCTGTTTAACAGGATTCCAAAAATGATTTTAGACTTTCTTTTCCCAGTTATCTTGGAAAAAAAAAAAAGTCTTCTGTTGTCTTTAATTTGCAAACCTGGTGGGAAAAAGTACAAGAGAGGGAAAAAGACATTGATGAGTTAAACTTCAAAACAAAACAAAACAAAAAAAAATTGATCTCACAGTTTATGTCAAAGTTTCTTTTTTTTTTGCTTGCTTGTTTTTTTAAAAAAACAAAACAAAACAAACCCCCAAAGACAATAACAACAAAACCAAACCAGAACTGAGAGGCACTAATGAATAAAGAAGAAGTTTCTCTGCTGTAGGATTTTGGTCAAATTCGTAAGTTATATTTGGATACCTGAATTTTGTGCCTTGTGTATTCTTAGGAGGATTTAAGAAAGCTTATACTTGTTGTTGGAGATGGAACATAGAGTCATAGAATGAATCATAGAATAGTTGGTGTTAGAAGACACCTTAAAGATCATCTGGTTCCAACTCCACTGCCTTGGGCAGGGACATCTTCCACTAGACCAGATTTCTCAGTGCCCCATCCAGCCTGGCCTTGAACACTGCCAGGAATGGGGCATCCACAACTTGTCTGGGCAACTTGTTCCAGTGCCTCAAAATATACTGCACTTTGCCCTGTCTGATGTGTAAAAACCCGCTTGAGTGCTAGCAGATCACCTGAGGAGAATTTCACCTGTGTTCAGGAAATGTTTTTTTTCTTGCAGCTGGTATGAATTTTAGTGGGGACCCCTGGTGGCCTAGCAGTTAAGATGCTGCGCTCTCAGCGCCAAGGTCGCAGGTTCAATTCCCAGTCCTGCTTCAGGGTCCCCCGGGTAGATGGAGCTCGTCAGCCCCTAAGGCCATCCATCTAAGAGAAGGTCACTCTAA